>JAVGVS010000003.1:5239452-5969452 GCA_032718565.1 Distichodus sexfasciatus
AGAGTCTACTCCATTCTTTTTGAATCCAAATGATTTCAGAGCACAAAACTTGCTTCACTGTTCTACATGTACTGCCATATCGCAGTACCAAAATCATGAGAACTTAGTGGACTAAAAGTGCGTGTGGCAAGGAACAAGACCCCACTAATGCCCCAGGTCCGGGGGTCACATCACACCAGCACATGCATCATGTGAATGGGACAGGGGAATCATTTTAATGGGATACACGTTAATGTAATGGCGGTGAGGGAGCCGGTGGTGATTTAAGAGTGAAGGGGTGTGATTCTGGTCTTTGTGGGGGCTGTGATCTAGACATTTTACTGCTCACCCTCAAGCCCATGAAAGAAGGGAGGAGGAAAAGGCCAGACAAAAGAGATATGCATTAAAGAAAAACTCAAAACAGGGACGGACAAGTGACGGTGAGACTAATTTCTCAGACATAAACCAAGCCACAGTAATATTAACTCATTTGACTTGCTAACACCCTGTTCAGAGAGGATGGAGGACTGGAACGAATAAAAAAAAATTGCACAAATACAAAACGCGAAGGTGATGCTATGTACGTACATTTCTACATTTTCGTGAACTAAAGTAAAAACACATAAGTGTATTTGTTCTTTTAATCATCCTGTCCAAAGAAACTCGATTACAGCAAACTATCACTCCCAAAAGACATAAATCTCTCTGTCTGCTGCTAGCTGGTGCATTTAGGGGGCACAATAAGCAGACAAATCAGCACGACCTAATGCTTTACACCTGTGTTACCTCTCACAAGACATCTATCTTATCTCTTTCTTTTTTATATATTAAAATCTGAGCCTCTCTGCTTCTGCGGTCATGCTTAAGGTTTTGGCAAAACCGGCTGTTGGCTTTCCACAGAGGGCAAAACTACAACAAAGACTAAAACTTGGGGTTTATAGGTGCGGTGACTGGAGACAAAGCTGAAGTTGAGCAAGTCTGTGGACCATGACGCTTTGCCGGGGCAGCATGTGTGCGAGGGTTTCGACTGCGGGATGAGCGCAGATGAAGGAGAGAGCGAATCAGCACTCCGGCAGGGTGATTAACGATGTGACTTTTGTTTTGGTGACAGCAAAGAATTCGCGGTCCGCGCGGGCATTCACAATAATGCTTGTCTGACCTATTTGTTTGCCGAGAAAGCATTAGTAAGCTCATCCGAAAAGGGGGAGAAAAAAAACGGTCACCCTTGAAACGAGCTAGCTAGCTTCATTTAGCTAATTTCTGTTGTTTGGAGGGCTCTTCACTTTAAGCAAACCAGCTAACGGTGGAATGAAGTGCTATCAGTGGGCTAAGGGCTATTAAAGGAGCAGTGCTATTTTGTGAAGAGGCAGGTAGGACTCATTCGAAATTCGATTTGGAAGAGAAAGGAATGAGAGGACGGCACAGCCTGCAAAAAGGGGGGGAGAAGAGGTAAAAATGGTATCAATTACCACCAATTAATCACTGTATCTCATTGAAAATTCTCTTTTCGAGAGGCATCAGTTATTTAACTCCCAGTTCTGTTCCCAGTTTCCTTGTGATGCAGAACCGCTTACAAAAATGTTCCCTGATTGCAATGCCACGTAGATGAACGTGCTCCATCACTCCACTCAGGAGGCACTTCAGTGGTCTGATGCTCAGTTTGAGTTCCGAAAAGCGCTATTTCACTTAGCCCGGCTCTACCTACCACCTCCTTCCCTTCCTCACATCGGATGAGCGGATGGCAGGAACGTGGAGGTGATGAAGGAGAGAAGTGGAGAAGAGAGCAAAGGGGAGCCGTGCTGGGTTTATTACCGACTCTCTCCCACATCCTGTACTGATCAATACTGGAGCACTAAACCTGATGAGGGCCACGCCAGCCACTCCACCCACACCATGTGTGTGTCCGTGTGTGTGTGCGTGCACGTGGGGTGCAAGTGTGCAAGTATTTTGAGGCAAACAACAGTCTTGTGTGGGCAACTTTCTCAAGATTCATAGTGCAGGTGAACACCACACACACAATGCATATTTGTATGTAAGCCATGGTTGTGTCCCGCAATACAGAATCACAGCACAAATTCAAAATCAATAAAAAAAATGATTCATTCTTAACTAATTATGGGTCAGACATTTTTTCTTATTCATCTCCGGGTCTTCTTCGTCAGAAGGGAAAATGAGTTACAAACAGCACTAAGTAACAAAGAGTCGGAGACGGAAAGGTTGAGAGACAGACCAAAGGGGAAAAAAAGAGAAAGAAGAATGGCTCGTCTGAGGGAAGGGACGTGGTGTGTGTAAGCGTGTGTGAGTGTGTGCGGGCGAGCGCACACTCTTGCGTAATTTATGCCCGAGCAACCATGCTTTACGGCTTTCTTAATTCAACTCCTGCTACTATTAATGTAGTTAATGTTGAGATTATATCTATTTTCTGGTGGTGGCGGACGATTTACGACGGCCATTCCTCCCCCACGCAGTCGCCCCACACACTCAATCACCAAGCACAGGCCAGCACGCTGGCTGCACACACACACTATTGCATGCTGGGTCATAGTGTTTAGGGCTGGGGACCAGGGCAGGGTAGAATACTACTTTAATGGATCTGCATTTTTTGGTTAGTGAGGTTAAGGCTGGACTCTTTTTTTTGTTTGTTTTACAGGGTGTACCAGGATGTATTTAAGACTGTTAAATTCTACAAAAAACCTAAAATGTGTAACGATGGAGATGTGTGGAATGTTTACGATAGTGGCTGGTAAACAACCTGTGTGAATCCATTACTATCAAAACTAGAAAATTTTGAGAAACTCCAGACTACGTGGTCATGCAGTAAGGTGGGTGAAGCATTGTGCCTGCTACCTTTGGGGAGAACAAGCTGCCTTCTGAAAAGGGTTTGTGCCTCTGCTTTTCTCCTCTCGCTCTCATTTCACCTTCTTCAAATATTTCATGCAGCGTCACAGAGGCTCAAATTGAAAATCCCTTGATGAATCAATATTTATAGCAAGCAGCTAAATGAATAGTGATAAGTCACCAGAGCTCAATGCTTAGTCTACAGACAAGCGCGCTGTCTCACAAAATCTGAATTAAACAAATGAAGCAAAACACACACACACACACACACACACACTTTTAATCCATAGCCGACTGCATTTAATTTGAACTGGAATGCATTTTGAATCTTGAGAGCCCTGTTAAATGTCCTGAATTAATACACAGACGCACACACATATGCATGCACATACACAAGAACATCCACGCTCATACGCACAATCACACACATTTTTTATCTTATTCAGAATGAATTTCACTCAATCAGTCCACATGAAGCACATCATCCTCATCTCACATAAGTTAACATCTAAGGTCAAAACTTACACACCTGAAAAAAAGCACTAAACGCAACAGAACGGCAATATGCAAATTCAACACAAAACACGTTGTAGCACGAAATCTAAAACAACTCTCACAAAGATAAAGGAGTGGCAAATACCAAACTGCTAGGGTGCAGCTACCGTGGCACTCCTTTTAAACATTTAACTGATACACAACCTCAGCTTTCTACATGGCTGAGCCTAGAGACAGGCATGAAGGGATTTACAATGTAGATCACCTTTTCTGTGTAGATAACGCTGGGTTTAAAATATTTACACCCCTATGAACGGGAGCTTCATTTACGCAATTATGGAAATGTGGGTTTCCAAAGTCACCAATCAGACTGCAGATAAACAGCAATCATCCATGAGGTCCATCTCACGTCCTCAAGAAGCTCTTCCCGTCTTTCCCGTCTTGACATTTCCTAATAAATCAGCTCTGCCATTGTTCCATGTCTAGATCTCCGTCCAACAAACTCAGTTTCACAAATATAATGTAATACATTTAAATCCAATCAGTTGGAACTTCCCAGACTGAATGATTTTTCAGAATGACAGTATATTACACTGACTGATCGCTGGCTAAAAGATGGCAGCGCTCAACAAAACTGGGGATTGTAATAAACTCAACTACAGCTCAAATGTGTTCAGAGAAAACCAGAGAAAGAGACTCTTTCGTTTATTTTTACAGTTTAGCGTCTACTTAAAATGACACCCTTAAAATCCTACATGAAATAGTCATGGCATTTTAACAACACAATCCAGGTTACAGGCTCAAGTAACATGATAAATGTGGTTTAACCAACACCCCCTTTTCTAACATGTCCACTCCTTCACCCCTTCATTACCTCAAGTCTTTCACCCACTACATTCATTAATGGTGTTATGAACCAATCTCTAGCAGACACTGGCCATTAAAAGCTATCATTTAAACGAAGCATTTCCGTGCCGCCCCATGTGTTCCCATGTGGGCAGGGACAGCATTACAGCAACATGTTTACGGTCCGGATAATGCATTACCATGATGAGCAGCACCTTCCTCCTGTCACAATATTACTGGTGATGAGGTGCTTATATCTCACTGTGTTATTAAGGCCAGACGGTTAGTTTGGGTTTTATTATGATGCTTGTGAGCAGTCGCAAAAAAACTGAAAAAAAACTGTAGAATGTCAACAGAGAGGTTTTAATCAGGCCTGTAATTGGCTGAGGGAGGTTAACATTTAGAGCAGTCTGGAGAGAGTGTGGGTGTGTGTTTTCTTTTCGTGAGGAATCAGACCTGATTCCATTATGTCCTAAAATGTCTAAATCTAGTCGAATTATCAACTAAAAGGAAAATCCACATGGGGCACAACATAACTGCAACACGCATTGGTTGGCAGCTGTTATTATGCAATTCCTACTTGCATGATGGGTCACAAGTGCTGCCCATTTCTCTATTTTAATTCACAGCCTTAAAGTTAAGCCTCAAGCAGAATCAGTGTCACTGAAATTTTTTTTTCTCAAAAACGAGTGTGATTGTTTTATTGCCCGGCACTACAGAAAACTATTAAACAGAATTAGTTCACATGAAGCGCCTGGCATGTAAAACTGTCTGCATGCCATAACAAGACTTGAACAATTACCTAATGAATGAGTGTTAAGGAGCTCATGTTCATTAGGTAACATCCCGGCATGGTCCTTTACCTGGCAGACTGGAGTCTCTTCAATCTGTAGGTGAGTGTAGGGCTGTGGTGTAGGGGGCGGGCACTGCGGGTGTCAATCTTGTATCTGGTTTTGATGACCCCTGGAGACCCCATTCGAGAGGAGGAACCTTTACAAAACCAGAGGGAAACAACAATAACATGATGTTATTACTAAACAATATTTAACCTCAGTATTTGCAAAAACTAAAACATTTTGGCATCAGTGAAGTCACCTGTCTCCAAGGACTGGCTTAACAATAGCTTCAATCTTAAAGCTGGCTTTCTTTTGTGGTCCATCGCTAAATATTTTACAATAGCATTTTCATACATTTGTATTTAGAAATAGCACAGAAAATTGCGATGAAAGAAAACTTCAAATCTTAAAATAAAAAGTGGCTGGTAGGGGTTTGAGTAATTTATGCAGAAAAGGTCTCAACACATCAGTAACTTGTGTGAAAATCTGATCTTGTGGAGCATTTCAGTAGTAATGGGCACCAGAACGAGTCAGTCAGTATCCTTAATGCTGTAAAAATCAGTAGTCCTGGACACTCAGACACAGACTGCAGACTCACACATCACCACTGACAAACACCCCTTCACTGGCAGGTGCTCTCCTTAATAAGCCGCACATGTAAAAATGAAGCAATAACAAAGGCTGAATTTTTATCAGCCTAATAAATCATATCCTCTGTCTTTCTCACCCCCCCTCCACCCCCGTCTCTCCCTCTCCTTTCTCTTTAAGTCTCATTCGTTATATCATTTCACAGATCCATCAGGGGAGGAGCAGAGCGAGGAAGCGGAGCGGGAGAATAAGCGCGCCTTTTATTTATTTCTTTATTTCTTCATTTATCCATCATGCTACTTTATGACTGGCTGGGCGGAGGTGACATGCGTGCATGCAGTCTGAGTAAAAGATGGACTCTGCATGGCGGCTTTTGCGTACTGTCTTTGCGCGCCAACGCTAAAAACCTCAAAGATTTATTCCCACCACATATCATTTAGCATGTTAGACAAGTCAGCGGGAGAATGAAATTACTTACGGAACTTAAGAAATCAGGAAAAGGTTGCTCAACAACATGGGGGAGCAGCCTTTTAGCAACATTTAAACTTTTCTTGAAATATTCACCCATATGTTTCTACAATAAGGAAGCAAGACAAATCAGAGAGCTAATGAGAAAGGTTTTGGGACTTGTGCTACATAATGGAAAAGAGTGTAACATTTCAATAAAGCCAAATCATTTCTTCCTTCCTATGTGTGTGCAAACACCAACACAGACACACACCCCTCTGCTCCCCATTCATCTCAGAGTCTCTGACAACACTTTGTCTTTCTAATGAGTGAGGAGAGAAAGTGAGAGGGATTGCGAGGAAGAGAAAAGTAGTGAAGAAACACCGAGGGAGGGATAAACAGAGGGAGAGAAGTAGCATCTGAGTGATTAACGACCAACGTTGGACTTACATACCGGACAATTAATATACGGTTCCTATAAAGATACGTCTCACTTAAGAGCAGCAGACTACAGCTACAAACTGCGGAAATAACTTGGTCAGTGTCAAGATGACAAGTTACTAAGCTAAAACTTTTCAGACCTCAAGAACTTTTCTGTTCATGTGTGACACCTCCATAACGATCCTTAGAACATAATGCCAGCTTAGGTGAAGTAAACGTCACTATGATGACCATGTCCACATTCAGAGTACCATGGTTTTGAGCTATAGCTTGCTAAGACTCACACGTGGAAGTTCAGACTGTTTGGATTTTAATTTGAATTCATGTACTTTTTGCTATTTTACTTTAGTCTGTTTTACTTTATATAATGAATTTAGTTCTTATAATAATTCTCATTTGATTTCTATAAAGTACGTGTTAAAAATAAATGTGCTATTCTATAAACTTGCCAAGCTCATAACCTGGTACAACCAGATGCCAACCAGTCCAGCCAGAGACAAGCAGGATTATAGTGACACTCTGTTCCATACTAATAATGAATGTGAAGTCTTTATCATTGACAGTGTTGGTCTAGTTCTGCATGTCCGTGGCAGGATTGGTGGGAATATACGTGCATCTGATTGGCAACTTTTAAGGGCACTGGCATGATCGAATTTCAAAAACCACAGAAAACAAGAAGCTCTGGCTCTGGAGACAGTATCATGTTATCACTGCTTTTCATGGCCCCATAAAATATGCTCCCATACTTACTCACTCACTAGCACAAACACAGGCGCGCACACACACACACTTTGCTATCTATGGGAAGTACTTCCTTTGACTCACATATTTACTAGGTCAACATAACACTACATCAGGCCCTAAACTTAACTTCTAAACTTTACATTTGTAAATAAAAGCTGTAACTTCCCTATAAAAGCACTTACCCCTTATAATCACAGAAGTGGCATCACAGCAACCTCGTGGGGCAGTTGGGAGCAATATGACTAGAGGGTTTGCCCCGTGATTGGAAGGTTGATGGTTCAAATCCTGGACAGGTAAAGGTACCACTGTGGTACTCATGCAAGGTACCTTGCCCAAGTACTTCTCCCTGCTTGGGCACTGCCATGTCAGCTGCCCATTGCTCCTTTACCAAACAACTCCCCCTTAATTTACGTCACTAGAACACACTTGTCACTTTTCTTAGTGTGACTAAGAGAATTCATCTTCCACAAACATTTATTAGTGATCAAATCTCAGAAGCGTGCCCAAACACAAGTGTTTAGGTGGATCTGGTACCTAGTACATACTGTATACACGGTACACAGGAGCTTGCAGGATTACTTGGCTGGCTTAAAGTCACTTTTTCCCCCCAGTACTCATCTTTATTGCAGTCAGAGCTACTTGGGCGTCCCTGAGGGTGACAAATTCAGCTTGTCAAAAGAGCTGGTGACTTGTGCGCCCGGCCCCTTACCAAGCTCTTCCCTGTACAGTTCCACCTTACCTAATGTTTAACAACATTACTGCAGGACCCTGCTACTGCACTGAGAGGTATGTACCAAAAGTGAGGCAGGGTCCCTGTCAGGACCCTTTTATTTATGTGTGTGCTTGCAAGTGTGTGAGAGAGAGTGTGTGTGTGTGTGTGGCAGGATTCTGTCAGTGGCCTATTAAGGGGAAGATTGAGACCCCACTTGGTGCAGACTCACTCAACCAACACAACCTGCTGGGCTTTACAATCAGGCCTGGGGACTCATCCATCGCCCGCTGACACCCAGCCCAGCGCCCGCGCCGCCAAACACACCGCCGATTATTTACTCAACTCACTCCGGCTCCACCAGCGCCACACGCTCCCACCTTTACCTATCCCTCTCTGTCACACACAGACACACACACTTTTTTCTGACAGGCTCCCATGTTATTTTTCTGTTCTCTTTCTGGGTGTAGTAAAATCCCATATGAAAGTATCAATGTAACAGATCAATAAATATCAAAAATGTCCCCAAATAGTTTTTAGAATAATGAAACTGAGTTTTAAATAATTACAAAAGTATCACAATCTTTAATACTTCTCTAATTTTTAATTAGCAGTTAATATGTAAAATTTATTCTTTTTTCTGCTTAATGCCAAGGTGACATAGTATTAAAAGGTGGAATGAGACTTCACTTAAAATTTAGATTAATTAAATATTGTGGAACAATGTAAACCCTTCGACTCATATCTTACTATCACTGGTACCGTACCCTACACACCATACCAAATCACCCCACAACTTTTTGCCTTTTCGCCTTTATAACCATCCCAAAACAAACGTCACCCCCAAGTGTATCAATTTCTTCACTTCACTAAAAGGGAAGTTCTGCAAACAGTGCCGACAAAGCAAAAAACTCTATAGTTTGATCCTGAGTGAGTTTTCCTCTCCCCTTCATTCAGTCAATGCGGATAAACCTCATTTAAGCATGTAGTGCCATTTCACTCTTAGCGCAGTGTCACCTCCATCCTCGCCATGACAGTACCGTAGTGACACCCTGCAGAAGAGGTATCCGCTTAGGGATTATCAAGCCATGTTATCTCCCATTCAGTGATCCGCTCTCCAAATTTGACAACTAATTCCAGCTAACTGCACTCCCATTCTTTACTCTGGCATCTATGTCACATCATTAATCTTACTATTGACAGCAAGAGACCCCCTACTCCCACTGCAATTCCCCCAGGACTCATCTTCTGATTCCCTCTGGGGCAGCAGTGCTGCTACTAAGCATTCACTCCACCTAATGCAGCAACGCCTGGCACTGGTCTTAATAACATTTCCAAAACAACAACGCAAATGCTCTTGAAGCATGGACAAGCTTCACTTAAGTCTTTAGTAACACTCACACACAGCTGATAAAGCCTTGCAGTTTTGTGTTAGCTCCAGCATTGGCAGTTGTCAGGTTTTTTTCCCCTACAAACAGGAGCCAACACTGTGTTGCACAACTTGATTTGTACGCTAAAAATGGCTCCCTGAGCCAGTGTTATGGTGCAGCTGTTTGACCGGCATTCTGGACACCAAATGTTGCTGCACAGCCAACGCATCAGCGTGGCAAGCTGCATCCTAACCATGACAGACATTCCCGGGCAAAATGAGCATGAGGCCCAACGGAGTCAAAAACATTACACTAGATGGCAAACTATGTAAAATGATACAATGACTCCATTATACAATTTCAATAAGAATGGGTCACTTCACTGGACACCAAACAGAGAAAAACTAAACTTGTGATGAAGACTGCGTCATGCTTTTAGATAAAAGGTTATCTTGGACTGGACAGCTACTGAAGAAGTAGCAAACTATGTATTTATCTTTATGTTAAGATAATCATCAACTGTGATTCAAAATCTGTGGTGGTACAGGTCTACTGGTAAAATACTCATCTTAAGACCACAAAGTTGTAGGTTCAAATCCAGCACTATTCTACTGCCAGAACTAACCCCACTGGGCGTCTTAGCAAGAGCCTTAAACCAAAGAAGCCTGTCCCTGCACAGGAAAGGATTTGCTCTGGATATGCGTGTTTGCTAAATTCCATAAATGTTAATAAATAAAATAATGAAATATAACTGCAAGTAGTGATTACGGGGGCCAAGCAGTTTGCAGCTTTATCAGTTTGTGACGAATCGAAGTGGACAGACGTTGAAATACAACATGTTTCATCCTTTTATCTAGGATGCTACTGTTCAAAACTTATTAGGCAAAACGCAAAATAGCTTATTATAGCACCACCAACTGGCAGAGTGGCGCAATTTTTTTTGTGCCTGAGTAGTTGGAGGGGTACCAGACCTACCTGCCAAATTTCAAAGCTGTAGCCCACCCAGAACCGGATTTCTATGACACTCAGTGTGTGGCATTGCAGTCCTATGCCAAGCCCACCACATTTATTTGCATATTACAGCCAAATGAAGACCTAAATTAAAAATGTGTTCGATAATGATTAAAGAAGAGTGTCTTGGGATTCAAATGATACCAGCTGCATGCAGATTGGATAAAAATCCAGTGTCTAGTTCGCAAGAGATGGTTTTGCATATAATGCAAATTAGTGAGAAATCCAATATGGCGGAAATAGATCCGAGGGTCTGTAAAGATTCGTCTTAACCCAAGGAATAAGATGATATAAGATCTTAAGAATCAGAACTAGGGTTCAAAAACTAGGAAAAATGCAATTTTTTTTTTCTTTTGAAAAACGCAAAATAGCTTATTTTGGTGAAATTTTTTTGCCTGAGTAGTGGGTGGGGTACCGGACCTACCTGCCAAATTTCAAAGCTGTAGGTCTTACAGTTTTTTCTCCACAACACGTTTTAAGGCAGAAAAAAAAAAAAAAATCAGCACGATTCCAATAGGGTACCACGCAATGTTCCACTGCATGGCCCCCTAAAAAACAAATCCTCTGTTATTATATTTAGCATAGAAAATCCTTAATGGGTGAAAAGTGACTATATGACAAACTTATAAATGATAAGCAGGTAAACAATATATTATATTGGAATATACAATATAAATATGCAAGTTTGCAGCTCCTCTAGTGTAGTATGTAAAATGTCAGAAGGCATGCCACTCCTGTTATGGGAGTCTGTAACGACATGACCTTGAGCTGATGATGTTCCTCATATCTGCCACAGGAGAGGCTCTGAGGGCTTGCTGATGCTGACAGACGGACAGCAGGAGCGCCGACAGACTGAGGAAAAGTCTAATGAAGGAGGGATGAAAGATGAAGGAGTGCTTCAGAAGCCCAGAAGCGAATCACTTGCCCACTGTCGGACCCCCATGACACGCTCTGGGATGTCAAACACCTCAGGCGTGGCCTCGTCAGTCATCACCATGGTGCAATAGCCGTAGAAACAAGCACAAAACCAACACAGGAGCCATCATACCACCTCCCAAAAGGCCTATTCACAGCTTTATTCAAGATTGCTAAACAATGTTTCCCAGGGGGCCCTGCTAATAATCAAGGCAAAAAACATGCTTTGAAAATCCAAATTGTTAAGAATAACTTAAAGTTTCAGTGTGCTACTATGCGTTAAATGTGAAATGCAAATTGCTGTTTACTAAATCCAATTTCATAAATCTTTTCAGGCCACACTGATGAATATTTAAATTTTAGACAGGCCTATGACATTTGGTTGAGCTGCAAAAATTTACATTGCAATATTTTTTCTGTCATTTGTACTGCAATACAAAATACAATTTTATGCCTTGAAAAAAAAATGAAAATCATTAAAAAATGACCAGACTTCTCAGTGCAACCATCTTTTTTTGAACGTAACATACAGAATATCTATAGAGCCGTCAGGCAAAACAAGAACTGGGCGAGTTTTCCTTTTGTATCAGCACCAAAAAAGTTGCATGAAATATCCGACTTGCCTTATGTTGTTATCGCATGTGCAATAGTTGTATCACAGGGTGTGCAAGTATCACAATAACGAGGTGGAAACCGCTATATTGTGCAGCCCTATTTTCCCCCACTACAAGCAGATTTCTGTCCGTCACAGCTGGTTAGAGACAGCTGCAGAAGAGCCGGAAACCGGAATCGGTAAAGACGCCTCTGTCCTCCACTGTGTTTACCTTCAAGTGAACATGAATAAGAGATGAGGAGGAGGGCAGTTCCCTTAACCTTCAGCCTTAACCTGCCCTCAGAAGCCAATTCACAGGGTGCAACATCTTCAAGAGAATGGCAAGGTGTTTTTGGGCGCTTGATCCCTAGTTATTAATCCAAGATGCAAAATGAAAATATCAATAAATGTGATATAAATGAATTTGTGGCAAATGCAACAGGGTCTTGATTTTTTAACACAAATGGTTGAGTAAAACCAATACACGGAATCAAAGACAAAAAGGTCATCCATGTTAGCTTACATCATGATTGTGCTGTTCTTGCCATAGTGCAGACCAAAAAAGAAAAAAGTAATATTTGGTATCAGTTAAGATGTGTATCGTTCAGTGACTGCTACTGATAACGGCAAATCTTTGTGCTCGGAGGATACCACGCTATGGCTCAGGTCAAAATATACACGAATGTCAGTTGTCATGTCCGGACATATGTGACAAACGTAAGGTGCGAAAAGGGCCACATCTGAATGTCTCCTGTCTTATTTCAAATAAACAACAAGAGCTAGTCACTATGCTATACACAAAATCCACATACCAAAAAAGCCTAAACACACACAGAGGGTGAGAAAGAGAAGGTAAGACATATATTAAAGACAACACACTTCCATCTATCAGTCAGTAATTATATCTGTGAATATTCATACATTATGTGGTCTGATAGTGACGTGATGTGCTGAGGGTGTTGGTCTAGTGGTTAGGATATCTCCTTCTGGACCAAGAGGTTTTGGGTTCCTCCAGCACTACCATTAAAACTGTCCCAGAAATTAGAAATGTGGAAGTCGCTCTGGATAAGAGCCTCTGCTAAATGCTGTAAACGTAATGTTTCAAATATGCATTAAAAGGGAGTGACACAAATCTTTTGACCTCTAATAATGAAACACACACACATATCTGTCAACTGCCTGTCTGCCATAAAGACCATATGAGAATCTACAGCACCTCACAAAAAACTAGGGCCAAGCGTAGGGCAAATATCTTTAAATTACCCTATCACTGTGTGTGAGTGTGTTCATTCTAAGTTAGACCAAAAGGCATATTTACCTGACAAATCTCAAGAGTTTAAGAACCAAGCCAAGTAAAAACAGTTTACAGGCACAGTGCCTGCAGTTGTACCCATAGTTGTGATCCCACATTAGATTACACATTGTCATTTCATCATCACAACATGCTCAAAAATCACCTGAGAATGTGCTGTAAATCATAATATAAGGTATGTGCTACAGAATATGGTGTTGCACCAGACTTCTGTACACTAGTCATGGAAAATGAGAGTTGTGCGAGTTTTCCTTTCATATAATTATACTTGCACATCTTGCAATATGACTACTGCGTCAGTGATGCTGAAATGATACATCATGCAGGCCATATCTATGTAATCAGGGCTATATCCCACTGCAGATTATCAACAGACTCCAGTTGTCAAGTCACAATCAACTGTGAGGTGGTGAGTGTAAACTATGTTTGTGCTGAAAGTCAAACACAAGCAACAGCCTTTCCCCTTTTACATCCACACTGCAAATATCAGGCCTGAGGTGTAGGAAACTGGAGGAGGAGGGAGGCCCTCAGAGCTCCAACCACCCTGGGATCCCCAGGGATCAGAGGTTAAGGGGGTAAAGGTTCGCTTTGGTAGGGGCCCCATGTTTTTGGGCTGTGTGCTAATTTATTCGGCAGCAAGTGTTAAGAGCGCACTATCGGACCAAGAGTTTGAAGTCATGCGTGTGTTCTGAAGACAGAAGAGCCCAAATTGTCCTCGCCTCCCTTCTCTCACCACCCAAACATGCCCCTTTGCCAAATCCGACCAGACTCTGTGCCAGCAGCTGCTGTTAAGTTCTAATTGGTCCCTCTGGGCAGGACAGGCACCGAGGATAGCAGGCATCTGTTTGGAGTGGGCACAAGAGAGGGCACCTCACCACTGGAGCAGCTGCCCTCAAAGTCATAGTGTTAAATACAAGGGTACAGAGATGGGATGTGTCTGTGACCTTCTAATTTAAAGACATTCCCAGGAAATTCCCAGATCAGTTGGAGAAAGCTTTAGAGCCATTTGAAAAGTTCTACCTAACACTGGGATCAAAAGATGTTAGATGTTAAATGTAACTGCAAATGTATGAAGTAAAAAAGGAAAAAGCTTGCCTGTGAAAAATCAAGTGACTAATGAACCTGACCTAATTAAGGGGGAAATGAAACAGAATTGCTGCACAATCAAACAAAAAAGCGTACAAGCATATTAAGCTACTAACATTTACATATTTTAAGTATTTCCTTTGGAAATGTAAAAGAGACAATGACCAAATAAAACAACTGTCATGCAGTAATTTTCAAATGCCATTTCTACTGTGAGTTTGTCTTAAACATTGTGAAAATCCCGTAAATCAACCGACCCAACTTAATAATTACTATTCTTGGATAGTTAGAGAAGCCTCAACAACTAATCCCATAAGTACCAGCTATAATGATTTTTTTTTTTTTTTTTACAATTTTCCATGAGTGGAAGAGCAAATTGCTTCAAAAACCTTCAGGGGCTCCTGCGAATACTGGCCAGTGTCACTGATGATGATTTTTATTTAATGACAAGGGCCAAAAGAAATACAGCAGCAGCAAAACATTTTCTGGATTTTTTTAAATAAATTCAGAACAAACTCTAATCCCTTGCTGCTGATCAGATGTGTAAACAGTGGAATATGGAGTAAAAGTGGTACGCAGGGTGGCATGCTAGTGACAGCGACTGTCTCCAGGGTAAGATGAGAGGTGTCACCTCAGGTTGGTCATTAATATCCACAAACTCGTTAAGTGGAGAATGCCATGAAAGAGGATCTGGGACAGGACAAGCGCCCTTGTGGGTGGGGAGAATATCCTGCCCGAAAATAGTCCGAGGGGCATTTAACCCCCCCACTCCAGGACCACGTGAAGTAAATCTTATGTCCTACAGCACACATCTACTATGTGTGTGTGTGTGTGTATATGTATGTGTGTATATATGTGTGTATGTATGTATATATTATATATACACACACACATATATATATATATATATATATATATATATATATATATATATATATATATATATATATATATATATACATATACATATACACATATACATATATACAACACACACACACACACACACATATATATATATATGGTTCTATAGAAATATAGAAGGAGAGAGTATTTCTTTACTGTGTAATACACACTCACTAGTTGAACAGCTGTAGAGTAGGCAGAAAAATGATTTATGCTCATAAACGAAAGTGAATTAATTACTCATCAATTTTATCATATCAGTTATTTTATAATATCTTAGCATGATAATGCAATTTTTCAGAAATTATTTGAGCACAAAGTGCAAAAGGTAAGGACATGAATACACTTCTGACGTGACCTGAACAAATCCCATCACAACAGTGCTTTGTGTACATACATTGAACCACACCAGTATAGATTGTTTAAACATTCTCTAGACAAGTCTTGTACTTAACACACCACCAATCAATAGCACAAATAATGAGCAGATGAAAGATGTGCACTTACGACGACAAATAAAGAGTTGAGATGGTTCAAGTCTCAAATTCAGGCATATTTTAATATACCCAACTTTAATTTTAATCTGGGGTGTCCATCTTAAGCAGGATTTACACCTATAAGCATTTTGCAAATTTACTAATTGCTACTGAGTTGCATCAGATAAGCAGTCGCTAAAATCTGCAGTGGCACTCCAGGAGACAGTCTAAAATCTCTGATTTCGATCACACATTTTCCTTATGTCTCTGTGACTGATGGTACCTACAGATGCACCTAAGAATTTACAAGTAAAACATTTATCAGATCCAAAGTGATAATCCAGAGTGACTTACATTACCTATTTACAGGGGCACAGATCCAATTTTCTTCCCATACCAAGCTCACACAAGCAATGACGCTACTACAACTACAGATGTATGCTACTACAGTGTGCCATTTTAATAAACGCCTCGGATTTGCAAATACTCAAATTTTTAATAATGAAATCAGACCAGGAAAAGTAACGGCAATAAAAAACATGCACCTTTTTTTTCCTGTGCTATAACTATAGAAATGTTAAAAATATCAAAAGCAGCTAAATATCTTACTAATGTGCTGCGGTTCACACCTAAAAGTGAATTCCTCTGTACACCACAGCTCCAGAGGTTCTTCTCCTCTGTACACCTCTGAAGTCACTGTGACAGGAGACAAACTAGCTATTTCCTACAGACCAACTCACCAGGGACAGCAGAAAATGAACTGGCCCTGATCAATACCGTCCCTTCTCTCTAGCCATCCACTTCCTATTCTTCATCCTTACCTACAGCGCACACATGTTCCACAGCATGGCTGACACATACAGCCCCCACCATTTTTTTTACTGTTACTCTTTCAGTACCATTTCTTTTTTTCCCCATCTGCACTTAAACCCATTTAGAATATTGCATATATACATTGCTGCTTGCCATCATTTTGAGGTCATTCCTTTGACTACCATTATGATTAGGTGAAAAGAACACTACAGCAACACCTAACCCTAACTATAATAAATAGGGATGCACAGATACCATTTTTTTGAGACCGAGTACGAGTACCGATATTTATTTTTAGGTACTCACCGATACCAAGTACCAATACCTGTCTAGGTCTGTTAATAACAATGACAATAACAGCAGGGTTTTTAAAGATTTTTTTAAAACTTCTATCAAGTAAAGCATTCCCCCAACGATAAGCCGCCCCACACTATAGGCCGCCGAAAATGCTCATTTATGTTTTAAAACTTTAAGATAAGCCCCATGTTATTAGCCATAGCTCTATAGTGACATTATACATTCACGGCGTGTGGCCGGCAGCGACGTGCCACATACAGTCAAGCGTGCGAATAGGTTATTACGGCGTGGAACAACGTGAAACCGGAAAGCATACAGAACGGTTCTCGCAAAGCCGAAATCCTTCCTCCACCTACAAGCCTACCAGCAGCACAAGCAACGTCTGCAATATCCGAGAGCGATACCGGTGACGAAAGCGTGTCCGACATCAGCGACAGCATAGCAGCACAGGTCACAGTCGAGTTGTTCAGCAACGACGATGACGTTTACGGATCTGATTTTGAGGGATTTGAAGAAAGATAAGTCTAATAATTTTTGCATTTCAGTGTTGCTAATTTTATACTGAAGAATTTACATGTAGACAGATGATTGACATTGCTGTGCTGCAGTACCCCCACCCTCCAGTCGTTCAAACTTATCTTTTCCCAACCAGCAACAAACTTTTATTCCTTTTTTTTCTGTTAAATTTGGTTTTTGCCCAGCTTGTATTATATACTAGGATGTAATGTAATGTAGCAAAGGCCTGAAAATGTGTAATTTTTACATTGCAGCAACGAGGCTGGATGCAGCAGCGCCGATTAAGTGACTTCATCACTGATCTATCTTTGTTTTGTGTTGCTTTTCGAACCGTTCATTGCTGCAGTAAACCGAACATTTAAATTCAACGAATCATTTGGGTATGTCGTCTTTTTTGTGCACTGAATTATACCTTTAGCAAATGTGTTTTCATGTTTTTAGATAGTCTGCTTTGCTGCTGTCATTATCATTTATTTTACAGTACCTCCAGATGGCTGGCATTTTTATCCCCGGACAGTTTTCAGTTTATTTGGCAAGTGCTGTGGCATTTACACTGCCTCCGCGTGGCGATGAACATAACTACATCATATCTTCTACATGTGGTATCGGTAGTAGGTATCGGGGAATTTTGTTTCGAGTACGAGTAACTCCACGGGGGCAGTATCGGTATTAGGGTATCGGTGCATCACTAACAATAATGAAAAGCAAGTCCACAGTTCTCCAAATAAAACTTGCAACTTTTTAATAACAGGAGGTCCTATGAGGTCCTAATGAGGTCCAGTCCTCACAAAATTCCAAAAACTTAACATAAAACACCTGCCAGAATGAACAGAAAACACACATTGACAAACAATATACGCACACATGAGGAACACCTGCCAGAATGAACACAAAACACACACTGACAAACAATATATGCACACATGCACACGTGGAGGTATTTTCACAACAAAATTCAAAAACACTTCAGCTACACCTTACCCGAGTTCCTAAAAGCAAATCTTTTAATTCCTTTGAAAGCACTGTCTATGAAAACATTTTCTATGGAAGCATTAAATGTCCTCACAAAGTGGAAGAAATCTCAAGTTTTCCCATCCCAAATTTATACACATTATAAAACAGCATGTTTGTGCTTCAGCTAAACCTGACTACATGCTTCACAGAGGGCTTTCCCATGTTACAGAGCCTCATTTTTGTGGCTTGTACAGAAGTGCATCTAGCGTCAAAGAAGCAGAGGGAATGGGGCAACTGGCGGGTGACAACCCTGGCGCATAAGGCAGAGTGTCTCAGAGACACTCGTCCCAACTCCCCCACAGGGACGGCTAAGAGTCCAGCTGAGGGAGGGAGAGACTGCCGCTGACATTTAAATATACCCTCCAGCATTCCGGCGCTGCTACATTGGATGGTGATTACGGTTCAACACGCAAACTAGCTTCTTACTTCATCAAAGAGAGTTGAAAACAGCCCGGGTATGAAACTGATATGAAAGCAGAGCATCTTTAAGCAAGAGAACTGCCTCATTCTCCAAAAATCTCGCAGCTAAGTAAGTAGCAGAGGTAATATGAGCAGACTGACCAAAACCGAATCTAGCAATTAAATCTCAATTTGTGATTGCTTTAACATCAAGAAAAGACATTTTGATGGCTACATGTCATGAAAGCAGCATAAATAATGACAAAATACAAATTCTATAACATATGCAACTTTTCGTGCATTCCTTATGAAGTCAACACAATGAACTAAATTTGGTGCGGGAAAATTATACAGTAATGGAGCTGCGCGTTAGGGGATGGAAGGCTAAAAAGTCTACAACCCGGCCCCTTGATAAAGTGCTCCCTCTGCAGGGAACAGGCAGAAAAAAAAAAATCAAGGAAGCTCAAGTTGACACCTGTAAGAGACCTTAAAGTCAATCTAGCTAATTCCTGAAATCACATCTTTAACTCAAATGACAGGACACTATCAGAAGGGGGTTTTAACGTTCTTCATGACAGCTGAACTGGTGAGTTGGAAGTGTGGAGAAACTCTGGAGGAGCTTCTTTCTAAACCAGGACAAGCCACCTCAACTTTTAACTGTTATATGTTTATATTGTAGGGCCCCATGATTTCCGAGATGTGGAAAACGCGGACGGAATCGCGGAATTCAATAAATAAAATGGAATCTATTGTAAAACGCGGAATGTCGTATAATTCGCTGATGTCGGCGTGTGGGCAAAGCAAAGGTTTCTAATAAATTTTGGCTGCTGCAGCCCCCTGTACGTGCTACATGTTGAGGTGGGACTCAGCTTTCCACACACACAAACGCACAGACACAGGCAGGGAAAAAGCTAACAGTCAGCTATGAAACACTCGCTGAAACACAGAAGTCCTCAAAAAAATTACGGAATTTGACTGTTAGTGCTAAGTTTAGAGCAGAACAATACCCAAACGATTTTTATGAATCGGGAGAACAACTCTTTTGTAGGTTTTGCTAGCACACGATAGACTGTACCCGCAAGAACACGTGACGACCACTTACAGTCAAAAACCCACATCAGAAAAGTTGCACGATAAAATGAATGTTTTTTTGTTGTTTACAGGTAAATGTTTTACCAAAGCAGAAAATGTTCTGCTGAACCCCAGAACAAGTTGAATAACAGTCATTTAATGTGAATTTTTTTTCTATTGCATTGTTCTTTTTTCCCCCATCTACTCCATAATTAGACACTTTTTAGGTGAATAAATATGGTTATAACATAAACACGGATTTCAGAAGAATAAAAATGGAAAAAACAGAATTCAGGAAAAATAAAACAGAATTTGGGGAAAAACAAAACAGATTTCATAGGGCCCTTCTATTGTATTGGGATTTTTTCGCCAAGCATGTTATTACTTAAGAAGTGTTTTCTTTATTTAGAAACGTTTACTTTATCTAACATTTCCTTAAAATTTTGCTATATTGTAGAAAAAGAAAATTTATAATCACCATTCTTGTGTCTTTTCTTTCCTTAAAAGCCAGTCCTTGTAGGACATTTTTTAAGAACAGCTTTTGCCCAAATACCCTCTACATTTCCCTAAGGACTGAAAGACAGTGAATTAGAGGGATTCATTTTATAAAACTGTGTGAAAGGTTAAAGTGAAAGATTATTTGTCATTGTCAACACACCACAGCACGGCACACAATGGACCACAATGAAATATGACCTTTGTGTTTGACCCAACTGTGAAGGAGCAGTGGGCATCTGACATGGGTCGGGCGCAGGGAGCAGTTCTTGGGGACAGCACCATGCTCATGAGTACCTCAGTGATCCCTCTACCTGTTCAGAATTGGAACCGGTGACTTTCTGATCATGTTGTAAAGACAGTGAGAGGAAGGGAAGAGAACAGACTTGAGAGACAAACCAGAACATGTCAGTGTAGGCCTAGGTGCACTAATACAGCAGTTTTTGGCCAGATTTCCTAACCTAGTCAGTGTGTATATTTCAGAGTGAGCAAGAGGACACGTGAGAGAAAACGAGAGCATGTCTAAGTAGAGCTAGGTGTACTAATACAGAAATAGAATTGGGACCCTCGCTCCGCACTGTGACCCAGTAAGACAGAGGCAGATTACTGAGTCAGTTCAACCAGAACTTCCCTGCTAAGGCAGGTGACCACTTCTGAACACAAAGGGCTTCAGGACAGAGAGAATTCAAGCTTTACCACTTCACCTGTCCACACACACACTCCAGCTCAACCCGACCGCATACATGCTACACAAGCAGCCCTACACAAGCAGCCCAGCTCAACCTGACAAGTACTGAAGTTGAAGTGCTTCGCTCGCTTCAGTTGGAACACCATTACTCTTCCCCTGCAGAGAGGAAATCTCACTAATTAAATATGTTAGGCATTAATTATTCAGGCTGGGTGGGGCCTATAAAACTATACTCCCCTAGCACAGCTAATCAATATGCCAAGAGTGGAATTAACAGTTATCTTAAAGTCCTCTGCGAACAGAGCAGGCGGAAAGACCAATATAAACAGTTATCCGTAATTACATGAGCATACACAGACACACACACAATTGAGTGCTGGGCAAAGAAATGAAAAACATTCATTCTAAAGGGGGAAAATGCATACTTATTACAGGGATTATTAGGTATTCTTGCGTATACATTTATACAGGATTTTATTTTTGATTATATATTGATTATATTGTGTTTTTAAAAGGTGAGGCGGCTTAACTGAAAGCTGGAAGACTTGCATTGCATGACAAACCAGTAATAGTATACTGAAATCATCTGACTAGCAGTCAGTGGATCTTGTGTGTTAAACAATCTGGGCAACATTTCACACAGTCTCTCTCTCGCTCACACACACACCGTTCTTGTGGTTTTCAAACTCGACAGGCACCTGTGGTGACGGATGATATAGTTGGCTAGGCTGTGTGCGTGTGCTTTATGAGACTTACGCATACAAGGGGTCTTAGGCCGAGGGGATTGGATACCAGTCGTGCCTAGAGGCTCAGAGCTGGACAGACTGCAGGGCCTGTGAGATTTGAGCAAAGTTAAGCGCTCCCGAGAGGGTGCAGGGAGAGGGAGGGAGAGTAAGAGTGGGGGTGCAAGGGAGAGAGAGAGAGAAGAGGGTGCTGGCAATATATTTTTTAAAAATGGAAATGAGAAGAAAGGGTGATGATAGGGATTATGGGCACCAAGAGAAAATCATTAGCATGAACAGATTGTTTTTCTGAGTTGTACTAGAATAGGGGGTTCAGGGTGAGAGAAGGGTACAGTGGGAAGGAAACCGGGCAGTGTTCTGGCTCTTACCCCCTCACAACCGAGAATAGAGCATCAGCTCGAGTGTCTAGCCTATTGCGACTGAAATGGAAAGCAGTGAGTGATTGGGGGTTTCGGGTTTCCCTTGCTGCTCCCCCACCACAACCTTACAGGCCTGAAGCCAGGTGGAGCGGCTGGGGGGAGAGATGGATGGATAGGAGAGTAAGCTGGGCACTCTGGCCCCTGGACGGCCCCGCTGGACACCCAGCCAGTTAATTAGGAGAATTTCATCACTCCGTCACAGAGAGGAGGGGAAAAGGAAGATATGAGGATAAAAATATCCCATGACCCCACTCTCTGGTCACTGTAGCCAGTCCAAGCCCATATGAGTAGGACGGAGGTTACACAAGCTAGCACACTCACAGCCTGCTTTAAGCATATACCTTACAAAATACAGCTATTTTTGCTATTTTAATTAAGCCAACACAAATTAATTATTTACTGCTTTTTAATTATTTAAGTTACATTTACTGATAGGCTTATTTCAAATATTAAGAGCCTGGGAAATGCTTATTAAGTGTACTATATAAAAATGAATATCAATATTGAATCAATAAGAATAGAACTTTGAATACAGTCAGTCTAATCAGCTGTTTTTCAGTCATCAGAGCAACAGAAAGCCTGCTTTTGACAGTCATGTGAGCAGCAATTCAAGGAAAGTTTAACACAGGTCAAGAGGTTACATTGTTTACTGTAAACAAAGTGATCCTTTGACCCTCATGACTCCCGGCACACAAGTCACTGAAGAGGTTAAAGAACGATGCCGCTCACTAACAGACATGGCTGTTTTGGCTGAGGTCCTCAGCTACATGAACTTAAGCAAATTACTTTATTCTCCAAAGACATACAGCTGTGTTTCATATGGGAAGAAGGAAACACTTTTAACCATATTACAATTTATTTCATACTTAAGTATTACATTCTTAAATAGAAAAAAAAAATCTAAACTTGATTTATGTTGAAAACAGCTAAACATAAGGTAATTACAGTCATGCAGGTACAACATGTAGCAGGTTTTTTTTCCAGTGTTTGTTTAAACAAAAACACTTCATATAATTTATGTACACTAGCCCTTAATTCATATTACTTTCCCCTTCACTAAAAGACACAAATACAAGCTGACAATATAATCAGGATATTACATTCAGGCCCAAAATGACAAATGTCACACATAAGATCTGAGCTTCATTTAACCTAGAGGTAACACAATAAAACAATTGTACTAACTGTGGTGATGAAATTGGCAACATCCAAAGACCAAGACCTTCCCGTGCCACTTTCATCAATGTGATGAAACGGTTGACAGATATAGCCAGCAGATAACGACAAACATTTGCGGCAGGCACCAAAGCCAAAGCTATAAATGGATATTAGATTAATCATGCAGCCTATTTCTGCCGTTTCCACTGCGCCTATCTTTACAGGTCACACGTGCTAAGTTTTCACACCTCCCCCACATAGAGGGATGACCAAGACAAACGATGCTGTGGTGACAATGTCAATAGCTGATCATATTAATAAACGGCCAAGTTATCAGATGTCACTTTAGCTGATTCATCTAAGAATAGGCAAAGGAGTATGTCACTAAATGAGCAGGAGAGAAGGCACTGAGATGTGATAAGACAGTGAGATGTCAGATGAACAGTTAAAACCAGAGCTTCCATTCATTGAGGTTTTGTTTTTAATTAAAAGATGAAGGCTTTTAAACAACTAAATGTCTGCTTGAATTTTTGGGCTAAAAAAGTGAGCTCCAAGATGGTTTAATCCATTCAATAATGTGTGAAAGATAGTAACCAATTAAGTGATGGACAAAAAAGAGAAAACTAAAATAGAATGATCGAAAAATAGAATAACTGAGAAGAAGATTTACATCATGTCATACACATGCTGTTCAATAGAAAAAAGGTGTTATCCAACAGGTTCCCAACTTCAGCATCGGTCAAGCACTGGCACCAGTACACTGGAAAGGATGTAACGAACAGGTTCACCGTGATACAATATTATATGCAATGGACAATGATTCAATGTCTGCCCGTATCACAAAATCTGCTATGATGATATGATTTCGCTTTGATTTCATTCAGGACCCAATGATCAATGAGACAATGCCATTATGAAGATTTTAGACATTCACTTTCATCCATATAAACTCACAAAAAGAAAGGAAAATATAAATTGACATTTTTAATCCTGAGCTCAACCAGACATTTTAATGAAAATCCAAAGTTCTCTGTTAATAAACAGAGCCCTTACTGTAAACAATTTTGAAAATGGTGTTTTCCATTTTGGACCAATATATCATTACACCTTTAGTTACAAAGGACTGAATGTCCTGAAAGTATTTCACCAGTCCTGCCACTCTGTCCACTGACCACACTGAGGACACAAAATTAGCTAAATAATAATGAGCAAAGTCATTTCAAAACACAAGTGGCCAGCACGGTAAACTATGACGTCACGATGGGTTAATGTTGGTCTGAGTCTGGCCAGGTTAAATGTAGCATATGACTGTTCAGGGCATGGGCCGGCTGGATGTAACTTGGACCGTTCTTTGCGGTCTTATCAAATAGACACCACCCATAATTAACGTGCCTGGCAGGCTTGAGGCCCTGTAGGGTTCTTCCCACATAAATGCCAAAGCGCTGTGATTATTATGGTAACACTTCACTCTGTGTGGACAGACAGGCAAGGTTCGGGTTACGAGAGGTGGGGAAAGGGAGATGAGTGGGGGTTGGGGGGGTCTGGTGGAGGAATGGGGACAAGGCGCCCCAGTGCCATTTGCACCAACCTCATTCCGGTCACAAAACAACCACCTACACCACGCACTGTAGAACTTAAATCTGAATGTAATCACGTCATTGGAAAATGGTGGAGAACTGCCCCAAAGTGCAAGTTTTTGACAATGTGACAATTGATAAATCTGATCATTTTTGTAGGTACGTTTCTGGCTTTTAAAAAAATACCTGGTTACACCATAACACTGGGCATATGGGCGCATGGCATGTGTGTTGTTAAATTATTAGCGGGCCTGTCACTGTTTAAGGTTTCTGATTTATTCTGTCCCCTGCGTCACCAGAGACCCCTCGCGATACCGAGAAAACACAGAGCCCCAAAACAGGGAAGGAAAGAGTGTAAGTGCAGGGTAGAGTTTCAGTGCACTGGAGTATGGCTTACACATTTCAACACTTAGTCTTCAACTGCTGGCACAAACACGTAACAAATGACACCTGTGCACATGCACATACACATACAACTCACACACACACAAATCTGTACAGTCTTTTAAAATAACTCTTCTCTCCTAAAACCCACACACCTCCAATTTCACTATAAAGATGCAGAAAGTGACCAGAAAGCCAGCGTCTCCTCTCCAATCATTATAATCGGTGATGGTGAAAAATAAATTTCAGTACATATAACATTCCCCATATTTGTGGAAGAGGTCGTGTTATTTGGATGCAGGACTCATGCATCAGGGTTGTGGTAGGACACTCAGCTACAGAACAGGGGTGTAAATCACAACTTTCATCACAATATTCAGTCAACAGACAATATTTCGGTTTTTGCCAATATCCCAAAGTCTGCTATGATTTCGATTCAATTCAGCTCATGAGCCAGCAATCAATATGAGACAATATTAAGGGCTGATTTAACAGAACTGCTTCCATTCAAATCAAATCTGGTAGTGGCTTGTTGACCGCTGAATCAATGTATTGATGTTAGTGCTGCAGCTATTGATTTTTTGTCATT
This sequence comes from Distichodus sexfasciatus, assembly GCA_032718565.1. Classification (NCBI taxonomy): domain Eukaryota; kingdom Metazoa; phylum Chordata; class Actinopteri; order Characiformes; family Distichodontidae; genus Distichodus; species Distichodus sexfasciatus. Next base: position 5,265,207 of record JAVGVS010000003.1, read on the forward strand.
GCTTAATCGAGTAATCAGATAAAATCTTTAAAAAAAAACAAAACAGAAAAGACAAGTCTGAAAATGTACAACGAATTGGTTTTATTCCTGAATGTACCTTTTTAAATCTATATTGAAAATTTGAGATGTTTTTCTGTAACTTTATTTTTATGCCTATTACAGTGTGTGTGTGTGTAGACGTTCTCGATACATGCCTTATGTTGTTATGTTCAGGACGTCCAGCACTACTGAGCTTTGTCATAATTTAATGTGTAAATGCTGACAGTCTTGAAATCAGTATATTTCCAGTGAAAACTGAACAATTGAAAATGAAGAAATACTGAAGTCACAAGTGCTCACAAACGTTTACGTCAAGACAAAATGTCATTTATGCGTTTTTTACGCATTTATTTCTGTTTTTGTGCATGGAATTACTCACAAATACTTTCATATACAGAGGGGTCAGGTCTTGCCTTGATCACGCCACTCAAAACGGTATGCGTCACTAATAAGCGTCCGTGTGAAACACAAGCGGAGCGTGCTCTACCGAGTGAATTGACTTAAACAAAACTTTGATACTAGAAAAATTGCATTTTGTTTGTTGGCTTTTGTAATTGAGTTAATCAAATAATCGTTTCAGCCCTAAGTGATGTAGATTAAGGATCGTTACCCCTCTACTACAGACCAAGAGGTTCACAGAAGATTCAAGCTGAACTCCATCCATTTGCCAGAACTAGCACTGCTGGGCCCTGAGGAGGATCCTTAAGCCCAAGTTGCTCAGGGAGACCTGATATTAAGAAATGTATGCTGCGCAGGAACATTCCTGCTAAATTCTGTAAATGTAAATGCAATGCCCAGGTAAATCTCCTATTCACAATTCCCTATCTTCCCAAGCTCCATACAGAGCTCAATAGCTGGGAGGAGCGCAAAACTCCTTGGGGAGTTTTAAAACCAAACTCTACACAGTAAACGTGAATTAAATTAATTGAAATGAATTGAAGTGTGTAATTCAAGTGTGAACACACCACAGAGTGCTCCACGATGAAACATGGCTTCTGCCTTTGAGCAATCCATATTGGAGCAGTGGGTAGCAGCCTGGGAGTGGGAACAGTACCTCAGCAGTACCATTACCAGTTCAGGATTTGAACCAGCAACCCTCCAAACACTGCTCCAGTAAAGCATAAGGAAAAAACGCATAGGAAGAAGAGAGCTACTACTAAAAACACAAGAAAAAAAACAACTTTGTGTAAAAAGTGGTTCTGGTATTCGTGTATTAGCCATAACATGCACAAAAAAAAAGAACACAACTAACAAGACAACAGTTGTTACTCAATTTGAGAGACTACTGATGATGATATACAAGAGCAGGTCTGTGACAGGCAGGAGCCTGATGGCTGGCTGGGTCATGTAAGGAAAGCCACAGCGAGGTTTTAATTGTGGCCAACTGACAGTTTGATGTGGGAGCAGCAGGAGGTTTGAGGGTCTCTGTGGGAGTTTTTAAGAGCCAGTGGCCTATAAAATAATGTGGTAAATAGAGGAGATGACTCAAAGGACATGTTTAGCTTGGGAAACAGCGGGGTTTCTCATTCCCCTTCCTATTTACGCATGCCGTGCCGCTCATGGTGGAGCCTTACACCATTTACATTTACAGCATTTAACAGATACTCTTATCTGGAGCGTTACATTTCCTAATTACAAGGATGGTCTCTGTGAAGCAACTTGGGGCTAAGGGCCTTGTTAAGGAGTTCAGCGATAGTTGTAAAGGAGGTAAGATAGAGTCAGAATGGGAGTTGTGGGAAGTCACAGTGGGGGGGGGGAGGCTAAAAAGAAATTCTTTGGTAGATGTGACAAGGAGTCACAAAGCACTGTAAAGCAATAAAAAACATTGAAGTGTCATCAAAATATAAAAGGACACGGTGATAATAACTTTCGTAAAAAGTTATTAATACTTTCATAAACAATGAAAGTAGAAACAAGCATGCTGAGAAGGGAACGCTAACTAAAATTTACTCTAGAAAAAGAAAGGACCTAGACACACGAGGTAACTGTCAAAATCAGTCACAAAATAAAGAAAACGAGCGAGTGAGAGAGAGCGAAACAACTCAGTACAGAGAGTGGGCGGTCATCTGACAAAGAGGATCAATACATTGTCAACACTTGGGTGACTGAGAAATGATGAGGTCGACCTGCAGGCAGCAGAACTGGCCCACCTGTCTGACACACAGGGCCTGAGAAAGTGAAGTGGAACGAGCAGAATGTTTTAAAGACCTGGGAAGTTTAAGGGAGACAGAGTGTGTGTGTGGCTGGGAAAGTCAGTGTGGTATTATGGCATTTTGAATGGAGATCTCGAGAGTGGCAGCTGACAGAAACAGTACCCTGCTCAGGCTGCCTCACTCTCCCACAACACATTCTCTCTCTCAGATCAGGCCAATCTGGGCATTTGTCGTAAATGGGATATGTTACACAGCCTGTTTACTCGATAAGGCAGCAGCACATGCAGGGATGGACTGAATTGGACCGACGAGAGAGTCAAGGGACGAAAGGAGGGAGTGACCGGAGTGTGAAAAAAAAGTGGCAGAAATTGAAGGAGGTGTGAACTAGCCAAAGATGCCAAACAAACTAAAAAAACAACAAACAAACCACATATGGAGTTAAAGAAGGGCTCAGGGAGGACTTGAAAGGAAATGAATGTAACCCATTGCGTAAAGTGAGAGTATAAATGCTGACTACTACACTCTAATAATAGATTCATACAAACAGGCATTTACATCAGAGCAGAAAAGTAACTGGTGTGATGAGTGCAACACATGCACACGTCAGGATCAGTTCATTACACCAAATCCTCAGTTAACTCCTGATAAACCTTAGGACAATAAAACCTATAACACACTAAGTTCGCCAAAAAAGAAACTGATTCATTAGAAGGAAGGCAAGGTGTGTAAAACATGAAGGCATATCGTGTAAAATAAAGTTAAACATGAAGAATAATGGTGACTAACTGTACAATAGAAGACAGGTATGTGTCTGAGGGTGGTATATTTAAAGATGATTCAGGGTTTCTGTAGTGCTCCAGCCTCCTGTTTGTCCAACATCAAGATTCTGACTTTAAGGGCATATACACACATACAGCAGGATCAATAATTTAAATGAGATGCAGTTTTGCTTGTCTAGAGGATGCGTGTGAATACTGAAGCAACGGTGTGTTTTCTGCGTAAGTGACATAGCATCACCTGTAATAGTGGGAAGGTGAAAAGAAAGCTTTGCAAGAACAGAGAACTGTTTTATGGGTAAATAAATTAGTACATCAATGCTTGCACAGGAACAAGAGCCTGGTACAGAGGCATGGGCATATTTTAGACGCGAGATGACCCAGCCGATCGTTTATGCACTGTGTGTGTGTGTGTGTGTGAGAATAGGGTTGCTTGTGATCCCACAGACACCCACAGTCATGATTTATACCCAAAGATGACTACTGACAGCAGAAAGGGTAATAAAGCCTTGACCTGACTTGACCTGTGTAAATGTGTGCGAGTGTGTGATCAGACTGTATTGGGGGGTTTAGAGTGCGGAGGGGGCCTAGATCCCAAATGATGCCAAATAAAGTCATGGTAACTCTCACTGAAGTTCAACTCTAAACAGATATAGGGTTCATGGGCGAACAAATATTCAAATTTACACATGAGCCAATATTATATGCGTCTCCCATAAGCCTACAGCAAGTGTGGATCTTACATTAATTCCCTGCATTATCCTGTATTCTTACACTGAGAAAAGCTATGTAAAACAATAAGTGTGGACAAACTGATGAGCACAAACGTATTTACATTTATGGCATTTATGAGAGGCTCTTGCAGAGCGACTTGTGTTTCCTGTTTACAGGAACTGTCTACCTGGAGCAATTTGGGGTTAAAGATATTGCTTCAGGGGCTAAATGCTGGTAGTGCTGGATGTAGAATAGTGATAAACTCCAACTCAAAAATTAGTACTGGGCGATAAAATGATCTTGATTTCTTATCGAGAAAACGGTAACGATGATATACCCACTATTCGTCAACCTGTTGAGATTGTCATTGTGGGCTTTGCACAATGCCAGCACTCCAGCCAATCGCGGCCAACGATGCAAATTTACCCATCACATGTGAAGAAGCCATGTGGTAAACATTAGTAAAGCGGTCGCCCACGTAAGAAAAGATGTCAGGCAACCAGGACGTTGCGGTGAGTGAAGGAGGGGATGAAAATGCAGGGTTTCCCGCAGTGCTTTATAGTTAAAGTGGCCGCTTTGACAACAAAAGACCCCTGCCTTGGCTACATTCCCCCAGAATAAAATACATATACTTTATGTGCAAATATTTTGAATACTTGAAAATCAATAACTTTTCATGTATAATATATATAATAAATCTTATTTACTTAATATTGATTATTTTCACTTCCTAATTCAGTTTGTATAAGAATACAAATGAACATATGACATATCATGACAATTATCAAAATCTACCAAAGACAAAAAATAGTAATAATATTTTTGTTCTTATCGTCCAGCGTAGAAGACTATCGTACCACAACACATTTCCAAAACTGCAGCTGCTCTTGTAGTATGTTCTCAGAACTTTCCAAAAGTGGTCTGAGGAAAAAAATCTGGGACAAGGGCATGGGTGGATAACGCTCCTTGATGTACATGGGGATGTACATGATGTACATGTGCATTTAACCCTTTCATGTAAGAGCAGTGGGCACTAATGTGGACAGGGCCCGGGAAACATGATTGTGGATGGTGTCTTGTTCACAGCTATCTCAGTGGCAGCTTAATCAGTCTGGAATTTAAACCACCATCTCCACCATTACAGGAGGAACTCCCAAAATGTTACGTTCATGCTGCACAAATTAATGATTATGATCAGTGACTGATGCTTTAAGCAGGCTGATTAAAGAATCAATCTAGTCTGAAATAGCCAAAATAATCCATTAAAATATGCTTTAATTAGCTCTGGTACTGAATTTTTCAGTGGAGTCCAGACAACCACAGTACAAGATCCAAAGCAAGATAGACTCTGTTCATAAACCTGATATCTAATTTCAGATATATTCCAGATGGTCTCTTTTGTGCATGTAGCGTTCATTTCTACAAACACACTCAGGCCCAGCGTATATTACAAGCTGGAAGCCCCTAGAATTTCTCCTCTCGTTCCTCCCTTCTCCTCATCTCCCCTTGAGCTTCTCTTGCCGTTTATTCACTTTATGGGATTATCGAGGCACTTCTCTCCCGCCCGCGATTCATTACGCCTCTAACTGCTCACTTAGGTTTATGCCCCTTTAAATCCCCCTACAGATAACCAACCAGCCGCAGTAAACAGGGGTAGTGAGGAAGGCTAGCCTGGATAGAGGAGTGTGGGGAGGGGGCGCAGGGATAGGAGGGAGTCATCAGAGAGAAAATTAAGAGATGTCACGCAGCGGTGAGCGTGGCGGTGACGAGAAGCAGTTAGCCGCCATTTTTAACACGGCCGCCCTCTTTCTAGTCATTAGTAATTCAATTTGGTCTTTATTAGCCACTCTTATCTTGTGTGCAGACTCCCTCTGGCTAGCCCATATGACTCCCCACTCCTTTCCTGCATTCAGTCATACGTTCCCTCGCTTGTGAACCCTCCCCCTCACCTCTCTCTTTCACCTCAGAGGAACTTCAACTTAAACCAGACAAATAAGTCCATGAAAACACAGCTCTGTTGTAAAGGGAGAAGGGCTGAGGAGGGAAAAAGAGCAAAGGGGACAAAGAGAGAGAGACAAATGAGAACAAGGAAGATGAAGCCACTTTAATGGCAACAGCAGCAGAGCCAGAGTGTGTGAACAGACTGCAGGCGATTATGGCGAGATGGGCTTGCCCTGCTCACCCACTATCTGTGGGAGGAGGGCTGTAAAAACAGTGATTGCTTTCCATCAAGTTAGGCCTATATTCTCCAGTTCGTTAAAACAATCCAATTTGCAAAAGGATAATTATGCATTAGCTCCTTTTTATCTACTGAGCGCGAGCGCTGGCAGGGTTTGATAGCGTAGCTACATTCAGCGTGCCACCGCTGCAAATTACCCACTATCGGCATATGTACACCATCATGACCACACTGGACAATTAATTAAGCCCCCCATCTCCGACTATCCCATACGCACACAACACACATGCCTCTAGCTACAGCTGCTGGAGAAATGCTGACCTCTACTGGACACGTGCTAGTAAATTTCAGTAAAATGTCTATTAACCAGTTTAGCTGTATAAAAAAAACTATGTACCAAGAAAAAAAACAAAAGACTCATTCTGTACACCCAAATCAGGCTGGGTTTGTGTGCCATCAACTATGGAACACAAAAAGAGTTAATTCATTTTCCACTCACTGTTTTGCACTAATTGCTCATTATGCCAATTAGTCACAGTGGGTGTTGCAACATTCTGTGTATCTGTTTCAGGATGACAGACGAGGACAGGAGACACTGTTCTAAAGATGCATCTGTCTATGCCGATTTACTGACAAGTTGTCCTGGTCTATCTTTATATCCAACTGGTCTATATCAGCTGGTACTGATGCAACACAGTTTACCATTTTCCCAACTCTCAACACGGACAATATGTCTTAGTTCTAAATGTCTTAGTTATTTTTAATTCAGTCAGCCAGTCAGTCATTATCCGAACCACTTAATCCCAATCGAGGTTGTGGGGAGACCAGAGCCTATCCCGAGAACTAAGGGGACAAGGCGGGCAAACAACCCAGGGCAGGCACCAATACACCGCACGGCGCACACACACTCACACAATCACACTCAGATTCACACCTTACCAATTTAAATATATCCCAAGCTTTTAGACCATGGGATGAAACCAAAGCACCCGGATAAAACCCACGCAAGCACAGGGAGAACATGCAAACTCCACACAGAAAGGCCCTACGGCCAACCCCAGGACCAAACCCAGGACCTTCTCGCTGTGAGGTGGCAGCACTAACCACTGCGCACCCTTGTTTTTAATCTTGCCAAATATTTTCAGAATTTCCTCTTAAACAACTTTTAAATTTACCATATAACACAAATACCGACACGTGAAAAATGTCTACACTTTAATCATCACAAAATCATCACTGGATGGGTGATAGTGGTAATTAAAAGGGGGGGTTTGGATTGAAATACCCAAGTAAATGTAAATGCCTGCTGGTTAACTGAGATATAAAAGTTAATTACAGATAAACTTTAAATCTGTTTGCCATCTACTTTTTAATTACTTAAATACAACATTCTGCACAACAGACTTAAGGTTGTCCCAGTGTTTATCAGCAAACACCGAAGATTACAACCAAAAACATAAATTTAGCGTAAGATACTGATTAAAAGCACCAGAAGAAGGATAATAACTACAGACTGGCAATTAATCCATTTTAAACCCTAACAATCACAACGAAGGTTGCCCAGCACCATTTGAAAGCTTTGGAAGTCTGTCCTTTGATTGGAATAGACAAAACTGGAGCTGTCCAAGGACATGAATGTTGTTTTTTTGGTCAAAAGGGGAACCTTTCGACCATGAAACCATAAATCCCACTTTAAGCAGGAGCACTGCTGAGGGGGTGCTTCAGGCCAGTAGAGCTCTGTATGGAACATGCAATTATAAAAATGATTTTAACATAAAGAACTCTGTTCCCAGTCTCCTTTTAGGTAAACATTCGGTCATCTATCAAGATAATGACCCAAAGCACACATCAAGGTTACCCCAGAGCTGTATGAACTGTATCTACTCCCTAGAAGTTGATCTCATTCCTATTGAGAATCACTGGTTAAAGTCCATGTTTATAAACCATTTAATTCCGATGAGGTGGAGTCATTTGAAATGAAAGCAATAGGCTAAGATAATTCAAAAGACAGTTGTTGGTCAGAAAGTGTACACTATTAATAACTATCAGAAGATCAAGAATTTGCTTTTTGCATACTGTAATTTTGAATCTGGACATTTATTTTGGAAACAAAATTTATTTAAATTTCACTAAGTGGGTTAATAATGTTAACTTAAAACTGCTTATTTGTATGACTGGACACATTTACTGCAGTTTCCTAGATACAGGTCTGATTGTCCCCAGCCATCCCTGCAGCAAAATCTGTCTTAACACTGTGCAATCTGTTAAACCTCAATAGATTTGTTATCACATAGTGTGATCACATAGTTTGAAGCACTTTACTGGTTTTGTGCTGTATTCGTTTTCTTGGTGGCACTAGTAAAACTGTATTACTGTGAACGGCACCAACTATTGGGATACAGACCTTGCTGGTCACATTCCAAGTTATTATCGAAGGTCTTACCTGTTTTAGGGGACCATGTGGTATTAAGGCTGGAGGGGCTGAGCCGCTGAGGTACTCTAGATGGACTTCGTTTGGCACCGGACACAATTTTCGCTGGATTCTTCCTCATCAGAGAATAGCGACTCCGCATGGTCACAACACCCAGAGCTGATCTCCTTTCCATAGCAGCTGGATTGCTGTGTGTTAAATACATACAAGTTTGCATACGGAATTGTGAAATCCAAATTGTACTGCTGCCATCTAGTGGCCACTCTGTCTTTGTGGCAACTTAACAATGAAATGATAAAAAGGCTGCTTAGAGTGAACAGTCTTATTATGTGCACATAACTTAAACCTTTAGCAATATGTGTTCGCATTTCAAAGATCATCATTTCATCATCATTAAGCCTTGCAGATGCCTTGATTGTTTTTTTATTTGGGGGAAAACTGCTGAGGCAGTTGGTAGCGTAATTGTCAGCGAGTAGGCCCTGTGATCAGAGGGTCGCCAGATCAAGTCCGGTAAAGGTATCACTGAGATACTCATGAGCAGGGTACCATCCACAAGCACTGCTCGCCATGATCTGCAAATAAGCTGCCCACCGTTCCTCATCAAATGGGTAAATGTAGGTCACATTTTATTGTGGAGCACTGTGTACTGACTTTAATTAACTTAACTCACTTTTATCATTTATCTTTCATTAGAATTTTACATTTCTATATAGCTGTATATGTGTATATTATCTAACCTCTATTATATAATATGTGCTGCCTTAACTACAAACTATTACAACCAAAATAGGATGTTTACTGGGGAGGGAAGTATATGTTATTCATTTATAACCCACTCATGATTAAAGAATGGTACCTTTTTGTACGTTTTTTTTAGGAAACTCACGGTCAAGAGGTTGTATAGTGTCTGTTGTAACAGGCGCTATATAAATAAAATTGAATAGAATTTGAATCCTACATTCAGCACTACCATCACTGGGCCCCTGAGCAAGACCCTTAACCCAAAGTTGCTGCAGGGAGACTTTCCCTGTAATTAGGAACTTCAAGTCGCTCTGGATAAGAGTGTCTGTTAAATGCTGTCAGTGTAGATGTAAGACCTCGATGTTACTGAATAAATAACACAACAGATGTAACTTGATTGGTAATGCAGGACTGCAAAACCAAGCATTGAGACGCACAGACCAGGGCTGAGAAATTCTGTGTTTAACCTGAGGATACCAGGAGAGGACATTCACATTAAAATGACATTTTCTTGATCAACTCCCACCTGCTGCTGCACCTCCTGATGATTTTGGTCCTGCTCCTCAGCTTGAACCCGCTACTTGAGAGTGGAGATGCTGAAGGGTTGTGCTGAACGGCAGATGTTGAACTTAAATTCTTTTTTTCCACTTTCACAGCAGTCCAATGATAAACAGACCCTTTACGTGATGGCCTCGGAACAGAAGCCGAAGGGCTTTGTGCAGCTGCCTTCCAGCGATAGCGACTAGCATGGCTCACTTGAGATGTGGGGCTGCCCCCAGAGGGTTTTGCCCTCTTAGATATCGTCTGAGTTGTACAGATAAGTTTCTTGGCACCCTCCAGTTCCTCCGTTGCCATTTTCCCAGGAACTTTGTCCTTGTCACTTTTAGTCCGTGATGGTTTTAGAACTGTCCTAGTCCCAGTAGTAGTGGAGACTCTGTTACTCTCCAACAAGAGTTTATTTTCTGTTTTATTTGGCAATGGTGCTGTAACAGCCTTACTGCTGTGTGTCTGTGCTGTACCCTTTAGTGAAGTGTTTGTGAAGTTACTTTTACTGTTGAGTTTAATGCTGCTCCCAAGAAAAGAAGCAGCAGTAGTAGAGGGAACTCTGTTACTCTCCAACAACAGTTTATTTTCAGTTGTATTGGGTATAGGTGCCGTAAGGTCTTTACTGCCGTGGGCCTGTGCCATCCCCTTTAGTGAAGTGTTTGGGAAGTTAGCGTTACTGTTGAGTTTACTGCTGCTCCCAAGTAAAGAAGCAGATGGAGCTGAAAGCTGGGTGTGGTGAGTCCTGTTCAGATAAGATGGTGAAACCCATGAAGCTCCACCTCCAGGTGCTCTGGCGGTCTTGTAGTCGACAGAGTATTTTACTCTCCAGTGGCTAGACCTGTGATGGGCAAAGGACTGGGGCAGAGTGGAATATAACTGGACATAACGCTGGGTGTGTCCTCGACCCCTACCCCGACTAGGTCTAGAGGAAAACCCATGTGCTGAACTTGATGGAACATCACCATGAACTCGCTTGTGGTCCTTAATTAGGTCTGCAAAACAACAATTGAAAATTAGCATTACGAATCACTCTATGTTCAGGCATAATTCAAAGATGGTAGCATTGTTCACAAGGTTAATCTACCCACCCCCCACCACAAAGCTGTAAACCTAGGGAGAACACTGGAGTTCGGGGACAGTTGGTGGAATAACGGTTAGGGTTTAGTTAAGGTACTCACTAGCAGGGTACCCTCCCCTGCCCATGTCAGCTGCCCACTGCTCCGTTAGGATGGGTCAAATGCAGAGCTTACATTTCATTGTGAAGCACTGTGTACTGTGTGCTATGGTGTGTTGTGTTCATAATGACAAACAATCACTCATTTTCATCACTTTTTTCAGTAAAGGTTCAATGATATGGTGGCCTGTGCTAATTGTGAGGTCTTCTTTTAAAACCACATACCGAACTTAATATGACAAACTTGTCAACCTCTACAAAATGTCATAAAAATGAAAACAATCGAACGACTTGCTCTTTAGCCAGTTTAATATACAGTAAAATTAGCTAAGATACGGATTTAGATATTCAAGTCTTGAAATACAGAAACTCACACAGAATAAAGAATACCACGATTGACCATAAAAGTGAATGTATAAAAAGGAAATAAAATTACAGAGAAACCAGACGAGAGGTGATTTAGCAAAACAAACGGATAGCTGTTACAGTTAGCATGTAGCGCGCTGCTGGCTAGCACACGGCGTGAGACGACTGACAAGCGAGTCTCGCTTTAAAAGTTAAACATTCTCTTAATTACGTCAATGTGCCAATTACTTACTTTGTAACTGCTCGATTTGCTTCTCTAAAGCTTGACGTTCTGCCATACTAGAAAACAGAAGCCGTGAGGCGAGTCTCTGACCACAGCCTGCCGAAAGGTGGAGTAACACGTTAAAAAAAGCCTGGAACTGCTGCGTCATAAAGGAGCGCCACCTTCATCCCATAACTGTCTGTGCTCCTCTGGGCAATCGCGAGCTAACGATCGTTTTGCGCATGCGCGCGCTTTAGGCGCTTTGCTACGCAGACTTGAAAATGTCTGAGAACGAGTCTAAGCAAAAATAGCAATACTTTATTAATTACTAATCGCTTATTGTTACTACAACTACTATATATAACTGTAACCACTATGCAGAGGGATCACATCAAAACTACAACAATAACTACTACTACTAAAAATAATATATTATTAATAGTTAATAATAGTAATATTTTTATTATTATTATTATTATTATTATTATTATTATTATTATTATTATTATTATTATTATATAAACTATATAGTTAATAGCATATAATAAGTAATGCAAATACTACTACTACCTTTATTAACAGGTATTATTATTATTATTATTATTATTATTATTATTATTATTATTATTATTATTATTATTATTATAGTCATGTTTATGTGGCGCACAATGAAGCTCAAAAACGTAAAAATGCTGATTGTTGAGCAAATGAAGTCCTCTTTTAAGGAAAAAAAAAACAACCCAGAAGTGCATTTCTCTATGAAGTGATCGTTTCGTCACTTGGGGTGCCAGAAAGCTGGAATACAGCCCAGCCTAAGCAGTTCAAATGTGAGTTGAATTTTGAGAAGCTATGAAGCCCAAAAAACCCTTGAGATTAACGCCCAGGCCACGTCAGTTGTCAGTGTGTTTTTGCATGCACAACAGAGTGATAGAGTTGAATCACATGTTCTTTTTTAACGGTTAACTAAGGAAAATAAAAGTAATAGTTTTGCCTTCTACCAATATTCCAAGAATAGGAACACAGTGAATTGTGTGACTAATCACACATTGAACTAGTTATAACACAAGCACTGAATGGGACGTGACCATAACTGACCGAATTGCAATAATAACGAAATCTGGACTCACAAATTCAGAACACAACCGTCCAGAAAATGACTGACTGCATGTTTCGTACATTTGATTGGTTACTGCTGGAGGGGGCGTGGTTGAACGTTTAAGTTGTATCGCGATGAGGCACAGGAAAATGACGTAGCCAGGCAACTGTCCAATCAGAGGCCTCAAAACCCAGTATCTACGATAGGTATGTAATGTGTGTAAGGTAGATTTTGTTAATACATCGTGCAGTGTAGTATTAAGATCAGATATCGTCGCGCGTCGTGACGAGCAAGTAAGAGCAATAGAGGCAGGCGGCATTAGTAAAACTGATGTTTGAAACGGTGTTCATGATTCTGATGGATCTTTAAGTGATTTAATTTATTCGTGAACAGATGTTGCGTTTCATTGTGGAATTTTTCTGAGTTGGCAGACGTCGCTGTTCCAAAACACAACTTATATGAACTAAACAACAAAACGAAAGCAAACTGTTGCCTCGACTGGGTCGTCTGTAAAAACACCGGAAATCTAAAAAGTGAGCTTGTTTGTCGGTACTTAAACTGTTATTTCTGATTCAGATATTGTCAGTTATCATAGAAATCACAATTTTTACAGTCGGTTGATAGTCTCTTTTTCTTCTCTTTTTATACTTTCACTTTCTGTTGTGTGTTTTTTCTATACAAAACAAGCCTGAAAGAGGAACCATGCACCGTAAAAAGGAAAGGATTGTTTTGAGCAAAATAATTCAGTGTCCAGGCTGTCTTAAAAGTTTTTAGTGTAGACTTATGATTCTTTGTTTGTTACATACTGTTCATAGTTTTATGGGGTGAAATGTAAACATAGATCGCGCATAAAACTGTGAAAATTACTTAAAATAATTAAGTTAATATATACATTAAAGAAAATGAAAGAGTTGAATTTAAATTCAAACACTGAATTAACTCCGATGATCAACTATATAAACATAATAATTTGTGTTCAGTTAACTCAATATTTTAAGACTGGAGGGACACAAACTTTTATTTAGGGATGCATCAGTCCATAAAGATGCAGGTATTGTAAGTAGATACCAGGTACTGATCTGAAACTAGTGTTTAATGTAATTGTTCTAGTAATTAATAAGCTATATTTCTTTCGGTGTTAGAGGTTGGGATCATTCTTTTATGTCTCATGAAACATCTGGCATGACCCTCCTAAAAAAACGAAATGTAATACAGTAGTAAAAAGTCTCTGAAACAGGGTTTACAATTCAAGTATATACCTTTTAATACAGGACCAAATTGATCAGTAATTATAATCCCAGTGCAAAATGATGCTGTAACAAATATAAACAAATTAAACATTAAATCACAAGTCACAAATTAACGGAAAGTAAATTTGATCAATTAAATTAGGATTATTAGTAGTATGAAAAAGCAAATGTTTGTAGTATGAAATTGTGATTTAATATAATAGATTACTTCTATAGATAAGTATTTGAGTCAATATTTGAGTCAGTGTCTGTCCAATATCTGATATCAGTATTGGATCATTGGATTGGACCTATAAAGAACATGGTCTGCTAAGGTATTTATGTACATATAACTGCAAACACTATTTAAGTTATGATGTCTTGACATGTAGGCTTTCCTTCTATAGGTGACCCCAAGCAATGGCAAGCAGAGACAATAACGTTTACTTCATCATCACTGGAAAGACTCAGTATGGGTTAATCAAGCCAGGCACTATTTGCTACATGAACAAGGAACGGTTTTCACACAAAAGGGAAAAGAAGACTTTACCTGTGGTCTGTGTGGGAAACGTAACAGATTCTGACATCTCACGTGACATACTGTCCCAAATACCACAAGAAGAAGCAGGGTTGCTGTTGGCTATTGATAGTAACGAAGAGAGACTGAGGGAATTTAGTCGAAAAGAATCTCTAACCCAGGCTTTGCCTTTGGTTAAAGATTCTGAAGTTCTAGTGGAGTTAGGAGGAGACTGGCTCCAAGGCGTGGTTCGGTACATAGGCAGGATCAGTACGCCAAATTTTGATCCCATAGCAGGAGTGTTTTTTGGAGTTGAATTACAGGTAAGGTGGTAAATTCTCTCATTTGCTCTCTCCCTCTCTCTCTCTCTCCCTCTCAATGGGAAGAAATAACACTCAGTTATTTTATTCTGTTGCATTTCTCAGGATGAAGATAGAGGAAAAGGCACTTCTGATGGAACATACAATTTCAAAACCTTATTTCTTTGTAAGGACAAGTGTGGCATTTTTGCCCCTTTCAACAGAATCAAACCAATGCATCTCAAACAATCAGATTTGACTCGAGCATCTTCGTCTGACCCACCTCAGACACCAACAGAGCAGCTCAATGTTGGAGATCGTGTTATCTATTTTATTGATGATGAAAACGGTCAACCTGGCATGGTACTGAAGTTCATGGAAGACAGCAGAGTTCTAATTTCAACGGTAGGGTCATGGGAGTTTCAATCTAATTCTTCAACAGAACACTATTTTCTTTAATAGGCACTGTTTCCAAAGAAGAGGCAGTAGGATGAGTGAGAGCATGATGTCAGTAGTGTTTTGTTTTGAACTAAGATGTGATTGTGTCTTCAGGCCAGGGATGAAAAGGGGAGGGAAGGAGGAGAGATAATTGTGCCTTTGCAGTGTGTTATGAGAGAGGAGGATTTTCTCAAAGGTAAATATTTTTTTATTCATATAATGCAAATTTACTTTTACTATACCTGAAATATTTTATTTACTTCAGGTTTAAAATGCTAGTGATGTACAAATGTTATATTCTAATGATACGATTAAATTATATGCGATTAAATATGATTGTATGACAAATACTTTAAGTAATCTTATTTTTATCTTCTAATAGATGAAACAGAAAAGATGGACACATCTAATGGTTCAGATGGGGCTGAAATTCTGGGCCTTTATCCATCCATAGCTACAGACTCCATGGTGGAGGTAAATCTGGCAACGGGTCCTGCTTATGGAACTGTCCGTTGGATCGGCAGTCTGCCCGGATTGCCTGAGATAATGGTTGGATTGGAGCTGGTACTGAACATTTCTGACCTCTACTGGTGATATAGGAAAATGTTCTTATTATCTTCCTCATACTGTTTTATATAATCTTTTTTCTGCGTTAGGAAAAGGAGCTTGGAGTTAGCGATGGCAGTTTTAAAAAGTTACAGTATTTCAAATGTCCACCGAAGCATGGCCTGTTTGTGAAGCTGTCTTCTTGCCGCCCTGACTCTCGCTTTCTGGGCGAGGCTGCATCACACAGACATTATGGTATGTCATTTTCCATTCGTTATTTCACAGTATTTTTCTCAAATCAGTGCTCCATATCATAGACAAATGTGTTTCTGTGACTTTCCCTCTGTCTGTGTGGCTGTATTTATGATCGTTTCAGGTAACGACAGGCAGGACATGTTATCCACGCCAGAGAATCTTCCACCCATTAACTCTGAGGATGTGATGAAGATTCTGATTGGCCGGATGAGGGGCATCCAGGGTCACTGTAACTCCTGCTACATGGACTCTGCCCTCTTCAGGTTGGGGTTTATATCTGCTCCCACTTAAACACTGTAGAAGGCTGCGGTGTGCAGGTTTTCTCATTCTACCTCAAGAGTAACTGCTGTATCTCTGTGATGTTATTTTTGGCTCAGCAGATGTTGGCGAAATTGAAAACCTGCCCTCTAATCAACATTCCATAACCAGGGTTATCTAACATTCAAGAGTAAGACTTACCAAAAAGCAGGCTAGTTTTCTTGTTTTAGCAAGTTTATTATAAGTAGGGCTGTGCGATATGACAAAGTATATCGGATGACAAAATTAAAACGTTTCATATTATACTCTTTTGTTTATTTCGTGGTGTTGCAAAATGTACTGTTTACAGCAATAGTTTTTCATGGTTTACATGGCAGTTTGTAGGAGACACCACAGCACCATGTGGACGTAGGCGTAGAAAATACTGTGGTGTTATATTTGTGCCTTAATTTTGAGCGTGAAGTGTAACGTTTTGCAAGCAAAATCTTATGTCTGTGCACGGAAATCTGCCTACACACGCTCAAAACACTCCACGCACGCTCAGATCTGTCTGCTGTCACACTCAGATCTTGAAACGTCAAAGTTGTCACAATTAGCCTTAACGGCACTTTACTAGAGCGCCGTAAAAAGCACCACCTTTTACAGCGTATTTACGGCGTAATAAGCTCTGTTTGATCACAAGCCACTAAAGCAGCATTTTCAACAGCGTGAAAAAACACAGGTATATTACAGTGGCGGAAAAATGTCATTTTAACGAATAAAAGTGTAAAAATGGGTGTTTTACTGTTAATTTTGTAAAAATATAGGCGAATCATGGCATCTTTGGCATTCTATATGAGCGCACATGGAGTGTTTCGAGTTTAGACAGAATTTGTGATATACATTGTGTGTCATATCACACATCCCTAGTAAGAACTTGTAGCGTCTTTTCAGTACACCATCTCAATGTGAGGCAGCAGCGCTAACCACTGCTAGCACAAGTCCAGCACATTCTGATGCATTTAGTGCCTTAATGTTGTCTAGTAGTGTCATAGTCACATAATGTTTCTACTGGAGACTGATATTGAAGGCGTGATATCACTACCTGCTGGCTTTGATATAACTGATGCTGCAAAATCTTGGCTCAGGATATTGCGTCAGGATAAGAACAACTGAGTTGGTGGCGTAACGGTAGGGTGTTCGCCCGTGATCAGAAGGTTGCAGGTTCGAATCCAGGGCTGGTAAAGTTACCACTGAGGTTCTCATGAGCAAGGTACTGTCCCCAGGCACTGCTCCCCGGGCACTTGTTAGCTGCCCACTGCTTCTTCACGGATGGGGTCACATTTTGTTGTGGTGCACTGTGTGCTGTGCTGTGCTGTGCTGTTGTGTGTTCATAATGGCTAATAACAATTCACTGATGCTGTAAATGTAAACCTTGAATTTATACATATCCAAGCATATTCTGGTTACTTCAGAATTGGAATTATAGGAATTTGAGAATTTACATTATTTTTGGTATATAAGAAATTTAAAAGACTGAATTAAGAATTTTTTAATAATGGCTAACCAGCAGCGAAATACTGTCAATAGCAAAATACCATTATTTGAGCACTGTTTATACTGTTATTTTACTACCTTTACTAGTAGTATTATAGTTGATGGCCATTACATTTTGTTGAAGTCACTGTATTTGTAAGTATTCATCACTTAAAGTTAAGTGTGCTTTATTGACCACACCATTGACTACATTGTATGCATTAGCAAATTCACTACTTTCACTGCAAAGGCGACCATGATGTATAGAAGACTAAATTATTACCTGTCAAGTGATGTCCAATTATTGTTGTTTATCTTTTAGTATTTTTAGCTTTTATTGTAATCTTGTCCAGTAAGGGCAGTCTAAATTATTATTATTATTATTGCTGTTATTGTTATTATTATTATTTGTAGTAGTATTATTCAACAAAAAATAATATTACAGTATTACAGGTAATAAAATTATATTACCTTTTGTCATCTATTTATCTGTTCTAGCTTGTTCTCCTGTTCTTCGGTACTGGACTGTCTTCTGTTTAAAAAAACTAAGCAAAAAGATGAAGCCATCCAGAAAACCCTTCTGAGGGACATAGTGCGTCCCCTGCGCAGGTTGGCTTTTTACTGGTTTACTTTCACATTAGTTTCGTATGTGGCATTTGCCATCAGGATTGTTCATACTGTGATAAAATTCCTATTTATGGCATTGGAGGTGACAGAGACATGCACATATCTTGTATAACATTTCAGCATTAGATGTTACTTAAGCAAGACATCCATCTTTAGACCAAATTTTCCTGGAGAGATGTGTATATATTTGGCCTTTGTGTGTCTGCAGTAAGGGGTTTGTGGATGCTCACAATGTGATGAAGCTTCGTCAGCAGCTGCAGGATCGAGGTCATTGTCCCAGCTACACCACAGACGAGAAAGGTAGTCCTCATGAACATGCTACAACTTATTAGGATTCAATTATCAAGTTTTACTTTCTCTTAGATAGTACACAATGTATTGTGTTGCGCATATTCTAGAGTTTATATTTTAGTTCTTTTGTTTAACAATTTTCATTTGTTTTCATATACAGTATACCGTTTAATACTTCATCTCCACACTAGTTTAGTACACAAGACCCTTACATATACGACTGAGGGATGCATTAAGTTTATAATAATATATCAAAACAGTTTAATTATTGATTTAAGTGATAGAATCCCAGGTGTAACCTGGAGGTAGCTGCTCATCTGTAACTGACATGACTGTTCCTGCACACAGATCCCGAAGAATTTCTTACTCTCCTCATGCAAAACATTCTAGAACTGGAGCCACCCCTCAAACTGTAAATAAAAAATGATCCTTCTTTCTTTCTTTCATATGTTTGTCCTTACAGTTACAGTTTGTTTTTATGTTTGCATATTAATACTTCCTTTATATGAACTCTCCCTAAAATTAGCCTTTATATATTATAATTAAGACTTTTGCAACATGTGCTTTTATAATTTAAAAAAATGTTCAATAATATTTGACCAGTCCCTTCCATTGCCTTTTTACACAGAACATACCTGTTGAATTGATTTGATTATTGTATAGATATTTAAATAATATTTAAATTAATATTTTGAATAATAACGATTGTGTCCTGCTGTACTTACTCTCTGCCCCTATAGCTTTCTTGCTACATGTTAATTGTTTTTTTGTTGTTATTTAGTCTGTTGAACTATTTGAACTGCATATGAGAACAAATGAGGAGAGCTATAATGAATAATACAATAATTGTTGTTTTCCTCTCATGCCTCTAAAGGCAGTCCTGTAATCGGACTAAAGGCGGAAAAGGAATAGTGGAGTCCAGTTACTTTTATCAAATCTTCATGGATTATGACAACAGTCTGGTTTTACCAACAGTCCAACAGCTACTGGAACACTCCTTCTACAACAACAGTCTCAGACTAGCAGAGGTGAGCTCGCCTACAGGTGGCGCTGTTTACCTATGTCCATGTTGTTGAGAAATCATAACACAGACCAAGTTTGCTCGAAATAATTACAACAACAAAAAAAAATCAAGATGCACTCCTGACTCAGACTTTAAAAGGTAATTCCACTCC
This sequence comes from Distichodus sexfasciatus, assembly GCA_032718565.1. Lineage (NCBI taxonomy): Eukaryota > Metazoa > Chordata > Actinopteri > Characiformes > Distichodontidae > Distichodus > Distichodus sexfasciatus. Next base: position 5,284,774 of record JAVGVS010000003.1, read on the forward strand.
TACATCTTATTTAATCTGGGATTCTATTTCATTTAGAATTCTTTTTCCTAAGGAGCCTAAGGTAATTTAGGCAGACATTTCATCTTTCCATCGCTACGGCTAACTTGATATATTTAGATATTTAGCTTTTAGGGTTTATACTAAAGACAAACTGCAAAATGTTTTTGTGCAGTGTTTACTCTTGCATTACGGTCACATACAATAACAAGGAAAATGCAGTTCCAGATTCAGCAAATGCATTTTACAGTAAAGAAGCTCCAGACCTTTCATCTCTCCTTTCTATCTTACTATGACCTTAGGTGCCTTCATGCCTAATCCTGACTATGCCTCGCTCTGGGAAGCAGTTTAAAATGTTCCCAAAAATTATTCCTTCCCTTGAGCTGGACATCACTGCCCTTCTGTCTGAAGGTAGAGTGCTTTCATTACTACTAACATCCTAATTGCAATGATCTTTTGCTCCTTCCAAATCTTTATGCATGTGCGTTTGTACTAGGTCCTCAACAATGTGTGATCTGTGGACAGCTGGCGTGTGTGGAGTGTACTGAGTGCTTTGGAGATGCACTTTTCAGCAATACAGGGTTCAAAATGTTCTGTGACAAGTGCTCAACTCAGGTGAGATAGTTTCAGTATCTTTATGTATCCGTTTTGCATGAATACCCATAATGATGTCATATTTCAGAACAGGTATGTGCACAGATAGATCCCAGGTGGTGCTTAAGCACCTGCCCTTATGGCCTTTGACTTGATACATGTTCTTTATGCAATACACGTTTTAAACATTTATTTTTATTATTTAATATTTGAATTTTTAATTTGGCTCATGGCATCAATTCCCAACAAAAGCGTGACATTCTGTGAAAATGCACAGACCGTTGCCCCTCCTCCAACTTCCCTTGACGTCACAGCCAGTTATTTCACTTAACGCTTGCAGTTCATGTTCCCGGTGGAGCAGCATCATGCCTCTGACCTGCTTTTACTGGTGACAGCCAAATTCAGTTCCGTTTAATTCACTTTCATTTGTACAGCGCTCTTTACAGCAGGCATTGTCACAAAGCGCTTTACATATACATATTAAAACATATTTTTAACTGTTATAGTCATGCCAAACATAAACAATAGTCCACCATTAACCTATAACAAGCAAGCTAAATTAAAATGCACCAGTAAACTCCATTAGGCTAGTTCCTCTATCTGACAGCTGAAATTGTGTGAAAAAATTGTGTGATAATTAGTCTATCCAAACATATCTAGATGTAAGAAACATTAATCAACCTGACCTTCTGGCATTCATTCATTCATTTATTATCCAAACCGCTCAATCCCAACTGGAGTCGAGGGGGACTGGAAACTACGGGCACAATCCCGGGGCAGGTGCCAGCACACCGCAGGGCACACAGACTCACACATTCACACCTTACGGGGCCAATTTAGATTTGTCAATTAACCTATTTTGCATGCCTATGGACTGCGGGATGAAACCAGAACACCCAGAGAAAACCCACGTGAACAAGGGGAGAGCATGCAAACTCCACACAGAAAGGCCCTATGGCCGACCCTGGGATAGAACGCAGGGCCTTCTCGCTGTGAGGCCTTCTGGGATAAATTTGCAAATGTATTATTTGTCCTTTGTGGTCTCATTGATTATCAACAGCTTTAAGACATACCCTATTAAAACATCAGTCAACAAAAATTGTTTAAAACGATCAGTAAGTCTGTACAAGGTATGCTGCTGTGTGCGACCTAATTGTTTCTGAATAACTGTGTTCCCATTTGATTTGAGCATCTTTTCAACAAAATGTCTGTTCAAGGCTCTGTTTTAGAATAATATTCATCACTTGGTTATCTTCTCAGAGAGTAATGAGAGTTTTAATATGAAATTATTTCCGTTGTTATCAGCTCAGCAAATATGAAGTCTGTCCTTTGGCAGACAGACTTGGTCTTTCCTTTGCCTAGATGCTTTCTTTATTCTATAGCTCATTGTATTTACTGCATGTGAATCTCCCACACAGGTCCACTCGCACCCCCAACGCCGGGGTCATAAACCCAACACCTTGCGCCCGGTTGAAGGTTTCTCTCGCACCAGGAGCGCTGGCGGTCTAGTCCGCTCTCTCCCACATGAAAAACTAGAGCTGTTCGCCGTGCTGTGCATCGAGACCAGCCACTACGTGTCCTTTGTCAAGCACGGGCCACAACCAAGTGACTGGATCTTCTTTGACAGCATGGCTGATCGAGAGGGTGAGTATTTGGTGCTAGAGCATAAAAAACATAGTTTTATCTGGAATTTTTCTACATATTGTGAGTGTAGGCCTGTTTAACTGACACATTTATTCTGTGTGTAGGAGAGAGCAATGGCTTCAACATTCCCCAGGTCAATGCATGTCCAGAAGTCGGACGCTACCTTACCATGCCTCTGGCTGAACTGGGCAAACAGGTGCCTCGTGAAATGGAAGGCGTGTCGAAGCGGCTCTTCTGTGATGGATACATGTACCTGTACCAGAGCCCTAATATGGCCCTCTATCGCTGACACGTGGAATGAAGAAATTGAGTTATGCAACTGCACAAATGCAACAGTGTATTAATTCACTGTTTTACTTTTTATCAATGGTACAAGCACTTTTTGGGCTGATTGCCCACAATGCTATTAGGCTATCTCCATAAGGGAAGAGATGAGAAATAGGCTTTTGTATATATAACTGAGATTTGGGTTTTACACTAGTTTTATTTGGATGATTTAGAGTTGCAAATATACTTAGAAATAAGACAAAGAAAATTAATATTAATCTTGAATTGTATATTTTTCTGTTTTCTTTTTTTTAAAGCTCTGGCCTTGATTTCTCTGAGACATAGCACCTGATTAAATGGCCATATGCAATATATTATTAGGCCAATGTTGTTGTTTGATTTGTACGACGGAGCAGTTATCTCCAGGTAGTTTTCTGCTATGATATTTTGACAAAAACCTTTTTTTATTAATATTTCTAAAATACTTTTCCTGAACATTCTTGAACATACAGTACATCAACATAATGCATTGAATATGCATTCCACAGTAGAAAGCGTTTCTAGTCAAAAAAACGTGCTACAAAAATAATTTTATTTGCACATGGGATCAGATGCTGGTGAAGACTATTTGTTTTAATAGATTTGTTTCAGAGTGCATTGTTTAATAGAAAAATGCCAATGAGTAATATTTTAATGCCAAATATTGTGGACTAAAACCGCCACACCTTTCCCTGCTGTATTGTGTGTGTGCGCGTGCATGTTTAGGTATGTGAATGAGAGACAGAGAGAGAGGAAGAGAGGGAGCGAGACTTGAAACTGAGCATTTCTGTACACTGTATTTTCCTTTCCCCACCAGAATAAACCTGGGTGTACTGCTGTGTGTTTATATCATTCTCTTCTTGAGTTTACATATTTTTCATGACATGAATGCAGTCTGATCTTCACCATCCACTATTTTCACCAAAACATTTACAGAGTGAGCTTTATTGGAGACTGATAGAAAGTAAAAGCAATGTTAATATTATTCCTGAAATAGGAAGAAACCAAGATAACAAGTGATAGAGATGTTATAAACACCTAGATTAAGGTAAGTGCGGTGGTTAAACATTTACATTCGATTCTAATGTTTATGAACCATGGCTATGGCTTTCTCATCTGCCTTCTTGATATTTCTGATTGTTCACTATAAACAAAATGTCTGAACCATTCGAACAGTTCAGGTTCAAATAAACGACAGAAACTGCAGGCTAAAGTGATTCTATATAAATCAAGTAGTGACAAAATCAAACAAATGTCTTTTTTCTCAAATGTCCTGGAATATGGGAGGCTGGAACGTCCTGGGAGGCTGTATATCAAGTCAGAAAGACTAGTGAAGTCAAGAATAAGTTGGAAGCCATTTTCTTTATTTCTTCCCTTATTTCTCTCTCTCTTTCTCTTTTTTCCACCACTCTTGGCTCCTCCCTCCCGTTTCTCTTACCCGGGCTGTCAGCTTTTTTGCCTTTACCCAGAACAAACAGAATGTATAAATACACAGCTGACACTATATCCAAAACTGATCTCACACCAGCCTGTGCTGTGTCACAAACAGAGGAATTGTGACGCTGATTGACCCTCGTCATGCTATCTCTGGCCTCATAAGCCCAGCTTTGATAAACTGAACTAACCCCATTCAATAAATCTATTAGTATTAGAATTTACTGTACACCAGATCCACGGTAACAGTTTTGAACATGCAAAATATTTATTGCGTAATTGTATTGTACTCATACATAATTGCATGGAACAAATAACTGATTAATTTGCCTCATACATTGTTTAACAAACTAGTATTAACTAAATGTACACATTTAAATTAAAGTAGGTTTAACAACACTCACTGCATGCAGATGTGTCCCATGACATGGTCTTTGGAGGACAAATAAAGAATCAAGATTTTCTGCCTGGCATATGATACAGTAGTTTACAAAGATGCACCACAGACATCAGTCAGACAGCAGGGTTAGGAAGGAAGACATGTTCTTCAGCTTCAGGTTGCCTTACCGATTTTCAGAAAAATGGAGAGCTTACCTACAGTTTTACATGTAATGTAAGATTCTGAATACACCAATCTTCCACGCAGAGCAGTTCATAAATACATAGGAGTTGGCATTGATGAAAGGAAAGAACCATCAGTGCCAGACCGGTGGCGAGACAGTGGTCAAGACAGACGCTGCGAAAAACAGCCAGTGGACATGGGTGGGCGAATATCTGAAAGGAGACGGCAGGGAAATGAGAGAGATGCACATCTTGACCTAAAGAGAAAGAGATACTGGCTGTTGCCACAGTGGTGGGTTTATAAAATGGTGTGTGAAGAGGTGACCCGGGAAACTCCTACGACTCCTATCCCAAAAGACACTGTAATGACCTCTTTGACCCCTTATGTCAGTAATTACAGATACATGCCATGTAAGGAAATGGAAGCAGGCAGAACTGTCCTTAGATGATCAAAGAAGGTAAGATGAGAGTCTGACATCAAACACAGAGTGATAAAATTGGAGAGGATGATGAGAATATGTTAGATATTAGTGGGGACTTCCATTGATTGTAAATGTACTACAAGGGCTCTTTTACACTGGTCTCTGAGCTAGGAATAGAACTGCTACAATCCTAAAAATGGTCTCATACAATTTTCCTGAAAGAACATATTCCCAAGTACTGCTAACATACAGGCAGTCCTCTGTAGCATTACTAAACCCGTCATTATTCACATTTGTACTGATTTGGCTTGGGTATTGATCATGTAAGCTCTGTGGTGTGACCTGACATTGAAAAAGGAGATCACATTCAGATCAATAATTGACTTCCAGCAAGCTTTATATAACTGTAAAATGCATGAAAAATGTTGGTTGAATTTCTTAACACAGCAAAGAACATACGACACAACATGCAAGACTTGTTTAGGAGAAACACTGAATGAATGAAGTACACACATTCACAGAATTAAAAAAAAAATCAGTGGTAGATCTCCTGTAGTTGTGAAGCTTTTGGGAGAAACTTGGATGGCTAAACATGTTACATTAGTGTTTGTCAGAGGGCAAAACTAAAAGTCTATGTATGGGATAAAAATGCAATAGCTAAAGTAAACAGTAAAACATGAATATAAATGTATTGCTAAGCATTGTTAGGGCAGTTGGTGGCATAACAGTAGGGTGTTCGCCCCGTGAACACAGGTTCGAATCCAGGACCGGTAAAAGTTACCACTGAGGTACGCATGAAGGTACCATCCCCAAGCACTGCTCTCTGGGTGCTTGTTAGTTGCCCACTGCTCCTTCACGGATGGGTTAAATGCAGAGGTCACATTTCGTTGTGGTGCACTGTGTGCTATGCTGTGGTGTGTTTACAATGACAAATAATCACTCACTTTATTGGGACAGGAGTAAGACTCTAAAAGCATTAGTTGATTGAAATTTCTGGGGTAACTGTCATTGGTCAGTAACGGGAACAGCAGTGGGTTAAAAATAGAGACCTTAGTCTGGAATTCAGTTCCAAAAATACAAAATCAAAGAACAATACCTCAAAATGTAAGAATAGGGTCCAGGGACAATAAGTACTTAAGTTGAAACCTTTGATGTCCTTGACCTCTTATTCAATTCGAAAAGTGTCGTCAATCCAACCTTGAGGCTAGTACCTCCACTACTCATCTCCTACTTTGTTAACAGCTCGAATGCAGCAGCACGCACAATTAGCATAACATCCACACGTCTCCCAGCAAAGTGTCAGCATTTGTTGGGACGTGAGAGACAAACTGATACATGGCCTGTTTCTATCCGAGTCTCTCCTCTTTCATCTTGCTTGGGGAGTGGAATTATTTTTCATGTGCTCTTAATGGGGCTGCGTTTGATCTTACTGCCCATCATGTGCGGGAGTCTGTGATCAGGAGGACGAGTGACCTCTGGCGTGTTTGCCATGATTGTGATGCATAATATGCAGGCTCTCCAGCATAATGCAGCATTGCGCTGGTCAAGTATTTCCACGGACAGTATATAAGAGGGAGGAATACAGATGCAGTTACTGTGCTGACGAGTTAAGGAGAAGAAAGATTCATGTATTAACGTTGCTGTTAGGACACGTGTAAAGACAGGAGCTGGACAAAGAATTATATGACTGATGTTATTTTGCTTAGCCAGAAAATTTTACTGATTTCTTTTGTGTATAGAATGTATAAACATGAGAAGTACGTATTTCCATTGTTAATATGATAACACTATGCATGTTGTGTTGTTATATTTCATTACATGTTGTAATCCACGTGAATAATAAGGATATAATAATGTTTATTGTTATTATTTCCTTTGAATCAACTAAATATTCATAGAGTTTAGTCATTTAATCGAACGGTTTTCCAGAAGACCTTCATGAATTAAACCATCAATATAATCCATCTTTTTTCCATTTTCCCCAAATTTGCTGCCCTGTGTACCATGAGCATAAACTAACAGGAATGAATTTTTAAAAAAAAAGGTCCTAACTGCAGTGTCTCACTTCTTTCTTGCATTGTGTTCAACACAGCATGTCTAAACACATTGTGTTGGAAGGAAAAGCATGTCTCTGAGTTGGTGCTTCGTGAGAAAGAAGCTGTATAATGGAATCGGTGGCCTCTCCCCTTATGAGGTGATCCTCACTCTCTGACATTAGAGGGGCCACTGCCTCCTATTATCCTTCTCTAATTGAATTGCTGCAGGACACACACACATACACACACACACTAAAACAATAAAATTACACTGCAAAAAAGACCAAACAGAAAATCACTTACCACGATGCTGACACCATCCTTCAATGTCAAAAAGGCACATTTTGGTCCCTTATGTAAAATCCTGAAATTGTTAAAATCACAAAATGCTCTTTAAAAAGCAAATAATTGTATCTTTGAATTCAGCCTTGTTCCTTCAATCAACTAAGTAAATATGTGAGGCAGAATTTTGTGTCAACCCTGACTCCCTCCTCACCATAACAAACCTGTATGTCTGTGTACCTTGAATGTGATGTTGTTCAAGTGCAATCAAATACAGCTTTTCGCATATTTGGAATTCCTGCCACAACAAAAAAAATGAATGCATGTTATAACATTAATTTCTTAATGTCTATATTACTTAGCAATGAAATGCAGTCCATTGTAGGAAGGAGGTCAAGTTCCGCAAACAAGACGGAAATGTTCTTTGTGCAATTCAATTTATAAACAAATGTGATCATGCGGGATTTACTTTGCGCATGATGTAAACAACCTTCTCACTATTTCACAATCAAAATAGTTCAGTTTGTAATATTTATAATGAAGTCAATACGTTACGGTAAAAATATTAACATAATGTGAATGTTGCCATCTTGTGTGAGTATGTGTGCGTGTGTGTGGTATATTACTGAACAAATGTAATACTAGTTGTTTATTCACGCATGCAAAATCTGAAAAGCGTCCCTCTATAAAATGTACCACTTGGGACTGGAGTGGCACTGCATACACACGAAAGAAACACAATGTCTCTGCCAGGTTGAGACTGGTCAACAACCATATAAATATCCAAGCAAAAGTGATTCTATCACACTGACCTCTAATAAAGTACTAATAGATGACTTGCACAAACTATGCATGGCGACAGATGTGTTACAGCAGAGACATTGGTGTATAAAGCAGATGTTTTTACTAAAGAGACTGGAGAGTGTAATGTGCTGCGTGTAACGACTTGGTGTTTGCAGTGAAACAGGGGGGTCACTGACATCTCTAAAGCCTCGTTTTGCGTAACATGGAGCTATAATATTTAGCCGCTCGTTTTTAATGATGGCATGTTTACAGGGGAGTGTTTAGCGAATGAATGTGTACACAAACTAATAAAATGACGCAAGAATTTATATAATGTTCTTATGCACCACTAGGGCCTTATTCAACATTATTTCTTTTCCTCATTATTTTCTTATTTCTTATAATAAGACTTTAAACAATACTTTGCATATAAGAATACACAGGGTTTGCTTAAAATGAAGAGAATCTTAAAATATTACATTAATGTAATAAATTGCAATATACAATTCATCATATTATCAATATGTGCTTTATTTAATGTACCCAATATACAGTGTTATCAGCAGTAAAATGTTAATATCATGCTTTATCAATAATAATAGGGCAAAAATGATTTTTTGAGTAGTCAGTTATTATTACACTGTCCATTTCAGCTTCATGTAGGTATTACATAAGTTCCCGTTGCAATCTGAAACAATTACCTATGAAACATAAATGTATTGTTAATTTCAGTTCTACAATAAGTAATAATGCCTTTCAGAAGTTTCGCCAATGTTTATACTTCTTCTTCCGCCCTAGTTCAGAATGCAGTTATGGCAAACAATGAAAGCGACACTGTCCCAGGAACTGGCTATTGTGCATTGCAGTTAGAAATATATTTTTTTACTGACTTCGCCAATGATTTTGACTAATCATTCCAAGTTACACCGACCCACTTGTCATTTATGACTTCAGAGCCGACTGGACCTAATAACCTCATTCAACTGGCAAATAGTTTTAACTGCAGCAGATACATTTGATTGGACTAGTAAAATCTGTGTACTGCTGAAAAGACTGATGCTTTGCTAATGCATTGTATGGCACTGTTATTTACTACAGATTAAAGGAACTGTCCAATGGAGGCATTAAATGCAGTCTCCACATTAATGAGGAGTTCTTCAGACTAATTAGTCAAGGCTTTGTTATTTTGCTACACTTATTGAACATTAGGTATAAGTTGTACATTAAAAAATGTATAGGTTATAGGTAGCGCTTGTTTAGTTCGATACCTCATTTTGTATAACACTGTGATTATAATACTTAATCATGCCGCCCACATAAATTCACAATTAAAATGCTAGATTTAGCCTACCACACATACTGCAAACTAACTATCTGTATTTTAAAGATTCCTGTGACTCATTTTAAACCCATAAAGAGTGAGCAAATGAGAGAGAGAGAGGGGGAGAAGGAGAATGAGAGGGAGAAGGCATGAAGAAACACCAGCGACACTAAGGAATTCATGGCATGAATCATAATTGCAACATCTTCCGCATAATAGAATGATGCCTTGTTTCAGGATCATCTATTACGGACTTCAGTACATTGGCTTCAAAACACTCATTAACCTTGACTCAGTACAAAACAAAATCCCCATTTCGACCTGAGAGGCCTTCAATTACACCAACCCCATGGCCTCTGACCACAGCAGTGCTGCTCACATCACCATTTACACCTGTCCTTTGTGCTTATCCAGGAAGAGTCGTGCTCATTAGCCATTGCCCCACGCCTCTAATCTTTGCCCTTTAACCTTCCAAATGACCTCCTTGACACAACTAAGCCTGCATACCTACTTATCTTCCTCCACCTGACCTCAACAACTCTATAAGGGATAATGAACAAGGTACGAATGGTTGACTCTGGATTCATGTCAGGTAGTTGTGGCCATTTCTAGGCCATGGAACAAGCAAGCTAATCAAATTGTGAGATAATCAAGCTGATATTGGGAACTGCATCATTAATTTTGCATCATGTTGGATATAGGATTTTAAAGTTTTTTAAAAGTATGAAGATATATACAGACAAGAAGACTCTGCTATAAACAAAAACGGACCAAACATCCCTTGTTTGGACCATGTCACAAAGATGTTAACTCAATGTTGCATGTTTAAGAGAAAAAATCACAGTTCTCCTATGGGACACCCATGGCCTCCTTGGTCAGGATAAACACAAGATTGGAAAATAATTAGTCAAATAATAAAGCTGTGAGAAAAAAGGAGCAGACAAACCAAATTTTTGCTCTTCTCCACAACCTTGCCAGGTTTCTGTCACAATGTTGTCCAACTACTTATTTAAGTGAATTTAAGTGAGTGATTATTTGTCATTGCATAACACAACAAAAAGTGCACCACAGCGACATGCAGCCTTTACATTTGTTCCATCCTTGAAGGATCAACTGACATGGGCAGCGCCCTGGGAACAGTGATCCCTAACTGTTAATAAATAGACTGGATATAGAATTCTTTTCATACTATAACTGTTTCTAACCTCTTGCACATCCAGTGTAAAAGTGTAAAAGTCAGTTTCCACATTGTAGGTAATACTGCATCCAAACTGTCTCTCCATCTACCACTATTTCTAATTCTAGTTCTAGTTTAAAGTTATATTTAATATTCCATGTCTAGTTTAAAATATAGTATATTTTGTACTTTATTTATTTATTCTTTATTCCATGTGCCTTAATTGTTCTTTGTTCCCTTTTTCCTACTGCACTGTTAAAAGTGGAGCCACGTCACCTCGTCTCACTGTATATCTGTACAGTATATAGCAGAAATGACACTAAAGTTTATGCTACCAACTCCCCCAGCAACTGAGCACATACTGTGCCACTGTTTATGTTTTAGAATAAATACTTTAAGGAATCAAAAATATTGTGCAGCATAGACAAACTACTTCATGAAAAGTAACATGGTAAATAAATAAATCCTTATATTGCTTAACAAAACTTAAAATACAAATGCTATTGAAATTATACAGTATGAATGAACTCAGTTCAATGATGCATCACTTTTCATTAATCCTTTGCATTGGTCCCAGTAAGTCCAGAATGGACTGGGAAAAGATACTGCTATATATAATGCTGCTATAATCCTTGCAAAGCCAATATAATAAGACATAAATGAAAAGAGAAATCAGGGACTTGTTCCAAAGAGTTTGAGAACCTGACCTTTGAGGCATATTTACTTATTTGTATAAATTAGAGCCTATTAATACACTAACCACTCTCTGCATCCAAGGACATGCATTCGACATGCACTCTTTTTTCTGTGCAATCTTTTAAATATTTTCATATTTAATTATGTCTGCAATTCAAGGTTATTTTTACATATTATCTACTCAGTTAGGATAAAAGCTTTTTTGCAAGGTCTACAGCTAGAGATCCCTGCTTAGGGATTAAATGTTGAGTCATTATTAAACAAAGCTGATTAATATTATCGCTTATTTACATACAATGATACAACTATTAGCATTATCACGTCTTTTCTGTTATATCCTCATACCAGGCAGAACGGTGAAGAGCATTAGCAAATCTATAATAAACACATACACAGGAAAATGAAGGTAGAGAGCAGAAAAATAGAAACAGAGCAAAAAACATCTGTAAAATTGGCAGGACTCTGCCAAGCCCTTAGCCTTACAGATTGAAAATGTTCATATTACATATAATGTCTATTACAGTTTATGAAATTCAAATATACTATATGAAGAATACTGGAAAATGCTAATGAACTACAGACAGACTTGCATCAGACTTAGATTCCCTACTGCTTGGATTCCTCTAGATTTTATCTGTTTATAAATATTTTCATAACAATAAAAAGGTAATCGCTTATGGAACTCTATGGAGCTACTGTGTGATGTGATTGACATGCACAGCGTCTAGCTCAACAAGGGACCTTGCCTACATGTCCCAGATGATAGGCAGAGATTTATTCCGTCACTGACTTAAAATGTGCCTGGAAAACAGACTAATACACCTCACCAGAAGCAATGCTACATGCAGCTCTGGGGAACATATCTGATCACAATGGAGTATCTTCGTGTTTCTTTGTCAGTGATGGGCAAACGCATGCAATGTGAACAATACTGGTGCATAATTTAGCCCAGATACTACCTATCAACAAATAATTTCACCTGGGAATGTTGTAGGTCTCCATCAAGCCTGAAGCAGACTTTTTTGTGATTTTGGTGAGCAGAAAAAAGCTTCACTTTATTCTGGTCATGGTCTGACTAAGTAAGCTAAGTGGCCATCCCTAGCAAAACTCTGCACAAGTGTTTACTTCAAAATGAAAAAGCCAAAACTATACTCATCATTATGAGAATAAAAGACAGACTTTGGTCCTACTATTATGCAATCAGTCAAACTGAATGCAAAAATCTCTGCTTTAAAATTTTCATTTTTTAAAGAATATGTCTAGTATGTTGCTGCAATACTTTGCAGACTTTTAGATGTGCTATATCTTGTTCCACATGATTTCACTTCCAAACTGTCAATACACAATGACTATTCATTCCTGTAATTGCTGACATCCAGCAGCATGCAAGTATAAAGAATGTAAGTGGTCACATTTTTAGATGTCAGTTGAAAACCATGAAACATGAAACATTTCAAAAAGAAAAAAATAAAACTTTGACTCTTAGTATGTCTAGAAAATGGATAGAAAATATTTTTTCAAAAACTTTCTTCTACTATTTTCTGTAAGATAATTATGAAGACCTGAACAGTGAAGATATCAAACTTTTCAGCTTTGCTTTGCTGTCTGTGTTGCATAGTATCTTAACTGTACTTATTCTTATGATCTTGTACATAGGCACATATGTTTTAGTCAAATAATGTGAAAATAATCTCAGTCTCCCTTGCTTTCTCCTACAGCTGGAAACAGTAGGGGTTTGGTATCCAGCTAGGATAATATTTTCACTAGCTGGATGGAAACATCAAATGACCAGACTCCCTGAGAGACAATGTTCCCTGAGGGACAGATTTAGGGAAACAAATGTTCGTCAGTAATCACACGTTCACTCAAGCTTATGCCTGCTGACATCCAGATGATCATGGTGGCCATATTTTTTGTAGCCTGAGTGTCAGTGGAGTGAATAAGTCTTGACGCACTGGATGTGTTTCTTTTTACTATATTATTACTTTTCTACTATATATATATACTATGTATTTTTGACAGCCATCATAAGCAGTACCGTTCCCACAATATGGATCCAACAACAAATCAAAACATAAAAACACTGCAATGATAAATGATAAACAGAAATCCAATGCTGGTTGTGATGTCATTCAGAAAAGGTTGTAATTAACAGAATGAAGTGTTTGCAATAATTTTGTCCAGTATATAAAGTTTTCAACACACATTGGTCCCACACTGTTGTGCTCAGACAAATTTTACTAATGTGCAAACATTCATTCTCTGTAATGTATTCATTATGTTTTACCTTTACCTTCCTGAAAATAGACCATAGTCAAAAGTAAACTGAGTCTTTGATGACTCAAACTAATGACAAGCTAAAACCAACCTGCAGGGTCACACTGTCAAGAAAGAGAAGAACAGGTCTGGTAGTTGTTCCAATAATGCACAAAAAAAATCTTAAAAATAAAATATTGCAGCACTGAGTGCTAAATTGCACCATAGTCAGTGATTGCCTATGTTTTAAATGTTCAGATGTGTGAGGTACAATTTTGTTCCTCTTACGCCTGATCTTCTTTACAAGCTTATACTATGCACCTTGAATGTGATGCAAATGCAATCTGCCTGTTAGGATTTCCTGTTACTACAATGAATAAATGTAAATACATTGATATGCAAATTGCTTAGCTTTGACATGCATTGAAGTATTAGGTCATATTGTAAAAACAAGTCAGAAAATTTCTTTTTGGACTTCAAGTTATAAACAAGTGTCGAGGTGGGATTTATCTCATGGTGTAAACAACTTTTTTTTTCCAATAGGGAATCCTGAATATCTCATTAATACTGTGCCCTGACTTTAAAAAGATCTTTAAGGAGTCAGGAGTCACAGATAACAGTAATTGCTGTAAGCACAGGCAGACTGTGTGTGATACTTTAATATTACATGTTAATATTAATATTTATTAAATGAATCCTGGCTATCATGCTGGGGGTGTCTGCAGACTATGATTTTGACAGATCAATGTAGTCATAAAAATGTCTCAATGTAAATACTAAATAAAATTGAAGGAATTTATCTAAATTTAACATGAATGTGTATCCAGGACAGTCTCAATCCATCACAAATGCCAAATTTTGATAATTTTGACTATCCATAAACAAGTTTAGGCACAAATTTAACCACAAAGTTAACCAAGCAATGAAGTTTGAACAGTTGTATAGCTATTTGAACAGGTAAATCCAACATCCAACACTAACAACAGTGAGCCTCTGAGCAAGACCCTGAACACCAAGTTACTCCAGTGATATTTCTGTGATTTCGAAATCCAGGACGAACATTCCACATTTTTACCATTTTATCCTGTCAATGTATTCTGAAGACTCTCGTCAAATGCCAATCCCGTTAATGTGTTGATCTACTGGTAGGATATAGCGAGTTACGGACTAGGAGGTAATGAGTTTGATCCTGACTGCCTCTCACTTCCATCACTACCATCTATGGGCCCCTGAGCAAGACTTTTAATCCCAGATTGCGGCAGAGAGGCTGTCCCTGTAATTAGTAAATGGAAAATGCTCTTGATATAAGCATCGGATAAATATGGGAAATATACCCCCTACCTAAACTGTGCTTAAACTACTAGAAATTTCACTCACTTCAGACCTTAACCATGTGTGTTTACATTACAGGTGAGAAAAAGTGGGAAGGATCATTTCGCCACACCCAGATTAAAAAAGCACCAACCACGCAGTTACAGTTTGTTTACTGGAAGCGCCGACACACAGAGGCTGACACTTGCCTCGCCTTTTGACATTATACATTTTTATTGAATGTGGGGACTCGTTTTAAGATGTAAAGCTCAGACTTTTCCTCTCGCCACTCGAGACCAGTTCATTCTCGCCGCGTCTCTTTTCTCGCGCGCTCGGAGGCGCAGAGGAGTGCGCGTGTGTTTGCGCTCGCTTTTACACGCGGACGGTTCACGCGACAGAGGCGTGCGCGCGCAATCAGACGGATCTGCGAAATCTATTGAGTAATCTCGCGCGTTCGTGCACAAAAAGCACATAATGTAGTCTGATGTATTGACCTGAATTTAGAAGCGCGCGCGGGGCAATGGGCAGCATTTTAATAGAAGAGGAGCTGTGATTTACTGCATTATAACCCTAAAATCTAGCCAAGCTACAATGCAGAATTCGCTCAGTTGCAGATTTTCTCTAACTTTTAAGAGCATGCTGCTGATTTTGTGGCTTCAGCACACCGCCTGGCAAATGGTAAGTAATCTGCGATGAAGTTTTTGTTGGTTGTTTAAAAGCCTTACGTTTGCATGCAGTTTTTGCGGTTGTTTCATGTCTGACCTCGTCTAAGAAAACATGGCTGTTTTGTTGAAAGTCAGACTCAGAACTCTGCATTTTACTGCTAGGATGTTTAGACCTATACGAATTGGTTGTACTTCCTTACAGATTACAATCTATAATAATTAAGAAGCACAAAATCAGTACAAAAAGATTCTAAACATATTCCAGGCATTCCTTTGAATAAGCGGTGCAAAAAGGTTATGACAAGTAATGAGACAGTAAAAGTGGAGATTTTGCCGATGTAAACAGTTTTAGACCCATAGGCAATGCAACACCCTTATGATTGAAGTGCAAAAAGCAGAATGACCTTTGTAGAGCAAAAGTTACACATATTTGAAATAACAGAAAACTGTTTAGATGGGATGAGAAATTACTGATCGATTAGTGATAAAGTCCTTTTCCAATACTTTCTGATTTATGCTTCACTGTAGAGAACTTGAACGCTCAGTAGAATGAATGTGTTTTTCCATTGTTAAACGGTGATGGATTTGTAATGTCTGATATATGAGGCAGATTATCAGTTGCATGTGCTAATTTGTGTAGCTTGTAATGTTAGTCTTAATGAAAACATTGAAAATGAATTTTAAAAAAATCTTAGCCAAGTTTTACATCCTAATAAAAATCTGAAATTTGTTTAGGGCTTTACACACGTTAAAAAGAGAATAGAGAATATTGCCAGAAAATCAAATATAAACTTTATTTTTGTTCCTTTAAAAAGTCAGGGTTTTGTTGAGACTACTGTACTTGTTTCTTAAGTAGGTTTTTAGGAATTTCCCCAAATATCAACATGCTCTGCTATTTATTTGAAAAATTAAAATTGGTGTTGTTTACTGAGGTTAAGGTCAATAAGTCAGTTGAAGAACTTCACAAAGATAGCAAGACATGATTATGGGTTTGTAATGTTGTGTGGTTTAGAGATTACATTTCATAAGAATTGAGCAATAGACTACAGTAACATTGATGTTTATTAAATCATTCACATAGTCATCATGCTCAGCTGGTGGTGTCTGCCAATTAAAGGGTTCTGCAAATGTGCTTGAATCTGATGATGCTTCTGATAATGTCGGGCACAGTGATGCAAAATGTGATATGAGATATAGTTAATGGTATAAACATGACAGTAATTCCAAATGCTAATTATGGTCAATGTGTGTCTAATCCTCCTCACACAAGTACCACCTATTTCATGTTGCTGGCAAAAAAAAAAGAAATCTGAAATCTCTCTAAAAGATATTGTTTAATATTGTGATTTAGAATAACAAAAAAGTGATGTACATTAAATCTGCAAATTTACACAAATTTAGTGCAATAATAATTCAGGACAGTCTTTATCTAGCACACAAATACTGCACTACATGTTGGCCAAATAATGATGAGTACTCCAGCCACCAGAAATGTCACTTTTACTCCCACTTCATACATGTGTTCATTACATGTTAGGGATGTCAGGTAAAGTGGAATAAAATTATTTAATCACAACCAGTCATTACATACTAAAGGTTTTAATGTCCACATGACTAAGAAATATAAACATTAACAACACATGTAGGTTTAAAATTTTTTCTAATTTTGAAAAGTTGATATTTGACATTGTATTGCAGTTTCATGCATCAAGAACTATCTAAAAGGAGAAGGCTGGCATTAAAGCACATTTTATTAACAATTTATATAGGAAGACAAGGTGTATATTATCTCAATTAATATTTATTTATTATTTTACCACAAATAGCTCAAAATGCAAACCTACTATATTGGTCATGATTCTTCACTGGATGTACATAAGAGAGTTCATGAGGACTATATACATTGCTCTTGTGTATGGGGGTGCACTGTGTCATTTTTAGTAGACTTTGATCTTTGTGCTTTACTGTATTCTGTGGAGGACGCCTTTCCCCTGGGGTACCATGGATATGGAAATGGTCAAGGAGCAAGAGAGAGATTTGCTGATACCTCCGGGTGTGCTGTTTAAATTAGCATTTCCAGTAAAGGCTACATTTACAGTTTAACACTAAAAGGTAAAGCTGGCTTCCTGCTATAAAATTAACTCGATATTCAAATTCAAAATGAGGCCATGCTTTAAGATTACTGTCCTACTTAAATGCACACTTTCACCAGTCATAAGCAATTACAACATCCACCTAATGCATGGAACACAAACTAGGTCTACGCATTTGCCCAGACAAGTTTGCGGTACCATAAGTCACACAAATAGAGACAAATCAATGGTATAATTAAATGTGGTTGTTGCTTGTTGAGCTCTATAATGACCTGGCTTTGCCTTTCCTGAATGTTCATTTCCTATGATAATGACTCCATGTTTTTCTGAGAATCAGCCTCGGGGCCACAGACGTTATCTGACTGACAGCAGGATCCTTATCTGCCTATTAGTTTGCTCCTTTGTTTCAATCCACAACATGTTTAACGGCAGTGACCAAAGGACTCACCAATCGATTTTGTGGTTAAGAGCAAATCAGGGCGGAAACCGTGTGTTCATTTGTATTCTGGGTGAGATTGTGTAGGCATTTGGTTTTGTGCTAAGCCACAAAATGCTGAACGTGGGCAAAGATCTTCTTAAACTTAGACTATATATATTTTGGGAGGTCCGGTTATTAATTGGCAGTCTCACACTCATTCTGTTGTAAGTGGTTTAGATCAGGCTGGACTTGGGGGATTCTATAACGTTTTTGCACAAGTGCAGTGAGGCTAGAGCAAGGTTGTGGGATGCTCATTTCAGATCATGCAGCAGGTTTTTGTTGTGTGACACGTTAACAAACCCCAGCATATACGCTTGCCAACAACCTCACACCCACACCCTCCTCTCTTTTATGTCTTCGTGCCCCCCCCGCCGCCATTATCTTTTTTATCTTGTCACACACCTGAATGCAAACGCAGGAGAACACCCACTGTGTTGGTGGGCTCGAGAGAGTCAGAACAGATGAGTGCAGGATTCGGGGAGACTTTACTGTACTGAATCTGTCCTCGTGCACAACCTCGGCAGTCTCATCTGCCCTGTCAGCGGGGGCCAGAGGTCAATGCCACCTACAGCGCTACCATCTGGTGATGAGTATGACATGTTAAAGCATTTACACTCTTCCTCTTTCGTCTCTCTCTGTCGCTGTCTCCCTCTCTTTCTCACACAGACAGCCACACACACACAAGCACACATCACATCACCGAAACTCTCTTCTTGTACAGTCTCCTGCTCTCTCCCTTTTGATGCCACCTCACAAAGGCAGAAATTGCCAGCTTCAGAGAATAAAAGACCTGCCAATTTTTCTTCTAC
Organism: Distichodus sexfasciatus; assembly: GCA_032718565.1. Lineage (NCBI taxonomy): Eukaryota > Metazoa > Chordata > Actinopteri > Characiformes > Distichodontidae > Distichodus > Distichodus sexfasciatus. Next base: position 5,303,639 of record JAVGVS010000003.1, read on the forward strand.
CTTTTTACTTAATGGTTCACACTAGACGAGTCTAGACAAAAATGCTCATGAGGCTAATGCTGCAAGAAAATTTATTGAGTGAGTTACCCATGTGACATGTACAAAACTTAATTTGATTTTCTACATGTGCTAGACGTTGGGTGAGGTGCCCTTTTGAACAGGTGAACTCAAATGCGCTGTGAATTCCTGTCTGTGAGTTCTGCCTACGCCTTTTATTTAAAGAACCAGTGTTTTTCTGTCCTTACCACCTCCTGTCCTAAGTGACATTTATAAGCTGTTCTTCCAGACTGGATCTTCTACTGTATTTCTTTAAACTTTGATTTGTCTGTAAGCTCATTAGAAGTACGTTCATGCCAGGAAAACATGATTACAGGCAGCTAAAATGTTGTGGGCAGAAGCATGTTTGAGTTTGTTCTGTGTGCTTATGCTGTATGACTTAAAAGACCAGTAGCCTCATACCCTACATGAAACTTTGAGCAGCAAACTTGGAGCACTTATTTTTAACCGCAGGCGCAATCAGTTCGTTATTATTCACCCACCTCTGACTCTCTTCATTACTCTTCTCAGTAGGTGTTCAGATAAATGTCTGTTCATACAGCAAAGCGGTCAAACTAGGGCTGTGTCAATGCAACAGGGTTCTACTTGCCTATCTAGCAAATAATGAGCTTGGCTTCCCACGCTCATTCATCCTCCCTCTCCCTCCCTCCCTCTCTGTCTTAACGTGTTAGTGAAATGCACAGCACATATGTATGTTTAGAATAGAGCAAATCAAATTGGTCCAACCATAGTGTGTTTTATTTTTGAATGGGTTTTCAAAGCAAAATCTGAATCTGAAAGCTTATGTTTATGTAATGTATACTTATTATTATCTGGACCTAATATGTGGTTCTACAACTTGGATTGGGGTCTTATAGTCTTACGTTTATTCCTTAACAGCAAATGTTGCCCAATATGCTCAACATTTAGTGGTTTAGAAATACATGGAAAAGCCTAACCTAAGCACCTAAAAGTACCTTAGATTCAGTACTTCTTGTAAGCTTTGTCCATTCCGTTTTTTAACTAATGGCCAGTCTTTTTTCATTATTCTTGTATTTTGATATCCTAAAAGCCTTATACTTGGCTTTCTATCTCCTTAACATCAACTTTCACCTCATGTATTATTTTTTATTAACCTGGGTTTGAAAACCCCACTAGATTAATAACTGACACAAAACTGTAACATAGCTAAGCCTTAAGGAGCCACTTACTCAGTGCATAAACAGTAGTTGTAATTTGTTCTACAGTTAATGATAAATCACTTTTGGCAGGGAGAAGCAATTCATCCAGCATGTGCCCTGGTGGCTCAGCATATGAGGGCTCAGCAGCAATGCAACTACACGCGACATCAGGAGGTCAGAAACCATACCAAAATACCTGGTGAGTCACCTGCCTGTCTCTGCTTCTATTGTTAAATCGACCTCTCTGTTGGTACAGTCACATGTCATGCAAGTATTCAATCATATGTGAAGGATTTTGCTTGTCATTTTGTATTTGAGCCCATGTCATGTGTGTGCCCTGCCTTCAGTATCTCAACTGCACCTGTATTTCATCTTACTACAATCTCTGAACCAGGAAGGTGCTTGTATATTCTAATAAGAAGACATTTTAGATTATGATTAAAATAATTTTGTTTATTTAATCATTGGAATCATATGAGGGCGGCACAATGTGGAGCAGTGGTTAGCGCTGCCGCCTCACAGCGAGAAGATCCTGGGTTTGATCCCTGGGTCGGTTTTCTCCCACAGTCTAAAAGTGTGCACTATTGGTTGATTGGTGGATCTAAATTGTCCCCATAAGGTGTGACTGAGAGTGTGGTTGTGTGAGTGTGTGTTCCCTGCCCAGGGGTGATCCCTGGCTCGTGCCCATAGTGCCGGGGTAGGCTCCGATAGGGATTAGGCGGTTTGGATAATGAATGAATTAATGAATGGAATCAAATAATTGAGTTTGTAGGAATCTGTTTCCTTAAATTGCTTTGAATATAAAAAGTCTGACAAAAGAGTCTGGTAGTTACTTTGTGGCTCAAAATTGCAGAATATTGCCCTTTCCAAAGTAGGCCAAAGTCAACCATAGGAAATTATAGGATGTAATCAAGTGTAAAGGTTTAGGAGATTAAAGGCAGTTACTCAAACTGGAGCTGTTCAATCCAGACTGATGAGAGGTGAGGGCCACTGGAATGGATCGATACAACCCAATTCTTTCATTGCATTTCCTCAGTAATGACTCGTTCCACTCCAATATGTAATTCTCCGCAGTTCCAAAGTAAACTCTACTTATAGGTCTACTTTACTGAGATAATAATCTCCTCATCAGACCTCTTTGTACATGTGCTACCACTTATACGTGTTGACCTTCTTCAGTCTATATTCTTGAAAACATCTTGCGAATTCTGTACGGCATTGTTGCTGAGTGGTGAGGTGAAAAAGGCCATTAAATGAAATGTAGCCCAGGAATAGGAAGGGAAGAGAGAAAGGAAGGAAGAGTTGCTTTAGCATCATTATTATGTCGTACATTCTATGTATGGAACCTTTTGTTGGACAATTTCGTTTAAACAAGATTTTCACAATATGTTCCTTAATAAGAAATCTGTACTGTAATAATGTCCGTTTCTCTTCATTGGTCTCTCTCACAACCTTAGCAAAATGATGTTAAATGCAGAAGTTTGCTTTATATGTTTTTTTTTCAGCAACAACATAAATGCTTGGTCTATAAAAGCAGGTAAATGAACGTTATTATGTAGTATGAAAACAGAATCTTCATTTGTATGTACCAGTAAAGTTTTAGTTTTTATTTTCTATGTGTAAAGTTTTACATTACCAAATTGTATGATAAAAATTAGAGATCTTGAGAAATATTCGAACATTAAAACAGCTTACATTAAAAACCCACTGGCAGTTATAGCTGTTGGATCTGCACTAGACATGACACCACAGACCATGTGCCCGATTTTTTGGAAACACTTTGACAAGTGATAGTGATGGGGCTTAGTTCTGAGCCCTTGAACACTAATTAAACCAGAGAGACATCTCTGATGGTGCAGAACCAGGGGTCAGGTCTGGAAACTCTTCTAGTTGTAAACAGCAAATGCTGGGACACTGTCACATTCTAAAACTAGTCAGCTGAAGCTCATTAATATTCACTGTTTCCTAAAAATCATACATATTGGAAATGTGCTCTTTCTATTCTGTAATCATGGACTATGCTTCAAAAGCAGTTTAGTATTAAGGTTACAATAATACCTCAAAAATGGAGAAGAACAATTCAGGTAATATGCCATATACTCCATTATCTTTATTAAATGTTGTTTGGAGCTCTCAGCTTTGAGAGTTAATGTAGACTGATGTGACCCATTTAAATAAATTTGGCATTTTCTAATGAACATTCTGGGATGAAAAGGGAGGAAAGCCTCTGGTGACATGTAAAATGTTGAGATAAACTGCTAATTTAGAACAACTGTCTAAATTCAGCTACACCGCTAAAATACTTTGAATGAGAAAGTAAAGAAATAATGAATTATGAATGAGGATATGACATTAAAACTCAATAGCGGATAGCAGAAAAATGGCATAGTGTAAATATTAATGTAAATGTCACACTGACATGGTAAGAAACACATGCAGAATGTAATACCAACAGTTTAATAATAATAAGATGACAAACTACAATCCATAATCAGACAGAGGTCAAACACATAAAAGACAGCCAGTGAGGCAAATACAGTATGTCCAGGAACACAGCAGGTAGAAAAGCTTCCAAAAGAACAGGCAAACAAATCCTTCCAGGAAACAAAGACAATCAGGTTAAAATTTCTAGGTAAAAATAGGCCAAAAGGGCTAACAAAGCTGTGGTCAGATTACTTGAAAGACTAATAGAGAAATAAACGCTTCACATGCAGGCTATAAGGAACACTGACAGTACTTCACAGAGGACAGACTAGACAAAGTAGTTAAATACAGGGACTTAATGTATCACACAACAAATACACAGGAAAATCAGATCAGAACTGGTTCGTGGAAAGGCATAGGCATATCGATTATCATCACATAACACTATGTGGGAGTGTGTCATATTCTCATATTTTCATGTATGTTTATATTGAAGCACACTATTGTTCTTATACTCTAATAATTGTACTATTAGAACATAATTAACTGGATTTATTATAGTACTGTTGAGTTTGATATCCTATTTCTATAGTGTAAATGTTGGATGTCTTTATATTTGGTCATTAGCATTTCATCATCAGCAAGATACTGTGAGATACTATGATTATGGTAATACAATGAATGTTCAAGTAGGTTTCAAAATAAATTCAAAAGACTTGGTTGTGAGCATTTTTAAGACGTTTCCAGAATGTGAGCTACTGTGTGGACTGCTGGAACTGATGAGGCATTGCTGAGGTCGGGTCCAGGTTTGGTGCAGGTTTAAGTGATGATGCCCTTGGATGCTTAATGTGAAGCCACACTGCTCAGATGCCTGCTCCACATAGACTTTAATTAACATTGAGCTCATGAAGGAGAGAAGGGCAGGCACCATGCCTTCATGTGATTTATTACAGAGCAAGATGTGTATGACACTGAGAGAGGGAGGCAGAACCACTAACCGAGGCAGCAAACGGTAGCAGTGATAAATTGGCACGGTGCAGTTTTGTCATGGTATTTCAATGTATTTATTTTGTTGTTTCACTACATTGATGTAAAGAAATATATTTATATGTGAAACGTATAGGAGGATTTTGAGATTATTTTGTTTCAGTAAATAAAGTTGGTTAATTGAGAAATTGAGTTAATTGAGCTTTTATATAAAATTATACCAATTACTGTTCTAACTTTTTAACTAGCACACTGTTGGAATTGCACTTGACTGCAGTTGATACCTGTATAATTGCGTAAGTAACAAAACTCTTGAAACTTTAATCTTGGATCAGAGTAGAATCGGATTGGGGGCAAGACAGGTTGATACTGGGATTTTTGAGCATGCAAAAAGCTGGTGTATATGACACAGACAGTGGTTTTTTGAAACTGTGAAAGAAACGTAATATCTCAGGTCATCAGCTCATCTTCCAGCCAGGCTTCTGTCTTTTCTTCCCTTTGGAGCCGAAAAGAGCATAAGTAAAGAGAAACCATCGATTACCCCAGCCCTCTATTTATAGCATGTCAGGAGCTGTGCGACACAGAAGCCCCCTGAATTCCTGATCAGATTCTTTTCAAACAGTGACTTGTAGGAAAAAAAGACCTGATGGCTTTCCTGCTTGGCGATTGGCATTTACACACTGCACTGCTCACAGTGTAGCTCTCACCCTTTCTGCCTGTCCACCTGCATAGTGATCGGTGTCCTCCTCTATGTAGGGGAAGAATTGCATGTGAGGCTGGTATTTGACAATAATGACAGAATATTTTGTTAAATCAGAAATCAGAGCATCTTTGAAACCTTCTTGAAACCTTCAGCCTTCATTAAAGAAGTTAATAAATGTGGGCTATAAGCCAGTAAAGTGCACAGTTACATTGTCTATACATTCTTCTGTAAGCTATGCCGTTAAATGTGAAATGTTAGTGCCTTTCTTTTGGCAACCAAATGTAACACTTTAATTTATTGTACTTAAATATTTAGTTAAATATAAGCCCTAAACCTGAAATAGGCCCCAATAGAAATGGCTGCGTGATGAAGGTTCAGTTGAGCATTTAGTTAAATGAAGTCACAATGTTTGTGACATAACAGAGAGGACATTGTGAAGAGTGGCCAGGCTATGTTTGACACAAAAACAAATATTTTTACTGCAATAAAGTTTCACTTTTATAGCTTATGGGATTTGTTTTATTTGTGTCACATTGGCCCTAATGCATTTACCACGTCGTCTGTGTTCTTTCATTCTCTCTGCTGTGACTCAGTGATATGGAATGATGTGATGAAGTCATTCATCTTTGTCATGTGCTCTTCCTCTCTCAAAATGTGCCAGAGGAGTGCTAAAGTTAGGAAGGATCCATAGATTCAAACTCTCTTTCCTTCCAGTACCTCATACATCACATAGACAGCAGTAGAGAGCAAAGGGAAGTTAAAGAGGAAGTCCTCTCTAAATATTTAAACACCTCAGTGCTAAAGCAGCGTCTCACTTCTCCAGCAATCACCTGCTGATGCCACAAATTACAGAAAAATTGTGAGGGAAAAACTGGACTCCTTGTCACCTTTAAAAAATATATTCTACCCATTTTTCTTCTGTCAATGCAAGTTCCTAATCTACTCTGCTCAGTTCCTTTTACTCAACCAAAGGACACAGGGCATAGAGAGGTAATGCTAGAAATATTATACTATAGACAAAAATAAACCAGCAAAATACAAGGCAATGACACATCACTTATTGAGAGTTCATGGATTGGCCAAAAGATAAATGGAGCAATAAGGGCTTGATTCTTCAGGTAAAAGCAGTGCACATATCCAACGCATAGGATCAAATTTGATATGTGTTTGCACCTGCTAAGATAATGAGAAATGAATCTGAAAACATATTAGATAAAAAGGACATAATGTCAATAAGTGTGAATGGAAAAGTGAGGAAAAAAATATGAGATGTCATGTGGTCATATTGTTGGAGTCAACACTGGTCAGAAGAAAGACAAAGAATCCAACAAAAAACACTAAGCTAACTAACTACTAACAAAATTGAATAACTCATGTCATATTACCATCTGATATTTTAGAATCAGTCTGCTGCTAAAGCATTGTAAACCATCAATTATACATAAACGTATAATTCATAAGGAAGCTAATCGAGGTCAAGGAATGATTTCAAGCTTAAGTTCACTTTGCAATGAACTCTTACTTATCGCCTTTTCCTCAATTAATTCACATTTTGATTTCTTTAAACTAGTGTTGCAGACGAGCGGCACGGTGGCGCAGTGGTTAGCGCTGCCACCTCACAACGAGAAGGTCCTGGGTTCGAGCTTCTGGTCTGCCTAGGGGTCTTTCTGTGTGAAGTTTACATGCCCTCCCGTGTTAATGTGGGTTTCCTCCAGGTGCTCCCGTTTCCTCCCACAGTCCAAAAACATGCAATATAGGTTAATTGGCAACTCTAAATTGGCCCCTATATGGTGTGTGTGTGTGTGTAATCTTGATTAATTCTAAGATACTTTTCTTTGGCAATTTAAATGATTTTGTTCTTGTTATACCCTTAACATTAATTGAGTTCTGAATAATACAGGATTTAGTTTAACTGTGGATGTGTCTATGTTTGAGTCTGTATATCTGCATATGTTATAGAATCTTAGTATTACTAGTACTTTTTGAGATAAATCTTATGAAGAATACTTTTTTCTTTGTCTCTTCCTTTGCAATCCATTTTTCATCATCTCATCTATGTAATTTCATGGTCACCAGATTGTTTGATTGCTGCAATCATCTAGTATGGCTTCAGGAACTTAAAGGAATAACTCAGACAAAAAATGTATAGAATGTCAAAAAAAAGCACACACAGATTTGAATTAAAAGGCATATTTAATGACCCTCTGCTTATGCGCATTGACACCAGAGATAGAGAGACAACCGGAAGGCCTCGCCATGAAAAATGAATTTAAGTCTCTTTTCACTAGCGCTTTGATAGCAGCCGTGCTAACGAAGCGACATCAGGCCTTCAAAGTCTTCTTCATTCCTGTGGGATGCAGCCCAGTCTCAGACGGTTCTTGAGTGTGGGTTGTGATTGATATTTGGAACACACTCCTATCTGCAGGGTCTCCCCTGCTATTCTTTTTGGGGATTTATTTCTCGATGCAGTCTTACATTCAGTGAACACAGCGTTACCTGTCACTAGGCATCAATAGCATCTTAAGATGTTGTGTTACGGTGGATTAACGATCATCTAATCTGATTTTGAAAGAGAAAGATGGGAGGAGATTGTATTTTATTTTATTTTTAAGGGTAAAGCATTGATGAGCTCATTCTTTTAAATGTTGTTTTTATTACAGATTAATGATGAAGTATAATTATGGTTAAGGCACTGGCAGAGACTTCTTTTAAAATAGACTAAAAGGGACTACTTTAAAATATTTTCAGTGTCCCACCAGAGGAACTTGCAAATACAGATAAAACGCATTCTGAATATAAACAATTTTATCCTATAATATATATATATATATATAAACATATTTAGTACTAAGTTGAAAAGCTGATTAAGATGAAAAGAAATTCACTGACATACAAACACTGAAGTTGGATGTATCAACTTCTGTAGTTCTTTAAAATCATAACCTCAGTATTTTTAATTACATTAAATTATTTCACTTGCAACCCAGAAGCTTTTTTCATGTAAAAATACTGAATAATGAAAAGTATTTCCGTATTGGTCACAGTCATGCCGAGAATCATTTTGGATCTTTGTGATCTTAGCAGCAATTATCTCGTTTATTAGAAGAATAAAACTCAGGGTGTTTGAACACTCAAAACATTGCTATCTTACAGCTTTGCTGTTGGTCAGATCTGAGATATGGGTAATAAGATATTTATTATGTTTGGCTATTTTTACTAGGATATGATGACTAAAAATGGGTTAATAAAAAAAAAAGGTTAGTTGAAAATGGATTAGTCTGCCTAAAAACCTGACTGATATGATACACACACGTGCACACATTCATTATGATATTAGTCCGTCAGCCTTCCTTCATCTGATGAATAACTCATCACAGCAGCGCCTGTGTGAGTAGTATTCTTAATATGTCCCTGAAGACTTGCTGTGTCAGTGTGTGAACATGTGGGAGGAATCACACACACTCTGAAATAGAAAGTCTTAAAGACTTATTATTCATGTTGTGAAATTCCGGATGTAACTATTTGAATATAAAAAAGTCTTGGTTTCCTTAAGGAGGATCTCCTTAAAATTCTGTCAGGAATCTTTGCAGTCAAAAAAACCTGAGGCATTTCTACAACACAGAATTGTCTCTTACCTCTGGGAGCCAATCTTGAATTTGTGCAGTGACGTTCACAGCCTGGCTTACACTATGTGGAAAGATCTTGGTTCCTCTCACCCTGTTAAATTAAGTGATATTTGCCAATCAAGGGCTGGAGTTAGGTCAGTGAGCTGTTGGCCCCTTGTGAGTTAAGCTGTCCAGTGGCATTAAATTGGTGGCAAAATGCTGATAGATGAACCCGGTTCACCTTCACACTCCCAACTCAGGAGCTGTCATGTGATGGCAGGTGGAAATTGGATATGTCTAACGTGTCTAGGTAGGTAAAAATAAAAGTACCTGGTGTCTGTGTAGTGCAATTCAATTTATATGTGAGGCTGAAATCTGATTTTAAGGAAGACACTGTGCTAAATTAACAGCTTTTATTAACGATACTTGGTATTATTAGCACATGCCTTGAACTAAAGAGTACAAGTGCATGAATAAATATAGGGCAGTATATAAAAATGTGCTGTGGAGCTTAATCACAAATGAAGACATCCACCTTAAATTGTTATTTTTTCTAATTATGTATTTTACAGGGTGCTCTGTCATAATCTTCCTAGTAATCAAAATGGTCATGGTTTCACTACCTGGAGATGGTCTTAATTACATAATTTGTATAGAATAAAATAACACCATTTTGAATTTTGAGTGGAGTAAATTGTTTTAAGTAAAATTTGGTATGGCTAAAATTTCAAGTACAATTTGTTGGTAGGACTTAATGAAGATATAAGTAAAATTTATTGGTATGATTTAATAAAATTACAAGTAAAAGATTAGAGTAAAGTTAGGTGATATGGCAAAGTAAGGGTTGTATTGCTGAAGTCTGATATAAACAATGATTGCCCCTATGTGAACAGAGAGAAAAGGTTTCAGATCCCAACATTGTCATATACTGTATTTCATCTGTGTGTGTCATTAGGAGTAACACTTTCGGAACACAAATTCAAAGCCTAAACTTCCTGCAGTCTTCCTCCACATCCTCAATTTCAGAAGCTCTGGTTGCCCCTGCATATGTATTTATTTATTTCATCACATTTTACTTTTATTTCATTTGTCCTTTAACAGTGATAACAGTAAAATGCCTCTTAAACGCATATAAGGTGTCCTAACGACTGGCTCAATAGCAGTGTGGTTAACAAAAACCCATAGATCAATGGATCATCCGCAAATTGAGCTGCACCACCGAAAATCTTTAGATGAAATGCCATATATGTGGGTTATTAGTGGAAATGCTTTGACCTGTCCTTTAATTACCCAAAAGAGAGCATTGTGACCCCGGTGCTCTCATTATGGCTAGTGTTGCTCAGTTCATTCATTCAGTGATTGTGTTCACACCCACATGCATACCAATCCACCCACACAAAGATACACACAAACACACTTATACTATGTTTGCTTCACTATACTGTTGCACATATTCCATAGATATAATGAAAGCTGTGGCTAACTAACCTTATCCCTACTCCTGATCCTAAACCCCTTAATCACTGTAATGTACCCTCATTACGAGAGTTAGGGACAAGACCACCTAAACCAAGTCCAAGACAAGACCAAGACTCTGACGAGCCGAGACCGAGACCAGGGCGAGGAGAGACCGAGTTAAGACCGACTGGACTAATGCGCGTTTTACACCATATGACAAATAAGTGGAACATGCAAAGCCTAAGCAACAGTAAACATGTTTATTAAATATTTCTCTCTTACAGATCTATAATGAAGAAATCGCTTCACTGAAAGCTGTTATCCAAACTGATCACATCATATGTTAAACTCAACAAACCACAGTGGCGGAACATTAATCAAGACCAAACTCACTGTTTTATTGGCATTATTAATAGTAACATTTTCAGAGCTCTGGTCTCAGCTGGTCTCTAAATAAAATCCTGAGACGTCTTTGTCCGAGTCTGAGTACAAATACTTCCGAGTCTGAGACAAGACCGAGACTTTTAAACCTTTAACCACAAGTAACTGTATAGAAACTGTCCCTGTAATAAGGAAATGAAAGTTGCTGTGAGTAAGAGTGTCTGATGAATGCAGCAAATGTAAACATAAAAAAGAAACTTTTGGAAACTTGTAGATTCTTAATTTTGGTTTAATACAAAATAGGTATTAGGAACCACCAATCAAAGACGCAATAACTGGTCGTGAAAAGGGAGGTCCAGTCCCAGTCTGCTGGTGTAGAGTCTGAAATTTCTCCCAGAAGTAGCCTGGGTCAGAAACACACACACACACCTACAAGAGGCAAGTCCTTTAACATCCATTTCAAGCTTCCATGACCTCACTCCCTACTCCATCTCAGCATCTCTGTGGTGTCTCAACATGTCTCTGGTCTTTCTGCCTCCTTGTATTTTCCTTTGCATTCCTGCTGTTAATGTCTAGACTCCAGATGGGTTTTTTTTTCAGGAAAATTGATTTAACATAGTATGTGTGGTGTGACTACTATTATATCTATTTTCACACATCAAGTAATGGCATCAGATCTATTACTTTAACTTCAGTGTGTGGATTGATGTGTGTGAGTATGGGTATGTGCATCTGTGTTGTAAAAAGCGCTATACGGTTGAAAAGAAATTGCTGTTTTTTTCCATTGTGTGTGTGTGTGGATTCAGGATGCCGGACGGAGTGGGATGACATACGTTGCTGGTACAGAGCTGAAGTGGGCCAAGTGGTAAATGTCTCCTGCTCTGAAGTATCCCAGCTCTTTGCCAACAATGACGGTAAATGACTATATGTTCTTTCTTTCATCATATATGGCAAAATATTATTCATATTCATGCTTGAAAGCTGGTGGATATTGGTAAATAATAATGGGGTTGATGAAGTAATTCATGTTACTAAAACTTATCTGTTACTGCCAGCATATTTGTCAGACACTACAGTCAACGGCTGTTGAAGTGCATATAAATTCATTAAGAAATAGATTAGATAGCTCTCTTAGTTTGCAGTACATACAGTTTTATTGCATCTTCCTGCAAAGACAAGCAAATGCAGGGTCATAAACGCGCGGGGACGTGAACACACAAGATCTGGAGAGTTCTGTAAACATTTAAATAGGGATGTACTAGATAACATGTCCTGGAGTATAAAACCTGTGTGTTACAGGACAGTAGAATCTCTGTGTTTCTGTGAATTGTATGATAATTACAATCATTCTGAAATATGGTGGAGGGCTGCAGTGCAACCTGGATGATTTCATCAAGATGGTTGCAGTAGCACTTAGTTAGTATCTGCAGAATTTGATGCCAGGAGCATGTTGACAACTGTTATTCTCCGTGACTAATAATAAATTGTGGGCATTCTGTCATCCAATAACATAAAAATGTCATGCGGGGTCAAAGGTAGTTAAAATATGACGCTGATTAATAATTAGTCAAGTGTTACTGCTACTGGATATTGCAGTGTAAAAATTTAAAGAAGGGGAGAAACATTCTTCTAAAAGCTGATCCAAAGAAATAATAAAATAATGAAAAATCAAAGAGGTCAGTAAGGAGGCAGAGCACTAGAGGAAGGGAAGCTCAGTGGCGTAGCCTGCTTGTTAGCGCTGGTGATTCACTGCAAGTGAACAGTCCGCTTCTCCCCAAGGCTGCCACCTAAGACCTCTACCACGCAAGTCAAGGCGAAAGCGTTCAGCTAACTTTTCCTCCCCCCCTACGTTCGCTTCAGGGAGAGAGACCTCAGTGATACATGCCACACTATGCTAATTCCAGCAGCAGCGGGTGAGAAAAAAATGTTGGCAAGCTAACATTAGTCCACCCACTTAGCAGGCCTTTTTTTCTTGCCTGAAAAAGATGAAGTGATGTAGCAGCTATGAAGTGCGTACACTGAAAAACATAATACATGTTCGGTCTTAAGTGATTATTTATATAATATGGCGACCAATCAGGGTGACGAACCAACTAAATGTGTGTTTTGATGCCCTGACCAGCATCACAGCATTAATGACTTTTACATTTACTTTCATGCCATTTAGCAGATACTCTTATCCAGAAGGGTCTTGCTCAGAGACCCACTAGAGGTCGTTCTAGCAATAGGAGGTAGATCTGAGCCCACACCAAAAGAAAGATAAATTATATTCAGTCAGTCATTGTAAAATCTGTGTTGGTCTACACTTTGGTTTGCTTCAGTTTTGCACATAAACTCAGTAACAGGCAACTTCATATGTTCAGATCTCTATACTGTAAGTTGACTCTTGTGTACTTGCATATTTATGATCCCTGGTCTGCTGTCTGTGTTTACTCTGAATGCCAAAGTCTTCCCAGGAATTTTGCTGCCTATTGATTGATGACTCAATATATTTCTCTGCCATCTGCAGATTGACATGTAGTCCTTTCGAACCTGAGCTGGTTGTATGCAAGGTTAAGTGCATGTTGGTGTTGGTTGCAGGTGGTCTGTGTGTCTGTCCCAGAACAGCAGGCTCTGTTTTCGCTGAATGTTCTGCTCAATAACACGGTCAGACACCCTTCCAGCAGCCTGTCCTCCCTCAGTGTTCAGTTTATTATTTTTTTTTTATTATCAATTTGTTAGCAGCTGTTTCTCGATAATGTTCCCGAATGTTAATGCTCCATCAGCAGCAAAAGCAAATAATAAAAGGGGAGAGAGATGAAAGAGAATCTGCTGTTTTTGAAGAGCACTGTAGAGGTATAGTGAAGAAATAATATTCCATTATTTTGAGTTCCATTTTATACATTTTCCATTATTATGATTATAACAGGTATCAATCAGTGTTAACTGTATTGGTTATGGAATATGGATTGATGTTTCTTTTTCAATCTCAGATTCTGGGTGTTACCAATGTTTTTTTTCCTGACCTAAATTGATAGTAAAGATATCTTTAATCAAAGCATTTGCCTATTTCTGCCAGTGCAAGTGTAATATTTGTCTGGTAGAACTGAAATGTGTCTAGTAGGTTATGTCAGGGCCACAACAGCAATTAATTCTTAACAACAAAGCAATATTGTAGCATGATGAATGCTATGTGTGGGTAAGGAAATCTCTTTTATAAGGTCCTTACTGCTGTTCCGTTGAGACTTCTGTTGGAACTATATCAGTGTTTGTGGGTGAGTCTTTTAAGCTGTGACCCCCCCCCACCCCCTTTCCCCCATCCACCACTGTTGCATATTTATAGCTGTCAGAACACGCTTCATCTTCAACAGTACTCAAGGCAACATGACTGTGCTTTCCTTCTCTGACTTTCTGTCGCTTCTGTCTCGTGCTTTTTTCTGTCTGTCTTTTTATCTTGCTGATCCTCTGCATGTCACAGGTGGATAAAATTACAGAAGAAGAATGCCTTTCTCTTTCTTCTTTCTTTGCTCCTTCACTCTCTCACACATTCACACGTGGCTTTTGATTCCATTATTGGCTCCATATAACTTTATTGGCGTTCCCTGTTGTAATTCCTCATATCCTCTACGCCACTCTCTCTATTATCCAGACGTCTCCATAGAGTGAAAGTGCAAAAAAATCTTATTATTATAGGCTTGTCAGTTGAGGCCTTTAATCCCAAGGATAATACCAGCTACGGTGCACACAGCTTTGAGCTGCCAGAGAAGTCGTCCATGGTTATATCTACATAACAATAACAACAGCAGTAACCATAATCATATCAATAAAGGCCTAATCTTATTCACAGTGGAGTCCACCAGAGAGAAGTGGCAATGATCACAGCAGGTTGTCTTTACAGGCCAAATGCCCCTGTTCATGTTGTTCAGTTCAGATGTGTTTTCTCTTGTATTGATTTGAATTGTTCCACAATTCAGGGAATCAGTAGTTCTGATCAAGGTATAACCATGTAAGGTCTAATTATATTTTATGAGTGTTTTAAATCTTAATTTATTCTTTTCCAGTTGATATGGGATTTGCTTGTGTTTTGTCTCAGGTTACATATTTCGGAACTGCACTAAGAACGGTTGGAGTGATCTGTACCCTTCCTACGAGGATGCCTGTGAATTTGCAGAAGATGTGGAAGAGACAGAGGTGAAAATCAAGGTCTTTGTAATTTGTCTGTCATTAAAAATGTATTAACTCTGACTTAATGGCATAAGTCACTGACATATTGACAGTTATGTTTTTCAGTGTTCTCTCTCATTTTGTATTTTATGAAGTTTCGCTCACTTCTATAAGTTTATGTTCATTTGCTGGCTCCTGATCCTTTTTCTTCATTCTTTTGTGTGTTTTGTCTGTTACTGTTACTGTTCCATAGTAAAAAAGCATTGATGCTCTATGTTTTGTTCAGTGGCCTAATCTGTAATAATCCTATAGCATATTTAATTGCATTAAATTAAATCACATACATTTTACATTCTTCCAAAGGCATCAGTGTTTCAGACAGGGCTTGAGAACATAGATTTGTTCCTTAGAGTTGTCCCTAGAGTTCCTTAAGTTTATCCCAAGTTTATATCCCTTTCAAAGACACTGTTTCTAATTGCTTATACCTGAAATTACCTTTTTTTAGCCATAGCATGTCATTTTACCATTGCATAATGTTCAGCAGAGTTACTTGGTTAAATTGAAATGAAAAAAAAAACATTGATGCTCATGGGAAGAATTCACCTAAATCACGATGTGCAAACCATCATCCATTACAATGATACTTCTGTCACAAAGGAACAGGGGCACAACCAGGTTTATTCAGTATTTATTCAGAAAAAGAACCGAAATGGGCATGATGACCAAAACTACAACATAAACGCTTTTCTCAACAATAACCAAACAAAACAGATGCTAAACATTGGATTAAAGTAACAGTGGATTGACAGAGACAAAAGGAAAAGACATGCCTTAATAGGCAACTAACCAGTTAAATAAATGCTAAATGCTAAACCAATAGATTGACGGAACGGGGTAAGATGGAGGCAGGGACTAAAATAGAAATCAATGACACAAACAGATCAAGAAACTACACAAATAACTAAGCAAACACAGTTGTAACAGATAATTAGACTAACTAACCAATCAGGACACATGGGGCGGAATTGACAGACATACTACACTACACAGACAAGACAAGACAGCGTTGCTCTCCGGTGGGCGACTGGGGTAAAGTCCAGAGGAAGTCCTGACATCTTCTCCAATATTAATTCTCACTCTAAGTCTGTATATACAGTATAGAACCAGTAAATACGTTTCACGTCTCTATATTTTCTGTCACTCTGTCTTGCATTCCTGCAGCATCTACATCTCACTATCTAGTATAAAGTGATATTCATTTGCTTATGCTGATTCTTTCACTTTGTCTGTTTTCATTGAAATCTCTCTCAATTAATTACTCTGAGTACTGGCAAAGACCTTGCCCGGCTCTTTAGTTATGGTTGATAGACGAGCCCAGAGCACTGTGGCTGCAACTCCCACTCGGTACATTCACCTCAGAGCAGTGTGACTGTTAGAGTGCGAGGCAGAGCAGGAACACGGCTGGACTGCGGGGGGGGTGCGAATCAAATTTAAATGAAATGCAGCAAGAGTGAAAAAGACCACAATTCAGTTAGGGAGAGTGGAAGGGATAGCGAGTATCTGGAACTGATTAATGGACTGTTTTTTGATGCCCCCCACGCACCCTTTCCATGTCTTTGCACTCTCTTCCTCCCTTTTGTTTTTTCCCTCCTCTCCCCTTTATGGCAAAATGTCTGAATATTCAATCAAGTGCAAATAAGAGCTTTACAGGCACTGCCTTGCATTAAGAAGATGATAATATGATAATCCTCTGGACGCACGCACACACACACACACACACACATTCACAGGCATGCACAAGCACTGGCCTACATACACACACCTGTAACAGCTGCAATACCAAGCACACCAAGGCTGAGTGGAACATGTCCCTATTGTGAACAAACCAATTAACGTGGCCGACTTGTTGGACAAGAACACAAAAGAGCCTCCCACACTGTAGATTAATTTTTTCCAGTTAAGCTGTTTTTTAAAATGCTGTTTGTCTCTCTATTATTCAGAAGGTGAGCTGAAAGGTAATGGATGCACCAAGTGCATTATTAGAGGTGATGGTGGTCTGATTTTAAATGTGATATTCAATAGCAAAAGAGAATGGATGCATGTTATATTCAATATGTTAGATGACTTGCATAATTTACAGTAATCATATAGCAAGCACAATATACCTGTATACCATATTATATTCCATTCAGTTGCAACAATATAATATTTCAGCCTGGACATCAGTGTTTCAAACAGGACTGAGGAGGACTTGAGTAAAGATTGGGCAGAGATTGGGAAAAAAATATAGACATCCAAAGTTTGCAACCATTTTTATGTACACAGCTTTTAATTCAGCATACATTATGTTTTTACCTTTTTAAATGTTTTTTAATTGATTAACATTTAGTGAAGTCACTCAGGTGAAACATGAAACAGTTTATAATATACATAAGAAGTTCATCAACATCTTTGTCAAAAGTTAATTTCATATGCTGTGTGAAAACGTTCACAATTAATTTTAATTGTGTAAATTTCATTTAGTTTTAGCTGATTGTCAACTTTTTAGATACATCATAACAACTTCCACAATCACAGCACATATTTAACAAAATTCCTGCAACAACAATCAGATTCATTTGTCAGGAAATTATATGTGGAATGCAGATCATATGTATGGAGTAGTTTACAAAGTATTAACTTTTTTTCTTTATTGGTGAGATCCCTGGGAATTGAAATGAAGACAGAGCGAAAACTGTTCTGCTTTGACAGAACCTTGTTTCAGAGCTAAAATCCACTCACACTGTAATAAATGTCATCTGTGAAAAATGAAGTGCTGTTTTCTTCCGGTCTTTCTCAATCCTGGCTTTCTCACTCTCTTTTTCAGACTACTTATTACTCCACCTTCAGGCAGGTGTACACTGCAGGCTACGCCACCTCACTCATATCCCTCATATCAGCTATATTCGTCTTCACAGCCCTCAGGTACAGTGAACACCAAACACTGAATAAGGCCTGTTCCTTCATGCATGCATAATCTAAACTGCTTAATCCCTGGTCGTTGGGACCAGAGCCTATCCTCTGGACTTTGGGCAACACACCTCAGTGCACGCACACTCACACACACACCTAGGGGCATTTTAGAGTAATCAGTCAACCTACAGTGCAACCTTTTTGGACATTTTGCATGGGGACAGTACACAAACCACACAGAAAGGCCCCACGGCCTACCCGAGGATCGAACACAGGACCTTCTTGCTGTGACATATGAGCAACATATGAACAGAAACATTAATATTAGTTATATATTCCATAAAAATCATATAACATTGAAAACTTTGAGCAACATTCAAATTATTTTTTTCAGGAAATTCCACTGCACAAGGAACTACATCCACATCAACCTATTTTCCTCCTTCATCCTGAGAGCTAGTGCAGTCTTCATAAAAGATGGCGTCCTTTTTACCGATGAGAACCTGGACCACTGCTTTATGTCCACTGTAAGTATGTGGCAACTAAAACTATGGCAATAAAATTGTCTCTGAGTGCAATTTGTTCTTTATACTTAAATAAATCAACATATAGCATGTCTGGTGATTCCTATGCCATATATCAGTTTTGGACAGACTTAGTCCTAAAGGGCCAAAAAAAAAATACATCAACTCATTAACGTCTAGATAATTAGCTGATGGTTGAAGAAGGTGTATACACCAGAGACAACTTTTAATTTAGCAGTTGGTGTTAAAGGTTACTGCTAGGAAAAACTGCATTTCAGAATGTGATGTAGTCAGCTTTTAGATGAGCTGGCTTTAATAGCCCCAGAAGCTTGCACAAGTTTCTCGTCTGACAGAGCAAGCATCTCATCTGCAATGCAGTGGGAAGTGAAAGACAAGGAACACCCGAAACAACCAGACACGGCAACACATTCCTGTTACCCAGAATACAAAAATATTACCTGGTGTATTTTTACCTGCAACGCACCGGTTCTTGTACAACAAACTGCAACACGCTGGTTTTAACACTCAATTGGAAAAAGCTACATTATTGGTGGTCTTCAATCAAACTGTAAGACATCTTTTGCTAACCAAAATCTGTCTGTTACTACCAATACCAGGCATGTCCTAAATTAACCTATTAACATTCCTTAATTTATTTTGAAAATATAACACAAATAGGCCCTTTTTATTGGTAGAAAATATTAAAATTCCAATTTTGATCCAGTGCCAAATAATACACTTTGAACTATTTTCGTCTTATCTACAAGCATACAGCTGTGAAGAAACATGACAAGAAAGAAATCTAGGTTATGATTAGACTCTGGATTAGAAAATTGTGTGAGCATGAATACTTCATTAATGAGTTGAAAAGGAATTTGCTTGGTTATTTCACCAGGAAACAATAGTAATAATAAATAGGGACAAAATAGGGACAACAGTCTGCTAGCCAAAAAATATTTCAAACTCTAATTATGGTTTGTCTTTTATTTGTTACTTCCATGCAAGCACAGACTTGGAGTGGTGTAATTACTGTGTAAATACATTTGATTTATTTTCTTCTCTTTTCAATACAATTCCAAACAATATAAATCAAACTCTTCATTTGGAGACTATTCCCATTTGTCAAATAAGGTGAAATTGATTTTAGCCTGCTTGATATTTATAACAATGTATATTACTGTCCAGCTATGAGCTCAGAGCCAGTTAATTAAAGTATAGCTGTTCCATGTTCTTGAGGAAATCTAATTTGATGCCATGTAAAGAATCAGTTCACTGTTACTCTCTGAACTCAGATGTTATTACCTTGTTGTTGTCCCATTATTTTCACAGCTTTCATATATGAACATTACATTAGCTTCAGTACAGAGAATTTAACCTGCTCTCTCCAGTTACTTGCTGCAATTAAACTTAGTCCAATGTGAGAACCACTTAAGTCTTCAAAAGCCCAGAAAATCTTATTGGGAGACATACAGTGTGAGTATTGATGGACAAACCAACAGTAAAGGGTTGTCAGTCCAGCTGAAACGTTGATACATAAATTTCCGCACATAGCAAACCACTTACAAACAATTATAATAGAAGTATGAAGTACATGCTCTTGAACTTGAGTCATTGATCTTTTTTATATACATACAGAAGATCAAATCACAATACAATATGAATCATGTACATTTTGCAGGCAGATAAGATCATATACAGTCCTGTGCAAAAGTTTTAGGCAGGTGTGAAAAAATGCTGTAAACAAAGAATGCTTTCAGAAATATAAATAATGATTGTTTATTTTCATCAATCAACAAAATGCAAAGTGAGCGAGCAAAAGAAAAATCTAAATCTAATCAATATTTGGTGTTACTACCTTTTGCCTTCAAACCAGCATCAATTCTTATAGGTACACTTGCACAAAGTCAGGGATTTTGTAGGATTATAGTCATTATATTATTTTGTAGTCATTATATTATTTTGTAGGATTATAGGATTATAGATCTGTGGTTAGTTCTCCAAGATGTTTGGAACAACCTACCAGCCGAGTTCCTTCAAAAACTGTGTGCAAGTGTACCTAGAAGAATTGATGCTGTTTTGAAGGCAAAGGGTGGTCACAGCAAATATTGATTTGATTTTGATTTCTCTTTTATTCATTCACTGCATTTTGTTGATTGATGAAAATAAATGATTAACACTTCCATTTTTGAAAGCATTCTTTGTTTACTGCATTTTTTCACACCTGCCTAAAACTTTTGCACAGTACTGTATGTTATGTCCTTTTCTCCAGGCTTCCTGTAAGGCAGCAGTGGCCTTTTTCCAGTTTAGCATCCTGGCTAACTACTTCTGGCTGCTGGTGGAGGGCATGTACCTACAGACTCTACTGGCCCTCACATTTGTCTCACAAAAGAAGTATTTTTGGTGGTACATTCTTATTGGCTGGGGTAAGGATGCATGTCATAAATTTTGTCATGCAATGAGTAAAATGAGTTACATCTTAAAAAGTCTCTTATTTGGCTTTATTAGCGTATAAAGTTTCCAGCTCCGTTAGCATGGTCAAGACATTACTAACATAAACATATTGATTTTGAACTCTTGTTTAAATAGACGTTACTGTGTAAATTAACATACATTCATAAAAGTGCAACTGATATTTTTAGAGTATGTCAGAGAGTCTAATATGTTTATACACATGAAAAAGAAGCAGTTTTAAAAATAATTATATCATCTTTACCATTTATATCTTTTATTTTGCTATCATATATTGAAAGTGTTGAAATTTTTCAACCCAGTTTAATTTCCATAACTCTTGACAAAATAATGAAATGCAAAACACATTGCCAGTATTGTTTTCTTTAGACTTTTTGTTCATTTTTGATCTCCTAGGTCTTCCAACTATAACAATGATCATTTGGGTTTTGGCCCGAAATTTCTATGACAACAGGGGGTAAGTTTGGCTCTATGTCTTTTCCACATTTCCACTTTACATCCCAAAAACATCCCATAAAACGTACCTTAAGCTCTAGCTCTAGTTGTAGTTGTAGTCTTTTTCCTTTGTGAAAATAACGGAAAACACTAAATATTTTGGTTCTTTTTGCAATTCATTACCACTTGAAACAGCCGGTGTATAAGACTTTATCTGAACCTACCTGCAGGTCAGAAACCAAATGTGATATTGAAAGGCTTGTTGGGTTTGTTAAGGCACATTGACTGCATGCACAGATTTTGTAATGTTCACTGACAAATCAAATTAAAACCAGTCATGCTACTCCCTCCATCAACTTTCATTTATTACTAAGTTAGAATTTGTGATGAGTATTTCATGTTAGAGAATGTACATCGTTGGTTTAACTAAGTGATGTTGAAGGTGCTGGGACGATACAGATGTGGCTTATATTTGGTGGATTATAAAAGGACCAATTACTGCCTCCCTTCTGGTAGGTATAATACAGACTATATAAAATTTGAGAGCCAAACTGAAAAAGAAGCCTTTTGGACATACATTCCTTTATTGCAATACCCAGTTTTGGAGAGATCTATATTCTCTGGTCTAGGTGAACTTCTTCATCTTTGTCAACGTGATCAGGACACTGGTGCAGAAATTAAAGTCACCAGGAGTCGGAGGCAACGACACCAGCCATTTTACGTAAGCACTTAATGCTCTCTGCATTTCACATATTTTGACTGGTGGTCTTATAAAAGTCTGACTCACAATGTAACTTATTGAAATCTAGAGCTATTCATGAATATACTTTTTCATAACATAAAAAGTCTGGCTTTTGTGTATGTCTTGTATGCTGATGGAGATTTTCTGTGTGTAGGAGGTTGGCTAAGTCCACTCTGTTACTGATCCCACTCTTTGGCATGCATTATACGGTGTTTGCCTTTCTGCCAGAGAACACAGGGGAGGAAGCTCGTCTCTACATCGAGCTCGGCCTGGGCTCCTTTCAGGTTGTTTCTTACTGTCATCTAGTGGCTATCTTAAATATTTCTGCACTCTCTTTAAAAATGTACAGTAATATCCACATTTTTATATTTTTTGTAGTATCTTCTACATAAATGCATCTTCTTTTGCACCAACTTCTAAAGCAGACTTCTTGTATGTGACAGCATGCTTGGCAATAAACTTCATTCTGTTTTTAATTTTGACCTTCCATTTTCAGTAGCTTTATAGTGCACTTGAGTTAAGTGATTCTTGACCCTGGTATTTGTGGCCCAAAACCCTGTACAAATGTAGGTTTTCTAAACCACAGCACACCTCTTGCAACCAATTATCTAATTAACAATGTACATTAGAGATGTGGTGGTTTGGCATCCTTCTCCATGGATGAATTGATATGGGCCTTCAGTGACTGACTGAACTGATTTATAATTGTGGACTGGTGTCATTTCAGGTTAATCTGAAGGGTAGCAGTGTGTTGAATGTTTTAGTACAATAGAAGAAGTGATAGAAAAACATTAAGTAACTAGAAAGGTTGATTATAATCCAAGAACCCCAGACAGAGGTACACAGGAAGGACATCTGGTTAATGGCAGTTGTGTTGAGGGAAGAAGAATGAAGGAAATATAAATTAGTACAGATAAAAAAGGATAGTTAGGTGAAAGGTTTTGTTGAGTAGCTGTAATATTCAGTTCCTTTTTAGGATTCGGCTCCTTCTGAGTCACTCACAAAACTGATCCGGGCGTGTGAGTAACTGGAGTCACTTGAGTCACTATTGCCGAATCGTTTGTTTTTATAGAAGAAAGTATATGTGGCTTGTGATGAGAATGAATGCACTCCCTAATAAATGACAAAGTATCAAGACAAGGCTACCAGAGGGGCAAAATTTTATTTTCAAGTGGCACTAGAGGAAGTTAACCGGCGGATTCACTCTGTATGTGGTTTGGGGAACGCTAATCCGCTCGTGTGAGCGTTTCGGATTTGAGTATATTTTTCCACCTGTAGAGGAAGTTAACCGGCGGATTCACTCATGAATGAGTTTGCTTCGCGCCACACTACTGATTCGACTGACACGAGTCCCGTAGTCTACAAAGAGGATTCAACTCTGTAGGAAGTTCTAAGGATCCCTCATTTGAGTGTGGTGGTGCAAACGAACTGTAGGTTATGACATTTTTTGCTACTATGGCTGTATTGATCTTGTAATGAGTTTGAATATAGTGAGTATAAGAGGTATGTATGTGATGGAGTTTATATAATATTGTGTAGTTAGGACTCGATGGATTAGGGTTAATGGAGACCTCAGATTCATGACTCGTGAGGTATTTTATTCACCCGGCTGAGTCAGGAATTGTTGAGCATAAAGTGATATGTTTGGACTTTGTCAGTGGCTCAGTGGGTGTTTGAACAGCCCCCCTAATAGTTTGATTTTATTTGGTCATCAATAAAGGTATTTTTCTGACCCCATGCTGGCCTATTGGATAATTTTTTGTCGTTTTGGGGGATATGACAGTGCAGAACATACAAAATCTCTTCAGAGCAATAGGCCAAGAGGACCAGGGTTATGAAACACTTATAGCAGGAATCAATATACTTTACTGTTTCCTGTTCAAATTTCAGATTTGTTACAAACAACTTTTTCACAGCAATATGACAAGTCATGCTTGTTCTTCCTTGTAGGGCTTTGTTGTGGCTCTGTTGTACTGTTTTCTCAATGGAGAGGTAAGGTACTACTACTAGCAGCTTTACAGACAATTCATTGCCTTTTATTAGAAGTTGGTACAAGTTATAAGTTGATGTTACAAGTTTGAGTGTCCTTTCAGGTGCAAGCTGAGCTTAAGAAGAGACTGTGGAAGTGGCAGATACAGGGTTACCTGAGCTACAGTAAGAGGAGACGGACGCTGTTCACAGAGAGCAGCACTGTCACTCAGATCTCTGTTCTAGAAAAATCCAGCCCTAAGGAACCACCTTTAACAGACATGCAGAAGACTGTTTCAGCCGTCTGAAACCAATGAGATGCTTTAACGCCTCAGTTCTCTCTCTTCTTCTCAGAGGTTTCTCTTCGTCCTTTAATCCTTTTGATATAAATGATTAAAGGAGTCCATCATGAATACCATTAGTTTTAACAATGTAACAGGCATAAAAACCATCCATATTCCACAATACAGATGATATTCAGTCAGGGATTTAATAAGAACATTTTTAACAGCGACCATGTTCTCAATAACAAGATTTTTGGGCAGCAGGTGACTATTCTGACCAAAAGCAGTAAAACCAGGCACATATAAAACACCTTAAAATTTAAAGTGTTTATAACAGGCTAAGTTAGTTTATTAGTTTTGCTGCTCTCTCTCTCTGAAAGAAAAGCACAAGCATTTTCAACACTTTCACGTTTCTCTGTTAATTAAAGGGTGTTTCATATTTATTTTGAAATGAATAGCTCTTTTTTGACGATTTTTCATTATTGAATCATTAATATTGATAAATATGCTCAGTAACATATGCATCATTGCATGACCAAATAACAATGCCTTTGTCCTCCATGTTTTGTCACTCCTTATCATCTGTGTTTAGGTTTATCGACATTTGATTTGTGACATTACATTTGAGTGCTGATGGCTCACAGTTTAGGTTATCTAGGCTTTATATTTATAATGTAGTCATCAGACAGCAGTTTTGATTTTTTTGCATGAAACTGCGGAACCGTTTCCTCAGAAAACGGTGACTGTTGTCTTCATTGCACAAACCTTCCCATCATATTGCTACTTTTTAGTTCTTCATCTTCTGTCTCTTGAACAGCTTGCAGAAATTCTGATTACACTGACCTGGCTTGCTTGGTTTCTGTTCAAATCAGTTAATGATGGTTTTTGCACAAAAATTCCAAAGACAGAAACCAAAGGACTTTGTTAGAGACACTTTTAATGCATGCTGTCAACAAATGATATATTGCCAAGCTGAAAAGGTATAGTCACTCACAAATAATATACATTTCTTGATAATTAAAGGTTTATATTTAATTATCTTCACAGTTAATGAAGATACGCCTTCTTTAATCATTTTTCTTTCTGGTAGTTATAAGCAAAATATGCATAAATATAAAATTACTATTATAATATCACAGCTAAAAATAGTTTTGAGCTCCATCAGCAACACAGTAGACTCTGATGCTATAGTAGTGTACTTGTTGGGCTTAGTACAGAGGCATAGTAGTGTATTAGTTTGACATACTATAGTGCTATAGGATGCAGTTTAAGTTGGTGGAAGTGTTCTTTTTTGCATGCCTTTTAACTAGCGGGAATCTAATGTGACTTATTTTCTGATTAGTGGAGTGAGATTTTAGCATTCTTTTTAATATCCCAGTATGTGTTTGGAGATGTAAAATTGCTCCTTAATCTTGCTTTCTGTATTTCCTCAACCTTTGTAGTCTCTAGACAATGCCGACATCAACTACACAACCTCTTCCTGCAGAATCTACAGTAGTTCTCCTTCCCTTCCAAAGTCCTGGAATACACTGTATTAAATCTCTGAAACCCACTTTACGTTAAACACTGTCGAATATGGTGAACACACCAAGTAGTGTGTGTGTGTGTTTGTACTGCTTTCAAATAGTCAAACTGGAGATATTGCAGTTCCGATGTTTTTGTGACACAAGACAGGAAAGGAAATAGGCAAATACAAATGAACAGCACAAAGAAGAAAATGGAACAAGAAGGAATATGAAAACATTATCCCTGTGACAAATTCTTTAAATTCATGACACAATGCCCAAACCAACCAACACAGTGCAAGGTGCATAAAACGTAAGTCTTATTCTACTAGTTAAAGCTTAATATATTTGGCTTCACAGTGGAAGGCAAAGCTCCAAGGCAGATGGACGCAGGCGTCAAAGCAGAGAGTTTGAAACTTAAGTTCAAGAGTAACTTCCTTAGCAATTAAAATTAGTCAAGAATTCTGCCATATTAGAAAGAGATATAACTTTTATGTAGTTGTGTAGTTGTATTGCTCCGTTAGCCCCTTTGCATTTTTTTGTTTTAGCGTGTGCAGATTCCAAGGATGCACGTAGTCGTGCTATCCAAGTACCAAATGGCGTTTCAATGACTGGTTCTCAAAGATACTTATATATTTATTTAAATGTGTGAAATTTCATCTTAATATTTTGCATTTTTTGAAAGTAAACAGTGCTGTGCAAACGTTTTGAGCCAACCCTCATTTCTTCATATTTTGCTAGGAATAAGAGAATATAGATAGAGAGAGGCAATGTATCATGCAAACATACTTGTAAATACTGTTCCTCGAGTCCACAATAAACAACATGAAACAAAGTCTGCCTCTTTTTAAGTGAAATATGAAGAAATGGGAAAGGCTTTACGCAGCTGCCTTACAAAAACCAGTATCATTACTTCACCACTGTGTCACTGTCGTTCATGAGTAATAAAATACAATTCTCATAGAATGAGCATTTTTTATGTGAACTGTATGTATATGCAACATATTGCACAGTGCACTGGCCCTGTTTGCACACAGACATGCAGGAGTGCAGCACTACAGGGCAGACAAAGTGATCTCTTCTTGGGTAATGGTATTTTCATGGGGCTTTTATTCATTTAAATTCTATCTAACTCGTTTAATTCTTCAACTGAAAATAAAAATGTTATCCAGACAAGATATAGCTTGTAACTAGATTGAACTAAATTGTAAGATTATGTTGAATAACTCTGCATTGAAAATGCCTTACTTAAGAAATGCTTTGCAGTGTACGGATCTGGAGCACTAGACTGTAAAAGTTTGTTTAATAGAATTAAGCTTTCACAATCTATTATGCTTTAAAGTTGTCACTGATAAATAATGTTTTGTAAATAAAGTTTTATTATACGTACTACATGTTCTAACTACTAGTACAGTAGAATATGTTGACCACTGTTTTTATGTGATTTATATTAGTCTATTATTTGGGATATGAAATAATGCATATTTGATTTGTCTTTTCAGTTTTACATCATTACCATGTGGAATTTGTCACTTCTTTCTGTATATAATGTAATTTTCAACATTTTGCTCAGTTTGATGCAGGAGTGTCTTGTATATATGTGTGTTATTTGCATCTTTTAGGCACAAGAGAAGCAGTGAAACAAAATTGAAAATGTTTTCTTGAAGTGTTAATATATCATATATGTAATGTTAATTTTGTAAAAACAGCCCCTTCCTATAAAACCTTAAGTGTGCTAATGTTGAGCTTAATCTTCTTTGCCACATTCACCAATTTGCCTTAATGTGGTACGTTATAACCAGCTGTTTATTTACGGAATGTGTGAAGTTTGTGGCAGTGTTGTGTACCTCAAAATGTTAATAGCCTATATAAAAGTATTATAAAGAAGGACTGATGCCAAATGTACAAGATGTGCCTACTCTTGACACTGTGTAAGTGGAATTTGTTGACATGTTAATTTTGTCCATGTGTACTGTTGTAAAGCTACTTCTTGTTGAAAAGCTTGCTTGTTTTCTAAAGAAAATCAGTGATTTTTTTTAGTCATTTCTGATTGCTAAGACCTCTTGCTTGTTAATCAAAGGACAAATCAGTTCCAAGCGCGTTTCAGACATTTAATTGAATTCAAATGTAATACTTTACAACATACAAAAACCTCTAATGTATATGTCATAACAAAAGTACATTTTATAACAGAAGTGACAGAAGAAGGGGCAAAAGAAGTAAGCAAGCCTCAATTCACAAGAGCTATAGTTACATTCAGCAGTTGTTGTCCTTCCATTACTCATCACCAACATTGCAGTCTTAGTTTGGCTCTATTAAGTGTGCATTTAAAATATTAAACTCACTAGCAATTATTGCCTCTTCTTTTATATGTTCCACTGAAAAAGGAAATGTAAATAAATGTTAAGAAAATATTAACATTTTAGTTTGCAACTACCAGTAAAGCATAACCAGAACAGTGCTCAGCAAACGAATAAAAGTTTTGTTGAATGTCATGAATTTCACTTCACAAAAGAAATCTACTAAATAGTCACGCGATGCTGCGCTGTAGTCAATTATAGAAAAGTTGTGAATTAAAAGGTAAGTTTTTGTCCAATGATATCAACCAGGGCTTTCAGCACAGCTGTTGAACTTTTTAAAACATTTGTGAAATGTATTTTTTTCTGAGAAAATCACCAAACCACAGTATATACATGCATCAGTTTCATAGGCAACAATATTGCAATACTGCAAGCTAAATATTTTAAGAACACTACCACTTAAAGCACTACCCACAACCAACAAAAGTGAGATAATACTGCCAGAGCATAATACTTAGTATTGCACTTAATATATGCAAATTTACCACAATTCATAACCATTTAAATGGGCCACAACAGTACAGTTCTCCCTAACATTTACACCATACAACTACATTTCTAGTATGTTAATTCTTGCTATGTATTTGTAGAACAATACTGCTATTTTGACATCAACATCAGAGACATTAACTGGTGTCACAACCTTATATCAAAGACTGACTTCAGAATGGTAGCTATTTTCATTTCATTCAAGAAAAAAAGCATGACAATAGTCTGTCCCGTCTGGAGAAATATACAGTAAACAATATAGAAAAATAGATCAAAATAAACACAAGAGAAATGAACTCATTTGAGTAGAGCTGAATTGCAAATGACAAGAGCTCATGGCTAAGAAGGTTTGTTTATTGCATGCAGGAACAAATCAGGTTTATGTTGATATAGAAAACTGGTAGTTAGGATCTTTAAAGAATGGAAACCAAATATGTAAATAATTCTGTGCTTTAAAAGATCATAAAAAGTATGATTTTACGTTTGACAATACAGTAAATGAGAAAAAAAAGGTTTTTCTAATGTTTCAATTTAATTTTGTCCCTAACAATATGGAGTCTATTAAATGGATTCTGCTGCGTTAATAAATACTCAAAAAAGAAATAAATACAAACTATACAAAAACATTGTTTATTGTATGGTATCATATGATGCTTATCTTTTTCTTTAATTTTGTAATATGAAAACAAGATGTTGTGATAAGATGTAATTTGTTGGATCGTTATTAACTTGACATACAAAATGTCTGAAAAATCCTATCTATTGTTTATGAAAATGTTAAATAACTTCATGCTGCATTAATATGTCTACCATACAATTTTTCACATTCAAAAATATGATCCAATTTGGAATTATTCTTATCAACGACGCCTAGAAGCAATAAAAAATGCACTTTTTATACATTTCCAACAGAAATATCTGAAGCGGTCAATTGAAGGCTTAGAAATGAAATTAGCATAAATTCTCTGAAGGCCTCTTGGTTTTAAAAATATCAACACACTGAAGCACATTGAAAGCACTTCCACAGAGCATTACAGTGTTAAGCATTTGCAGTTTAATTTTGATTATGCCTGTTTTATGTTCCGTATGTGCAAAAAGGCACTTTCAATATGAAATAAAACTTTTTGAGTATTCCCGTTGGAGGACATCTGGAAATGACATCAGTTACAAAGCTTCCGGAATGCTTGCAATCGAGTACAGCAGGCCAGGTGAAATATCCACGTCAATCTTTGGAGTACTAAAAGTGCCCTGTCTCATATTAATTTCCATAAACTCATGATATTTGGGTAACTAAGAGGATATTATTCTTATTTCATCTTTAGTTACAAAATTACCAACCAAACCAAAATACAACAAAGTGGGTATTTAAAAAGGTTGGATTTTCAAAATAAAATCACTGAAATATGTCAATAAAAAATGGGTTCATACGATCTTATTCAATGCAAGTGAAGCCACATGAAGAAATATTATTTTAAATGTAAAACCTATTATGAATATGACCTTGAGCCATAAAGTTTGAATAACTGAATGGAAAAAATGAAAAAGAAGAACAAACCAAGAAGCAAACAATTTAACTGTAAACTCTTTATAGAGTCATGAGGCGTTTTGCTTGTTTGCCATTTTGACATTTTCTGTACTAATTGCTGCTTTTAAGGTAAAATCCCAGTCAAATGCAAAATACCAGTATCATCCACACACAACAAAGACACTAGAGTTTAAGGTACTTGTTGTAATGGTCGTAATTGCCAACTCTTAGCTTTCCTATAGTTCATCCCTTATGACCCAACTCCATCAGAAAGTTTCCTAAAAACACTTCACAGTTCCAGCCTGATGGTCAAACGTCATTTCAAAGACTTTAAACCTTTAAAGTGCTTTTCTGTACCAGATACCAGACGACTTTCTTGGCAGTAAATGACATGAGGCTGTCATCTGACTGCTTTAAGAACTTAAGAATCAAAGCAACACTAATGAGCGGCACATATACGGCCTTCTGCATTTTTTCACACACAGTTTTTCCCTGCTGTCAAGCACTAAAATGTATCTTGAATATTCACACATGAATGTTGCAGAAAGAGGTATTCAGCAGGGAGACAAGCTGCAATATCTCTTAAACAAGTCTTCACTGTTTACGGAAGTCAAAGATCTCTTGAACTTGTGTCAACACATCACAAAGAAAGCAGTAACACTGAACAATTGCTGTTGGAGAAATCCTGCTTCAGAAGTCTCTTTTACCCTTTACTGAACTCCTTCCGTTGGTAAAATGATAGGCTTACTGCTTTCAACCTTTATCTTATTAAATGTGTTTATTCAAACTCCAATATCTTCAGCGCTTCCAGCCTCCATTTCTCCTCCTTGGGGTTAAACCCAGACCAATGGAATAATCATTTAAACCTTCAAGAACCAGGCTAATGGAACTATCTGTCATTTCCCGCATTGGAGATGGCTTCCCATTCCCATTTCCTTTCATTACCATTTAACTTTCAAACTAACCCATAGTTATCTGCTGGCATGGACGCATGACTGGACATGCTTTAATGAACCAAATTTTTTACTGCTTTGAATGGTAATATTTGTTAACGTTTTCACATTTTTATTGGCTATGACAAGCCTCATTTTCTATGGTAATTTGTGCAGTATATGGGTCTTTCAGTATTTGACCCACCCTGTGAGAATAGCTGCTTTGAAGCCTTGTGTGAATGTGTTATGTGAATTTTTTAACGAATCGTCCCTTTTTCCTTCTTTTTATTACATTAGTCACTTGTGAGTGATTCATCCCTTTAGTACCACCATGCCATGCAGAATTTTTGCTTCTATGCATTAATTAGCAAGGACATTGGATGAGGTGATGGTATATACATGGAACTATTCAGCATTCTCTCCTTTTCATTGTCACCAGTATTTTCGTTTGACTCATTTCTGGTGACGGAGCGGACTGTTCACATTTGATTATCACTCAAGACAGTTAACACATTTTTTTTGTGTTCCCCGCCTAACAAGTGATGTAAAAGGTTTTCGGTGGAGCATTTTTGAGGCGTGATTCTGCCAGCAGAATTTCAGAGCCCTCCCAATCCAAGCAATAAACGGAATATTTGCCCTTTCGTGGCCAGTAGAGGCTTCTGCATGCTCCATGACCCTGTGACATGGTCACTAGATGCACAAAGTACCTGTTAAGAGGAATGTGGTCCGGTGACAGTTGTCCAGCAAGTTCGCCACATATAATCCAAGCTCATACAGGTGGGGATGAAAAAGATCACTGATGTAGAATTGGACTGCTATAACTCTAGGTTTGAGAAGTTCGGTTCTGTGTCTGCAGATTTGAGCCGACCTGCCCGGCGTGCTCGAAGGCTCATGTGGCCGGCGTCTCGGCCTGCAGGCTGGACATGCGGATCTGGGAGCTGCTCTTGCTGAGGATGGAGAGTTGCGTGCCTCCGTTTACACCACTGCTGGCCAGAGATGGGTGTCTGTGCTTAAGGTCGACGGCAAAGTAACGGTTTACCGTCCAGCTTCGCCACTTCCTCTTGATTTCCGACTGCACCTTTTGTGGTGAAAATACATTCAGTGAAGTCATAAGGTAAGAGAAGGATGAACTATGTTTTAATATGTCTTTAAATTCTTTAAATTTGTATGAAATAAAAAATATACACTGAAAAATATAAATAGTCAAAAAAGAGACCTTTGCCTATAACTCTGGAAAGTGGTGATTGATTTCCGAAGTCCTTTTACTGTTGTACTCAGAATTTTGACTCACAGTGTAGACTAAGTTCTAGAACTGAGAATTTCCCTCACTGAGATATTTAAAATATGCAAGTATCTATCTTTTTCTAATTACAAAAATAGCCTCTCACAGATTAAATTTTGTAAAACACTAAACATTGATTCTTTATTTTGATACTTCATCATTTAAGATTTAAAATCTATACTGCAGGTCTGTAGTTGCCGTATGTAATACTTTCTTGCCTTTCTAGATGATGCCAAGGACAAAAACATGTTTTTCACACATTCCATCATTTAAATGTTTGAATGAAGTATATTTCATGCATTGACTTACCTCTCCATTGAGAAAGCAATAGAGGACAGCTACCACAAAACCCTGCCAAAACGGAACACATGCATGCATTCTTAACAAGCCTGAGCAAAATGTCATTCTTGTCATTATTCATTTTAAATCTACATTTGCCTAACTTCTGAAATTAGAACAAACTACATGGAGCATTACATGGTACTAAATGGGCAATTAGGTAGGTGTTCTGTAATTGGGAAAACCTGAATATGTGCAAATCTTTAGTCCACTAGATGGAATCAGAGTTTTAAGGTACATTAAGCCAATGTTCCCATGTCGCTAAGCCTGAGGGCTCAGAACTCTGTAAATAGTGCAGACAGAAAAAGAAATGCAATACCTGAAAAGAGCCCAGACCCAGTTCAAATACAAGCCTCTCCCTCTTACTGACATCCTCCGGGGTGAAGGCAAATACAGTGTAATGAATACCGAAGAGAGGAATCAGCAGCAGCGTGGAACGGGCCAGGCGCCTGTCAATTACACAAGATTCCTGAGACGTCATAAAGAATGGACATTTCTAACATAGAGCAGTAAGATGGATACAAGAATGGAGGAGAGTGCTCTCAGAGTAAAGGTCAAAGGATGATGTGATCCGGATGAAGTTTATTGCCAAGTATGTTGTCTTATACATGTACTTTTCTTTGGGGGTTAGTGCTAGGGCATTAAAAGGAGAAAGATTTTAAGAAACATATACAAGTACTAATATAAACAGATAGAGAAATATGGGTGTAACAACATACACATTGAAACACAGACATCTTTAAAGAGAGTGCAAGCATATAAGACTTACAGGTAAATGCTGGACTCATTTCCTCCAATATCTGGAGACTGCAACTTCTGGACCAGGATTATTATGATGCCAATGAAAAGAACAAAGTTTATCTGAAAGGGGAAAAGAACATTTTAAGATTTTCTTTCTGAAGATCTCTTTTGGAAACTGCAGTGAGGACTGAACGAATGGCTTGTGCATAACCCACCATAATGGAGGCAAGAACGGGTCCCTTTATCACCCACCAGATGGCAGCGTTGTCATTTATATCCCAGCATCTAGTATTAAAAATCATGGATAATTATGCATGAGTATTAAACACAGTGACATATCTGGAATTTTATGTTTAAACAGCAAGGAATAAACATTAAAGGTTATTACAATGGGAGTCAAATCTCTAACATATCAACCATCTCTGCTGATGTCTTACCCAATGTCATCAAAATGGACTCTAAGAACTGCCCAGACTGTCACACACACTGTTGGGGTTCCTAGAAAAGAATGTTTAGAAAGTGATTGAATTCCTGTATGTTAACATATTTTTAGTTTTAGTACAGCTTTAGATGTGTGTGTGTGTGTGTTTGTGTATGCACTGAGAAGGATGGTGTGTCTCACCCCAGCCGATGATGGTGTACCAGTAGAAGTATCTCCTCTCAGGGAAGAATGTCTCCACCAGCAGGGTGAAGAGATACAGGCCCTCGATGAACAGCCAGAAGTAGTTCGACAAAACACAGTAGTGAAAGAACACCATCACTGCTTTACATTCCACCTGCAACAAACAAGCACACACACATCTAAATTAATGGAAATTAGTTAGTTAATTAAAGCTAGAAACTAGAAAATTAAGTAGAAACTGTAACACTCTTATTTTTATTCCTATTCCCATCACACATTAACACACACACAAACACGCACAGTCTTGTATTGTATTACTGTCTTTGTGAGGTCTTTCCATATACTCCCATAATAAGTAAAGTACATAATTTTACAATTACACCTAATCCTAACCCTAACCTTAACCTCAGTAACCAAAAGCACACCTTTTACCTCTTTTAGTTTCTCAAATAAAACAAGCACATTTTCTAGAAAGTCATTTCTCCTCATAGGGACCTCTCAAATGTCCCCACAAAGCCCAAAAAAACAGATAAAAGTGGGTTTAGGGGACAAAAAGGTCCCCACAATGTGATTAATACATGGATGCGCACACACACACACACATCTATATGTGCAGAGAGAGAGAGAGAAAGAGAGAGAAGGAGAGTCTGTGTGTATGTGTGTTTTGTGTGCACACTGTTTTCTTTCCTTCCAGGCATTAAATGTCCTTGTTATTAGATACAGTTTTTATTTGGAACATTAAGAGTCAATAAATAGTTCAATTTCAAATACACATTAATATTTTATTACATTTATGTCTGTGTGCATTTGATATGTGTATAGAGCAAATGTTGCTGTAAGTTTATATCTTCCATTTAGCTACTGTGTGTGTGTGTGTGTGTGAGAGAGAGAGAGAGAGAGAGAGAGAGAGAGACCCACCGTGTGTATAAAGCAGTGGCTGCTGTCCTCCTCTGCATAAAGAACTCCATCTTTGATGAAGACAGAGATGGCCCTCAGGATGAAGGACACGAACAGATTCATGTGGATGAAGTTTCTGGTGCAGTGCAGCTTCCTGTGTGGGAAAATCACATCCATCAGCAATGTGTGGGGATATGTAAAGAAGACTTAAGTCTCCTTCTTTATCACAGTTTTAGCAAGATTCATCAAGTCCTGATAAGTGAAGATGACCAGGGTTCGAACCAGCAACACTCCTCACCTGAACCAGCAGAGGATGACCATAGCAGTGGTGAGCGAAACCAGAGACGTGCTGTAGCCCACCGTGTACAGAGCCTTCACAGACATGTAGTACTTGCCCTTAGGAGCAAAAAATACAGAAGCTATTCTAAGGCCAGAGTGTGATTGTGGTACCATGTTACAATAAGACTACCCTTATAAATGGTTATAAATGATTTCTCATCAGGTTGTTAATTAGGTTATAGTTTTTTAATTATTTTAAATGCAGTCATAAACAAGTTATAACAGTCGTGGTACATTGTTGCAGGCTCACTATATGGCAAGATCTCAGATCTTGTTAGTTGCTTTGTTTGTCTTATTCCCTCATCTCAGACAGAATGTTGAACTATCAACTTCATCAGCTATTTGTGAACATGCTGTTACCATAAAACACCAACAGAGTTACAATGAGGTCACAGTGTTCCTCCTTATTAGGTTATTTAGATTTTTTAATGAATTACAATATATCACATATCTATGTTTTGCCTTAACCTGCCTTGCTGTCTGAGTTGATGATTCCCCCATTCATCTTGATGTTTACATTTATAGCTGGTCAAGCAGGAGTCTTATTATACACTGAAAAAAGATTCATTGGATTTACTTGATTGAATAATGTACATTGGTTCCACATGAATCATTAGAGTTAGGCTGTCCTTATTCCTTTGCGTTATTTAATGCGTTTTGTTTTGACTTAACACAATAAAATCACATTTTCAGTGGAAACGTTAAAATATTAAGTCGAATCCATGTGATTCATTTTAGTTAACTTAATAAAGGCACATTCCCTTTTTTTCAGTGTGAAGTGTAAAGCATCTTGCCAAATAGTGAGCTTGCATCAATGTGTCTCACTGTTCTAACTTGTTTTAACAATAAGACTACCCTTATAAAGGGTTATAAATGATTATTAATCAGTTTGTTAATTAGGTTGTATACCATTTTAATAATTTAAAACTGTATACAACCTAATTAACAACCTGATTACTAGTTTATGGCTTGTGGTTGTTTCTCTTTCATTATTAAAATGTTCACTTGCAGCTCCATCCTGTATTCACCCAGGCATGACACAAAACTAGGCATGATTTGAAGACAAAATAGTTATAATTCAGTTATGTGAGTATATCTCAAATTTTGTGTTAAAGATGAAGATCCTAGGAAACTAAAAAAATCCATGTGGAGTTGCAAGTGTTTGATGCAATATCTTTCTTAGATATTACATTTCTGTCAGTGGATAAAAATAAAAGCTTTGTACGAATTGATGCATTTTTTCATTTGTATCCATTCAGATGATGTTTACACTGGAAAAGTCAGAGGAAACTTTTACCCACTCCATGTTCCAAGCTGATCAGCAGTAAGACAGAGAATCTGTACTCCATGAAGAACAGCAGAACAGCAGATCTGTTCCACATGAAGAACAATCCAGTCCCTGACTAATACACTGCTCTGAATGTGTACAAGAACACTCCAAAAAGCACTTATCTTAAGCCAGTGGTGGAAAGGCAACATGACTGCTTAATACTGCTCCATCCTCCACGCAGCTGGGAGGTTTCATTTTGTTTTTCTTACACTTTACCGCTTTCCAGGGTTCAGCCAAAGGCTAGTGCTTATTAGCCATGGGACTTTGTCCACTGCTCTGAATAGATGTAACTATTTAGGCTGCAAAACATGTCTAACAATGTCTAACAGAGTATGACTCATTCTAGAAACAATACCTTGTTAATTACGTTCACAGTGTAAATTTGGAAGTGTATTTTTTATTAAATAAACTCTAGCCCTACTTTATGTCTATGCTTGTATAGCTCATGTTGGAAATTTGAAACCTTTCACACAAAAATGGACACAGTCTAAAGAGACAGTTGCTAGAAATGATCAAAAACACAATGATCAGTACTAGTATTAGTCTAAACATTAAGTAGTAGTTTCGTTTGAACACCAGTGAACAGAAATCTGCGCCAGAACACTGATCCACAACTTTCGAGAGTCCCTTTATTACTCTATGAATTGTCTTCATCTCATTTTTAGGTGCGTTTATGTGCTCCAATTTCCTCTGTTCTTTTGCCAGTGTTCAATCTCTATTATTAAAGCGACACTACGTAAGATTTACTCACAGGGACCCCCTACAGACGAGAAACGGTATTGCCTGTAACCAGTGTTGGGGAGTAACGGAATACATGTACCGGCGTTACGTATTTAAAATACAAAATATGAGTAACTGTATTCCGTTACAGTTACCGTTTAAATAGGTGATAATTAGAATACAGTTACTTTATTGACATAAATGGATTACACGGTGGTCTTTTCCTGTTTCATATGTTAGGCTATCCCCTCTCTAATTTTAGTAATTCCACGCATTGCCGGAAACCCAAACAAAACACGCAATAAGAGGCTCTAATGTAAGCGTCCTATTAATGTTGGTGGCGTAAGTTACACAATGGACCCGGAGCCAGCACAACAGAGCCAGCAGTGCCCGGGCATTTCTGAGAATGCATTTCTTACTCGGAAATTTCGTCTTTGCTCCTCTACAGTAAATATATTGTCCATTCAGGAAGATTTGGGCTTAACAGGCAATTGGTAGAGAAAAACAAACAAGAATTTGCAGGATGTGATTGCTACATTCATGTAGTTGTAAAAAGCATGACAATATATTAAGTAATCCAAAGTATTCAGAATACGTTACTCACATTGAGTAACTTAACGGAATACGTTACAAACTACATTTTGGGGCATGTATTCTGTAATCTGTAGTGGAATACATTTTAAAAGTTAACTTCCCAACACTGCCTGTAACAACTGTCACAAAATCTGTGTTGTGGTAATACACATGCATTTGTTGATAAGATGTGCGATGAATGTCCTCAGGCCAGGTAAAGTAGCCTTATAGCATTCTATTCAAACAGGAATATTGTTTTATTATTTGAAATATCAGAAACAAAAGCGGCAAAAAATGAGAAATCAGAAGATAGTGATTTCGCATTCATCGCGGCCTGCCCTATTACTGATTCCTCATTGATCAAATAGGCTTAAGTCCCACTGTAATACAGTGCTGTTTCTGTGGTGATAGTAATGTCATTATCCATTATCTAATACAAAACATCGTAGATCAATCTGCAAGGTTGCAAATCTGTTTGCATTAGCCAGATATGCGTCTGAGCCGCTTTTTTACTTGGAGAAATACAGTTGACGACAGACATAACACCCATGGTCTACTGTAAGCAGTTATCTAGTTGCATATAAGATGCTTTTATCCATATTTATATTATTCAGTGCTCTCAAGTTAAAATGGGCATAGTGATAACTAGCATGCTAACTATCAACTACTAGCTAGCATGTTAGCTACCAGCTCCAGGGTTGCCAACTGTCCCGCATTCGGCGTGACAGTCACGCATTCAGCCTCAATCTCACGCTCTCACGCTCAAGAAAGAAATCTCACGCCAAATCTGACATTCTTCTGTGTTGTAATTTTTCACTCATATGCACTCATTTCCAAATGACTATAAACGTTTCTCTGACTGATGATTCGCTGAGAACAGTTGCCACAGACAGTTGCCGAAACACCCCCACTGGCCCCGCTCATCGATCCCGACATCGGCCTCAGACACACCCAAAATCTCACGCCTAGGTTTTTGGAAAAGTTGGCAACCCTGCAGCTCTATTAAATTTCTGTAGGCTACTACTTGAATAACTTCATTACGGACATAAACGGAGGGGTATGACTTCAATAACACGCCTGACACACAGAATGCTCAAACGCACTAGATATAGATAATAAGCAAAGAATTAATGCTTACTACCTCAACAGTAACAGCGCCAGGTCACCAGCACTCCTCCTCTTTCAGCCTAGAGCAGGTTAATCACCATGATCCATAAAATAACTCACAAGTCACGAATCTGAGGTCCCATTAGCCCTAATCCGTCAAGTCCTCACTACACCATGACTAAAATATAAACCCCATCACTTTTATACCTCTTATAATCATTTCAAACTCATTACAAGATCAATACAGCCATAGTAGCAAGTATAGCTGCTAAAAATGTCATAACCTACAGTTATGGGACTCGTGTCAGTCGAATCAGTAGCGCTGCGCGAAGCACACACTGTCATGAGTGAATCTGTCGGTTAACCTTAGCTAGAGCCAGAAACATCCTGCCATATCTGAAACGCGGGTTAGTGCTTGTCACTGTCATGAGTGAAACACCCAGCCGAATTTGGGGTGCGTTTCCCAAAAGCATAGTTACTAACATTGCCCTTTTGGGAAATCTCAAGCGATGATAAAGGTGTAACTGAACCTACTTTAAGTTTACGTACCATCTGAATGACCTGGTAAAATATAGTTTGAAGGCTGAAAAACTACATAGTGTTGCTGTAAAACCCCTGTTGGCTTTAGTCTCTGCCTGTCTTAATTACTCCTTAGTTAAGAGGAAATTCTGCATTAAACACCATTTACAATGCTTACCAAAGGACTAGTGTGATTGTCATCAAAGGGACACACATCCACATAGTGGGGGAACATCTCCGACCAGCCCTCCTCTGTGCAGTTCCGGCTCACCTTGCCAAACTCTACTATTAAAAAGCAAAACAAACATTATCAGAGTGTAAATGTGGTGTAATGACGAACAGGCAAAGCATTTGGCCGGCCTTCTCTTCTTACCATCATATTCCTCACTCATGACCTCAAACAGCTCAGGGCACGGCATCCACACCACGTCTCCCACTCTCGCAGGCTGCCAACATGTCAAATTGTCCCACATCCAGCGACACACTGGGAGAGTACACAGAAAAGAACACGCTGCAATTTCAAAAACTGGTGAACATGAACAAATCTGACTGATCCACAGCCTTCCAGACACTAGAACAGCTTTGTATTGCTATATACTGTATGTGGCACCTGAGATTTGATCAACCCAGTTCGAGTTATATTTAGTTGTGCTGCTTGACAGACTTTCTTTACTGTGGAAATGTGGGTAACGGACAGAGTACAGAAATAGTCCACCATCTGGCACCATGCCTTATGAAGGCTTATAATGAGTTCATGCTCTGCGTTGAAGATATATTGAGGATGTTAGACAGAGCACCTGGCAGTATTGGATTTTTTAACATTAGATTTTTTTTACACCAGTTATATAATCCTGATGGAGCTAAAATTGGATTTGATGACTCCTTTGTCACGCATGCACACACATTCTCCTCACAAGGCTTTAGAATTACTATTTGTACAAAACAGATCACAACATTTCCTTTACTGAATCATTACTTTATGCTAAAAATAACACCCATGAATCAGTGAAATGGTGCACAGCATTCTGTCTTTATCCCATCGTCTGAAGAACTGCTTCAGATAAAATTAAAGGCAGTTGGGGGTGAGTGTTGATTTCAATGTGCAAAGAATCCACCATATGGTCCTATCATAATAATTACAATGCGTGCGAAACCCTTTTTGCAAAAAGAAAAAAAAACATTTTGCTTTTATAGTAAAAAATATTATACATATATAGTTCTCGAGTAACCATGTAAATTCATATCAAAAGGGACTCACATACACACACCCAGACATGGGCATTTTAACATAAGTTAAAATAATTCTTGTATTTCTGCCACTCTAGGCCTTATGCTAACTAACTAGGCTTGCTTAACTGACAAAAAATGTAGATGGTACAGATAATGTCCAGATACTGACATGCAGGAACCAAGTGCATAACTATGGGCCTTGTAAATAAATTATACACGATCAATCCTCAGCTTCAGCTTCACGTGCCTCTAGACATCTGCTTTCAGGTTCAGTTTACAGAACTTCAACGGAGGAAATATTGGTCAAATAAAGCATTTTTTAAAAGTTTTCTTTTACTTAAAGGGTCACCTGGTCCAGTAATGCTACTTGAGCTCACATGTAGCTAATGATCATAAAAAGGTAATATCGCTAATCTGAATGTTTAGCATAAAACAGTGCTTTCAATAGATAATATATGTTTCCATTTTGTTTAGTTTCTGCGCCTGACTTATTCTTGGTGCCTTCTCTCTAGAAAGCGAGTGATAAATCTTTTCTCCTGTTCCTTTTCTCTGTATTTGCATATAAGTGTCAGTCAAAAGTATAAAGGTTTAATTCACCAATAAAGTGTTTTTTTTTAATAAAGTTAACATATTTACATAGTATAATATACAACTGTGGAAATGAAGAAAATCCAACAACCTAATGTTTTGCACCAGTGCATTCATGCAATACAATTTCAGTTAGAGTGGTCTTCAACAGTTCTGTTTCTTTCTTGATTCTGTTCTCATCTAAGAATAAATGTTAAATAAGAAAACATTGATGAATGTCAGAATCTTCATGAAAACGGCATAAGTGAGTTCTAAGAACAAATTTCATCTTAGGAATGGTTGGTGAATGAGGCCTAATCGTTTAATCCAGTGTTTCCCTTTAATATGACCCTGAGCTTTATCCTAAAGTTTTAACAGCTGAACAGAATGACCCACTTATTATCCCACTTCTATGGCAAAGTTATGGATGTATCCTTTTATATGTAGGTTAGCAGAACTGTCCATTCAAGAGCGTCTAACATACTTCCACTCCCCTGGAAAACTTAGCTGACATACAGACATATCAATCAAGGCCTGTCACAAGTGGTTTTGTGATTTGAGATCACCTCTAAATGTTGTCAAGAGAGCTGTCAGCCACTCTTACACCATCTGTCATTTAAGCAATGTCTTTTCATTTCTCTGTTAATCCAAAAATAGCCTCTATTTTAGTGTTTGTTTTTCATATTTGTAGAAAAAACAATGTAGTAAACAAAATACAGTGTTGAAGAGTAATGGAATATGTGTACCGCCATTACGTATTCAGATTACAAATGATGAGTAACGGTGTTCCGTTACAGTTACGGTTTAAATAGACAGTAACAGAATACAGTTACATTGTGTAAAAAAAAAAGGTTTACATGACGGTATTTTTCTGTTTCACATGTTTATCCTTGACAATTCCATTCATTACCGGAAACCTATTTGTAAAGTTCTACCTACAGTGTCAGCAGTTTTATACTACATAAAGCTAAAAGAAAGTAAAATTTTATACAGGCGCAAGTTAGTTTTCATCAGAAATAGGCTGATTCAAGACAGTGTCAGCATTTACACATAAAACTATGACAAATCTAAGTAGTGCAGTAGTGCAGAACTTCTACACACACCCA
Organism: Distichodus sexfasciatus; assembly: GCA_032718565.1. Taxonomy (NCBI): domain Eukaryota; kingdom Metazoa; phylum Chordata; class Actinopteri; order Characiformes; family Distichodontidae; genus Distichodus; species Distichodus sexfasciatus. The sequence goes on from JAVGVS010000003.1 coordinate 5,346,114, forward strand.
CACAAAAATAACCCAAAAAACAAAGGTAGAAATACTCTTAAGGCTGTAAGGGTTAAAAGAAGAAAGAGGGTGGAATATCACCGTGCAGGATGTGACTGCCACATTCATACAGTTGTAAAAAGAGAGACAATGTGGAAGTAATCCAAAGTATTCGCAATACGTCGCTCACAATGAGTAATCTAATGGAATATGTTAAAAATAACATTTTAGGGCATGTAATCTATATTCTGTAGTAGAATACATTTTAAAATAACCTTTCCAATACTGGCAATATACTGTATAGTATTGAATAATGCTGTTTGGTGGTTTTGCTATAATTATTCTAACATTAATACTTATGATAGAAAAAGGAGGCAGGGAGGCATGTTAAGATTTGCCATTCTATACGTTAACACAAATGCAAATGCACCACCTGCATCACTGCTGGGCATTCCATCTAATGTGTATTGCTTTATGCCATACTGTATGTCTTTCTACATAGTTTGCTGTCCAATTGTTCATTTAGTAGTAGCGGTAGTATAGCAGTGCTATATTTATTTCCATGCAATACTAATCCCTTGGATTGCTTATTCAAATGCATGAACCAGTGCAAAATGATATGAATGAACACAGAGATAAACACAGCAAAAATGCATTCTCAGTATGATGCCTAAGTAGGGTGGAGGCGACGTTTGAGTGACATGTTCTTCCTGGAAACCACTGGACCATTCAGGCAGTCCCAAATGGTATTATCTCTGATTAGTATTTCTCAAATCCTGCCTTCTCTCTAGAACGCTGTGTTAATTACTCGAGTAGAAAAGACACAGATGCACAGCGGGCTACACTGAGCAATTGTGTGTCTTTGTATTTCTGAGTCTCCCACAGGGTTCTGTTATATTCTAAGTGATTTTTTAAACTGATTGAACAGTACTAGCTCATGTCATTCTCTGAGATAAAGGCGGAAATCATAATTCTCTCTGCTTCAGATTTTTAATACATGTGAATTCTAGCCTGTAACTTCTCTCTTAGGGCAGCACTGTCACCATATCGTCCCAGGAGGCTTCCTCTTTGACGGGATAGTTGTCAACTCAAACCATCAGCATTTCATTACCAGTCTTGTTTGTCTAGAGGATTATGGCCATGACACATGCTGACAGCACTACAGGGGTGTCAGAGCCAGTTTTGAAAGATGCACATGGACACATGCATCGTTACATCTGTCCTACGGATTCGTTGCTCAAACAGATGAAATGGAAACTGGTTATTAGAAAACTGCTTTCAGTGCAGTCCTTCAGTAGATCTCCTCATAAAGGGTAGAGGCTAAATTTGCTCACCATGGCCTTTTCTGCCCTCTTAATCATCCCCGTTGTTTAATTGCTGAATTTTCTCCTGCCCCTACAACACCAATCACAGGAGCAACTGCCATCCCATTAAAAACCCACTGACTCTTACCGAACTCAGGGTTGCTGCCGGGATCATCCAAAGCCATCCTCTCCATGCATTTTTCTTTCTCGATTTGGATGACACAGTCTGGGTGCATACATAAAACCTGAAAAATGAAGAACAATGAGAATGAGAATGTCTATCTCCTGGAATCCCTATAAATATAGTTCCCTCTTAATGACCAACTTGCTCCTTTGTCTTACTGTTTTGTGTTGGTTTTTACAGTCTTACCATTTAACTATGTAAGTTAAAATGCTGGCCAAAATTTCTTGCTGGTGTCAAACTGCCCCATTGGCAAAAAAAGCGCAAAGATGCCTCGCCACGTTGCTATTTTCTGCACCAGCAGGGTTGGCACTATCATCCAAACCAACCCTCGCCCACTTTCACTAATCTGATGTATGCACACAGTCTGGAATGCTCACAGGACTGCCAGTTACCTTGGCAATAGTATCGAAAACCTGCTGTGAAAATGTGTTACTTACTTACATAAGAGGCAACCTTTTAGTTCTAAGAACTGTCAAGCCCTTTGTGACCCTTTACGCATGAACCGGGGCTGGAATTAAACATCATGGCACAGATGCTGGGAGACCGAACAGATCCTTCTTTACAAATGTACAAAGAGGACTACAATGAAACTTTAATAATGAAGATACATGGTTTATAGCACAACACAAAAAAACACTATAAAACACATTTCGGTCCAGAAAGATTGCTGTTTGGAGCCACCAGTTCAAACTGACCAGTTCTGCGTAAGATCAGCCTAATTTGGCTCTTTCTACGTAGGTTGCTATATATGACTCAGAACAAGTGCTTTCATATGCTGTGTATTATTTGACAATGTATTTCTTATTTATTTGTAATTTTAGCAGAGGCTCTTATCCAGAGCAACTTCCATTTACTAATTTCAGGCACAGTTTCCCTAAGAGCAATTTGGGACCCAACAGTGGTAATGCCAGAGGTAGGATTTGAACCCACAACCTCTTGGTCTAGAGGCAAGTGTCTTACTACTAGGCTACCAACACCTAGAGCAATTGCCATTTTCCAAATTTCAGGGGCGGTTTCCCTGGAGCAACTTGTGGTAAGCGTCTTGCTCAGCGACCCAATAATGTTAGTGCTGTAAGTATGATTTGAACCTATTATTTTGTGTTTTAAAAGCCAGACGTTTTGCATTCACACAAAGTTAATTATGCTTTATTGTGACAGTTCTACACATTTAACCTGCTTAATGTGCATCTCTGCAACAAAAAGTGTTTCTATAATGTTGACCTTCTGCTAACTTAAAATAAAGGACTGATTACAGTTGTGTCTCAAAATGCAGGTGCAAAATGATTTCACGGAAGAATGTAAACACTAACGCAGTCCAGCTGCAGCTCACTGCCATTTTCAGAGTCAATATGAAGTGATTCTAACAGTGTGAAGACCTTCCTCAGTCACTGACTTATTGGCCTGGATCACAGCCATTGTCATACTTAATGCTTCAATTTATTATCGCCTTGTCACCTCACAGAAAGGGGGAGAGACAGGAGAGTTTGGGGAAGGAGAGAGAGGAGTAAACAGAGGGAAAGCAGAGAAGACAAAAAGAGAAAAGGACTGAAAGAGACAGCCCCGGGCAATATATTGAACGTCACAAAATAAACAATATTATTTAACACACTGTTTGAAAATATAACTAACACAATATATTAATTTAATAGGTTCCACCAAACACAGTTTGTAATGCGTAATTTCTCAGAATTTGGGCACATCCTAAACATAGTGCTCATTAGAACTAAAACGCCGCTTCCTGCTTCGCAGAAGACGTTGACATATTTGTATTTCTTGCATAACTTCTGGATTTTGCTTGAATGCTTGTTCTTGCTATGGTTTATTTGTCTTTAAAGAGCATTTACATTTTTTAGTGGCAAACATATTGAAGTTGTTAAAGTTACAGATAATTTGCTTAAACGTATTATATAATATTCCATAATAAAGTGTCTTAGGGCACTTGGCATACACAACTGTTTGTAGTATGTGAAAATGAGTGATTATTTTGTCATTGTGAACACACCACAGCACAGCACACAGTGTACCACAACGAAATGTGACCTCTGCATTTGACCCATTTGTGAAGGAGCAGTGGGCAGCTGACATGTGCAGCATCCAGGGACCAGTGCTTTCTCATGAGCACCTCAGTGATACCTTTATCGGTCCTGGGTCCAAACCGGCGACCTTCCAATCACGGGATGAACTCCTTAACCGTTATGCTACCAACTGAGTATGTGAGGGAGAGAGAGGGCGAGAGTTGTATCTATACAAACTCTCTCTCTCTCTCGTACACATTTGTTTGTCGTAATTAGTATCCATGTTGCTAAGCAGCAGGTAGTTTTGTGTGTGTGTGTTGGGGGATAATATGGTGTCACACCACGGTGCATTTCCCCCGAATTACAGCTCATCTCAGATTAATGTCTACATATGATTAGTGCAGACAGTTCCACAAGTCTCTTTCTCTCACACACAGGCCCAGTCTTCTCTCCTGAATGAAGATTTAGAACCAACAAATCATGAGCATTGTATTAACCTCCAGATGCTACACCGTTTTCACACAGCTTTCCGCTTTGTGGGGCCAGAAATAGCGTATTTACAAAAGCCGGTGCTGCGGTCCAAACCCCAAATGAGCAGCATGAAACGACAGCAGCAGCAGATGTCTTACACAACTGACCTTTTAAATTAAACAATCCTAGCATTTATAGTCAAGAGAGTCTGTCAACTATTGTGAGCTGTACAAATGAACAGCAACCAAATACTTCATTTTGTTGGAAAACTAGACAGGACCGAGGGGAAACCAAAATCAACTAACATTGTAGCGTCAGTTGCTTTTATCTAATACACAGATAGGACCAAATTATTCTGATGCTCTGTACACTGTAAGGCCTTATCTGCATTTGTAAAGTTTTCTGTTGTCTGAGGTTCTCTTACATATAATTTTTGTGTATAAAATGATTAGTCAGTTATTTTGAACCTCAAGCAAAGTGATAATATTTACACTAATGTATCATTTATCTATCTAGAATCTGTTCCTAGATAAGAGGTAAATCGTGTCTATTTCTCAGTTTGGCAGGAGTTGAGTTGAGTTTAATAAACATTAATATCTCATCCATATTTATGAGGGCCCTGTCACCTCTCGCCCTCATCTCTACATCACAGAGCTGATTTAGATCAGAAACTGACTTCATGATTTACTGTTGCTCACTCCTGAAGTTTGTTCACACGCCTGCCATCTTCCTTTCTACACACAGACACTTCAGAGTAGTTTCCCACCATCTGTGTTCTGTGGATCCTACAAAGCTTTGGACAAAGACACCATTTTGAATCCTCAACCCACTCCATTAAGACATTTAAAGAAAAGATGCTTACATAGAGCATTCAGTAAAGTTTATTATGACGCCCAGTGACCAGTGAGATGGCAGCTTTTGTGCATGTGAGAGAATGGCGTGTGACCTAAACATAATTTTTAATCTTCAACCTGCTCAATTAAGGAGATTTTTAAAGAAAGTTTACAGTTTAGATGACGTCCAGGGAACAGGGAGACGGCACGACCGTCTGTCTGCAGCCACACACAGCCATGTGAGAGAATGGCTTGTCTCTGATTGCCTGAAGCTCTCAGTGGAGCAGAACTCTTTTGGCTCTGGGGCAGTTTACGTTCAGCCGGTCTGGTGCCAGGGCTCAGTGGACGCCAGAGCCTGTCTGCTGCATGTGACGCAAATGTGCCGTTTGTGCCGTGCTCTTCAGAGCACAGCTTTGGGGGAAATAAAATGTAAACATAGACAGAGTTCCTCCTCCTTTCCCAAAAGCCTTGTCAACGATCACATGTGAGATGGCACATGCTCATGTAAATGGTGTGTGATTCGATAAGAGCCATAACTGGCAACACAGGCTGAGATGAAACAGAAGGACGAGTTTACTAAATATTTGCAGTGGTGCTAATGCATGTGTGCGTAAAACCAGCCAGATCATCCATCATCCTGCGCGCTACAGCCTTTCTTCACAAACGCAGAGCAGGCTGCCTTTGAGGAAGAGATTTTATCGTTCCTGGACTCATTGATATGCATTATGAGAAGTGTAGGTGTTATGGTGTTAAAATAAGTGAGGTGTCTACTCAAACTGACAAACTGAACACCGTCTGCATTTCTCAGTCACACAAAGTGTTTTTTCCAAGGGGAAGAAGCCAAATTACTTTGACAATGCCACAAACAACATTGTCAAAATAAATAAAAAGATAAATCCAAGTCACATTGCTGTTTGTTTTATATATTCCTTAGGTTTTTCAAACATCTGTCATTGTAATACTATCCTTTTTAACACTTTCCTTACGAGTGGTCTGCTTTACGACGGCTGCAAGGGGTCAAAATGTGTTTTCATGCCATTCTCATGGGAGGTCATAATAAATCCACTGCAAAACTAGAGCCGACTGCTCTTTCCAAACCTTTACTCAATGTAAATGTTTTGTGTGCTGCTAAGTAAATAATCCCCAAGTGTTTGACAGGGTGCTGTATCTGCTTCTCTCCATCTTCCTTTTACTCGAACTCTCTGCTGGAGTCCAGAACTGTGAGAACACTGTAGTAATCTTAGGATTTCATCATTTAATATACACTAACCACTTAATGCTTTTGTTTTGTCTCACTATATATTATTCCAATACAAATACACTACAGAAAATCCACATTAATGCAGACTGTACGCAAACAACACCTTCCCCTTCTACTAAAGATCTATGTCTTGAATACATTCTTAAGCGTGTGTTTCATGTTTTTAAATGAACATGGAGCTTACCAGAGGAAGCAGAGTCAGCACTAAGAGGAGACGATGGATTTTTTCCACATTTGCAGCCATTTTGTGTCAAACGAACACCTCGTTATTTCTTCTCACGGTTGTTGTGTGGACGACCAAGGGGCTTTGGCTGGATGGCAAGCAGCTTCTCTGGAATGGTGTTGCGGTTTTTCAAATCATTTCGAGATCTAAAACAGAAAGTAAGCATGCATGCAATTAGATACATATAAAGGGTATTTATAACCTTTCATTGTAATTCTTACATATTTCTGTGCAAAATTGTTTTTATGAATGGTTATATTTTCTACTGCTGATTATCTGTTTAAAACACACAATAAATCTTCTGTCTTAGCAGTGGTAGGTGTATGAGCTCAAATAATATTGCAAAACCATCAGAGATGGCAGGTGGTGGTGGGAGTGCAGCCGTGATCTCATGGCAATCAGGCTAAACACTGACTGCATGATCACCCTACCGATTCCGTGGAATAGCATAAAAACGTCCTTCCCCATTTCTCTCATTCTCTCTCGTACTTTTTCCCTCTCGCTGAATCTCTTTCCTTCCCCTCTCTCTCTCACCTACAAATATACACATGAACACCACACATACTGATAGTTTAGGTCAAAGTAATGGTAAGAGGTCTATAAATTAAATATGTTTGAAATTAAAAAAAAAAAATAGTGCCAATCATTCATTCATTAGCCAAACTTCTTAATCCCAACCAGGGGAGGAATCAGAGCATATTCCGGGAATTTACAGGAACTAGGCAGGGACCAACCCTAGGTTAGCGCCAACACACCGCAGGGCACACACACTTACTCAACCACACTCATACCTTACGGGGCTAATTCAGAGTCGCCAATTAACCTATATTGAATGCTTTTGAACTGTTGGAGGAGACCAGAGCACCCGAGCTACCCAAACACAGGGAGAACATGCAAACTCCACACAGAAAGGCCCTACGGCTGACCTGGGGATCGAACCCAGGACTTTCTCGCTGTGAGGCGGCTGTGCTAACCACCTGCCTGTTCTAGGTTGACACAAATTTGAATTTATTTGAAGAAGAAGACAAAACATCATATATGTGTCTTCACATATGAAGAGTTTAATTATTACTCCAGACATATCTATGAAGATGAGGGTCAGGGCGTAGCATAATTTTAGGATATACAATAAGGAAAATAAAGAAAATGTTGAAATTAAAGGCAGTTAAATACTGCTTAGTTCTAGCAACATACTTCACTGAGTAACACCTTCCTGTGCCAAAAAGCTTGTAGCTCTGAAGAAGAAAGTGTTGAGTGTTTAGACTTTAGGCTATATTGTCTTTATGTTCCTCTGTAAGTGCACAGAAATCAATACATAAGACTGCAGCAACCTCTTTCAGGACTGTTCTTTCTCCTGAATCAAAATGGATGAAGAATAAAAGAACATAATAATGCTAACCACCTGTTAGCCAGTCTTGTTTAGTAGATTACAGCTGCTCTGACTCATTTCGGACAAATGAAAAGTGGCTACTCTGAAATAATTAGTGAGCCAGGTTTATTTTACTCAGACACCAAGCACATAAAGAGATTCGGGGGTGTTGGGCTTTGGGGAAAAAGTGATGAATAAGAGTTTGGTTAATAAAAAAAAAACACTACAGAAATGGTAATGTGGAATGGATGGGTGTGCAGGTGCAAGGATGGATCAAAGGTTGAACAGGTAGTAGGACTGCACAATATATCATTTTTAGCATGTGATCACAAAACTGCATGACAGGACATGTAAGACAAATTTAAGTAAACACTTCATACCATAATGTTTTACTGCTAGAAACAAAGAAAAACTTTTAAATTATTTTTAAATTACAACATATATTGTAAAAATATTTTGGAATGTCTTAATTGAGGGATGGATGAAAAGCTGGAAGGACGGACGGATAAACTAATGCAAAAAAGGAAAGAAGACAGAAAGAACGGGTTGGCAGGTGGATAGACAGATTGATGAAAATGTTAGATGGTTGATTAAATAGGAAATTGCAAATAATATTTTGGAATATCCTGATGGATGGATGAAATGCTGGCTGACTGGATGGATGGATGGATGGATGGGAGGAAGGAAGAAAAGCATGATTTGATAGACAGACAGACAGACAGACAGACAGACAGACAGACAGACAGATAGATAGATAGATAGACAGACAGACAGACAGACAGACAGACAGATAGATAGATAGATAGATAGATAGATAGATAGATAGATAGATAGATAGATAGATAGATTGATAGATTGATAGATTGATAGGAAAAGGGAAAGGGAAAGGGAAAAGGAGGGAGGTGGGACTGTAGCAGCTGTAAAGGAAACAGCTCTTGTCGTAATTAGTGGGTGTAATGCAGCTGACTTACTGAAAACATCCAAGCTCTATCCTCTCGTTCTCACACACTCTTAAACAGCAATACTAACAAAGATTATTATAATCCAAAAGTCAGCAACAAAGTCAAAGTCTGCATGAGGTATCTATCAAGCTAAGAGCCTAGGGAATAGGTGTGTATATATGTGTGTGTGTGTGTGTGTGTGCATCTTTTGCTTGTTTAGATCAATGTCTTTAATTACGTAAGTGTATTCAATTTACATACACAGTAAATCAAGCTGGGGTTCAAAATGTCAAAAATGTCTCAATAGTCCACAAGGACAATGCACCCACAACCCACTGTTTAACAAACCCTCTCACTCCAGTAAACAAGACTAAATCAAGCAGGCCATATTAACACTCCTGAGGGTAGTACCATAATCCAAATGACTCTGCAGGGCTAATGAGGCATGTCCATCCAACCTGCCAAAAGGCAGTTTTTTACACTACCCAATAATACGCTATAAAAGGCTCAACCGCCCCCTCAGCCTAAAGAGGCAGTCATTTCCACACAGCTTTTAAATCTGTCCTGCTTTTCCCAACAGAGGACATTGAAACTCCACTATAGAAAGAGCCAGTTTTATAAATCACAACAACAGTCTTACAACAACATATCAACACTGCAGGAAATTTGGGACTAACACACAATTCAGCATGACCATGAGAAAGTTTATTCTTGGATAATCTCTCACATCGGGACAGAAGTTGGAATATGAGAGAGACAGACAGACAAACATATAGAGCGGATACATCATTTCCTTGAGGACAGAGGAAATCTGTCACAAGAGAAGTCACAAGACGGATTTTGCCTGCAGTTCCTCACATTCTGCCCAAATCTCTTTAGAGTGTGTTAATACCATCCTTGGCAGACCGAGCTCTGAATAAGTGACTGAAGTCTGCACAGCCATGTTTAGACTGCAGATTCTTTTTAGAGAACAGAGGAGTTGAACCATTACCATATTAAGTTTTATTTATGTTTAATCCTCTTCAAAGGAACAATGGAAGGTGGAAAACCAATCTAAGATGTGAGGTAAGTTTAAGAATATTCACTAAAGTTGATCTTTTCTCTTAAACCTCCATATAGTATACTGATTTATATTTTACACTGTCACTGTTACATTACTCTCTCTTTTTCTCCCTCCAATATAAATCAAACGAGAATGCATGGAGTGACTTCAATTACTGCACACTGAGACACTCAAGTAAATAAAATGTTTTGTGGCTGTTAAAGAAGGCCACTGTGGTGCATTTTGGGTATTTCACAAAAGCATAAATCATTTCCATAGGTTGTCAACAGTAGGAAACAGCCATATTGCACTGAAGGGACAGGAGCAAAATGTTGCAATTTATGTTACGTGACAAATCTGCTGAAACAGCAGAAAAATTGTACGGAGCTTAGCACTGCAAAAAAGAGAGTAAACACTCACATGTTGTTAGGATCACCAAGCCTGTAGATCTATATTGTATACAATTTGAGATTATGGCCCTCAACTACATTTTAACTACAACAATTTGTAATTTGAGACCAAATGCAACTGGAAATTCATTCATATTAGGATATGTTAGTTAGATTAGAGTTTTTGCTTTGCCCCTTCCTACAATAAATGTGCAATAGATCAGGAACAGTGCTGTAATAGATTGATAACTGTAATAACTGCATAAAGCTGTTTGATGGATTTTCAAATCCTATCACAATCAGATCTTGCTCATTTAAAAACATAGATTTTGATCTGATTCTGTGTTAAACAGGTTTTACAGCTTACTAACATGAAGAGTAACATTTGGATGATCAATGAAGAAAAGCAGCTTTCCTTGTCATCTCTTCCTTTTCTGTATTATAGCAGGTCATACATAAGCCTGTAGGGTTTCATTATTAGTTGGCTACTGACCACTTTGAAACTACCAATGATACTTCGGTGTTTAAGAAACAGCAATGTGTCTGTGCCCTATACATTTATTCTTCTTCCATTGTCCCTGTCACTGTCAGAATTGGGAATGACCTCCAAATAAACACAGGTCATCTGCGGTCAGGAACTGGCAGTGGCTGGCAGACATCAGCAGATTGTCTGAAAGTGTTTCTTTAATAATTTGGTCAAGGATTTCAAACTTTTTTATAAAGTGGTCAGTGAAAGTATGTGTAGGTGCTTTATGACAGGCTTGCAGAGAGCAGGTTGAGTGGACAGTGTCATGGAAACTGATGGTTATGATCTGACCTTGTAGTGATGTGAAATCCGTCCTCTTCCCTGAGTTGTGTGAATCTCTGTGCCTTAATATAACTACCTTTAATTAACTATGGCAGCATCAAATGAAGCCTCAAGAAATAACAATGCTTCAAGGCTACAGTGTGGAAGTGAGAAAATAACTGGAGGATCATATTTAGAGTTTTGCATCCTTAGGGCCTAATTGTCATTCTAGATGGAAGGACAGTTTCAGAAATAAATCCCTTTTTCACAGTCCAAAGAAGATCAATCCTGAGTTCAAATGTCTTTATTTTTTAATATAAGTGACATATCAGTAAGTGTGAAATGATGAAGATAAAACATTTCTCTAAATAGTTCTCATTTGTCATTATTACGTATTTTTTATAAAATACTTTAGACTTCATACTATATATATATATACATAAGCAAAAGTCCACCTTTAGCAGACAAGATGTGCACTATCCTTCATGGTCTTAAAAGTGGCTTTAATCAGATCCAGGGAAGCCTGATGGTGGCAAGGAGAAGAAGAAGAAGCTCATCTGCTATTCATGGCCAGAATGATTGATAACAAGGTCATGAGCAGTATTTTCCCATAACACTTACACTCTCATTCAGGACTGCCAGTCTGACTGGACATGGATCTGAAAATTTTAGGTCCACAAACAGCCAGCGTTGTGACTGACTCCCAGTGTATGTTGTAAGCTGTATGATTATTATTTTATTATTGTGTCCATGCATAATGTCTGTGCCAACATGGAAAATTGCCTTAATATAATTACACTTAGCTGTGTCCTGGCCATGTCTGGGTGTGGTGTGTTAGTGGAGTGTGAACCACATTGGTAATATCATCAAGCTGGTTTTCTATGACCATACAATACATTGATACTTATGGGGTCTTTGCGACCCTTTAACAAATGTAATAGCAGCTTTAATACCCTGTAGCCTATTGTGGGTTGTTGTTACTTAAGCAAATCTGGCTTAATGATTGATTAACAAAGAGAACAAATTTGCTATTAGATTTCTGCCTTGACATCCATGTGTGTTTAACCAATAGGCAATAATATCTTCTCCCCACAAACCCCAAAACTCTCATCTGGTCATTTTAACCCACTATAGGCTCCCCACAATAAACATGCTGAACATTGAGCACTGACAGGACTGTAAACCCTGAGGGCACAGGACAGATCTAGTAGCATGTTATTACACAGACTCTCCATTATTTACTGTTCATTTATTGGCTTTACACCCTGCCGGCCGCATATAAATGTGGGGTGTTAAAGGAGCTGTCAGGTTGAATGTCTTGGAATACAAAAGAGGCTTTACAAAAGGTATCAAAAGGATTTTGGACTGATTCCATAGAAGAATCATTGATGTTCAACAACATTTTAGGAGATTGAAGGTCCATTTCTAGTTAATGTCACAAACATTTCACATTATTCAAAGATGCTATTCCATTTAATGCTATAAATTAAAGGGTCAAATTAAAGGATGCTTCTTGGACTTATAGAAAAAAGACCTTAGAGGAACCTTAATTTGAAAAGGAAAAAAAACCATCCTATGCTGAAAGGAGACACGTGCACATATTTTAGTACTTGTAGGAAATCGAAAATCTCACCATGGATTGTAACATCGCAGTGGAGAAACGACGCGGACCATGAGGGCTGTAGCTCACTTTACTCCCTTGCTTGTTTCCAGATTGCTGCAGAAATCCTTGCTGGGCTGCAGAAAACAGCGAAAAACTTTTGTGTTCCTGCAGGTTTAGGTTGGAGAGTTTTTTTTCCCTTAAGCCCCTTTTCTCTTTCAGGCACCGTCCCGATGCTCTGCAAAAATGCGAGCTGGTGGTAGACAAACAGCTTTCTTCTTGAAACGTGTCGTACCGAAATGGTGACTGCAGTCTTGAAAAAGCTGGAATACGAAGCAATAAAGCAAATGCAGGCGAAAACCGTGCAGCTATAAGTGTTTATTATGAAATCTGTCCATATTCTCTCCGGTTCGTGCAGCAGCCTCGCGGTTATCCGCCCAGACTCACAATGATCCCGATATGCGCTGCGAATTTTGATGAACTCTCTCTCTCTCTCTCTCTCTCTCTCACACACACACACACACACACACACACACACACACATACACACACACACACACACACACATACACACACGCGCAAACACACACACAATGGAACGTGTTCACCAACAGCTGTTCAGCGCCTCGGACCCCTTAGAACCCCCCCATTCAAATATTAACTTTGCACAAAATTTAGATGATCTCATAAATATCTCCTAAGTTATTAATTGCACCGTGAACCTTTGTGGTCCTGCTCATTTCTTTAAGGTTTAAAAATAGGGCAAATGTAAATCTTTAATGTTTTTCCACTAAACAGATTAATTAAACCTTCACCATTCAGATCATGCTTGACCCACATCCAAAGCCAAAAGCACTGTGTGTCTCTTAAGGAGCCAGACAGGACCCTGGACAGCAGCCTGGGAACCCACGTATAGTTTCATGCATTAAAGGTGAAGACCATGCGATTTAAGCTCATTTTTGTGTGTTGTTTGCCGTTGTTATTATTGTACTACAGTGGAGCGTGCCTTTAAGTAATGCATAAGACCCCACAAATTCTTATTGTGAATTTACACACACACACATACACACACACACACACACATACACACACACACACACACACACACAACCATTTGAAGACCCACAGCATTCTTTAGATCTAAAAATACATGCATACTTTGTAAAAAGCAGCCAGTCTCAGCTGTCAGTCATTTCTTTCTCAGCTCAAGAGAAGGAGAGAAAGCCAGAGAGAGAGTCTGAAGTGAATCCATCACAAACACACCCAACACAGTAGAATGAATTCAACTGTTTTCCTTTTTTTGCATCATCTTTCTTTTAGTCTCTAGTGTAATGGTGCAGCTGGAGCAACTGTTGTTCATCACAGGCAATGTTTATATGTTTGAGTGAAATATTCTTCTGCATATATTTTGTGATATGTTACTGCAGTCATGTTTTATTAAAAAAAGACAGAAGTTTTATTTTTATATTTTCACTAGAAATATTTCATTCAACAAATCATTGTTGTGATTTTGCAGTGCATTAAGTGGATTATGTGACATGTATGTTAACCTTCAGGATTTTTCAGAATTCTTCTTAAAACTTCTATAACAGCTGGCTGTAATGACATTAAAAGTCCTTCAATAATAACAATAACATCATCACAATTCTATATTCAGTGATACCCAGATTTGAAGCCATTATCAGTTAGACAGTACATTTAACCGAAGTGGTAGCAACAATGAAGTGGATTTTGGTGTGCTATAATTTTGTGACTAGTGGGTCTAAAGCCGCTTGAGCATTTTTCCCATTCTTTTTGCAAGGAACTCAAAATACATCTCTCATTCTCTTTTCCTCCTACACAGCAGTTGATGATGAGTCAATCTCCTGCAGTTGCTTTAGCACTCCTGTGTGTGAGAGAGAATGAAATCATGCCATATTCACTGTGGGCTCCAGCTCTCCCTTAGGCTAAGATTTTTCCTTGCAATATTGAAGCATGTAGTGTCCCTCGCCTGCTATTCCAACCTCAAGGCTGCTGTTTCACATTATTAGCTGGTTGAACATCTCTCACCCACTTACACACTTTTATCTGTTCTACAGTGGTGCACAGCTCTGCCCTCAAAGGCCAAAGTCTGCCACGTTTACATTATTATCCTGTGCCAAGTAGAGGTGTTAACCTTCGATTACGATTTTTAGGTCAACAGTTCATTTTAATACAATATCTCGACGCATCACAATGCATGTCATACATTTTTCGACATTACTTCACATTGCATGCAGATTGGGCAGCCCTAGTTGTGACTGGGATGTTCATTTTAACTTGAATTTTTATGCAGTAGCCAGACAATCACCAACCAATGTCATGATATAATTCAGGACCTTTCAACTCCTCCTGCCCCAGGCACAACCACTCAGACTGAGCAGTGAGTGTGGGGGCAGGGAGTATTTTTTGTACTTTACTTTTACTTTTAGATTTTTTCATTAAATTCATTATTCATAAAGATGCCCAAATCATCTGGAAATGTTTTTTAAAAAGAAAAAGAAATAATTTTTAAAAAGTGATTTCAGTAGTGAAAGTGGATTGCATGTCATGGAACACCTGCAATACCATCAGCGATTAAGGTCTGCCATTGCATCGATGCAGAATTATCCACGTCTGCATCGTCATGCATTGATTATGCGATTAATTTCAACACCTCAAGTGCCAATGCACCAATATTACCACGAATGCTAAAGTAATCTACTGTAGCAATCCAAGATTTTCTCACTCTTTGAAGATTCAGTCAGGACCACATCAGTGTTCCTCGACTTTTACTCTCATGTGACCATGTTAGTCTAATTTCTCTTGGAGCTTATACTGTACATTAGAAGTGTGAACCTTCACTGGTCTCACGATTCGATTTAATTGTGATTATTAGGTCAACGATTTGATACAATATCTTAATATCAGGTGTTTTCAGCCGCTTCTGTCCCAGTGACCACCACTCAGACTAAGCAAATGCTGGAACTCCCCATCACTTCAATAATCTAAAATAAAATCAGCTGCTTTAATTCAAGAACTCAAGACTAACGTGTCCTGAACGACTGAACACACAGATATAGACTAATTGTGTTAAGAAGGAATTTGTTTCATTACCACAGACATTATTACACAAAAAACATAATGCCCATAATACATAATATACTGAAGAGAAAAAACAATAGACAATACAATTACGCAATAAATAGAACAATATACAATGTGTAAATTATGTAAAGACAATAAATCTACAATGTATCAATAGTTTACATTCAGTAAATCTATAGGCAGTAACAAGGTTATTGAAGCATGTAATATTATGAAAATTTGACATTTCCAGTCATGTTTTAGTTGTAACTAATCCATACAAACAGATGTTGTGTCCTGTACGTTTTTTTAACCTCACCTACATGACCAGTGTGATGAGCTCTGGCACCATGACACTGTAGATTAGTCTCTCACATCCCCATAGAGTGTTCCACTACAACCTCCTCAAGTCACACTATTTCTGTTTCCCCGGCTCCCTCTCAACACATCTCACCCTGTTCTCGCCTCGTCTCAGTTCATCGCAGCTTGTTTAGTGGAGCTTACAATTTTTCACTTTTCATGTAATGCTCATGCATTCCCAGGCTCAGCCATTTCTGCTTTTTCTTCTTCCTCTTCTTCTAACCACATTTCTCATTTTCTTCCTCTTTATCATTCTCTCCCTCCCCCCTCCAGGCCGAGATCTAAAGATACTGTCTGAAAATGCAGTTCTGGCATGTCGACATCACTAATTGAGGCCTCGCTGAAAGAAAGACACTGATGCGGCACTGGCACCGCATATGGTTGCCACAGTAACAGGGATGTTAGATGAAAGGAATCGGTAGTGTGGGGGCAATGAGAACTTTGGGATGCGGGAATGGGGGAGTAGTAATTGGACTCTGATGTGTGGGGTGAGTGGGGATAATTACTCCTACACTGGCAGTAAAAGTGTGCAGCCAAAGAGCAGAAACGACTCTTTATGCATCACATAAAACCAACATGGAAAAGATTTGGCAAATGTCATTAATTTCTGGAAATGTTTGTATATTCAATTGGAATCTTCCTCTGCATATCTTTTAATGTTACTGCTGGAGTCATTTGCAAAAATTGACAAAATGCTTAATAAAAGGAATTAGATTTTGAAATATCTACCCTGTTGAAAAGTCAACCCTGTAAATTCAACAGCTTGTGTGATATCAATGCACAACATGTACATTGTACACTTCTCCATGACCCTAGAGATAAGTGCTAGAGGTTTTTGTGCGTGATGCCACAGTGCTGAGGTTGCTGAATGGTGGCAGGTGGTCGGGATGGGTGCAGACCTCGTTGTATGGCTCTTAAGCGCGCTTTGATTCCTACACTCAGGCCTCTCACGGGCCGTCGGGGCTTTGAAGTGAGCTCACAATCCAAATGGATTAGAAATAGACTCTTCATTTCTGTCAGTGGGGTCAGCCGACAAAGAGAGAGAGGGTGGAGAGAGACAGAGAGAGTGAGAGAAAGAGAAGGGGATGTGTGTGAGAGTGTGTGTTTGTGTGTGCGGGTAAAAGACAGAGAGAGAGAGAGAGAGAGAGAGAGAGAGAGAGAGAGAATGAGAGTGTGTATGAGAGAGAGAAGGAGCAAATGAGGGCGTGCAAGAATAAGAGAGCGAGAGAGATAAAGCTTGAGTGACACTGAGGAGAAGGAGAAAGAGACAGAAAGTAAGAGACAAAGAGGGAGAGAGCATGGGTGAGGTAGAGAGTCAGCAGGTGTGATAGAGACAAAGAGATGAGAGAATGAGAGAGAAAGAAACACAGAGAGAGAGAGAGAGAGAGAGAGGTGAGAGAGAGTGCATAAGAGTGAAGAAAACAAATGAGGGTGTGCAAGAAAGTGAATAGCCACAAAGTAAGAGCAAGTGAGAGAGAGTGTGTGAGTGAAGAGGAGAGACGCAAGGTGCGAGAGAGAGAGAGAGAAAGAGAGAGAGAGATGGAGAGAGATGGAGAGAGAATGAAAGAGACAAAAGAGGGTGAGAGACGGTGAGAGAGAGAGAGGAAGACAAGAAAGTAAAGAGGGAGAGAAAAAGTGAGGGAGAGAGAGCACAAGTGAGGACGAGAGACTGAGGATGTGAGCGATCAAAAGTAAGAGAGAGTGAAGGAGAAACAGACAGTGAGTGAACGGGAGAGAGAGAACGTAAGTAAGTGGGGGGGATGCAAAGAACTGTAGTGTTCCGTCCTGATTGTCTCATTTCTATTTCTATTTCTCTCCAGGTCAGTGCTTTACTCTCACACTCTGCCACTAAATCTAATGAGCCGTAAGTGGACTCATTAACTAGTGAAATGTCTCCTGTTCAAACATCCCGCTGTACAGAACCGCAACACATTTTTAGACCCTTTTCAATTTATTTACAAGAATTTGCTATACAAACCTAAACCTTAACCGTCTTGAAGTACCTTTAAAAGCGCTCTATGAATAAAATTTATTATTATTATTATTATTATTATTATTATTATTATTATTATTATTATTATTATTATTATTATTATTATTAAACCAATTATTAGGTCCAGTTCCCATTCACACTCTTGTTGTTGGTGGTGACGCGCTGTGGTTCATGCACAGTATAAACACTGTCCATGTCAGTATTAATTGTGCTGGGACTAATGTTAGTTCATTTATTCAGCTGAGACAATAGCCTTGTTGAAATGATATATGTTTGTGTGAACAGCTAGTGCTTATGTTAAAAAATGCTAATGCAACTCTCTCCATCGCTCGCTCAAACAACGATCGCTGTTGTCATGGAAACAGGGTCTACCTTTGAGCTGAGCTGTGTAGGAAAGAAAAAAAAACAGCATGGCGGAGTCTTGGAAAAAACAAAAGGAGATTTATAGAGCTTTCGAGACGTTTCAGGCAATGAGAGGAAGAAAGAGACACAGAGGTAGAGAAAAAAGAGGCAATTGTCAGTTGTAAAATTGAGTTTTTCTTCTCCTCTTTGTTAGATTTTTCACCTTTCTTTGACTTGTCTCTTTTTTCTTGTGGACAGTATTTGAGAAGGGGGAAAAATTCAATACTGCAATGCTGACATTGCTTTAACTCCCCTGGCTGACAGTGTCATGGTGAAAGACGGAAGAGGAGGATGTGTGGAAGAGGGAATCTCTCTGTCTGAAGTGTCTCTTGTCCAAAATCTGGAACTTACAACTGCCTAATACTTAACACACCAATTTTATTACTATTAATAACTAGAAACTCGATTAAAGGATTAAAATTAGCATTTGAATGATTATAAACTGCTATTTTTTATTTTAACTTTATCTTCAATCCTGTCTTTTAACATTTTTTGCGTTCCTTATTATTGATTTTTTTTCTTATTTATTCATGTAATGTTATAACTACAATGTAAAAATCTTAAAAGACTTTATAATGGATTTTTAATGATTATAGTGATTGTCATGCCTCATCCACAGGCAGTCCCTAAAATGACCCCAATCCCCAAGCTACTGAGCAGAGAAAGACAAGTTAATTCTTGTCACTGGTTGTTATCCCAAAAGTCTGTGTATGTGAGAGTTTGCTTGCCACTTTGTGTTTAATTTTTGCTCCACATGCATGTATTAGTCTTTGTCAAATAAAAAAAACATTGCATTGCATCTTTCAGTCTTAAAACATTGTTATTTGTGATTTAAACCATCACGTTATATGTGTAATGTATGTAACTGCATTTGATATTCTATTTAACTATAGACTAATAGGCACGCGGTTCACAACATCTTCATTTTGTATTTTTATGTATCACTAATGTGACTTCCTTGAAATCGGCTGAATTTGGAATTTTGGACTCTTGACCAACAGGACAAAAAGATCTGCAAGTGAGAAAACTCAGACTCAGATTACGATCTCTATGAAATTCTAGGAAACACTGGCTGACTGGTCGTCACCTTCACTGCAAAAAATGCCTTTTTAAAAATAAGAAAAAAATTACTATTTTGGGGAAAAAAATACTTATTTCAAGCAAAATTATCTGCCAGTGCAGCAAGAAAATTGCACTTGCTAAGATTTCTTAAAACAAGAAAAAAAATACTCAAAGACTAAGCATACTTAAATTAAGCAGAATATACTAGTTTTTTCTCCAATTCTCTTGAAACAAGTAAAAATATGCTTACAGTCTACCTGTTAACACAACTCCTTTACCAGCGTAGGTTGTTTTAAGAAAAAAATGCTCAAAATTAATTGTATTACCTAGGTAGGATAACTCAAGATAAATTTTCTTGAAACAAGTCAAATAATCTAAACAATATTCAATCTTACCAAGAAAATAAATCCAAAAAATGGTGTAACAAGATTAAAATGCTGAATTCAAGTTAATTACACTTTTTTTACACAATTACACACTACAGATTTTTATTTTTTGCAGTGTTTTTTTCTTGTTCAAGGTTCAGGCTTGTGGAGTGTTGCTGAAACTCTCAGTTCTCCTCCTCACAGCGCGAAGTGGCCCAGGTGTGTGGGACCCCACCGGTGTGAGCTACGTTTATCAGTCGTGTGTCACAAGTGTGCTGAAGATAGCGACTCGCTATCTCCTTTTAGATCTCTCAGTGTTCTCTCCTTCACTGAGTGACAGGTTCCCTTACGTGGCTCTCGAGCTGTTAAACTCATTGAAGCTCTCCACATGGGGTAGCCCGCCTCTCCACCCGCCTCTCCACCCGGTCCTTCGCAATTAGGGCTCCAAGCAGCGGCATCGCCATAGAGACCAGACCGGCAGTTTGTCAAAAGTCTGAAGCGCTCTGACGACCCCCTGTGTAAGGCTTTATGCATGAATGCACATTTACAGAACCCTGCACAGGCTGTGAATGCACAAAGGGAGAAATCCATGCCATTTATTCACCAGTACAGGATTAAATGAGGAAATAAAACAATAATGGTAAATGATAATGTTGATAACAAGAGAACAAAATCTTCACAAAGTTTTTAAAAATTCTAATCATGTTGATCAATTACCTTTTATTTAAGTAGTTTAGGACACTGAAATCTCACGGAGATCCATTTCTGTTGGCCAGAAGCAATAATGACATTTACATCATTTTTCATGCACTCTTACCAAGAGTGATTTTTTAAGGTGCCTTTTACAACAGACATTGTCATCAAGCAGCTTAACATAATACCAATTCCAGGCTCGTAACAAGGGTCTTGGGCTGCACTGCCAAAAAAAAAACCCTATGTGGTAAATAGGAAAAAGTCTAAAGAGCAATCAGGACATTAATCAGACATTAAACTCTACTGAGAAACACTGGACCGAGCTCATGAAATTGTAGTGTGTATATAAATATATGTACGTGTAGAACAAAATATTTTAGCATTTAGGTGAGTCATTAAAGTTAGTGCAAGTCCCAAAAGACAGGTCCTCAGCACCCGGTCTAGTGGTAGGTAGTGTTATGGTTTCGGAGGCTCACCAGTTCACGTCTCAGACCAGTGTCACTGAGATACTTATGAGCAAGGCACCGGGCACTGCACACCGGGAGATGACAAAAAAGCTGCCCACTGCTCCTTCAAATGCAGGTCTGGGGCATTTGTAGTATGGGAAAAAAACATACAGATTTGCTTTTAAGTTGACATATCTGAGGGTCAGTTTTCACATGACTCTTGGTTAGTTGTAATCTTCACACTTAATTTTTCACCATCTTTCATTAATATAGTGCATTTTCCTATTCTGGGGTGTGTCCCAAAAGCATATTCACGAACTATGTTAGCAACTGTGCTAATTACATTAGTGACACTATGCTAGTTACTAATGTAGTAGCAACTATGCTTTTGAGAAATGCACAAAAAAGTTATTTTAGCAGTCAGTTGTGAGTTAAGGGCACCAGCACTGAAAGAAATGCATTGCTTAAATATTTTGACAGATAAACTAGATGCAAACTATATTTTCAGACTAAATAGACAGACAAGCTGGATTTTCTAAACTTGAGGAGATAAACATTTTAGCCCTGTCTTATTTGGTTAACAAAAACAAATGTACATTTTGTCACAGCTTTAATAAAGTTAATAAAGATATATATTTTAGTTTAGCTCCTAACGACGTAGACTTAAAGCAACTGTGGGCTAAGGTTCTTGCTCAGAGTTCCAACACTAGTGACATTATTTGTTTGTTTGTTTGTTTGTTTGTTTGTTTGTTTGTTTGTTTGTTTGTTTGTACACTCACCATGGAGTTGGACCCCAGTACCATGACTTTACATTGCCATTGTTTTTTAATGTTGCCTTGGTTTTGTTCATTTCTTTGACATCCTTTCAGTTTGCAGCAGTCGGTGTTCATGCACAGTAAAAATTCCACTATTGATTTCTCTGCTCCTCCTCGTGTTCCCACTGCATAAAGATGACACATCCAAAAGGTCGCCATGCGTATCTCTTGAATAAAGGCAGACACATGGCGCTTTCCAAAGCTCAACACCAAAAATGTCAATGCACTTACTGCCAAAGATTATCACAAAACGCAGAGAAAGCATAAAGAGAATGAACAGGACCGAACTGGGAGAGGAAGAGGAAGAGACAGAGCAGGACTTTACATTATCATATCGTAAATAATAGATAAAGGTCTCCCTTTTATTGTTCTTTTATTTAATGTCTCTCAGATTCAAGTTATGGTACTATTCATCTTTATTACAACCACTGTCTTTAATAAATAAACACAGCACAAATCATGCAGTCTGCTGATTGTTTCACTTCAGTACTGCCAGAGCAGAGAAGTGCAAAAAGTCCATTTTTATGTATGTTTTACGTGTAGTTTCTCTCACTGTTACTATGCATTTTTGAGATCAGGAATGCTTTGTAAAGGCAAATTTCATTTACATTTACCAGTTGCTCTTATCCAGAGCAACATCCATTGAGAACAACTTGAGGCTAAGGGTCTTGCTCAGGGACCCAGTGAGAATAGTGTTGGAAGTAAGATTTGAACCCACGACCTCTTGGTCCAGAGGCGAGTGTCTTAACCACAACACCACCACCCACATAAAAATTTAGTCTAACATCATGAATCTGGCACATTTTTATTTTATTTTAAAGAAAATCTTCTTTATCTTTTAGGACAGTCAGGAAAATCATTTTCTCTATTTCTTTGACATTGGGAAGCGCTAAATTTTCTTAATGGTCAAAAAAGCCAATTACAGACATACAGAAATCAGGGAGAGTTTCTGTCGATCCACATCTGAAATCTTGCGCTGTGACATTGCTCCAGAGAGGGTTTAGGTAAAAATAAGGAAGAAAATGGATTGTTCCAGTCCATCATTTTTCCTATATTTATGGATAAATATAATATTTAACCATCGTTTCAACCCGGATAAAAATGATGTTTAATCTAAATTGGAGAAATGAGAAAAGAAGGAAAATTGGGTAACTGCTCAAAATTCAACCCTAGCATACAGAAAGCAATTACTTTAGTAAGTGATTTGGAAGGTCACAGTGACTTCCCTTAGTGCACTCTCTCTCACTGAATGTGTGTGTGTGTGTGTGTGTGGCCATGTATTTATCGCATTGTGGGGACCTTTTGTCCCCTAAAATCACTTTTATCTGTTTTTTGGGCTTTGTTGGGACATTTGAGAGGTCCCCATGAGGAGAAATTACTTTATAGAAAATGTGCTTGTTTTATTTGAGAAACTAAGAGAGGTAAAAGATGTGCTTTTGGTTACTGAGGTTAAGGTTAGGGTTAGGATTAGGTGTAGGTGTAAAATTATGTACTTCAGTCATTATGGGAGTCTATGGAAGGACCTCACAAAGATAGTAATACAAGACTCTGTGTGTGTGTGTGTGTGTGTGTGTGTGTGTGTGTGTGTGTGTGTGTGTGTGTGTGTGTGTGTGTGAATTTAAATATTACAGTTCCAATAATCAGAGGTGAGAAAACATTCTAGAAAAATAATATGTTTTCTTAAAAGATAAATTAGATATAGTTATGTATAATCTAAAAGCAAATCTCATATATCTTCAGACAGCCTTTTTTTCCCCAGTGTTCATGGCATTTTGAGTAAATAACGGTCTCTGGGTTTAATGAATGTTTATGTTGTCTTCAACTGGATTAAATTAAATTATGTTACCCTTTAAGGTGAAAATGATGTGATTTTCTTTTTAAAATCATGAAAAGAGACATCTTAGAGTCTAAAACATTTTAATTTGTTGCATTAAATTTACTAAGAATTCTCCTTCCTGGACACATAGTACAGATTTTTTTTCACATTGAAATGCCTATTTTTATAGTAATCAAGCTATTATACTGACTTGAGTCTCCATCCTCAGGCACTGACACATTTCAGAGGAAGATTCATCTTTCATCAGGCATTCTCTCTTATAGACTGGTGAAGCTTAACAGAACCATCCAACAGCTATAACAGCAAAGCACAGAAGATTCTGGATGATGTGGCCTATTGTGCATTTAATCATTCCAGCAAAAATAAATATGGAATCACTGACGATATAATTTTTTAATAGGAGCCAACTAGCAGGTGTAGAGACAAAGTTAATAGCTACAGGCAGATTTAGCATAGATGATTGGAACATGATAATTACATGATTAGTTTTGCAAGTAATTCCTCAACAATCAGATGCAATTAAGTCCATTAGCAGACTTTTGATAACAAGACATTTCAGAGCCACTTAAGCAGGCCAGTAAAGAGGGTTTTAAATGTTCCTTTACAAATGCCCTCACTCTTACTAATCATCCTAAATTATATAAACTCATCTCATTTAATTTGTTCACTTGATGGTTAATTACAGTCAGTCTGAATAACAATCCATGAACACTTGTGTTGAGCGACTGGAAAAATATGCTTAAAAGAAGGAAAAAAGAAAATATTATGAGATAACATATAATGATGATATTTAAGTGTAATTAAATCCATTGTGTGTTTAAAAATCAGTGCAATGATTACTTAGACAAAAGGTACAGATATTATATGTCTATAATTCTGGTGCCCATATATCCACTAGATTTACCTGTGTGTGGGTCTGTGCATGTGATGTGTGTGTTAGGTCGAGTACACACACAGAGGTAAATCTAAGCGATAGTATGTACTGTATTTTCATATATTGGTGCAAATATAGTTTTACCACTTGATTTATCTGTGTTTGTCTGTTAGTACACACACACACATACACACCGGTATATCTACTGGGTGTACTGTATTAGCAGTTTTTCATATAGGGGTGCAAGTACAGATTTACCACTAGATTTGTGTGTGTGTGTGTGTGTGTGTGCTTTACAACCCTACCTCCAATCAAATGCAGCACCAAGCATCTAGATCCAGTCAGAAGAAGCTGCACACCGGCACCAAAGCAGAAATCACAGAGCCCTTATCAGGCTGTAATCACTGTTATTGTTCTGCTGCCACTGCGCACTGCTGCAGGCAGGCAGACAGCTACACGCACAGAACAATTATCTGGTGTAGCACAAATATCAAATATTAACAGCATCAGAATACAAGAGAAATGCACAAAAACAGACTGCATTTTTAACATTTCAGTATGATTTTTTAAAAACAAAATTGCATATAATTTACCAGTTTACCAGCTATACATTTACAATCCACTGTTTTCTAGAGCAAATCCCATTTCTATTCCTAGATTCCATATTATGTCTCCATTGATCGATAAAGAAAGTAGTGCTGTTAAGGAAAACAAAACAAAAAAATAAAAAATAAAGACAGCAAAAGTCACTGCCATCATTTAAATGATTATCAGCTTTCTTTATGACTGTGAAAACAGAGCAAGTAAAGGCTACAATTCGCTATAATTATGCAGTCAGTTTGTTAAAATTCTGGCAGTGATTCAGCTGGTTTGTACGCACATATTCTACATTCTAGTGTTGTAGTACTCGAGACCAGTTTTTGAAGGTCTCGGTCTTGTTTTGGACTCCCGTATTTGTACTTGATCTTGTCATGGACTCGGACAAAGAGGACTCAAGATTTTATTTCAACGCCAGCCAAGAGCACAACTCTGAGATTACTACAATTAAGTCTTTGAGTCCGCTTAATTGTAGTAAAAAAATGTGCAGTAACTGTATAAAACACGTTACGACCTGTGTCCACCAAACTATTTTTAATACAAATGCTGTGAGCTTCAGCATTCAGAGCACTAAGCGTCTTCACCCCCAAAAAAGCTGGTGGAGACGTTTTTTTTACCACAGCGCTCAGAGTGCTTCAAGTTGAAATCCGTCAAACTTTTAGAACAGTGCTGGGCTCGTCAATGTCACTTCTTTCTTGCTCGCCAGTCAAAATCAAGGAAGGGGCGGGACATATAAATCAGTGACACTCTCCCAGCTGTTTCGAGCATTGGTCCTGTCTCTGTCTCAACTCATTCTCGCTCAGAGTCTTGGTCTTGTCTCGGTCTTGACATGCTCTGGTCTCAGTCAGGACTTGGTCTCAGTTTAGGTGGTCTTGACTCTACTACATTCTGTAATGTTCTACAGTAATAATTACAATAATACACAATTATATAATGTAATCATAGTATTCTATAATATTCTACAAATGTGTTCATTTTGAATTGGAATCTACGATAGCATTGCAAACCTTTCAATATATTTACATTTACCATTTCATTGGCATTGTGAAAAGCTTGCACAGCTGGCACAAACAATGTACACACTGAGACACTTTTCTACACACTGTATATAGCACCCAGCAATTACTCAGTAATTGACCCGAACCTCGTTATGACATTCCCTAGACTTCAGCCCCTACACAGTGGCAGGAGAATAAGTGTAAGAGGTCTATGCAACTGGCAGAAGGGTCTTGGCTTCTGGATAATTGCTGTCAAGTTGAATTAAAGATCTTCATTTATAGAACATGGGGTATAGCCTAGAGAATTACAATTTCATTTCCAGCATTAACCCATACTCATTCAGTCCCTTTCCTTCTGTTTGTATGAGTCTGTATGTGTGTGTGTTCATGTGCTAGCTCATTCTATGGTCTTAAAAAAGAGTGCAGAGGAAAACATATGATGTTGGACTTAATCTAATTCCCATAATGGACTTCAGAGTGAATCTGCAGGCTTCTGCAGGGACCTCACTTAATCAGCGTTGTCTTTATTTTTTTCCAACTTCATTTGCTCTCTCATTATCATTATCAATATTGATTACCATATTAACAAAATTACTATGTGCAACACAGACTGGGCATGCACAAATAAAGCAATTTATGGAGATACATAACCTCTGCAATAGAAGGAGAATGGAGCAGTCATTATGACTACTATTATTAACCATGTTCCATTAAAATTGCTATTTCAAAAATGATTAGCTTTTTTCATACAGTTCCCTAATTTATGAAATTTCTTTCTATTTGCTTATTATTTTACAATTTGTGCAAATTTGCATCTATTTTATTCAAAAGAAAGGACACAAAAGATCAAACTCCCATCAGCAGTGCACGGACAAAGAAAATTTGATGGTCTTCTTCTGGAAATGAATGTTAATATATACTCTGTTGCAAGTAAACAGAGCTTGACTTGCATAATAAAACTGTTTTTTGGTCATATTTTAACATTCATAAAGCAACAATCCTCTGTCCTTTTGTTAACTTTGTTGGTGATATCACAGTAGTAGATGATGGAGTCTTCAAGACATTACTTTAAAATCCTTTGCACTGTGATTATTTTAACACCTTTTGACTAACACTACATTAAAATCCTTTGCACCGTGATTATTTTACTACTTTCTGACTAATTGCATGTCTTTAGTTGATTATTACTGTAATAAAGTAAATCAATTGCTCCAAGTGACGTCACCCTGCATTTGGTGGCTCACTAAATTTCTTTCATGGGAATTTCTCTCTGACTCACGGCAACACCATGATGAATAAAGAAACTGGAACAAGGAGGTTTAGTGCACACATTGGTCCAAAAACATCAAGTCTTTAATGAAAGTGACTGTGAAAATGTAATCAGTGTGTTCCTCTGAGAGAAAGATGAGAAAACAGTCTCAGCTATGTGTTCGTAATAAGTCTAATTAGCAAACTCTGTCCAATACAGCATGTGCTTGGGCATCAGATATTACTGCAGTTCTGTTGTTGTTGTTTTTACCCAGAGCTCTCATTAAAGCAATTAAATCCTGTCAAACATATCACCTTCATCATCATAATCTGAATGTTTCTCTAATTTACCTTCATGATCTTCACAATCCTTAAAATTGAGAAAAGTTTTTTAAAAGAGTAGCAGAAAAGAGAGCAAAATGACTAACCATCACAAAGCACAAACCAATGAATTTGAACATAATATAACATTCTCACAAGCTCATTCTCCTTCCTCTCACTTTCACTTTTCATTTCCACTTTCACATAGCCCCATTTGGGAAATGTGAATTTGAATCTATACCTTTATCTGTTTTGACAATAATAACACTGCAATAAAATTGAAAGATACAGGGCAATGAAATGACTGTGCAGACAGCGGCAGCCAATTGACTGCAGTCATTATTGGAATATGATGCACCAGGGCTGTCTTGTGACAAGTTGCACATTTTCTTTTTCAACCATATCACAAGTTCAAGAAAATGTATCTCAACACCACTATAAAACAGACATCTAAAGCTAACCACATGTGAACTTTCATACTTGATTATGATTATGAGAAGCAGAGTTGGGGCAATACCATCTAGTCTGTAATATAAGGATTCCAGCACCCAGTGGGTGACTTAAAAATGTGCAATAAAAATGGTGCAGTTTTTAGATGAGATTATCTAATAAATTAGTGAGAAAGATTTTAAAATCCTGATTGTACAGTGGAAAAAGTCTAAATGTGCTTGGGAGTAACATAGTCAACTAGTTGCAGCTCTTTTTTACTTCTCATATTGCAAAATATGTTTTTATTGAAGGCTTTTCGTTTAAACAACAGATGCATTTTTACCTTTTTTACAGTGTATGCCAGAGTAAGCTTTCAGTTATGACATTAGCAAACTGGCAAACATTTCCCATTCCAATTTCCAATTATTGCATTTTGCAGAGCCTTTTTTCAGAGCAACTATAATTTACAAAATACAGAGACAGTCTCCCTGGAGCACCATGTGGTTAAGGGAATTTGCTCACAGGCTCAACATTTTTAGACTCTCCCAGGATTCGAACAACCAATCTTAAAATTAGCTCTCCTGATCTTAAAACTAGCTTGGAATATTTTGCTCCAGCCTGTCACTGGTGTCAGTTGAGGTCAGTGTATAATTGGCCCATGTCTTTGGAAATCTAGAAATGCAATATACACATTTTCACAGGTTTGTTGCTGTTTCCGCTTGACATCAAAGAAAATGTGTGTTTGTGAGTGGTAATAGTCCGTAAAATATGTATGTTTAAATTATGTGTAATTACTTTAACATTGATCAGAAATATTTGAAAAGAGAAGCAGAGAGAGCAGATGTCCCAGGAGTCCGTCTGGAGGACTGACACGTTTAAATTCAGATCACACCCGAGCACGCTGTGACACAAGGAGAACGACGGAGGACATGACGGAAGAAAGGAAGAATAACCAGGGATTGAAAAAATATAGAGAAAAGACAGATTCCAGTATTGAAAGGAAGCTTAAGCTGACAAGATACAGGAACTGCCAGACGATTTCACACACGCACACACACACACACATACACTCACACACACACTCCTACAGATAAAGGTTTGTGGTGTGTACGCATGCACACAAATGAACACACACACATCACAAACAATGCTACGACCAAATTTGCATACACACACACACCACCCCTACACTAAAGTCTGCACATACACACAAATACACACTCACAGCCACAAACACACTCTAGACAGGAATCTGTGCGCACACACAAACCCTACACACAAATCTGCTTGCACACACACACACACACACACACAAACACACAAAATGCATAATTACCGCCCTGTCACATCCTGGGATGTGTTGCTGGCCTTGGTAATTCAGTTTGTCCTATTTTAACCTCTGTTGTGTTAAAGGCTATCAAGCAGATGCATGGCTGTGCTGCAGCTCTTATTCATCTCTGCACATTATCAGTGAAATCTCTCCATCATTCTGCACATGCTTTGCTCTACCTTATCTCTGTCTTGCCCCTGAACTCTGACACTTCTTCAGCATCCTATCAGGGCTCAGTATGAGTATCCCCTTCACTCCATTCTATCTATATATTCTCATATACATGCCACATACCAAACCACATACTACTACAGGTTGTGTCATACTGACTTCAAATTTTGTATGGTCATACGACTGATCAGCTGGTCTCTCAGGGAATCTCAGGGAGATTCTGTTCTCTGTAAAAAGGGATTTGATCAATTAAATTGACTCAATTTGCCATCTTCACATTTTAAGTTTTGTGAACTGACTTGAACATCAAAGGTATTTGAAATTGCATAAATGATTGTCTTAAGTTGACGTGAATGAAAGAAGTGTGTTAACAAGACTAGATTCAAGATTCAAGATTCTTTATTTGTCACATGCAAATTATTTGGGTACAACATGCAGTGAAATGTATCCTGATCCGCTCCTTACTGTGCAATTTTTAAAAAAGTTAGAATAAAATAGTTACAATACAAACTTGAAAGGGAGCTAGGGGAATAAAGACAAAGAATACATAACTGTTTAAAATAACTGACTAATTGATCTAACCCTTTTTACAATGGAAAGAGGAATAAATATAGTCCCTAAAGCACATCATTACACTTGTTATGACACTTCAGTATGAAAAACTGCAAACCATCAAGCACCTGCTTTTTTAGGGATTCGGTCAGAGTGGCCAGAACCTGCCCATTGTTTAAAGGACATTGTCTAAATATTTTGTTCACTGTAGGCTCAGCGTTACTAAGGAGAATCTGGGGAGCGTTTACATTTAAGGTGGTCTACAGAACACTTTAAAATTCATCCAAACCCTTCATTATTTAGTTCCTGATGAAAAGAGGATAATATTAACTGTTCCTTATAACTTTTTGGGGTTAGCGCTGCTGCCTCACAGTGAGAAGGTCCTGGGTTCGAAACCACACATAATTCCCGGGATAGGCTCCGGTTCCTGTGACCCCAATAGGGATTAATTGGTTCAGATAATGAATGAATCAATAAATTAATTATAACCTCTTTATATCTCACCTGCTTTCATGTCATTCAGGTCTGTCTACATCACAAGCAAACTATCACACTGCACTTTACATATATTAATATTCTGTTCCATTACATTTGCACACTGTTTGGGTGTTGTTTATAATTGTAATGTTTTTCTAGAATATTATACGAAAAGTTTAGCACATTTATGACTGATGTAGGGCACATTCACTACAGGCTGTACTGTACTCAAAGAATACAATGAATGTTGAATCTTGGACCTTGAAGTTATCATATAAACATGCAAAATTAGTGAGCATTGATGTCTAATGTGTAAACGATATTGTACTTTACATACTTCACTAAAAAAGATACAAACCAGTGCATCATAATTATAGTTCATATTTCACCTTCTATATATAAAAGTGTTTTATATTTTGCTTTATATTTTTCTCAGTACTATTTATTTTCACCATTACATCTGTGTTGTATTTTCACCATTACATCTGTACTGTTAAATGTTTACAGCATTTAACAGATTAACTTGCAATGTCTATTTACAGGAACAGTTTCACTTGAGCAACGTGGAGTTAGGATAAAGCTAAATTTTAACCTACAACTTCTTGGTCGATAGGTATCTCATGCTTATGCTCACACTCTAAAAAGAGATGATTAATTGTTCTCTCTCTCTTTTTTTTTCTCTGTCATGCTCATTTACAAAGCTGCTCTGATGATCATGTGCAATCAGGTGAGCTCTCCTCTCTGTCATAAGCACAGCACATTAACTCTGCTGAAAAGAGCAAGATGACTGGGAGAGAGGGATGATTAGAAGAGAATTTCTAAAGATGTGCAATAAGCAAACTGTACTGAGAACATGGATCAAAACCAAAATTTTCTCTCTTTCTGTTTCCCCTATGAAGTAGTTATAATGTACTAAACAGCAAAGTCTACTTTTTGGTTAGAAATATGGTATACAACACCAGACCGTAGAACACAACACGCACTTTCGCTCTCAGTATCGAACCACTGTCTTGTGCGTGACTTGGTTATGGGTGAACAGTAGTTTACTCCATCAATCTGGCAACCCAGAGAGGCCCCAACATGAATAGCTCCATTTAGCCGGCAGCAGACACTCTGAGTCCCTTTATCCGTGAGACATGGCAATTAATTGTTTATTTTTGTGCGACAAACAACTCCTTTCATGTGTAACACAACTCTGCAGAAGTAGGCATGCAACAAAGGCAGTTGAGGGTAAAAGAGCTCATACAGTGGGACAAGCAGCAGGAAATTTTTCATCAAAGTCTCGCTACAATGAGCAAATGGAGCCACTGGGAAGAAAGAAAACTCCCGAAATGAATGAAGGGTGGTACATGAAGTGATTCAGAGGAACTCGACCAAAAGGGCACAATCAAAGAGGGCAGAGATGAAATAAAACAGGGTGGGGTGCAGAAAAGAAGGGAGTTGTGATTAAAAGTGCAGCAAGTAGAGGAGAGTGAAAATATGGATTGCAACCAAAACGATAATAACAATCTTGTGGTCATTATTCCCGGTGTATAGCCTATTTCCCCTTCAATTATGCTTTTGGGAAACGCACACCTGTTTGTATCACTAATCTATTGCTTTAGTGTGCTTGTTTCCTGGAGAAAAAGAGATTTTTTTTATTGGTTTATAGTTTATTCGTTTGTGGCTGTGCCTGTTTTATCTATTAATTTAATTAAAGGATGCTTTGCAATGATGCCACCATTTCTTTCTTGCCTCCAACAAACTATCTGACACGACAGAGCAAAAGTAGCAAACTACATTGAAGCTATTTCATCCAAAAGTGAAACATGATGTTAATATTATACCAACGTGATGTCAAATCACAATAAGGTTTCATTAATGTTTTGGTAGTACAGAGTGTTTTGGTTTTTGGCTTGCATGAGATACTCTTAAATGTGTAAGTTCTGTTTGTTTCGTTTTGCAAAAGTGGTCTTCATCCACTCCGTCTCATGGCGGCAAAGAGTATGCTGTGTGTGCTATGCATGCACAGTAGCTGCCAATAAGATGCCACTTGTACCAATTTAACACCAATCAGAACCTGGTAGATGAAAATGCCCATCTTTGTACATAGAGAAAAATAAGAGTATTTTTTGTAATAATGTAGTTTTGACATGCTGCATACTATTAAACAATAACTATTTACTGTATAAGCTGCAGCTGTTTTAAAGCATGTTTGCTGCTGATAAGCTAGTTAAAAAAGTAGTTAAGCTAATAGCATTGCAAATTTCCAAAAACTAGTTATATTTTTCTTTCTCTCTTTTACTCTCTGGTCCTGAGTTGGAAACAATAAGAAGAAGGGTTTGAATTGCAGGAGACAGGAAAAAAGGTGTCTTTGGAGTCTATGCCTGTAAATAGAAAAAGTTGCTGGTTTAATACCATAAAGGCAAATGTAATGTGGAAGTAGCATTTTTCTCCTGTTGCATCATCACACAGTGTCTTCTTCTCAGTGTGACTAATCCATCACAGTGAAAAGGGAATAATTTTGCTTGCTGTTTTCAGGTCTATGCACGGGGGTCTGCACAGCCTGTCACAGGGAGATGCCATATGCACAGATCTGGAGCGTAGCAGTGCTCTCGCTGCGGAGCCCGCAGTGCAGGCTGGGAGTGATGAGAAGATGGTGCTTCAGTTATGGGCCTTGGTGTTAGCTCTGGGCTTCGATACTGCTTTCTCACTAACTTGTAAGGTAAATGTTAGGTCTGTTGTGAAAGCCAGAGTCTCTCTACACCTGCCATTCTCTCACCTGCCTCAAGTGAGTGAAGCACTGCAGCGTCAGTCCTTAAAGGCTTCAGTCAAACATTACACAGTTAAACTGGAGCTAATGCACACAGGCTTCAACGCATGAAAGGTTACAGATGGTCATTGGACCCCTGACACTCTGCCACAGACAGACAAGACCAAATGTTCTGTGGTAAACGGGAGACTTGAGAGTAAGAGGCTCCCAGTAAAAACCAGACACACAAAATATGAAAAAAAGATTATAAAGAAATGTGGGTTCTGTGAGTTTTATGCTAAAATCTCATTTAGCTACTCCTTTTGCAAGATGCAGGAGCTACTAAGAGTTACTTAGTTTAATGGCCTGATATGGATTATCATTATGATTTAGTTTAGAAATGTTTTATTTCTATAGAGTTGTTCTTTGAATTCCAAAGAATTGAAGCCACTTCAACCCTTACGTTTATGGCTATTTAGTAGATGCTCTTATTCAGAGTGACTTCCATTTTCTAATTACATGGACAGCCTCCTTGGTGCAACTTGGGGTTAAGAGCCTTACTTGGGGGCCCAGTGATGGTTCCTGGGATTCAAACCTCCAGTCTTAGAAACACAAACACAGGGTTACATTCAGCTAGACCACTGGGCCACAACTGCCCCCTTCAACTTCAGCCAGGACCTGTGTGTGCAGCTTCACTGGATGATGCTCCAGCAGCAGAGTCAGAACATTTTTGGGATCAACATAGTCCACAGGTTGACATCCCATGATGGTGCCGCCATTTTCTAGTCTCTGTTGTGGTGGTAGTCTAGTGGTAGATACACCTCTGATTAGGATATACCTCTGAACCAAGAGGTTGTGGGTTTGAATTCGTCCTTCACCACCAGCACTATGACCACGCGGTCGGGTAATGTCTCTGAAATTAGGAAATGGAAGTTGCTCTGGGGTGTGTTTCCCAAAAGCATAGTACCTAACATATTGCTTACTATGTTAGCAACACTATGTTGCTAATGTACACTATGTTAGTTGCTAATGTACACTATGTTAGTTGCTAATGTAGTTAGCAACTATGCTTTTGGGAAACGCACCCCTGATTAAGATCATCTGCTACATCCTGTAATGATATTATTATTATCATTGTTGTTGTTGTTGATGTTGTAGATGCTGTAACAGTCTTATTCAATGTTACTATAAATTCACAGTGAATTACAAGCTTCCTCATTCATTTAATACCTTGCTGAATAGACTATTAATATGCTTGCAGTCATGCTCAAACTAGAATGTTCAAAATCAACTGCAGCAACAAGCTGTTAGTGTAAGTCTCAGTGCAACATTTTAATGAAACAAAGCATATGAAACAAGGTGTCAGAAAGTGGATAGAGCCCCTGGTGTGAGATCATGAGAAAGTGACTTAACATCACTATCTAAGTGAGAAAGCCTCCGGGAGTTGTGTGTGCGCATGTGTGTGTGCGCATCCAGCACAGTGACTCATCCTCAGCCCTAAGGAACATGGTGTATGCTGCAATGATAAGCACTTGCCCTCTTTATAATTTAAAATTAATATGCGGAGTATGCTTGAGAATTGCTGCAGACCGATGCAATGACAAAATGCAAATATGTATAAATGGGACCGGTGGCTTTGACGTGTAGTGGCTCATTGTGACTCACTGTGTTTTCATCTGACAGCCTGCCCTTTGACCTGGCTCTCCAAGGTGCCCTGTTGAATACGCCAAATGTCAACATGAGAGGTACCAAGCAAACAAGGAACGTTCAGGTTCTCCAAAGGTTCCACAAAATGTGACCTTTAGGTTTTGGAGGGACAGAAACTTTGGGCCCCCTCCAACAAACACCAGCTGCCCTCTTTGTATTTACATGCAAAAAAGAGGACGCGCGAGAGAGCTTTTCTTTTTCATGTGCCTTTACCCTGCAGTTCAGTTGATACATAATCAAAGCAATCCAAACTTATGAACTATGACCATTCAAGAGAGAGGGAGAGAGAGAGAGAGAGAGATTATTATTATTATGAATGCTATTACAATTTTAATTATCCTTGCTCCTAATGAGTTGCCGTTTTAATTTTTCTGGATTATAAATACATTGTCACTGTTCAGGTTGTTAAGCCTGTAACATTATTTAGGCTTTAGCACTGCTATCTTTGAAACAGCATGACCATAAAGCTACTTTCACACAGCAGAAGAGCTGGAAGGACAGAAACAGGATTTCCTAGCATTTGAACATAATCTTTAATTACAAACAACAGTAACAAACCAGACTCAGGGTTACATCATGCCTTCAAATACACAACAGAAAGAAAGAAGCAGTCTTAAATACAAGTGCACATCGATACACCTGTAACACATCAGGACAGACCTAAACAAGGACAGGGAACATGAGACACGAGGAGGTGATTGTGATAGCTACCTCAAACGCAACTAGAACTAAATTTGTGAGAAAGGATGAGAGAGATAGAGCTCATAATTCAGGGTAAAAAAAGGTAAAAGGTTCAAATTAAGGTCTTTCCTATCCCCTTATCTCTTTCTTTCCGTTCTCTATTCTCCCTCTCTCTTTCCTAACTTGTGGTAAATGATGTATGACGGCTGATAGCTGAAAAAATCAGAACATCACGTAACTATGGAAACCTGCAATAAGAATCAGCTTTCCAACATCAGGATGCAGCTGTAGGACTGCAATTGCCATCTGACAATTGTGGTTGAGGTTAAAGGCAATGCAATTCCAAATAGTGATTATTCTCTATATGCAATCTTACGTCTGTATTCTTTTGTATTAATTCACTTACCTGAACTGAATTATTTCATTAGGCTTTTTGTGATGCATCCATATACACATATACTCTAAATATAACTAAGAGATAGGTGAACTAGTATAATTATATATGTTTTTCTAACAAGCATGTCACAAAATATTAAGTGTCCAAGTTTTATTTAGCTGAACAGATTTAATTTTAGTTCTATACCTTTATGGAATTGAAAGTGAAAATAATCTTGGTTCTGTGAATGCTTATTGCCATTTAGTCCAAGTCTGTGTTTTATGCTGTATGAACATTATATTTTCCATTTGATGTTTTAAGACTATCTATTATTTTATCCACTAGCCATTTCTAGCAATATTAGTCATGTTAGTGAGGCCTACAGTCTTATGCAAAAGTTTGGGCACCCCTGATAAAAAAGAACTGTATTTATTCATAACTAGCTAAGCTTGAGAGGCAGCAACTTAATAACACATTAACATATTTCATAACTTATGGAAACAGCAACAATTCAGTAGCGAAATATTTTTTACTGGGCCAACAGAAACAATGTAATGCTCATTTAAATAAAAATAGGCAGGAGCATAAATTTGGGCACCCAAAAGGAATAATTCCATTAATATTTCGTAGAGCCTCCTTTTGCTGAAATAACAGCCTGTAGACGCCTCCTATAGCCACTCACAAGTTCCTGAATTCTGGCTGGTGGTATTTTGGACCATTCTTTCACAATGCCTCCAGTTCAGTCAGGTTCGATGGCTTCCGGGCATGGACAGCCTGCTTCAACTCAATCCATACATTTTCAGTGATGTTCAGGTCTGGGGACTGGGATGGCCATTCAAGAACATTGTACTTGTGCCTCTGCATAAATTCCTTAGTAGATTTTGAGCGGTGCTTTGGATCATTGTCGTGCTGAAACATCCAACCCCGGCGTAACTTCAACTTTGTGACTGACTCTAGAACATTCTTTCCAAGAATCTGCTGATATTGGGTGGAATCCATGCGGCCCTCAACTTTAACAAGGTTTCCAGTACCTGTGCTAGCCACACAGCCCCATAACATCATGGACCCTCCACCAAATTTTACTGTTGGCAGCAAGTTCTTCTCCTGGAATGCTGTGTATTTTTTTTCACCATGCATAGCGCATCGTAGTCTCATCTGTCCACAGTATTTTTTTCCAGAATATTTCTGGTTTGTCCAGATGCTCTTTTGCATACCTCATGCAGCTCTTCTTTTTGTGCATCACCCTTCCACTGAGCTGTTCCTGGTGCAAAGTGCGCTGGACTGTGGAACGATGTACAATGACACCATCAGCAGCCAGATGTTGTTGTAGCTCTCTGGAGGTGGTCTGTGGTTTGTCTGTGACAATTCTAACTAGTCTTCACCTGTGCCTTGATTTTTCTTGACCTATCACACCTTTTCTTCACATGGACTGTTCCTGTGGCCTTCCGTTTCCTAACTACATTTCTGACTGTTGAGACAGACAGTCCAAACCTTTGTGATAATCTTTTGTGCCCTTCTCCTAATTCATAAAAATGCATTATCTTAGTTTTTAAGTCAGTAGAGAGTTCTTTAAAGGTTCCCATGTTGCCACTCTCTAAGAGGAAACCAAGGACAAGTACCACCAGCAATTTATATATGTTAAACTTTTTTTTTTTGATTGGTTGCAGCTGTCTTTGTAGTTTAAGGTCTAATGAGCTAATCAAGGCAATTTAGTGCTGCAAACTGTCAGTATTAAATGACTGCAGGTCTTCAAACTAATGCAAGTGAGAGTGTGCCCAAACGTTTGCACATCCCATTTTTCAAACTTTATTTTATTTCATACAACTCAATAATGCTACATTGAGAATTTTGGTCTGATAAACTGTCTATATATCTCTATAAAAAAAACACATCTTGCTGTAATCTTCTCTTATGAAGACAGAGCTAATTATCATGCAACCTCGAAGGGGTGCCCAAACTTTTGCATAAGACTGTATGTAATTTATTTCTATCTCCAACAATATAACATTAAATTAGTCACTGCACTTGTCAAACTCAAAAGACTTATGTTTATTACAATCAGTTAGTTTGGAGATTGAATTATTGATTTTTTTGGCTGTATTTATACTCAAAGTTCAACCAAGAATAAGGCAGTTGTTTATTTCATCTATTCTTACCTTGTAATCCAGATTTTGTCAGACTGAGATGAACCAGACTGAGGAGACACTTGACACCTGAACCTAACACTGCATTTTAAATTGTAAAGGCTCCATCGTGATACTGCGTGAGGTCAAGAAGGAATGTGCTACTAGCTTCTGTTCTTCGAGGATGCCCTAACGCTGGCTGGTCTTACTCTTCTCAAATGTTCACGTGGACTTAGAATCCAGACATTACCATGGATACAATGCATATTAAAAGTGTCTTGGAGTGGGTGGTGAGATGAAGGAAATAAAACAGAAGCCTAACACTCCACAAGTGATCTGCTTCTCAGTGGAGCAGGAGGAGACTGCAAATAGCCTTATGTAGTGTAGGCCATGTTATATTGTGTTTGTTGTGTAATAATAGGACACCTTTGAATAAAAACTTTTTACATAAAGTTTTTATAAAGTGATTGGATTATTCAATTCTCATAATAGTCATTTCAGTCATTCAGTCATTTAATCACAATATTTTATTCTCCTCCGTCTATTCATTTTATTTTTGCATAAACCAGTTTACAACACATAGGGAGTTAGTGCCACCCCCACCACACACACTTTTTATAATTATTATAATATAATAGTAATAATTAAGTCACCAATATTTAATAAATACATCTCTCATTTAATTTCACTACTGAATTTACTGGACACACTAGATTTACTTCTGTGTGTGAGTATGTGAAAGCAAGCACACATACAGAAATATACATTTTAACCAGAGTTGCCCTCTGTGACTGTGTGTGTGTGTGTGTAAATGAGATTTTCTTATGATGATAGACAGTCCATAGCACACACACATACACATGCCCTCACATGCACACACACACACACACACAAATTGCCTTCCAGCAGCGTAGTGTGGAATAAGAGAGCGATGAGGAAATGGAAGATGGCTGACCATTGCTGTAATTACAGTTGGGGGAGGTGAAGGTGAAGAACAGGAGCTGCCATACTGAGATATCTATGGCCTAAAAATTGGACTCCTCTCGACTTTCTCGACTTACCGCACATTGTGTCAACTAGTGCTTAATGTTGCGTTTACTAATGCTCTAAGCCAATGATCCTTGAAAGAAAGCTCACTCACCCACTGTTCAATATGATGGAGCTCTCAGAGCCAACAGAAAAAGGCAACAAAGCTGACAACACCTTACAGAACATTTTTACTTTTTCAATTTATAGAATATACTGTAAAACACAGAATATTTTTCAGGCCAATACTTAACAAACATTAAAAGAATATAAGAGTTGGTCTAAAGGATGAAGAAGCTTTAAATAAATGCCAACATCTATTATCAATGCCATTAATTTCTCGTGCTGCCAGTGCAGTTCAAGAAGAGGTTCATGAACAATTTAAATTAGATCTGTCTGCCCTCTAGTGTCTGCCATTTTTTGACTTCATGGCAGAATTTACACAAATTGTATTGTACTGGTCTTATTTTCCCTTATAATCATATATCATACTATCATTTACTATATTAAGTGTCGATTTTGGGGAGTAAATGCACTCAAAAACTTCCAAACATCCACAACAAAGCGTTGTCCGAAATGTTCATGTTTGAAATGTAATGTCTTTTCATAAATGTCTTTAAAGTGTCTTTAAAAATGTCTTCTTTACATATTAGTAATAACATAGAATAATGTGCCTCAGTACTCATCACACCACACAAACATAAACTGCCACACTGTTGTGCTCTGTCGACTAATAAGATCCAAATATTTAGGAGGCTGGTCAGCTTCCAGGGTATTGCTGCTTGTCCAACAAATTGGCCATCTCCATCCATGCAAGGTCCCACTGGATCTCTGTCACATCCTGTTTTGTTTGTGGCATTTCCTGCTGGGCATTCGGCCCTCTGGGAGATCTGGCTGGGAAGAACTTTACTCTGTGTCGGCAAAAGCAAGATGCATGAGTGTATTTCTGGGATCACCAGCCATATGAGAAATCTGGTGTGATTTTCCAGTGGTTCAGAAGTAATTAATAAACATAATTCTGAAACAGATTACTGTTTATATTACCGTATAACAAATGCATGAAAAATTTGTGTGGCGACGATCTTGTCTGATCTTAACTGAAGAAATTATACTAAATATATAATAAAAAATATATTAAGTTATATAATTCAGTGAACGTCAGATCATTATGTTCTAATATACCCCTATTTTCATCATTTGTAAATAGTTTTACAACACTGACATTGTGAAAGATGTCTGATGTTTGACCTACCTAAGGTTTGGCACAAGCAGCAAGATCGCAGGAATAAGAAATAGAATGACCACAGTCACACACACCAACCAAACCCAGGTCCCTATGGTGCAGATGTTAAAGGATAGACCAGAATAAGCATATGGCAACATGTATCACTAACTGAACTGGGGAAAAAAACATGACGTTTCAATACCTGTGGCGCTTTTTTCTTCCTCTGTGTGAGATGTATGGTTACCTAGTTCTAAACAAGCATTGTTTCATATAAGTATTGTTTCAAATATGCATGAGAAAATATAAAATATGATTTGTGATCAAAATTGGACAGAGATCCTTTTCTTGCCTATAACTGACAACCAACTTTCTGGACCTTCCAGAGCAGTTTTGTGGCTGATACACTTGTAGAAACCCTCATCTCCAATAGTTACAGTCATGAAATGTCTTTTAGGGCCATTTGTGAACTTGACTCCATTTTTGTAAATTACAGTCTGATTTAGATTATTCAGTAAATGTTTACACTCAAGAGTGACTATGTGTCCAGCCATCATGGGCTGTACTGGAGTCAGTAGAATCAGTAGACTATCTGAAGAGAGAAAGAACCAAAGCCTTAGAGACTTGAATAAATGTAATTTATGTGCAAATGTAAGAAAAAATCTGAATTTTAGTTTGCTGAGAATTTCCACCTTTCATAAAAGACTACAGATGCTGAGCTTACCGCTCACAGTGATTTTGATGGCTCTGCTACGCTGGTCTCCGCTCTTACACCAGTAGAGTCCATTCATTTCACTGGAGATGTTGTGAAAGTGACACACTTCAGGTCTTTCCTGGCTCGTGGTTCCATCCAACTTTAAACACCCAGAATTAATTTTGGTGTTGTGAAGTCGCCACAGCACCAAGTTTTTACTGCCCCGTAATGAACAATTCAGGGAGAAATGCTCCCCCTTCAAGTGCTGACCACTGTTAGGTGTGATCTCCAGGGATAAAGGGGGTAAGTCTTGATGGTAAATAGGGGGGAGAAAGTGCAGATTAAGGGTGTGTGATGTGAGAAATTAAGTAATACACAGAACAAAACTGTAAAAAAAAAGACAAAATATGTAGCACAATAAAAACAATACAAAGCTTCTTTGGCTCACTCCTACCTGTTGCCATAGATAATGATGTCAAGTTGCTCACAGAACTGGAATTGGTGCCATTGTAACATGCTGTACACCAGTACTTCCCAACATCTTGAGCAGTCATGGCAGAAATCAAGTATCTGTTATGATTCACTCTGTGGCCATGGCCCTGGTTTACAGGCTTGCTGAAGCTGTCTTTATACCAGCTGTAATTCCAAACTGTTGAATTTCCATCTAATTGGCATATCAGAACTATGGGTTCGCCTGGGTAGAAGGGATTTCCTGGGGGCCATGTGGTCAAAATAGGCCTTAAAGACCCTGGACAAATGTATTCATAATTCATGTATTTATCCTTGGTAAGAGCATGATGCACATATAATTAGAGGCA
Organism: Distichodus sexfasciatus; assembly: GCA_032718565.1. Lineage (NCBI taxonomy): Eukaryota > Metazoa > Chordata > Actinopteri > Characiformes > Distichodontidae > Distichodus > Distichodus sexfasciatus. Next base: position 5,387,944 of record JAVGVS010000003.1, read on the forward strand.
TAAATATTAATTAAAGTCATTTACCATCAGCTGCTCCACCTTTTGTCAACAATGAATATAACACTGAAAGATAAAACAAGATTTTGATAAATTCTCCAATTCGTCTAACATTCTTTACTAGATTTTGTTTCTCATGCAACCAATCAGAGTAAACTATTATTATTAGATTAGATAAGCAAAAGATTAAGAAAACTCACCTACACCAATAGTAATGCACAAATTCATCATTTTCTTCAACAGAAGGTCATTATACTTTTCCAAGTCCAGCTACCAAGTCCGAGTAAAGGCTGTATGACGCACATAGAAAAAGACACAACAACTATCAAAGCACTGAAATCCCTAAACACTACAACATTCTCTCGCCCCTCCTCTTCCTCTGTCTACAGATTTACTGATAAATGGGTTATCTTGTAGTTTATAAAATTACAACAACAATATACAAGTCAAGATTCACAGCCAAGATTCACATTTCCACAAGAGTGGAAAATGCACTGAGTAAAATGCAATCCTGCTCTGGGTAGTAGATGGTATCTGTTGTGATCACGGCCAAAAGAAAATTACAGTGTAAAAGAAAATTAGCTGAGAACACTTAGGACCTTCAAATTTACCAATCGATTCGGCTTGCAAACAAGCAAATTGTGCAGAAGAAATACACAATGTAGATTTATTCAAGACTGAACAAGTTTGTGTTATATTCCTCATTCTAATTGGATATTAAATTCATATTATGCTAAATCCAACAACAGCAAAAACTATATTATTATTGGGTCAAAACTATCTGATATACATAATTTAATTTTACCCACATGCTATATTAGAAACTCTTAACATACCCTGTTTATTCATCACTTTATAGTCTGAAGCTGCTGTCTTCCTAATTTGCCATCCACCCAGGCAATATTGGTCTTTTCATTTTCAACACAGCAGAATTATAATTTCTTGTGCCCATCAAATCAGATTAACACTCAAATCAGATCAGATTAACTGCTAGAATATTACGTTTAAAGACACTGTAGAATATGTACTATAATTTCAAGGACTTGAACTCACAGTCATCTTTCTGTTTTGTATATTTATTATTAGCACCAAAAAACAACCCCAAGTAAATTCTTGTACTGTAGTAACAAATGTATGACAGAGTAAATATTACGCAAAGAAGGGACTTTTCATTTGAAAAGGTGAAATGATGTCATTCAAGAACCGGATATGGCTTGAGAACATCTATGAAATTAATGATTAAAAAAGATTTTGCGTTCACCCTTGACTACAACGTACTGATTACTTTGTTCATTGCAGGTCGATAAATACAGTGAGTAACAAAATAAAAATGTTTTTTGTGAATATTACTTTATCGTCGCATCATCGTCTTCATTCTCATGTGATTTACAGGTCGTTTGTCGTTGAGTAATCTAGAAATGCAGTTTGCTCTCCTTGTTATTCACCAGAACTGGAAGTTTTACTGCCGATGCCTGGTCGGATGCACAATTATACAGTTCAATCTGTTAAAGAAACCTGAATATGCATTCGGCAGTCTCATAATTCTGTATAGCAGAATGACAATGTTGTTTTTATCTCCAAACCTCACGTCAGCGTATTCTGTATTAACACACAAGACGTCTTGCATTATGAGAGCGCTCAGATTCTGGCTAAAGTTCACAATCAAAAGGAGTGCTGGTTTTCACCTTTATTTATTTTTTATAAATATTCCAAATAAAATGCTTCAGGTGGGAGCCAGTGATTTGTTGGCCTCTGGGTCAGGAAGTCAGCTGACCTGTCAGCAGTTTCACACTTCCTTTCTTTACCAACAGTAAAAGCTGTTTGGTAGGAATTTTGCATCTGTGACACAGCTAAAGCAGTTTTAGTGAGAATCAAGACAGATTAGGACACTGAGGATTTAAATATCTCTTTGTTTATTTTTAGGGGCCCAAAGTGAGAATGAATGACTTTGCTGTCCTCAGTACTGGGCGGAAGATGCCCCTTGTAGGACTGGGAACATGGAAGAGCGAACCTGGAAAGGTGAGTTTTAAATTTGCATTCATGGCATTTAGTAAACGGTTTTATCCAGAGTGACTTACATTTCTTAATGTAGGAAGTCTTTCTGGAGCAACTTAGGGTTAGGGGTCTTGCTCAGGGGCCACTCCAGTAATTAGACTGGCACATTATAAATTAGACATCTGTTCAAATATAGCATGTTATAAATTGGTGGAACCCCGACTAGTGGGTCTCATGACTGTTCTGTGTTGGTCTCAGGATGTGTGCTCCAAAGCCTGTTTAAAATGTGCTACTTGTATAAAAATATATGATGACATTGTGAATAACTTGTTAAAGATAAATACATTTCATTGGTTTGAAAATTGGACCACAGCCTAAAGAGAGTATGTGAAACCAGTTGAGAGCCACTGGATGACAACCTTGATAACACCAAGCCCATCTCTAACCCATCTGCACTTCACATCTCCTCCTTCTCCATTTGAACTATGTCAGTCATTAAAATTGTACTGCACTGCTGGTGGTAGTGTTGGAGGTAGGCTAAAGCCAGACTTGATTCCACAGCCTCTTGGTCCATAACCGAATGTCCTACCACCAATCCACAACCTCAGCTTGAATATGTTTAGACATTGTGCATCATGTTTTACTTTTGTAGTGATGTTGTGCTGTCTGCTTATTGTATGATGTTCTAATGTGTTCGTCTCATTGTGGCATAACTACTGTGTCAATATATATTCTCACTCGCAGGTGAAACAAGCTGTTATCTGGGCACTTCAGTCTGGCTATCGACACATAGACTGTGCTTCCATTTATGCAAATGAATCAGAAATTGGTGAAGCCTTCCAGGAGATGCTGGGACCAGAAAAAGTGAGTCCATCCAGTAGATGTGAAATGGAAAAAAATTCTCTTGAATCTTTTGCCAACATCTTGCTAGATAAACACTTTTAACAACATCTCTTCTGTTGTCCAGGCCTTGAGACGAGAGGATGTGTTTGTGACCTCTAAACTGTGGAACACACAGCACCACCCAGAGGATGTGGAGCCAGCTCTGCTCAAAACCTTAAAAGATCTGAAGCTGGAGTACCTGGATCTCTACCTCATTCACTGGCCTCATGGCTTCCAGTAAGTCCTCTGACTTGGTGTAAACTAATCTAAACTGACATTTGACAACTTGCTTTAATATCCTGTATTTACTCCATTATATGCAATGTTCAGTGTAGTGCTTTGTATATAGGTATATACAAATCTTCTGTGAATGTGAAAATGACTTTGTGTTGTGGATTCTGTGTGTACTTTTGATGTTTGAAATACTAATAGGTATTTATTCCATTACAGGCGTGGGGAAGTAGCTTTCCCTAAAAAAGAAGATGGGACCATACTGTATGATGATATCGACTACAAGGTGACATGGGCTGCTATGGAGAAACTTGTGGAAAAGGGACTCGTGAGGGCCATTGGTCTCTCTAACTTCAACAGCAGACAGATTGATGACATCCTGTCAGTGGCCAACATAAAGCCTTCTGTGCTGCAGGTCACCCTTGCATGTTTTTATGCATTGTGTTTTGTACAGATTGTGCTGTTTTAAAAAATGTTCCTCAAATTTTGTTTTGACATTTTACCGCTTACAACCTCATTTAAATAACAATAACAAAATTGTGTAGGTGGAAGGCCACCCATATCTTGCCCAGGTGGAGCTGCTTGCTCACTGCAAGGAAAGGGGACTAGTGATGACGGCCTACAGTCCACTGGGCTCTCCAGACCGAGCCTGGAAACACCCAGATGAGCCTATTTTGTTAGAGGAACCGGTCATAGCTGCTCTGGCCAAGAAGTACAATAAGTCCCCTGCACAAGTTATAATAAGGTACATGAATTATGTACAAAATAAGTGTGGAATTAACAAATACTAACCAGGAAAGATACCACTGGATTAAAATTCTGTATTTTTGGGAGGTGGTGCTGATGCAGTAGTCTGAGTGACAGAAACTGTCTGAGTCCACTTTGTCCACTCAGTCATACAATACATATAGATGAAACAGCAAAGCACAGTGTATGCATACATATAGTGCAAATAAAATAGAAGACATAATACTTAGACATACAGGACAGTGCAATAAAATTAACCTTTATACTACAAAAGATAGCTAAAAACATTTTGTCCTCGAGCAAGACCCTAACCTTAAGTTCCTCAGGGGAGGCTCTCCCTCTGATTAGAAAATGTAAATCACTCTAGACAAATGCACATGTAAAATGTAAATGAATGTAAAAATCTGTTGGGTTTTTTTTTGGTTTATGGCAGGTGGCAAACCCAGCGAGGAGTTGTGACAATTCCAAAGAGTGTTACAGAGTCACGCATCAAAGAAAATTTACAGGTAAAATAATAATGTGACATTATTATTTTGTTTCCTGTTATCATTGTGGGCTGTGATATTACTGGGGTTTTATTTTGCTGTGTTCTACATGCAGGTCTTTGACTTCACGCTGGAGCCTGAGGAGATGAATAGTGTGACAGCATTGAATAAAGGCTGGCGCTATATAGTGCCAAGAATTACTGTAAGCCTCTCCATTACATACCTAATTAAATGCCTATTTTAGTTCTACTTACAGTTAACCGTATTGCGAAACTGAGTGTCGTTAAATAGGTGCAAAGCTTTATTAGTTCACGGGTAAAAACATTACAGGATACATTTAAAGAAATTGCATTTCTGCTGCATTTTTGATGTTTTGCAGGTGGACGGCAAGTCTGTACCAAGGGATGCTGGACATCCTTATTACCCCTTCAACGATCCTTATTAATATGACACATTGCAAGCTTTTGTGCCTTCTGAACCATATAAACTGAACTGACAATTATGTGTACTTGACACAATAAATGTTTTCTTACTGCCTAAAGTACATGTGACTTATTGGATGTAAATATTAATCTTATGATGATAAAATATAACTGATCATTTTTCAAAGCAAATGGTAGGTTGCATATCAAATGAAACTAAACTACATAAATTAAAACTCAAAGTTTGAGTGTGGTCGGTATTGTTGGCTGTTCTATTTTTGTTAAAGGCTATCTTTTTAATCTGTTTGCTCTTCCTATTCAAGGAGGAATAAGGAGAATAATGGAACAACCAAAGCTGTAAATTGATATTTAGAAGACTGAATATTTGGTTTAAGAGTTTCTGTAAACAATTTTTGCAGATATTTTTCAGAGTCCAGCACATACTTGTCTGCTGTAACCAACAGTCACTAAACACTATACACATTTACACTGTTTGCTTTCATAACAAACTCAAACGTGAAAATATTTAACACAGTTCTCATTCTTTTAGCTCAAATTCTGCTACAGTCCCTCAGGTCTTTTTTTCAAATGGAAGTTGTGTGCATTCTGAAACCATTATGACCGTTATGTACTGTGGAATAAACAATATCATTTAGATCAGGATGCTGGTAATATTATACTGTGTGCTGCCATTAGAAAACTGTCAAGTACAAAGTGAATCGAGATGGCGTGACTCCAGTTTTAACAGTGCAAAGAACAAGTAACAAACAAGGCACATAGAATAAGCACTGTATAAATAGAATATAAAATATACACTTTAAACTAGAGGTAGAATATAAAATATAAACTTTAAACTATAAGTAGAAAGAGATAATTGGGTTACATGTGGTATTCAGCCTACAATTATGTCTTAAGTGAAGTGTAAGTGAAAACATAAGCTAATTATCAGGACTGGAAAAGAGCTGTGAGAAAATCTAAAGTTGATTAAAACATTTGGGCAAACAATAATAAACTGGAAGATTATATTTAGTTTCAGTGTTCATTCATTTTATATAATACTACTTTGTTGCTACTTCAGCTTTGCTTTATAGTTTACTTCCACATGTCCTATTTGTTGTTACTCTGTTTTTACAGAATTGAGTTCCCTGTAGGTACAGGAACGTTTTTTTGCTTTGTTTCAGTGTTTTGTTTTGGGTTTTTTTGTTTGTTTGTTTCAAAGTAAGTCAATTGCATGGTACTTCTGACGCAGAAGTGACGCGTGTTTGATTTGGTTTTTTAAAACTTTTGCCGCGTAGCGCTTTAGGAGAAAGTGGCTGCGTCCCAAATTGTTGCGCGGAGAAGGCGCACACTACACGTCAACAGGTCGCGTCCCAATCAGCAGTGGTAATGGTGAGCGGTATGTGACGCGCGTCCCCCTGGAGTGTGCAGTTCCCCTTTAACAATTTTCTCCCGCGTTTTCTGGCGAGGTGAGAGTTCAGCGGAAGTGAGCGCCGCGCGTCCGTATTTAAAGGCGCCAACGAATTCCCCCCTCACTCGCTTAAACCTGCCATTTTCTTCCCGGTTTCCGGCGTCGTGCACGCTTTCTCCAAGTCGGCGGTCCAAATATTACGTGCGGTTTTCGCCTTTTGACAAAATGCCGGAAGAAACAGCTGCAGCCTCGACCGCTGAAAGGTAAATGCAGCTGTCTGCTTCCGTTAGCTTAGCATAGATTTGACAATGAGAGCGTATTTGGGAACTCAGAAAAAGCTTTATTGTTAAGTGTTTGCCAACAGGGCGAGGTTTTTATCAAACTTGCGTTCTGCGAAGAATCATAAAACGGCGTGGCGAGAATTACCGTTTGGGACGCTTTGGCCGAGATTCGCCGCGCTACTTTACGTACGTACAGGAGGCTTTGGGCTGCGTCCGAAACAGCACACTATGTAGTATTCAAACGAGCCCGCGAACGTCTTCTTGTTGTATTGTGTAGTAGGGTAGTGTGAGGAATCGGACGCGGCCCTCTTTGCGCCGAGCCTGTGCGCTTTGGCGGGAGAATATTGTTGTTAAATTGGCGTATTGGCTCAACGCGAGTCTAGTCAGACTTCTTAGGCTCTTTTTCTTTTCTATTTTAACCTAAAACAGTGTACGCAGTTTTAAGAACGGTTTGGTGCTACTTAGTCTTAAAACGCATCGTTGCATATTAAGTAGACACAATTATACAACCTTGAATTTGGCAAAAGTAATGCCTTTAATGAGTAGGGATACTCCAGCCCAAATACACTGTTTTGAGAGAAATTCATGTTTTCACATCACGTTTTGTACTCTCTGCTCTTTTTAGACATGGCTATTTCAGGCAAAATGTGTGACCTAATTTTTTTTTTTTTAATCAAAATTTGTAACATTTAATTTGTCTTTGGATCATTTGGGGTACATTTCACTACCTGTTGTACCTGTGTAATTATGTACATGGTAAATAAAGCTTGAATCTTAGTGTAGCAAGTTAATGCCATGTTCTAATATTAAACTTTGCATGCACAGGTGTTAAAACACATCTAGGTTTTCCTTCTGCATGTTGGTTATGTGAACAGACTTTGAGTCATTTTGTTTTGTCATTTCACTAGCCCTGTGCTACCTTTGTAGACCAAGGCTGTTTGGAACCAGAGTTCCTGGAGCCACTAGTGTCAAGTTAGTACTTTTGAGCCAGGTGTGATGAGGTAGAATGTGTGTGCTGCGGTCCTTGTAGACTGCAGAGTCTAATTTGGTTAACATGAATGCTCAAACCCTGATTGTTTAATCTAAACTGATCTTAATTTTGCAGTATGGAAGAGAAGCCCTGCTCATCTAGTGCTGCAGACAGGTGCGGTGGTGCAAATTAGATGTCCACAGAATTCTTGGTGTTTTTGCATGTGAATTGCTTATAAAGAATGGTTTGAATTGTTTGCAGCTCGATAGATGTGGCTGAAGAGGCAAAGAAGTTGATTGGCACAGGAAACAGGCACCTGGTGATGGGTGATGTTGTTTCTGCAGTCAGTGTGTTCCAGGAGGCCTGTGCCATGCTGTGAGTATTAGAGGCTGTATACTTCATTTTAATCTTAGACTTTAGTCTTCAGATGGCACCGTGGTGGCCCTGTTTAAAAATGACATCACGCAGTAGCAACTTCAAATACCTTAACTAATTACTTATAGTGTTGAATATTCCCATGATGGTGACTGCCAGAATATGTGCATTACATAAGTTTGACCTGAGAAATGTCATGACTATCATTAGCGCTCTGAGTGAATGTTTCTGCTTCAGAGCTGAAAAATATGGTGACACTGCAGATGAGTGTGGAGAAGCATTCTTCTTATGTGGGAAGTCTCTGCTGGAGCTTGCCAGGTAATGTCTAATGACGTCTTAATCTTGGCTTTTTTATTCTGAAAATATGAAGCACTTTTGTAAGTGTAATGTATGTTGATGCTTTTTCCAGGATGGAAAACACGGTCTTGGGTAATGCTTTGGAGGGAGTCCCAGAAGAATCTTCAGAAGAGGGAGAGAAACAGAACGATTCAAAGATTGAGAGTGCAGACAACTTGGATGGTTGGTGTTCTGGTCTAAAAATGTTGGGTTTTTAAAATTAATTTATTAATTGCTTTGTACCTCAGTACCTTTGTACCTCAGTATGTGATGTCATGTCAAGTGTGTGCAAGGCCATTCATTTATTCACTGTTAATGTAATGTTTCAAAAAGCTTCACAAATGAGTGTGCTTAAGCTACTGTTTGTTTGGCGGGGCTAAGGAGCACTTGCTTAAACCTTAATATTTCCACTGCAATACAGAGAAAACCAGAGACGAGCTCAGAGAACAGGTTTATGATGCCATGTCAGAAGACAAAAGGGGTTCAGAGGGGGAGAGGCAAAAGGTAAAAGAGGAAACCACAGGGGATTTGCCTGCTCAGAGGCAAGAGGGTCAAGACATGGCAAATGAGAAGACTGAATCATACAGTGAAAATGGACAGAAGACAGAGAAGGCAAAGTCTCCAGTTAAAGAGGAAGAGAAGGCTGCCGAGTCTCCTGCAATAAGGGGAGAGAAGGCTGCCGAGTCTCCTGCAATAGGGGAAGAGAAGGCTGCCGAGTCTCCAGTTAAAGGGGGAGAGAAGGCTGCCGAGTCTCCTGCGAAAGGGGGAGAGAAGGCTGCAGAGTCTCCTGCGAAAGGGGGAGAGAAGGCTGCAGAGTCATCAGCCACAAATGAAAAGACTGCTGAAAGTGAAGTTCAGGTAAAAGGAGCAGAAGCAGAACAAGCTTCTTCAAAACAGGAAGATGGTGCAGTTGTAAATGGATCAGAGAAAAGTGCTGTTAAAAATGCAGAGAATCAAGCTGGGGAAGAAGAAGAAGAAGAAAATGCAGAGCCTATGGAGGAAGATGGTGGAGGTAGAAATTTTAAAAATGGAGTGCGGGGGAGAGGTGGCACTGGTTCATGTAGGCAAACTTTCCTCCACTTGGTGAAGTCTTGCAGTGGGCTCTGGGCTGTGACAGTTTGGTGTTATGTGATTTTGGCAAAACTCAAATTTAAGCATTTATTGTTTAATTTTCATAGACAATGATGACGATAACGACGATGATGATGATGACGATGACGATGATGAAGGGGAAGGCAATGCTGAGGATAAGGTCTGTACTACATACAGACTGAATTAAGTTGCTGAAGTTTTAAATTACATTTATTAAATTATTCTTTTTGGATTTATAGGAGAGTGAGGATGAAGTTGGCAATCTCCAGTTAGCATGGGAGATGCTGGAGGTGGCCAAAGTGATCTATAAAAGGTATGGAGGTCTCACCCACTTAAGGACTTGCTGTTTGGGTTTTTACCCTTATGCTTGCATTCTGTTCCTAGAAAAGAGAGCAAAGATGATCAATTAATGGCAGCACAGATCTTCCTGAAGCTTGGAGAAGTTGGTGCTGAATCAGGTAGGTGTTACATAGCTCCCATTAATTCTATCCATATTTACACAGTACACCGAAAACATGGTGCTCTACACATCAAATAATTGTCTGAATGCAGTCCCACTTATCTTCTTAAATGACTTACAGTGGTCTGTAATTTGTGAGCAGTGTTGAAGAGCCCATAATTCTTTTTAGACTGAATCTGAAAGCCCAGGTTATTTAATACACAGTTGGCAAGAAGTAGCCAGCATTCTCGCATAAGCTTTTGACAAGTGACGGTCTTTCCTTTCTGAAGGTAACTACACCCAGGCTATAGAGGACTTCCAGGAGTGCTTATCCATACAGCTGAAGCACCTGCCCCCTCACAGTCGTCTTCTGGCAGAGACTCACTACCAGCTGGGCACAACCTTTAGCTATACAGCCCAGTACAGCCAGGCCGTCCAGCACTTCACTAGCTCCATCCAAGTCATTGAGAGCCGCCTGGGTATGTTCTAATTTGTTTGGGTCTCAACAGAACTTTCCTATCAACTGAACTGCATGAACTATGGGAGTTGTAGCAATTGAAGGTCTAATTTTGAGTTGTGAATCTTCTGCCTAGCCATGCTTCAGGAAGTGATAGACAAAGCAGTAGGGGAACAAGGAGCAAAGGAGGAACAGAAGGAACTGGAGGAGCTGAAGCAACTGCTGCCAGAGATCACAGAGAAGGTGGAAGATGCAAAGGAAAGCCAGAGGTCAGCAGCTGCAGCATCAGAAGCCATCCATCAGACCCTGGTGAGTTTATGGAACTGTGCTTAAGAACGGAGAAGGAGTCGGGGAAAGCTTTTCAGGGGTTCAGTCCTTTTTTTTGTTTTGTTTCTTTTTTAGGGGGGGGCATCTACATCATCTGCATTCACATCTGAAAATGGTGGTCCATCTTCATCTGCAATTAACCAGGTTTGGTCAACTTCAGCATTTGAGCTCTTTTGGAAAGTATGACTAGACCCACAACACTTATAAGTACAAGCTCACTAATTCACATGAGTTCTGAGTCTTTGAAAACTTTTAGGAAGAAAGGTGTAGTCCTGGATATTGCAACTTGATTCGTCACTTGATACTGAAGCACAAGTCTAATTTGATGCTCATTTCAGATTGAAAGCAGACCAGCTGATGATGCACCATCTTCAAAGCCTGTATCGGATATTTCACATCTAGTACGCAAGAAGGTCAGTCTTCGCTAGCTGCTGTGAAGGACTGATTTCCTGTCAGCAGTCCTTAATATATACTTTCTGGTATATTTGAAATCCCTGCCCTCAAAAGCGAGTTGTCCCTTACCTTTTGAGATGAGGCTTGCATGCAGAAATTTGTGATTAGAGGAGGCCTGATGTGGTGGTTGAGTTGGAGTCCAGACATTCATTCCCCCACTTGGCAGAGTTGTGGATTTGAGGATGTTCAGTAGATTAGCTGAGGAGCTGGAGAGGTGGTAAGAGGTTAAGAAATAAAGTTTGTTCTACCTTGCTTTGTATTCCTGCACAGAGGAAACCAGAAGAGGAGAGCCCAAAAAAGGACAGTGATGCTAAAAAGGTCAAACAGGAGACTGCAGTTAATGGCAACGGCGACTCTGCCGGCAACAGCAATGGAGTCCAGGAGAAAATGGAGCAGGAGGCGAGTTGATAGGCTTAATGTTTCTCCTTGTAGGGTCAGTGGAGGTTCCTCTGGGCAGCCTGGTTCAGGTTCAGGACAGTATGCTATGACTCCCCACTCCATTGCATGGCCCCATCCTTAGGAGTGTCTGATGTTTATCATTGGAGTCACGTTGGACTGCGGATTGATGGAGAGACAAACCAGTTGCTTCTAGGCAGTAGATTTGTGACCTAGTGATGCCATCCCACCCGTCCTTGCTCAAGCTATATTTTCATTTTGTGGTTGCTGAGTTTGGTGTACTTATTTTATTTATATATATATATATTTTTTTCCTTTTAGCCTGCAAATTCCTCTTCCTCAGTGGAGACCTCTGCGTGATGGGATTTTTGACTGACCATTGATCTTCCAACCAGCACAGCATGCCTGCCTCAAGCCTCTCCATGAACAGCTCTTTGTTTTGTAAATAAGACATGTACTCTTTCTGTGTCTGTCCAATTTTGTATTGTAGTAAAATTCAATAAAAGATATTTGCATATGTCAACTTTTTGTATGAGTTCTTACTGAGGACAAGACATGCAAAATGTGTCTCTCTCTGGACCTTAAATGATTTTTTTTTTTGTGTGTGGAAATTGTGATGCCCTATAAAAGCCATTAAGAGGCAAAGTTTGGCAACAACTAATGCAAACCTGTTGATTTGAATTGGCAGCAATATGTACAGTGAACTGTGCAATGGTGGAACGTTACTCTGTTGCAAGTCTTCGGAGGAATGCCATAAATTAAGTTGGCTGTGGCACTGAAGGTTACAAGAACAGACAATGAAGGCTAAAGAACTGCTCTGATTGCTGAATTATTGCTCTAACATATTCCATGTGTATTTTTAGCTTTACATGAACAGTGAAATAAGCTTCATGCTTATGGTTCAGGGCTACATTCTGCATTCTTCAGTTACATTGCTTCTAGCTGAAGAAATTAGGGTGTGCAAATGACAAAATTCTGTATCTGTGTTCTAATTGAAACTGCCATGCAGGTATGAAAGAATAAGAAATTTGTAATGTGAACAATCTGAAGAATTAAAAAATACTGCTTTAAAGAATTTTTAATGCTTTTGATATTTACAGCATCTTGCTTGGGTGAAATTTGTGGACCTTAAGAATATGTATTAGGGCTATTTTTGAGGCAAAAATATTCATATCAGATATTTAAGTTCTGGCAGACTCAAATTGCAGTTGAGAAAGACTTTCAGACAAGTCTGACAAATTCAGAGACAAGTTCCCATACTGCAGCAAATACTGAAATTATTGCATGGATTTCTGTGGGATGAATATAATTGCAATTTTAAAAAGAAAAATGGAAAAAATGTTAACATATCAATATGCTTAATTTAATAAAACATTTTCATATGAACTACATCAGTATTAGTATTTCTTAAAACAATTTGGTCTAATAAGTATTACACAAAACATACAAATGTTTACAAGCTGGGCCGGGGTGACAATCAGGTTTCGTCATTCTTAGCGTGTTCTCCACTGTGATCAGTCTGGAGGTGTGATGAAAAAAGCAAATGAGAGGATTGAAGTAATGTCAAAGATAGTGTCTGGCCTGCTAAAGCTGTCAATGACTGGCAGTCATGAAAAAGAAGCCAGCTAGTTGAATTGAACATTGTGTACAGTATATCTATAATTTACACACTTATTTGGTTTCTATAGACAGAAATATATAATAAAAAAGAAAATTAATTCAGAAATTGCTGCATTGCATACCATTGGTGGGTATTTGTAATGGCTGGTGTTATTAGGATCAATCTTAACCAGTGACTGCACATCTCCATCACGGGCATTGACAAGACGAAGGCAAATCTCCATGACGCCCACCTGACAAGAGGAGTAACAGTTACTGTTGAAAATTTCTCATAATAATTCCTCTTGTTAAAGAACTTTACGAAGAGGAACATCATATCTACACAGCACATAACTGGATATCACTATACGGGATTTACCTGCGGCACTGAGTTGAGTTGTTGCGGACTGAGGGACGGCCTTACTGGCATGGAGAGAAATGGGACCCTCCAGGACCCGCTCCGAACCTGATTGTGCTGGTCGAAGAGCTGCAATATCGCCCAGCTGTGAGGTACGAGCCCTTGGACATCCTGCCCACGAAAATCAGAACCCCCATTAGCCTGCATCTCCACAATCAGAGAAAGAGAAGGGGAAGGCGGCAACCTGCAAGTCAACAGTTACCAAAGATGTCAACATCGAAGTCAAATATCTTTCTTATTAAACACTTCCCAAATTTGTGTATCATCGCTTTACCTTGGCACAGACTGTCTGGCAGCCAGCAAAGCACAGTTTCCAAGATGTCTATTCAATGCATAGGCCAGGACCATGGGCTGACACTGCACAGGGGGCAAGGGGATGGGCTGACCCATCTCTTTGCCTTTAGAGTACAAACTGACGACCAGACGAACTGTGTGGAAATTGGTATCCACACCCAGCACCAAGTCATAGAAAATCACAAATCCAACCCTGGAGACACACACATGGACACATGATCACTTCAATGTGATGACTTCAATAATAGCAAATAACATTAGCATCAGTTAAAAATACTGAAGCTTTGACTCACACAGGATCATAAGGAGCAGGGCCATGTGTGTCCCTGGGATCAAGAACATGTCTGCATTGATAACTGGAGTTATAATCCTGCAAAATGGACCAAGAAATTAAGAAGGAACAAATGTAAACTTTATTGATTTAATTTAATCTCTATTGATTTTTCTATTGACTTACAATATTAATTAAACTGATCACCATAATATCACTAAAAGTCATCCAAGGCAGTCATAAATGACATAGGGTCTCAACAAACACAAGAAGCCCAATATTTAATGAAAATTTTAGTCATTAATTTTAAAAACAATGGCTTTAAAAATACATGCAATTCATAGCTCTAAGAACAAATGATATTAAAAAGTTCTACTACTAATGACAGTTAGGCTGCTTTTGCCTTACTGATGGTCCATCCTCCACAATAGCAACTGTGTGTAGAGCTGCTGCTGTGTCAATCCAAACTTTGAACAATGTGTGAAACACCTTTTTTTGTTTTCTAAAGTTAAGGTTATATATTCCCATAGTTTCAAAGCTTTAAATAAAATAGTTCTTTGTAAACTTGTAAAATAAAGCTCGTTCAGGGGGCTCCAGACAGGGGGCCATTTTTTTATTCTATGTACATGAGAGAGCTGTTTTGTTGCCTGAACAGAGAGAACTAAGACCCCAGGAGTCAACTAAGACCAGGACCAGCAGTGCTCAGATCCCTTGATGGTTTGACCTGATTCATTGCTGGGACCTGATTCATAGATAGAGTTTGGGTAATATTTTTGTTATCTGAGTCCGAGTACTATACTTTTAATCCACTTACAGTATATATAACACAGTCAGAAATCATCTACTGCACAGAGGATAAAGTGATAAAATATAATACTCACTAATGGCATAGTTGGATACATCAGGGCTGGAAAGGGTCCAGAAAAGACAGGTGGAGGAGGTTGAGGAGGAGCTCTTCTCTCCCTTACTCTCTCCATCTCCCTCTTCAGGCTGGAGATCTCTGCCTGCAGGCTGGTGATCTGATGAATGTTGGGTTTCTGCATACGGTGGAACTCTAAACCATCCAGAAAAGTAACAAAGAGCCGGAATTGTCTATTTTAGGGGTGAATATTGCGAGTTTCATCATATTATATTAATTAATGGACAACAATTTGATGTCCGTTAGACTAGTGATCGATATGAGAAAAATATAAATTGGCATTTTTTATTCCTGATGTATAGCCCACAGTAGCATGCATTATTACTCTTGATAAAGGTTATGATGAAACCAGCTGACGTCTCCGCTCTTGCATGGCAAGGGACATTACAATATATAAGATGTCTGATCAGAGTTTTCATTTTGGATTGATGCTTTGGACTCATCTAGCATTGATTCAATGTAGATCAAAGTAGACACCTCTACTAATAAAAAGTTGAATATTTGGTCAATAACCCTAGATAGCTATTAAATTATTGTAATCTATTTATACTAGTTTGGTCAATAATGCTGTGGAAGCCATCCAAGTGTTTTAGTAACTTACCTGCATCCCCTAGGTGTCTCTCCCTGGCCAGTTGCATTCTCAGGATCTCTTCCTCCAGCCTCTGGTTTTCAATCTCCATTACCAGAACATCAAAGTTCATCTGAGCTTGGTGGGAGAACTTGGTTCCTGAGGTCATCAATGAGGCACAACATTGTTTGAAGGTGTTTAAATAGAATCACAGAACAGAGCATAATATGCTGGATTACTCACGTCTTCTGTCCTGCTTGTGTTCTGATGTGGGTCGGGGCTGCTCCAGCATGGAAGCCTCAGCCTGCAGGTCATGAATTTTGGCCAGAACTTCTGGATCAGAACCACCAGACTGTATGTACTTCAGCTGCAAGGATCTGTCACAAGAAGGAGATTCTTTAAAGGACATTCTAAAAACTGTTGTGAACTCAGGCTTTTCGACTTTCAGACCACTGTGCCACCACTCAAGCTGGTTACTGATCTCCAACAAATACCTAATGCCTGGTCAAGGCGTTACAGTGAGAGGGGTGTAACAATCTTCGTTGATTCAATTTGGGCTGGTGCATAGCATAACAGTTAGACAGTTCGCTATGTGACTGGAAGGTCGCTGATTCGAATCCTGAACCAGTAAAGGTACCACTGAGGTACTCATGAGCAAGGTACAGCCCCAAGCACTGCTGCCCACTGCTCCTTCACAGATGGGTCAAATGCAGAGGTCACATTTTGGTGTGGTGTGTGATGGGTGTTTTCACAATGACAATCACTCACTTTCACTTTTAGTGATCAACAAGCCGATAGCACATATCCAAAATGAAGATGGAAATTAGACATCATACATATTGTAACCTCACATTATATTGAACAGGAAGCAAATTTTTATTAAAAGAAAAAAATGTTTTTCAGTTTAAATGTCTGGCTCAGGAATAAAAATGTCAGATGATAGTTTTTTGTGATTTGATGTGAATAGAACTGATAGCGTTAATCAGTCACTGGCTTCTGAATTGAACTGAATTGAAATCGTATCGTAGCATACATTTGCAGACATCGCATGTTGTCCATTGAATCAATAAAATATTGTATTGTGATTTACATCCCTAGTGGTCAGGACAAAATTATTAATTTAATACTCTATATGAGTCTCATTTGTTGCTTAGGAAACATCGCTTTATTGAAATTGAAACATGGAAAAAATAAAAATAACAGCATTCAATAAAATTACAGTATAAATTAGTGGAGGTTAGCATATTTTAGCCTCATGTGTGGAACCATATTGAAATTAGACAAACCTTATCTGACTGGACAGAGAACCGTCTTCAAAGGAGTTTAAATCAAAGGTGACGTGTTCTGTCTTTTTGTCCTCTAGTGTGTCTTGGGAAACATGGGCTTCTTTCATCTGATGATAGATCTGAGTTCTATCAAGGAAATGCACAGTAACAGAGATGTGGCAGAGTTACTCATGTCTTCAACTGCACAAGCAGAGATACTACAGCCAAGCTCATGTTTTTTCACTCTGTCTCTCACCCTTGTAGGCAGCTGATCTGAGTGCTGAGTTGGTGCAGGATTTCCTCATTTCTGTCCTCCTGCTCTTTTACAGTCTCTAGCAGGTCCTCCAGATGAGACATACTACCACCACCACCATGACCAGCCAGGTCTGCCAATTGTCGCTCAATGTCTGAGTGAATGATCATGAACACACACACAATTTAGGGAATGTTGGACCTTTCTAATTTTTAAAGAATTGTTCTTAAGAAAGTTATAAGATTTAATATACATCTGTAGAACTGAACAAATCCCAATAAATGAATGCATGTAATTAAAAAAAAAGTCAATCCTTGTGAAAACTGCACAAGTAGTTTTTAAGATAAAATTTCTTCTTTAAGAAGAAAACCCACAGCAATCAAAATGCTGCACTGACATCCATTTTGCATGAAAGTATATTTGCAAAAATGCTGTTAATATTTCTAGATCACACATTAACATGTTTTTCTAACACCTCATCTGTCAAGTTTTGCCTGCACATTTACTAGAGTAAAGCAAGCATATTGTATGACTTCACCAACCATGCGTTCAGAGACTCACCCTCTCTTTGCTCCTCCAGCTGTGCGTTACGAGCTCTGATCTCAGCCAACATCTGCCTGTGGTGCTTGGACATTTCCTGAAGCTTCTGTCCATCAACCCACTGACTCCCTGGGTATAGTTCCTTTAGAACCAAGAGAATGTGTGCACAAAGAGATTTTTTTAAGTCAAAGAATTAGATAAAAGGAGAGTTTACTTCTATTTGTTAGTGTTAAAGCTTAAATAAACTAAAAGAGAGAAACTGACCTCTTTTTGTCTTCTGCTTAAACTTTCTTCAACAGAAATTCTGAGCTTGTGAAACTAAAATGAGTTATTAAATGAAAGTAAATTGCAGATGGTTTGAACCCCCATTCTCAAATGTGTTTCCTACATCAAATACTTCTATAGCTGTTTTCAGTGATACTGATACTACTACTAATACTTTTCACTCCTAGCAGAAAATAGAAATTGAAATTCATAACACAAATTTGGTGTCAAACCTCATCAGAGAGCTTATTGATGGCCGAGGTCTCAGCCATGTCTTGAGGGTGTCTCTCGTCTCTGCTCCTCTGCCTCAACAGCGTCCTCCTTTGCTCTCTTAACTGGTCAATGACAGACAGTTGTGCCAAAGACATTACTCTTACACAACTTTAATTTCCAAACTGCAATTTTAGTGTTAATTCTCACATAAATGGTGAAAGTCTTGATACTCAAAAAGGCAGTATTCTCACAAATGTAATCTCATCAACAAACCACAAACAAGGAGATTGTTGTGAGAATATTATTAGATTTTACTCACACAGGTAAGATCAGGGCTCTTGGTCTCTTTAGGGAGAAGTCCTCTGAATGCAGCTCTATCAGACTCACTGATTTCATTTAGGTCTCTCTTTAAAATTACTGGATCTCCTATTTCACTTCCGATACAGAATCGGGCCTTGTGTTTATCCAAAAGGCCAGTGGATCGGAACGTCATGTTACACTCATGACACATAAACTCACCTAAACGCTGCATCTTACATCAGTTCCACAGAAGTCACTACTTTTCAAGCAGTGAAATTAAATCAATTCAGTCGGTTAATCCCAATTACGTTGATACACTAAACACCTGTTCAGACAGCCTCTCAATGTGTCTGTATAATCTAGTACTTGTGTTGATGCTGTGGTTTTGTTTGTTGGTTACAGTCGTCATGTCTGACATTTAGAGGAGGGTGTGGTTAAGGCAGCAGGTGTAGTTTTTTGGCTTTTCCTAATAATGAAGGCTGAGCTTCTTACAACATTGTCATTACTCTGTCCTTAAAACTTAACTCAGGTTCAAGTCCATTTTGTGGTCCAATTAGTGCTTTTTTGCTTGGGCAGAAAACGAAATTGTAGGCGTATTTGGCAAAGTGGTGCAAAATATTTATTACAATTTTCTTTTCGTTAACCTCCAAGATGCAGTAGTTTCTGTTTGTTGTCTCATACAGATAAACTCATACATGACACCTTATCTGCAAATCTGTAAATAATGTTAACAAAATAATCTTAATCTTCCAAAACTCACAATTTTTTATTCTTATATTTTTTACAATCCACCCTGAATATCAAGGCTGCAGGAACAACATAATGCAAACAAAAGAAGAAAAAAAAAACCTATTAATGTGGGATTTTTTACAGCTGTACCAAAATAAAAAAAAAAGAAACTTAAATCTGTAATAAAGCCTTTTATACCCTATTAGCGAAAACAAGGTACAAAAATGGAGATGCATAATTTCCACCAGCAGTCCCTCATGAAATGCAGAACTTTTACAGATGGGCTTCCACCATTTCATCAGCTGCAGGGAGAGACTAATTTTGTCTGGATTGACCGTTAACACGTTTGTCTTCCTTTTTTGGGGGGTGGGGGGACATGTAACAGAGGAGTAAAGCTCAACATTTCAGACAAGCCAATTATCATAAGTTATAGGGGTCACTTCTCATCAATGCTCTGCATTTTAAACAGTCAGCCTGAGCGCTAGGTACACATCCAGGCAGCGTTTTCCAACGATCTTTTTTGCAAACGTACATACTGGCATTGGTCAGACATCTTTTTACCAGATGCTAAATTTTAAGCTTCAGAAAATATGAACTCTGCTAGCTTTGAGTAGGCTTTATTAGGCAAACAGTGTGACTCTGTGTCATCTAAAACAAGAGCCATCGGACACACTGGTAGCTCAAAATAAAGGACTTAAACCAGGCTGCTGTTTTGGATGCTGTTGTGTGTTCATTTATTTCACTGTAACAGTGGAAAAGACTGTGCTTATAAATGGTGACTTAAGAGAACTTTCCCATTAGCAATTTCGTCTCTAATGTCTCCAACTTCATGAGAGCAGTCTTCCTGAAAACCAACTTTACATTCAACAGCAACATAATTCCCCTTCACACAGGCTACATGTCAACGCCAAATTATCACTGTGAAAAGATACTCACAATTTTCACGACCAGTTCAGAAAAGCCAGAGTAAGAAGAGAGGAACCAGTACAGTTTGAGTCAATCACTGGCAAAAATAACATTTTAGCTGCCAAACTGCACTAGAAAGATCCAAAACTGTGGGCTGTTTTTTTTGTTAGTGCTTCATTTGCTGCAGAGATGACTGGTTTGTGTTCATTTCTATGAGGGACTGGGAGCAATGCCGCTGTCAGTGGCTCACAATGATTGTTTCATCTTAACACTAATGCTACGAATTGTTTTCGCAAGAAGAAAATATAATTGAAAAAGGTGTCAAAGCCATTTTATAGAACATTCAGATGAAGTCATATTTCACGTTAAATCACGGTTATAATTGGTGTTATTATGAGTTAGTCTTTTTTTCCCCAAGCAGAAACAAAAAAAAATCTGGTGGGGGATGTGTGTGGCTTTTCATAGACACTTCTAGTTCAAGATAAACGGGAAAACACGGGAGAACAGGAGACAAAGAAAAAGAAACAGAAATTGACCATGAGGTGTCAACTCAGCGTTCTCTCTCTCTCTCTGGGATATGACTGATGTCCCTTGTCCATGAAAACAATATTCATTCTTCTTTTTGTTTTGAAATGAAAGGAAGGAGGTGTGAGAGAGAGCAAGAGAGAGAGCAATAGCGAGAATATGAGTGATGTTGGAAAGGGACACAGGAGTTTTAAAGCCACGTTAGGTATCTTCGTCGTCGGAGGTCTGGCTGCTACTGCTAGTCTCGGACTCTGAGCCTTCGTCCAGGCCAGGGTTCGGGGTGTTCCTCCAGGACAGCAGGGCCACACCACGGGGCTTCAGAATCACACCATTACGACCCAATCCATCCTTTTTCAGCTGAGAAACACAAAACACACAAAATCATTGGCATAATGCAGGAAATTCATTAGTGTTGTTTCAGAAATTCATCGAAAAAATATTCCAGTAAAATGTGCACTAAAAGCAACATCTAAAAGCAATTCTTCAGTGTACAGTGTGTGTGTGTGTTTTGTACCTGTTCAGACTTAGCCTGAAACTCTCTAAGCTCATCCTCTGTGAGGGGCTGGAAGTTGTCATCGTTCTCTGGATACTCCTGCCAGCCCATGGCTTTAAGCAGCCTGTGGAGAGGAGATAAAGAGATGAAAGGGTAAATGCCCCTAAATATTCTGGGTAGTGACTGGGAGAGAATCAACAGTATGTTTGCATGATCCCACACCTGTGCTCGGCCTCCAGTGAGCTGGATAAGTGCTCAGTGTCAGAGTCACTTAGAGAGTGAGACATGCCATTCTCGTGGGTATCTCCATACTCTTTTGGCTCAGGAGTGCTGCCCTCACCCTGAAGATAAAAACAATTTTAATCCAAAGCTGTTATAGAATAAGATGCATTTCACTCAGATGGCTATTTTTAAATGACTATACTAATTTACAAGAGGGAAAAATAAAAGCCTTAATTAACTAGAAAACGGGACAATATCTGCTGTCTCTTTCTGAACTATATATGTACAGCCACACATACATGTATTTACGTAAATATAGACAAATTAAATACGTCATGTGACAATTGTCATTTAAGGAAACAGGACTAAGAGTCTTGTATTAATCTATTCAATATTTAAATACACAATACAATAACACACACATGTTTAATTTTTACATTTATATCATATAAACACTACCAGTATCAAATTAACAATCAAGCCAATAAATTATTCCTGTCACAGACTTAATCAGTCCAACAAATTGAACTGACAGCCTTGAATTAACCTATACAATATTTAGATATTAACATTTCCCTCACACTTACATACAGACTTATGTCATAACCAGACACTGTCATGTTATGCCATATAAACACCACAAACATTCCTGTCACAAATCAAGAAGCAATACAAGACAAGATATGCAATACAAGTCCGTTAAAAAAAAACAACAGCATCATATGTGTGGGCAGAAGGAACCTCACCTCTGTTGGAGCTCCAGGACTGTGGCAGCCGCTCACCTCCCCGTTCCTCTCGTCCTTCAGCCCACGCAGGAACTCGCTCTTACGGTCTGTGCTACGCCGCATCAGCTTCAGCCTGGGAGGGGTGATGTCTATGGGAGGGGTAGTGCTGGAAGGAGGCTGGACGAGACAGACGCAAAAGGGAGAGAAGGTGAAACTCTTCAGGTGGCTTTCTTAGTATATGCAGGTGTCTACGCACGACTCTGAATCAGACTCGGGGCGATAATGCAGATCTCCTCACCTCTTTAGGAGTGCCATGGGGCGGTGCACTGACAGGTGCCAGAGGTTTGGTCACAGACACAGGGCTGGTGAAGGCTGAATCCCGACCAGAGAAATGCAAACCCACTTTAGTTTCCCTTCCATTGGGTTTCCATGGGCCAGTCTGCAGAGAACGAAGGGTGTAAAACTGAAACTTACGTATCTGACCGATAGGGGTGTCAAACTACATCGATACATTGACTCAATAATCAAGGAGCCAAAAGCATTCCAAATGAAAACATCGACCGCGTATCATAGATACATAAGATTGTAACGTCACTTCATCCTGACGTCTGCGTTTATTAATAAAGAAGACTTTTTTTAAATTTAAATGTCTGTTTGAGCTCATGAATTTACTTTAAATGTACTTTAGTTTCTTGAATGTACTTTAGTTTCTTTTTGGGATTTAATATAAATGGAAGTGTTTGTGTTAAATCAGCATATTATTGTGAATCCTCAATTGAAATCAAATCATTGCTGACTTTAGTGATATTGAAAGCCATCAAATTGTTGTCCACTGAATTAATATAATGTTGTATCATATGGAAACTTGTGATTTACACCCCTACTAACCAATCACAAAATTTTATTAAATTCACATCAAAAACCTCCACTAATTAACAACGAAATACGTACAAACATTTCAAAGAGTAAGCAGCTAAAGCAGTTTTCTGAGTGCGGTACCTTAGTTGGGGCGGTAGCGGGTTTAGGGACCAAGTTCTTGTAGACGCTGGGTCCAGTGATGGGGACTTTGGAGCCATTGGCAGGCAGAGGACCGGCACTGGCAAAGCCAGCAGAGAATGCAGCACTGGGGTCCTCTTTAGACACTTTCTTAATGACCAGCATCTTAGACATAGCCTGCTTAGCACTGGGAGGGTTTTCTGTGGAGGTAGCGACAAACTAGCATTGTTCAGCCAGAACATGACCCACAATCCAAGCATGCAAAGTGGGGATGTAGAAGTTACATGTTTAACATTATTAAAGAGGGAATGTATTTTTACAAGTGATCAAAGGCATCTTCTTACCCCACACGCCTGCTGGAGTTCCCACAGCACGAGCCTGACCTGCTGGTTTTCCAGTTGTTTCCGGATTCAGGGAGGGCTGGATTTTGCAGAAAAAGTTTTAAATAATGAAATTATTAAGATTAAATCAGATTAATACCACCATTAATAAATGTTTTATACAGAAAAATAAAATGGAGAACACAACAAGAATGAGAGTTAAAACTAAAGCAAAACTTATTGTAGCCAATATGAAAACGTATTGCTTTTGTATTACCTATTCTTACTTCTTATTGGTATTGTTATAACAAAAATTATAACTAACATATCACACTTTTTATGGAATTAATTAAAACATGGCTACACAGTTAAAACCTAAGATAACGGGGGAAAACACTCACAAAATCCTCTTCAACAAACTTCAGCTTGTCATCGTTGCGCTCCTCGTCAGAGTAACGGTCCTGGAAGGGCCCAGCCTTGCGGGGATGGAAGTTGCCGTTGCGCTGCCGATGGCCCCCCTGCCTGTCCCTGTCTCCTCCGCCGCGCTTGGGATGGCGGCCGTGGTGGTGGTGAGAGCTCTCCTGGCCCCGTGGGGCCCCATGCCAGCTGGGGGTCTCCTTCCACCCATGTCCACTGCCCAAACCTCCCTGGCTGCCCTTAGCTACGCCAGAGTCCACAGAGTCGTGCCTCAGGAGAGACGGCTGCAGCCACCCATCACCTGGACAGGGACAGAGTGTGTTCAGTGGTAAGTAAAGGATGCTAAAGCGTAAAAAGGGCAAAATACTCTGACGGGCGCTGTGAGAGTTTCTGCACTCATTTTACCTCCAGGAGCTCTCAACGGGTCATTGTTGAAGAAACCATCAGAGGAGTTGTGTCTGCGGCGGTTCACTCCCGGCCGGCCATCTCCACGGGGAAACTGCTCTCCATGTTTTTCAAGAGGGGCTGCAGGGGACTGGGGGCAAACAGCAAAATCATACTTTACAAACTTTTGGTGCATTTCATGAGAAAAAGGTCACAATATCACATGTGCTACCATCCAGGTATGATCTTAGTGCTGGGCGATATTACCTAAAATCAATATCATGATTAATTGAACGTTTTGCCACAATTTATGAACAATTATTTTATTTTGGGGATAAAATACCCTCATAGTTCAATGACAAGGTTTATACTGTAAATACGTTCAACTACTAAAGCTGGAATATTTTTTAAAGAGTGCATATCTGTGATTTTAAGATAAACAGAGGAAACACGCAGATGTAGGGGCAGACTAGACGGGGCAGAGTCATGTGACAACATGTATTAGTATATTTTAATAGGATAATACATAAATACACAGGGGACAAGTATTAACAGAACTATTTTCTTCTTTTAAAAATAATCAAAATGACCAATGACCAGATCTGAGGTTCTGAATATCAGTTCTGATTAATTGCCCAGCCCTCTATGTAGTCCTCAAGTCAACTAGTATTATAAAGCCTTGTTAAACCTTTTGTGTTCTGAAGGAAGTGTGCTTTTCCAGGATAATGCACTCATCCATTACCCGGGCAGTTGCCTGGCACAACATGGCAGTGCTGAAGTACCTGCGATCATAATTTGCATCCCTCGTTAACTCAAGCTCTTCCAATCTTCCGGCAACTACCAGGACTTCCACGTTTACAAGTGTTCCTGTTAAACTAAAGCTCCAAATCTACCATAAATGCTAAACTCCTCACAGGTTCAGAAAGCTTCATGTCCTAAAATAAGCAGTTTTGGCAGATTACAGAGCATATATTTTGCCCTTCACACCCACAAATGTAGTACAGGTTGTATCACCTTGGCAGGCTGAGGCGTGGAGAAGTTAAGCCAGGCAGGAACAAAGTCATGCTGCGCCATTTAGGTCCAGTGTCTCCCGTCAGTGGATCGAGGCATCAAACCTCATGGCCTGAACTGGCAAAGCAAGACAAAGCCATTATGTGTGTCCTCCTCAACTGAGCAATTTTATTCATTGCAGACTACGTTCTTCTGAATTAGGGCAGTATGCATAAATAAAACTTGTTGCAAAATATGACGTACACAGGGCTAACAGATCCAAAAGCCTGGTATACAGAGGGCAAAAAATATGACATCTTGATTTATTCGAGTTTGCATTTACATCTAGAACAGCTGTAGATTTGTAAGCAATGTGGAAACAAAGATTTCAAATTAAGATATTCAAGGAGCACAAGAATCTTTCAGCAATTGGCTATTGCATTGGGAGAAAGTTTCTGTTCACATGTATTTAAAGTTGTAGCAAAAACTTAATCTCAGTTATAAGCTGAATACATCACCCAAAACAGTATCTGGGTTACAGAACAAAGATGTGCATTCTTACCCCAGAGTCGTAAGCTCTGTAGTCCAGTGGCCCTGTCCTCGGCTTGGTCTGTGCAGTGGATCCAACCAAATTCACTCACGTTGCTTTTGCTGTGGAACCGATCTGCAGCCACAGGACACCCGGAGCTCTCCTCTGACCAACTCCAGTCTCCAGGATGGTGCAGTGCGTGGCAAGGTGGCAGTAAGATCTTGTGTTTGTGTCTGGATGTCCCACGTAACTGGAAGATGGTTGTGGTGGTATGGCAGGAGAGGCTGGTATTTGTTGATCAACAGGGTTGATAAATGGAAGCGGAAGAACGAGGTGTAGAAATCAAGTGCCGGTTGATTTGCTTTGCCTGCTTGACTGTCCAGGAGCCCCTTATTTGACTGGTGGTAACAGAGGGCATCCAGGTAGCCAAAATAAGATGGTTTGAGTAGAAAAAATTGTGTG
Organism: Distichodus sexfasciatus; assembly: GCA_032718565.1. Classification (NCBI taxonomy): domain Eukaryota; kingdom Metazoa; phylum Chordata; class Actinopteri; order Characiformes; family Distichodontidae; genus Distichodus; species Distichodus sexfasciatus. The sequence goes on from JAVGVS010000003.1 coordinate 5,413,839, forward strand.
GAAGAAATTGAGAGTTTTAGACCAGTCTTTTTATCTGGAAGGCTGTGGAAGCAGCACGTTGTGCTGGCTCTCAAGCTGAAAAACTCCCTTTTATGAACTCATTGCAAGCCAAAAATTAACAGACAAAAACAGAAGAAGGAGAGGGTGGGGCTGTACCACACAACGTTCTGTTGCAGAGAGTGACGAGCCAAATATGTTCACCTCATGAAAACAGTGAGGGTGCAACGTCAGGGTAAAAAAGGGGGCTGATCCGTCACATTACAATAGCTGAGGGTGCTTGGTGCTATGGAATCATGGGCATTGCTTTATCTTTCAAAGGCGCATACTTTGGACAAAATCATTGGCTGTTAGAAGGAAAGGAGAATATAACATCTTTAACGCTCGCCGCACATGGTGTACGAACTCATAGACCACAAGTCACGTTAAACGTCCAGAGTATCTGAAAGGAAGTACGATGTGACCCTTAATAACGCTGCAGATTTTACAGTTCATCAACTCAGGATGGGCCTTAACTGATGAGCAAACTGACACCACAATCCACAGCTTTTCAAGAGCAATGTTGTTAAATAGAAGCCAATGAGCATTGATGATTCCACAGCAATTTAACGGCAAATCCAAAAGCTTTAAAAGACAAACAAGTTGAACGACAACAAAAATTGAGTAAAAAAAGGATAACAGTTCCTTGCAGAGTATGTCTTGTCCAATAAGATGTGCGGCAAAAAGAAAAACTATCCAGTTAGTTCCTGCTGACTCTAGACTTCTTTGCTCCGACTCTGCAGACCAAATCTGTGAAACAGAAACAGATATTTACCTACATTTGTTTACTGGTTATTTACCTCACCCCCACTCCTTAATACAAGATCTAGGGCTAGTCTCATGGACATGGATTAAGCCTAGTCTTGGACTAAACTGAAGTACTAATAGGCTTAATCGTAGTCTGAGAAACTGGCCCCTAGAGCCAGTCACATTGGCCCCTTATATTAAACTTCAGAATAGGTCTAATCCATGTTGGAAACACACTTGCAGTATTTCTTTGTGCAATAAATAGATGCTAATAAAAAACATTTATTTTACCAACTGCATGGATTTCTTTACATTTGTGACATTGACCAGATTTACATTTGGCAATTTACATGTAAAGAGTGGTGTTTAGGTGCAGTGTACAGCTGATCTGCACAGCTCCAAGTCTGCCTGTCTGTTTTGCTCCTAAGACTTTTTAGTTTGATGGTGTTTTATCCATGAACCCCTTAACAGCAATAAATGTTATATGAAGCATTACTGACCACATCTCTTGTAGGATAGTCAAGAAAAATAAGAACAGAGTTAGTTTTGCATCTGTATTAAACATCAAAAAGTATAAGTTGTCTGACTTCACTTTGCACCTCTATATAACAATCACAATAACAAAGCTGAAATGATACAGCTCTGCATGGAGGAAGGAACAAAAGCGCATGCATTCAGCTCCAGAACAGCAACTGGCTCTCATTTAACACCATTAACATCAGATTCCAACATTTTCCAAACATGAAAAACAGTTTTTGCACCCATTCTTTTGACCTTACATAAAACACGCCTCCTCCTCCTCCACAAATGGGACTGGAGCTTTATTATCTGCAGCCATGCTGTTTACAGAAACATAACCCCAAAATACCCAAACATTTGCTTCCAAAACAAATGTTTTCACCCAAACGTGTTAAGGAAAGGCAAAATCTAAAACAGACGTGTATGGAAGGCATGTGAAGTGCATTCCAAATGCATATTGTAGATTAGTGTCCTGAGTAATCACTGACTGGTTAACTTTTCGTTGAGATGTTTAACATGACTAATCAGCTCGGAGTCTACGAAAAAGCCTTTAATGGATTTTGTCCCAATACATTAGCAATATCGCAGACATGCATTATTAAATCTAATCGTGTGGCTTGGAATTGGTGAAGCTAGTAAACAAGCAGGTAACTCCATTAAACTAGTAATGACTAAGTCTGGAGTTCCAGCGTTAGCTAGCAACTCCGCTACTCTTCGTTAGCTAAGGCTGAGCGCTAACCTTGACCAGAAGTGCACGTTGCTTATAACCCTGGAGCACAAAAACAGCTTAAAACGTCGTGCAAAAACACACAAGGAGTTATAACAGGTCTCAACAAATTACCGCCCAACTCACCTAGCATGAGCTAGCACGACGCACTTATCCAAGCGTAGGCCATTCAATGTGTAGCTGGCTAGTAACGTTAGCTTCCGTGCTAACTGTAGCAAATCGTGCACCAGCAACGCGGCTCGTTACAAACGGGCACAAAATGGCAAACGCGCGGCTGTAACGCTCTTCACAACATAACGACGCGAATATACTCCGAATTTCGAGCACGAAACCCTCGGAGGCGAGTTGTGTCTTTTAGCCGCGACGATAGCCTGGTTAGCCAGCTAGCAATTTGGGCCAAAATAAACTGTTGCAAAATGGCTCCCTAGCACCGCCGAAGCCTTTACTCGTAACGACAGGAGAAATATCTCGATGCTCTCACACACACTCTTACACTCACTCACTCAGGCGCACCTTTCGGTCCGTTGTCTGTCCAAAATAAGTTAAGCGTGAGGCGCCCGTGTGTTTCTTCTGTAGTCCAGCCGATGGCGTGTTAGTTGTCGTATTTGTGAGCTTGTAATTTGTTTGTGTTTTTGAAAGCACACTGGTTCGGGACTCCGTCTAGCTTGTTCCTGTCTACTTCTCCACAGACGTGCTAATCGATCGCAGAGCGGGCGGCCGCGTCATAACATTCCCCCGCACGCGCGCTATTAATCCCGAGGACACATTTAATTTAGTTTTGCTCAGGACATTGACATTAAGTTACTGAGATATTGAAATTGATATAACTAATGACTAATCCATTGTGCAGGAATGAAAGAGTCACATTTATGGCTTTTATCAGATACTCTGTAATTGTCCTACACAGCTGGTAGAGCTGACCTGGTGAAGTGTTCCACTGCCCTGATCACCATCTATAAGGCTTTAAAGTTTATTTATTAGCTCCTTACAGTTATAGTGCATGTAGCCCTTTTGCTCCTGAGACAAGAGAAACCGCGCAAAGGGGGTTAAATGTAAGCATAAATAAATAAATAAATAAATAAATAAATAAATAAATAAGCAATTAGATAAATAAACAAACAAACTAACAAATGTAGAGATCTTAGAAGAATAGGGCTGAGCAATATATTGTTCCAGCATCAACATTGTGATAAAAGTGAAAACCAATTATATCAACAGTTTTACTGCTTTTATATCCTTATATCCCACTGAACTGTGAACACGTATCAAGTTGCTCAAAAATTATGAACAGATTTTCACTTTTTGTCTAGGCTTTTTAATCCACGAAGGTTTACTATTAGGAGAAAATAATTTGTGTCTGTGAATAAATGCCATGAATGTAAATGAAGGAAAGAAAACATATTCAGCAAGGCTCTTTATGGCATATAAATAAAGATTGTTTGGAAAAATTGGCTAAACTGGCTCATCAGAAAACTGTGTTTTTCCCGTCTTCTGAATACTTTTGATGCCTGTCTTTTGATTTGACTTACAGTTTTCACACCATTGTAATAAATGTTGACACCATAGGTCAGATTCTATACACATTTCGATTACTGCTGGAATGAGTTGCCATCACTAAAAATATCCAGTCAAAATGTTTCTGTGGTCAAATACTGACCACTAGTTATCGAGACTAAGACACTTTATTATTCACACACACACACACATCTACAATTCTCCAACGTGGTGAAATAAATCTGTAATATAAAAAAATATATAATATGCATGTGCATTACATTTATAAACAGTTAAGATGACGACGATAAAATAAATTGTTTAAAGCAGAGTGTAAAAGTACAAATTTCGCGATGGGACTTTTATTTTGTAGAATAGTTCGCCATAATAAAGACTACAGGCATGTCGCTGCCTTCACACGCTTAACTGCGTTGTTGCCGACCTCTGTGCCTGTTTGGGTTATAATGTGAATTTTGAGGTATGTTGAATCTGCCTGATTGCTTATTAATAAAACGCTGATAAAGTCAGATGCAGATACATATCGCTGAGCTTCAGTGTCGCTGTGAGAACTCTAGCAGCTCGGATTAAAGATCTAGAGCAGAGCGATAGATCCTTAAAGCATGGCCTTTACATGAAGTAGTTCCTTCATACGCCCGGTTATCTGTTTCATAACGACAATATCAAAATATTTTCTGCATTAACACAAATCGATTAGCTTTATTTCATTTGTGTTCTAGACAGAATGTCACTGGCTCTACTAGGAAGGCATTTCGTTACCAGATCTTGGGTAAGTCAAATTCACATTTTCTTCACTATACTTTTGCGGATATTAAATGCCTGACTCTAAAAATAACTACGCTGCATGTGTACAGTGTAAAATTTGTCACCAGAATTAGTCTAGGTCACGCACAGTTTTGCATTTTCATCTTTGTAAGGTCCTTCCTTTGACTCAGATAATGACTAGATGTAAATTCTACTACAGCACCCATCGTACCTTCAGTTACCAGAAACAAGTCTTTTCACTCTTTTAGTTTATCACATAAATTGCTCTGTTACTTTGTTGCTCTGTTTCTGAAGCTGTCCTCACATAGGAAAATGTTACCACAAAGCCGAAAAGTGGACAATTATAATTGTTTTTAAGAGAACAATTGGGACCTCGCATACACAGCAACCTAAATGTGTCTTGCTGTCCTATCCATCTTACATTTAGTCCCATAATTGCTAGTTAAATAATACAAAATATAAATCAACCCTTAAAATTCACTGTCCTTGTTAGATTTTGTCAGTGCTAGAAATGAAAGGTTTTCCTTTAAAATGTTTTCATTCTGAAAGCTGGTCCTCACATACCAAAATGTCTTTACAGAGTTAGCAAAATCTATTTTCATTTCCCTATGTTTAAAGGGACGATAATGTTACACTTTACTGCTTGGTTATTTGTTCAATTAGTTAAACAATGTGACCCAAAACATAATGTTTGTCATCAACATGCCTCATGATATTTTTGAGTATATTCAGGAAAGTGAAGCAATTGTAGGTTTTAGATGCAAGTCAGATAGCTAGAGGGATGTGGAACTCTCAGAGGCATTTACAGATGTTAACAAACACACATGCGTTGTTTGTTACACATTATTGCTTTCATTTACAATCAGTGCATGCATTGGGGGATTCTTGAGCCCATTAGCAAAAAGCATTGGGTGTCTATTTGATCTCTCCCATTATTAGTCACAGTTACAATTATGTAAAGCTTTTCTGTATGCTCAACATTTCTTCAGGCAACAACATTAGCTGTGCTGTATATTTTTTCCCAGTACAGGCCAGGCCGAAACATGGTTTGCTGCATGTATCATCTTTTCTGAAGTGCAAGTTGTACAGCTGCTGGCATTGGTCTTAACTTTTAGTCTGTCTTGTTTAAATCAATATATTGTACTTCCAAGTCATTTCAGCAAAACCTAAACCATAAAGGGTTTTAAGGGTTGATCTAACCTCTGCTAAGATATCTGCAGTCAACTGTCCATAGCATGCTTTTTTGTAATTTTATGATCAGAAAAAAGAAACGCTTATTTAATTGTAACATAGTGTAACATTAAATCCCAGCCTGGTAAATGTACTACTGAGACTCCCTGAGCGAGCAATGCTCCTTGTCAGCTGCCCGCTTGTCCTCCACAGATGGCTTAAACGCAGAGGTTGCATTTCATTGTGGAGTGCTGTGTGTTCAAAATGACAATCACTCACTAACAAATATGGTTTTGTTTTTACTGACAGTGTCAGAAATGGAGAGGACTTCAGCACATATCCAGGAAGTTCGCCTCCTCCGGCCACCAGACTTGTTATTCTCTGTTGTTCACAAGGGATAGATGTGGACAACAGCTTTCCAGATATGCCACGTGTTTTGTTCTCAGAGCCCAGTCATTCCACTGTTTTTCACAGAAACAAAAGAAACGCCAGCCTGATGAGCCACCTCCACGGGAACTTGACCTGCTCCGTTACGATCTGACGGACCTGAAAAAAGCCCCCAAGCCGGCACTGTATCTTGGATTTTCTGGTCTTGTCCCATTTGTCGCAGCTCCTCTATTCATGGCTGTCACTGAAGCTTACCTTCCTGAGTTAGCCTTTGCTCAAATTGTGTATGGGGCCTCAATTGTATCGTTTCTTGGTGGAGCTCGATGGGGCTTTGCATTACCTGATAGCAGCCCTGCAAAACCTGATTGGATTAACTTGGCCAACAGTGTAGTGCCCTCCTTAATATCTTGGTTAGCCCTCCTTTTTAGCCACAATATTGTGCAATCTGGCATGCTTGTTATTGTGGGGCTTGGCATATCACTGCATTATGACCTGTCTCTGTTGCCCACATACCCCAGCTGGTTTAAGGCACTGAGGACAATCCTCACTGCCGTAGCCTTTCTCTCTTTGGTGGGCACTTTGGTTATAAAAGGGTTTTATCCAGAGAAGAGATATCTAACAGATTAAAGTGAATGTTGATTTTTTAACATGCTCTTACAGTTTGACATGAAAAGTTGAAAAAAGTAGTAAAAATATAGAATAAGATGGTTGTTCTGTATTTACTGTTCAAATATTTGAGCAAAAAGCTCTTTCAAGCTATATTTTACTATGTACACGACACAGATATTCAGCAAAATGTACATACATTTCATAGAGACATTGATGATAATAAAAACGAAGGGTTGTAAAAGCAAATGCATGAATATATGACACGTTTGATGCAATGTGACACTTCCGGTTTCCGGATTTGAAAATAGCTAAATGGTGGGATCTCAAGCAGATATATTGCACGTCACAAATAATGAGAGGAACAGGTACATTAATGCACTCGAGGCAAAATAGAGTTCAAACGAAAATAAGCAACCTCTACTTGTGTGCTGTAGATGGCAGCAGAGTCTCCTTCAAATGTGCACCGAGATCATTTGCTGATCTGAGACCAGCGATCCAGGGCTATTTACGCGCCTAGGTGAACTGAGGAGATTGAGGAAGCGGGTAAATTCCTCTCTGACCGGCGGCAAGAAGCAAAGACCCGGGTTAAACCCTTACGTGACTCCTCAAACCCCCTATGTAGTGAACTAAGAACATGTGGGACAAGAAAAGCCTCACAAAACATCAAATTTGGGAATGAAGTCAGATTCACAATGTATTAGCGATAGCTCCCTATATGATATGAAGCGCACTACACAGTGCGAAAAAAATACGTTTTTCTTAGACGTGCGTGATGTACTATGTAGTGGATACGAAGCCAATGCAGTGCGATACATAGGTAAGCGAAAACGGGTTTTCCGCCCTATGTAGTGTACAATGTATCAAATGTAGATTTTGTGTGAAGTGCACTACTTAGTGCGAAAAACCCGTTTCCACCGAACCTTGGCAGTGCACTACCTAGGGAGAAGGAAGCCAAAGCAACATTAACCACGCGGCGTTCCACATACCGTCACCTCTGTTATTTGGTCTGTGATGAGTGCTGAATCCAGCGATGGGAGGTGACAAACACCTGACGAAAGCTGTTCCGAACACGAAGGACAACGCCAAAGTCTTTGAAATTCGGTACATCGGAGGTGATGATTGATAAACGGGGTTAACGTTATTTCGCACTTTCTTTTCGTCCGCCAGTCAAGTCACGTCAGCTGTATAGCGCGGACTGCTTTATGGACTGTCAGTGAAGAAACGGGGGACTCCATGGACTCAAGTGATTATTGAGGAAAAAACACAAATATGTACTTAAGTGAATGAAGTAGTCATCAGTGTGGAAATGAAATGCAGTTAGAAATGTGGAGCGTTAATATAGTGTAAGGAGTACCGGTGCACGCGTTTGTTGGCTAGCTGGCTAGCGTTAGCCACTTTAACGTTGCTTCTATTCACCGCAGCAAATGAACTGGTCGTCAGGGAATTTTCATTTACATTTCTTCGCTTGATAACTTCGCCTTTAAGTTTTGCTTCCGCAAACTGAAAACAAAACAGTTTAGGCTTATCTGAATTTTCTTTAAGCCGCTCCTGCAACTTGTCTAGTTTTGGTCGTTAGCTCGCTAACTTACCTTTACATCAAAGGAGGGTGAAGCTAACAAGCCACATCCACTCATGCCGCTCAAGTAAGCCTTAAAAAGGCGGGCACAGATGCCCAGACCCAAATATTAAATTAGTTTAGTAAGTTAGGTAGTCAAACGTTATTTTCTGGGCATGACATGTCCAGGTTCCGAGTCAAAGTGACTTGGGCTCGTTCTATTACAAGCCATTTTCCTCAAGTTGCACCAGATAGAAACCGCAGCGCCGCTTTTGTTGTCAGACACCGAGGAGAGGAGAGGGAGTTTGTAAATGCAGCTCTCCACCAGATTAGGTCGAACCCTCTTTATTTCCCAGAAAATCACATTCATGGTTGTCTGATCCCCCACTTTCTCTGACCGTCTTCGAAATGAAGAGAACGGAGAACAAGCAAAAAAGGAAGCTGGCGAGCGGCGAGCAGCAGCCGAGCGGAGCTGAAGGCAGAGACGCGGTAAGTTCTGGCGGTTTAAGGATTCAAGATTAAAGATTGACGATGCTTTATTAATCACATACATAGTTATTCATGTACAGCATATATTCAGAGGCAAACCTGGTTCAGTTCTGAACAACTAGAACCCTAAACACACTGGACATGTCATGTTACTAAAACCAGTTTGAGAGCTTGACTTTTTGTGGTAAGGCCCATTGTTCCATTAAAGTTTATTATTAAAAGGTGGTTAAATTGTGTCCATGAAAAAAGTCATGATTGTAAATGTTTTAAATGCCCATTTTGAGCAAGGCTCATGGTGAAGTGTACCCAGAAACCATCACATTCATCATCCTGAACCGGCTCATCACAACATTAAGGGTTTTCCAGTCTTCAGAGCAGATTTTGCCAGTGATCTTTTAATTGATTTGACTTGACAGCCACACACATAATAATGGGTGGTGACACAATAAAGCACATTTTAGTGACATCACTAGCAGAATGATAGTTTTCAGCCCATATATCCAGAACCACACTTCATTACAGCTAGATAGTTGTTATAAATATCCAAAAAAGTTTGTTTTTGTGGTCAAGTACTAACTACAGTTGACCAAGATATTTTTTTAGCAAAACACATAGTTATACAGGTATACCATATAGTGAAAAGAAGGTTAGGTTAAAAATATAGTAGTAGTGTTTAGAGGAGAATTATGATAGTCAGTGAAAGTACCCATCACCGATATCAAGTAAATTATATCCCTCCCTTGTAGATTTGTCTTGGCAAATGACAAATCCTTTTTGTATTAAGCAGCAAAAAATTGTTTAATTTGTCACACTTGACATTGCACGTCCTGCAGGGTGACTATTGTGTGTTCACACATGACTTGATGGTACGTGATGGCATTGCTGAAACAATATATTGTGTAGCCATACTCTGCTTAGCCTTAATTAACATCAAGTGCAGGATGAATGGGCTCCATGTATGGCTTTAGGCCAACTATGTTAACAGTCATTGTTACTGTGTTATTTACTTTATGCCAATACACCCCCTCCCAGTGTTCAGCACAGTGTCAGACTTGGTGTCATTGGTATTGTACCTACAGGAATGACTGTTGTAGATGCTGACATAAAAGGTGAGAAAAAATGTCCTTTATGAACTTAGTGCACAGATTTTACAATGAGAGCCAACTGTTTTTTGGTTACATTGCTGACATTTAATTTCTCCAGTTCATTGCTCTTTGGTCTCATTGATGTTTGAAAGGAAAAAGCCAATATGCCATATTTCAGGGAACAGAGTGTGTTTTTTGGGACATGGTTGCAGGTTGAGTGAGTTTGCACTTGGCCTGTGCTGATCTTTGTGAACCACCGTTTCCTAAACCATGATTAACGTCTTGCAGGATTTTGGGAGTTATTGCTATGTGGATCGTCATCTTGGTGATTGTGTGGTTTTTATGACTTTTAGTTTTCGCCTCAAGGATGAGCACAAACCACAATTGCATGTTTTTCTTGGTTCTGTTGTGGCTTGTTGGATTATCTGTTTACAGATAAAGTCATAAACACTGTGACAGTAAGGTGTGTTTTCTGGGCCGTGGAGCACACGTGGTTGACATAAAATAACAACTCAAAGAGACAAGCTAGAATCCAGCTCGGACGTGTTCTAAAACTTTCTTAAAACTGTACTGAAAATGTTTGACTTAACTTGATCTAGCTAACTAAGGAACCTAACATTTTAGAAATGCCAGTGTACTGTTTAATAAAGTCAGGTTGCTGGGGCGAGACATTCATGCCCATGATGTTTTCTTTGTCTCCACACAATGTGCTGAAAAGGAAGATGGTGAAACAATAATTATCAGTCAACTTCCTGTTCCTGTTATCGTCCATATGACATGTATGAGTTTGTATGGGAAAAGTAAAGCAAGTCTTGCAACAGACTGTACTGAGGAGAGGTGAAAAAAGACTTACCTGTGGCTCGCAGTGGTTTATAACTCCTTTGTCACATCGGTAACTTGTTTGTCAGGTTTGGTGTCATTGGGTCTTCTCTGATCATTTACGCCCAATAGTCAGGGGAATTAGACTTATCAGAGAAAAGGAGCTTGTGGGTAAACAAATGTTCTTTTTTTGCCTGTTCTCACATGCACTCTGTGAAAAAGGGGGTTTCCACAGTGAATGTAGATTTGAATTTTTCTCATCCAACTCATCCAAATTCTGGTTGCATTTTGCATCTATTGCCCCAAATTAGAATAATACAGTGGCTAAAGCTGACTTATATTTGAGTAAATATCAGCTTTAAAAATCCATATGCTTGTGAACGATGTTTGTGAATTATTGTGGTATTTACTGGCTCAATCAAGTCTTTTAAATTTTGCCCTCAGGAACTATAAAGGTAATGTTTGCAGAACGTTGTTGTGTTTTTTGTGTGGTGAGGGTTCAGCTGGGGTGGTGTTTGTAAGCACCTTTTGGCTTAAGGTGGACTGGTAGTTACAGTGCAAAACTGAAAAATTACACTTCTTACTGGTTAAATAAACCTGAATGAGAAGTTAGGGCTGCTCGATTATGAAAAAAAACATAATCACGATTAATTTGGTCAATCTTGAAATCACGATTATTTAACACTTTACTTTGTGTTACTATTTAAGACTTTATGCTGCTCTCCTCCTTCCGCCATCTTTACCCGCTCAGACTGTACACCGCCACCAGAACACACACGTGCGTTCAGTCTTCGGAAGGTGCGTTAGTGCGCGCGCGTGTGTCATTCGGAACACAAGACAAAATATGAGTATACTTGCAGAGCGTAATGTGGCAAAATAATTGTAATTATAATTGTTTTTTGTCGATTACATTATTTTTGTGATTGTTTGGAGCTGAAATTGAAATTGAAATTAAAATTCGATTAATTGCACAGCCTTATGAGAAGTCATCATAGATTTTGGTCAAATAGATGGGCTTGGTGAAATCATTCATTTATAGTATGTAAAGTAAAAACTTGTTAAATAACACACTGGAATTATAGAAGAGTTTTATTTCCAAATGTATTATGTATTACTGGTTTATCATTAAGCAGACTATTTTCCACCCATCATATGACACTATTTGTGGTTGAAAGACTCTCCTTAGATGTTTCTAACTTCCATGTTACTCTCTCTGTTCATTAAAGAGCATTAGATTATTCATTAACATAATTGCTTCCATGACATGCAAGGAGAGTAAATATTTAACTGGGACATTACTGGTGATTTCACCGCGTCCAGTCTCGAGTCTCGTTGGTGACGTAAAGCTTGTAAAAAATGTAATGAAACTGAACTGGCTGGAACTGGTAAGCTGTAGCCCTGTGAGAAAGTGTTAAGTCTGAACAGATGTCCCTCAAGGTTTGAATGAAATATGAGCACAGAGTTTATTTGGTCTTAACAAAAAATTATACAATTATTACCCTAAAACATTAACCAACAGTGCGAATCCAACTAGATTACTGGTAGTAGTTTTGCTAATGAGACCATCCTATGTACCTTTGGACAAGCTAGTAAATTTAGCAGAAGACTTAGTTAGATAGTCTGCATGGATCATATAAATAATGACACAGTAAGGCATAGCTCATAAGTTTATTATTTACATTATTATTTAACATATAGGATATTCATATTACTTAAACACACTGAATAGCATTCATTTGCTTGGGCTTTAAGTAAATTGTAACCTACTTGAGACTGTACTTTGGCCGAAGACAAGCAGATTATATAGGGCAAGCAGGGTGTAGAAGTTTACGGTGCACTAGGGGTTGCATGTTGATATGGATTAAGTGCTTTGCTTGAGAAGTCAAACTAAATGTAGCAGGTGTGAAAGTGGTGTAAAAGTGTGTTAATGATTAAGTGGAGCTAAAAACATTGCTTGTCAATTATCAATATTCTTTCACCAATCATTTAAACCAATCAATTGTTATACCTTATCTAATTTTGACTTGTGTTTAGCTCCTCAGCTGTACAGTACTACCTTATCACTAGTGCTGGACTCCAGACTAACCCTTGGCCGTCTGCCGTGGGGATGTCAAAACTTAAAAACATCCTGCTCTCCTTTGTTTTCCAAGAGCTCAAGGCCCCCAATCTCCATTCCTTCCAGTCCCAGGTAGCTCAGTGATGATAGCGATGGGATTCTGTATGCTGGCAGTGCAAACCTACAGCTTTGTTTTTCACAAGCAGGTGTTATATACGAAGCAGCAAAATTAGCACAGTTATAAACAATATCAGCTAGTGTCCATGTGTCAGTTCAAATTCTCTGTAGTTGCTTTACTGACCAGGTTATATTACTGTCATGAGAAGCAAAATGCAAACATTTACGTGCTTATGTGTCCAATTTACTTTTAAAATTGTTCTTTAGTTGTTTTTATTATTCTATATTCATGTTTCTGGATTTGTGCTGAACAGGACTAACTCTCCACATTTTGTTAATTGTTGTTAATATCATTTCAGTTCACTGACAGCAAAATATGTGGTTTTGTTAGTTAAATGAACACTGCTATGTCTGTGTAAACAATGCTTAGGGAGGCAGTGTTATCAGTGGTAAGTAAGCTGAAAGAAAGGCAAACGAATGGGTTAAGAATTTTAATTGGGGAAAGCTATTAATTTTTAATGATGTTTGTAAATTAAACCATGCCCCATGGTGTTCTTTACTGGCAGGTTAGAAATCACTGCAGAGTAAAAGGTGTTTGTGTAAATTTACAATGAGGTCCAGGAGTGTTTAGACAGAGACATGTTTTAATTAGTTTGCTTTTGTGCTGCAATATTTTGATTGAAAATTAAACGGCTGCATTAACCATCAAATTCTCTAATCTCCAAATTCTCCAAGTTCCAGAAAGTATAGGAATTCAGTTATAAGGTTATGGCAGTGATATATTTTCAAAGGACCAGAATAAATAAGTTGGATATTTGCAATAAAGGCAGTTGTTAATATTTGCTGAATAATTTTTTTTTTAGTAAAATCTGTCGGCAAGTTAAGAACTGTCTCCTATTATCTGCTTAAAATAGCAAATCAGATCAAGTGCCCTCTGGATTTACACCAAAGCGGCCTGTGTGTAATTATGATTAATGCTTTTAGATTAGAGCCCCCACAGTCCACTTAATTCATGTTCAACTTGCCTCACCACAGATTTAACAATAAAAGTGTGGAATCTTGATTTAATGATATTCAGGCTTGTGTCTATGTGAGACTCTTGGTAACTGTGGTTGTTTACAGCATTGCAGCTAAAGCATGGCAAACATAATAAAACCAACCAGTTCACAATACTTAGCAAGTCCACATGTGCTGGAAAATAAAAAAGAAGAAAGTTTCCTTTTTTCCTCAGCTTCTTTTACTTTACCATTCACGATGAACTTAAGAAGAGCACAATAATTTTCCCCATTGGACACAGTATTTAAAGTGAAAGATGTTTTATTATGATGATGATGATGATGATGTGCAAATGCAGTTTAAGAAACTTGCTCTCGCTGATCCATTTAAAGAAATTCACACCAAAACTCATCTCGATTCATAGCCTTCGAGCATGTATACAGACACACAGTCTGTTTTTTTTCCCACACAACATTTCCTGTTTTGTAATATACTGACAATGAGGCCAGTAAAGCAAAGCAACACTGAGTCATAACTGTGATGCAGCTTTGATTGAAGGGTTTGTGTTGGAGTGGAAAATTACAAGACCATTGAAACCACTTCAATTAAGCTGATCTCTAATTAATTTTGCCTGTTCATCCAAAGGGTGGTGTAGACTTTGCATCCAGCTTTACAAAGTGGACCTAGATCCCTAGTTTTGGACACGGACCCAAATATTGCCTGGATGAGTTCATCAGTTTATTAGTTTATAATATTTATAGTGTTGGTCATAGATTAATTTTTTAATCTAGATTAATCTCACTGTAATCTTGGAATTAATCTAGATTAAAATGGCTCATTTGAATTCTGCAGAAGGCATTCAGAATATGTGTGCTACCCAAATAATGACTAAAAGTAAGTCTTTGAGAACGGGTTTCTCAAGCCAGGTGGCGCATTAGACCAGGGACTCATCTCTTATTTCCAAAATGTATCACAAACTGCTTGAGAAAGCTGTTCTACTATGATAATTGGTGATGAAAATAAATTATGTTCAATAAGATGTACTTGTGTTTACTAACTGTTTATTTAGTTAAACATTTCACAGTAGGCATACACACAGGTTCGAAGACTCGTTCTCGCCCCCTACAGTGCAATTCGGCTAGGTATACATCCGCGCTAAAATATCAAGGTCAAAGTCATCATAGCTTGCGTAGTATAGACCCAGCTCCCAACCCAACTTTGTGAATAGATTAACAGCAGTATTTTTTTATCGCCCGATAAGAGTCTCACGTTAACCCAGCACGTTAACGCCAATAACGGCCCACCACTAAATATTTAGTATATTGGAGTGTTTTGCATTACAGAAGCAGCTTTTTCCACTATATTTTTGACTTTTGTCGTGAGAGATTGTGAGTACTTGGATTGACTTTAATTGTTTGTTCACAGCACAAATGCTGGTTTAAATTTTAGAATGGAGGAATGCTGTATTGAACCGTAACCTTTGTCAGTCTTCCTTTTAATGAGAGATTACACAGCATAGCACAGTTTTTGAAAGTCTTTTCAGAAACACTGAGCTGTGTTCTTTGTGAGTGCTAATGATCCACAGTGTTGTCTACTGGCAGAACTTAATGGTGCGGAAATATTGAACAAGCTGACTCAACTGCAGTACACACAGAGCCTGACATACTCATAGTAATCAGTCTTTTAAAGTTGCACTTCATTTCCTAAATTGATGTTATATAAGAATTGGTTTGTTAATATTACATCCAGCTGCTGAAGATATTGGTATGTTTTAGAAGAAGATGAACATTGTGGTCTTCACCAGTCTTTACTAAATATTGACAGACATCAGGTTTGAAGATATTTGCTTGTATGTTAGTCATGTGAATATAGTTATGTTCTGGATTTATGTCTTGTTATAGGTGTTGCAGTGTTTGATGCACAGGAACATAGATGAGTTAGGCCACAGTCATTTAATAATTTCTCTGTTAGTGTTATTCCTTATAAATAATCTTTATGCAGCAATATTTAATTGTAAAACATATGTACATTCTGCTAGTTGTAAAGCAATGACATTTTATCTTTCAAAGGATAAATGTACCATTCTCCAATTTTATTCTTGTAATAAATTCCTCTCCTCTTAGGCAACATTATAGAGATCGACTGATATATTGGTTGGCTGATATGTCAGGCCGATATTTGGCATTTTTAAATATATTGGCATCGACCGGTTTTCAAGTGTAGTACCCCGATTTATAGTCAGGCACGTCTGTGGGCAGCCCCGTGTTATTGTCACGGCGGAGCGTGTGTGAACGACCCCAGCCAGAACTTTCAGAAGAGAGTCTTAAATTCTGATCTTTGCTTTTACAGAAAAGGCAAATAGCCTATATAAACGTCACACACAGACTTCCTGCCCCTTCTGCAGAGTCTACACGCTACAAAGCATGTGTACTGATATGTGACACTGCACAGCAAAACCAGTCGCTTGTCACAACGGAGGTTTCCGAGAAAAATGACCGTTTATGTTGCGTGGGGTAAAATTTTGGATTTTTTGTTTTTAGTGTTTTGAAACAGTGGAAGGTCTATACTGTACTGCTGTGAATAAATTTCGCTGAAAAACTTAAACTTTTCCATCCTAAAAATGTGACTTTCTTGAGGTGAGGAATTCAATTCCGGCAGAATGTTAAAAGTTTCTGTTTTGACCGCTCTACTTCAATATTTACGGTAAATCCACTCGTTGACTAGCGTGAAGATATTTCTCCGGAATCCATCTCCGTCTCCCGAGTTCAGTTAACCTAATGCAGGTAGGCTATCCGTGTGGCTGTGAATGCAGCGTAGGCTACCGTAAATACAAATGTAGCCGCGACCGCACCAAGCATCTGTGAGTGCTACGGCGATAGTCAACTTCAAAGGCAGATTTCTCCGTTTCTCACTTGGCGTGACAGGAGAAACCCGACTTCTTTGAATGTTGATATCTTAGTCATATGTCGTCCGATTCATTTGATATCGGTATCGTTTTGAAGGTTGATTTATCTCCTTTCATGAAAACATAATAACTAACTTTTGAAAATTTGCGACAAGCGACTGGTTTTGCTGTGGAGGGTCACATATAATTACCCTGATGTGACACATTGTGTTAATGTGCAGCATCTATTTTCTGTACAAATCCTTTGAAGTTCAGCATTGACAGCATGTAAAGAAGGCTTTGCAGTTCTGTAGAAAACTTTAAAAATACTACTGATCTCTGATAGTCTTCTTTTTGGGTGCAAACACTGTCAGAACGTGCTGCTTTTTTATACCGTAAAATCTTCCGACTTCATACAGCGCAGGGGTCATGTCAAACAAAGCTGTTCACAACAGTGAATTTATGTTTAGTTTATTTTTAGTTATATTTAAAAGTTTTATTGATGTTATTTAAGCTTATATTTAAGTTTACATTTATGTTCTAAAAACCTGATAATAATTCTGCTTGATAAATGCTCTCAACATTTAATCTAAATGTTTGACAGTTTCTTTAACATGAGGGGTTTTATTTAAAAATTGGTTTCCGCAGGATTTTTTTAAATTTAAATACAGTATAGTGCAGTATAGCTTAGGGCTGTACAAAAAAAAATCAATATTTCACAATGTTTCCTTTCATGATATATCGATTTCTAGCTTCAAAAATTGATATTTCTGAGGGAGAGAATCATGCACCACAAGCAGCTTCAGATAACTGACTGGGCACTTTTACTTATCTTCAATCTTATGCACTTTATCTTAACGTTTTTGGTGTCCACTAGTTCAGTGTGTTAAAATGCAAAGAAAATAAAGTTAAAATTCAGGTCTAAGTTATGTTGTTTTGGCTGAATTATTAATATAATGTGATTCATTATGGCCATCCAGATCGTACACAGCAACTTGCATTTCAGCCCTTTTTTACATTTTCAGTGAACTGTAGAATATCGCAATATATCGCAGTATGTATAGTATCGCAGTATATCATGATATAATCATATCGTGACCCGTGTATCGTGATACATATCGTATCGTGAGGTCCTTACCAATACCCACCCCTAGTATAACTGCAGTGCACAAAATGGACATTAAAGAGACGGTTCAAGTCAGTGTTCAATAAATTTTGTGTATCTGTTGTTATTATTAGTGGGACATTCTATCATGCAAATAGTCGGGAAAACAGCCAATTATCGTTCGAAAAAAATTGGCAACATGTATCGGACATCGGCTGACCCTGACTTCTAAACACTGGCGTCTGCGTTAGAAAAACCCCTATCGCTCTACAACATTATTCCAACTATTGTTCCAGTGCCATTAGTTGAGTGACCTACTAGAGACTAATAAAACTGAGACCTGTGAACTTAGTTATAGATGTGGAAACATGTGGACAACATGATCTTTGGCTTTGTGTTCCTGTGCTCTTGTATTTTCTTCTGGCTTTATAAATGGTCCCAATCGTTCCACTTTAGCCAACACTGCACTGTATTGAACTGATTTTTAGAGTTGAACCCAGATGTTGTCATTGAGTGCTTCTGCATGTATCCTGTCTCCGTTCCTCCGTGGCTCTTTAAGCCCTTCTCACAGTCCTGTCTTTCTTTCCGTGACCTCAGATCGCCTTTCTTTTCCCCAGTATTTCCTGTTGTCCAGAACTCAGAACTCTGCTTCATTGTGGTTTTTTCAGGGTGGGAAAGCTTCCACCTTACTGCCTTGTTACTTCACCGCACACTTCTGATTTCAACATCTGGAGACTGGGGCTCATTTGGATTGAAACAAATAATGGTTTCCAAGGCTACTTGCTTGATTTTTTTTTTTGAAACGCTGACTAATAGAGAATTTATCTGAAATGGCAGTATGCTAGACTTTCTTTTTTGTTTAGTCTCTTAACCAATTATGTGTAATTACACTGCACTGTCATACCTGAAACCTGGCTGGGAAAGGGGTCTGGAGGGCGGTGTTTGGGAATTTGTGGTCTTAACCATGATCCAGTTGCTGCTGACTGCACCCTCAAGTGGCTTATTGCCTTAAACTGGTTTTGATGCATTGTAGTTGGTCAGTTGCAAGGCACAAATGTGTATTATCACATTACAAGTGCAACATTGATAGTAGGGCTGGGCGATATGGCATAAAAATAATATTGCGATATTTTTAAGCTATATCACGATACACGATATATATCTCGATACCTTGAAATTTCCTCTAAATCACTGTATAATGATAAATTCGGCCCTATATTGCATTAAATATAATGAATTTAGCCAAAGTTTAACATAGTAAATGCTTTTATTTTAAACCAAAGTATAATATAGCAAACTTTATATTGGGAACAGACAAGTGGGCAAGGGGAGCCATTGATTGCGTGCTTATTAAATGTGTAAGACTTAACTATTAAATTATAATTATAAGGTCGATAAACTATAACTTGCGTTTAATCTATCTGTCGCCGTTCCTCTTCCTCCGTCATCTTTGGTTTTTCTTTAGAAACTGTCTGTAGCGTGCAGTCAATCACAAGACCAGGAGCCATCGACCAATAGGATTCGCAGGCAGAAACTGCCCATACCCCGCCCCCAAACTGCCAAAACCTGCCCCTTTCAAACCGCGCGTGTAGAAATCTCACTCGAGCAAAAAAGCCGCTCGTTCACATTTGTGCTCGCGACTTGAAATTTACGGCCGCGAAATTTTTGCATTGATGTGACGCCATAGGCGGGGGAGCGAGCAGAAGCGAAACACGAAAGCGGTACAAAACGCGCATGCGCTAGGAGTTTTCTGGATGGGCGGGGAACGAGCTGTCTGCTTTGACGGGGCAAGTACATGCTGTCTAACAATAACGTTAGGATTTATACTCGATGGTCACGATATAGTCATTTGCTACATCGCATGTGGAACAAGCCGAGATACATCGAGTATATTCAATATATCGCCCACCCCTAATTGATAGTGTGTTAGTATTCATCCGACATGTGACTTCTTATTTTACATTGGCTAAGACTACTGGCTAAAGCTACACAAGATTTCAGACAGGTAAATGATTGAGATCAGTAAGCTGTAAAAAAGTGGTTACGATACTGTCCTCTGGACCAAGAGGTTGTGGGTTCAAATCCTACCTCCAGCACTGTCATCACTGGGTCCCTGAGCAAGACTCTTAACTGCTATCTATCGATCTGGATAAGAGTGTCTGCTAAATGATGTAAATGTAAATGTATATGACCATGTTTTATGTATGAACTCTACATCATATTCTACATCAGAACAGGATGGAGACTAGTTGACTAACTAATTTCCCTATATTGTAACAGTAGCGGTTTAGTCAGTAAATATGTCTACTTCTGTCAGATTGTTTATAATCCGTAGGACAGAGCACCTGTATATGCATCTTGTGTAAATAACTTTGTGGTTTCTTTAAGTATTTGACAATTGTGTATTTATTCATTCATTTAATATATTAATATTTCTCTAGAATGTAGAAAATGTGAGTTTCTAATGTTCTGTGAGGCAATACATATTTTACCTACTACTTGGACAAATGAAATGGCATTTTCTCTGTAGGAGTGAAAAAGTGCACACAGCCAACCCCCTTTTAGGAAAAAAAATCCTTGGGAGGTGGTAAATTCTCTGCTCTGACTCTGAGTGATTTATGACAAATACCATGATTTAGTCTCATAGGTCACACAGTTTCAGGTGAAGGTAGTCTGGTTGAATTCTCCTGTATGAGCTGAACGTAGTTGAGAACAGAATAGTTTTAAAGTTGTGATATGGTATTTGTAGTACTAAAGCTTAGCCCAGGTGCACTTTTTTAATCTCTCCAATGATATTTTTGCAGCGATGCTGCCTTAAACAAATGACATGAAAACATGACAAACACAGAGACATAAGAAGACCGCAACTGGTCCTCTAGATTCTTAAGTAGCAGGCAGCATGGTGAATTACAGGGGTAGCTTTGAAAAGAAAATAATTATATTCAGTTTATGGTAATCAGGGCACAAGGGGAAGAAATCCAATTTAATGGCTGTGTTTTTTAGTAAGGCATTAGAGTGGGGGTGGGTGTGGAATGTCATCTTTTATGGTCCTGTTGGTAAGAAAATTGCTTTTTTTCTGAAAAACCAGCCCAGCCAAAAGGCAAGTAGTAGGTTGGATCTGAAATATGTTGTGTGGAAGTGTAGTTACATACAGTGTAGTTACATACAGTTGTATAAATCTTGAATGAATGCAACCATTTAATTGGCCGATGACCTGCTGAGTTCCGCTGGAAAGCACAAGGTTGTTTTGCTAAAGCAATTGCAATTATTGCACAGTTTATTGTATGTGTAGAAGTCGGAGTTGCGAAACGTATTTGATAATATTTTATGGACGAAAACAATACAGTTTGGCGTGTTTGCTAGCTCTGATGTTTGCTTCATCTCAGTGACTTGTGTCACCTTTTCTAAACCCTGGTGTATATTTTATTCCACTAGTTTAGTTTCAATATGAGCCTTATCTCAGTACCCAGCACGATGAAAGCATTAAACCGATTTCCATGCAGTATTATTCCCAGGCCTGTAAAGACTGTTCTAAATGCTAATCTGTTGTGTTGTGGCCTGGGTTCAGCTGGCTCTTTTAGTATCTGAGAGCAGACCCATCATTCTTCACTATTAATCCACCTGATGGGGGGGCTTCTAGCACAGGAGGTTAATGAAAACGACACCATAGCTATTGTCAGAGATTCTGATGGATCGGGAGCAGAATCCTTCACAGAGTAGAAGCCTCTTTGCTTGACTGTCAGTGACATTAGCTTTTCAGAAAAAGCTGTGTTTGTAAATTATGGTTATATGCAGATATGATTTGGCTTTACTGTAGAATTGTTGTACTGTTCGGTTTTACTGATTGTGTGAAATTTTGCATGAAATGTTAATTTCAGAAAAGATTAAGTTATTTTGGAGCAGTGGGATGTAAATTACTTTTATTTGAAATATTAATAATTGTATTTAGCGTATTGAATTAATTGACTCAACCTGCATAAAACAATGATTTATTGCTTTTTATACAGAGCGAGTCAGTTAGGTTAATAATCTTTTATGCTGCTATCTCCGTTTGTAGGTTTTTGGTGGGGGAGAACTGGTGGATGGGCTTTAATGAATCCATTCGTCACTGTGGACAGTGATGCAGTGCCCTTGGCCCACGGCTTCTGCTGAACTTTGCCTTTAATTATCTTGGTGAAAGGGCACTGCTGTTAGACGTTGCCTGTTCAGTGAATTTCATCCAGTGGGAATGACCTTGTAAGGGGTCTTTGTCCTGTGACATTACAGAAGGAAATGCTTGGACTTTTGTTATTACATTCACTTTTACCTGTTGAATAGTTTAAAAGGGACATAATGCTTCAGCTGAAGAGGCGCCTTTTTGCTTAGAATGAAGTAAGAAAAATGCACACTTGAGGCAAGCACAGGCAGTATAACAGAAGTTTACTGTCTACAGTTGGTCTAAGCAAATCACATAAATGATTTTTCAGCAGAGGAGCACCACATTATCTGTTATATCATTGTGCCAAATAAGTCTGCACATCTTTGTGGTTGGGTATTTCGGCAATGGCTAGTTTTGAAGTTTTTTCAGAAATAAGCCTGCCTTAAGATTAAATTAGATTAGAAACTTTTGCACATTGCTTCTGTTATCACTTACCAGTTATTAATGGCTCTGATGCCTTTTGCTTGTAGACTAGAAAGTCCCAACACATACGTTTGTCCTTTTGTCCTGGACTTACTGATGACTCGCAGTAACATTTCCCCTGACACTCAATCTGGAAGGACAGGGCCTTGGCCGAAACTCTGATCATTTTGACCCTCTGACCTCACCAGATGATGAGAGAGCGAAGATGAGAGCTTCCTCTCCCCAGAGTGAGCACATCCTATTTGATATTTGAAGTGGGTTTTTCTATTTCTCTGTGGCTGTGCACGAAAGATTATACTGTGGATGAAAGCTTATACTAAGTACTTGTGGGTACTCAAAATCTGCCACACAGAGCAATTTTTGATACACAGTCATTGGAATAAAGTCAGCATACTTGAATGTGTGATAGTCAACCGTTCCTGCTGCCATGAGAAATGAACAATTATGTAGAGTGTTTCTGCTTTGTTAGGTTTGTACTGTAAATATGTTGTTCAACTATTAAAGCTGAATTTTTCTAATGGAGAAAGTGCATGTTTTCATGATTTTAAAATAATTGAAGGAAACTGGACTAGACTGGAAGGGTATGTTTTTAAAGTTGAAACTACATGAAAACTGCAGAAAGTATTAATAGAATTAAAGAAAAAACATTAACAAAATGTAAAAATAATTGAAATAATTATCATGGGCAAACTTCTGATGATTAGATTTCGAATAATCTTTGAATTGCCCAGCCCTAGTTTGTAATTAGTTTTTTAAAGGCACATCAGACATTGCGGATATTGAGCGTTTATTGGAGCAGCTTATCTTTTAAACCTTGTGCATAGGGCTGTGTTTTGGCAGAAATCTTATTATATAATACATATTACATGCTATTGTGGCATGGCGCAATACTGTCTTGAATATACTCGACGTATCTCGGCTTGTTCCAAGTGGTAAATGACTATTTTGTGAATATCGAGCATAAACCCTCACGTTAATGTTAAACAGACAGCATGTACATCACTTTTGAGTTCCGCTTTTCTGTCCTCTCAAAGCAGGCAGCTCGCTCCCCCGCCCATGCAAACTCCTGGTGCATGCATGTTTTGTTCTGTATGTAAACGTGCTGTGTGTGGGCGCTCATGACTCAATGCGGGTGCTAGCGATGTGGAGTGCCATTACTCACCAAAACGCTCCAGTTCAGTCAGATCTCCCCCTTTGTTACAGACAAAACTCATATTTTAGCTGATAAATAACAACCAGTGCTCTACTTGCAATACAGCTGTTTACTTGATATTATTCCGTACACACATCCATTGCATTACTGTGACTCCGAGTCGCAGCGCAGGAGACTGTGGGAAATGTAGACTATATCGAGATATATATTGTGTATTGTGATTATAGCTTAAAAGTATCGCTTTGTTATTTTTAGGCCATATCGTCCAGCCCTATCCCTGACTACTAAGGTAGCACATTTAGTCCATGTGCACAAAGTATTTATTTTTGATCTTTTATACAGTTACATATGTAATGCAAAATGTAGATTCATAAACACTAGGGGTGTAACGGTGCACTAAAATGTAATTTCGGTTCGGTTCACTTTCTTGAGGTGCTCGGTTCAGTTAATTTTCGGTACAAAAAAGGCAGGAAAAAATGACTTTAAATGCTTTTATTTAGAAAAAAAAAATGTATAAATAAATTAAAGTAAAAAATAAAAATTTTATAAATTGTATAAAAATAAATATTATAAATAAATTAAAGTAAAAAATAAAAATTGTATAAATAAATTAATGACCCCATTTTAGTGATATTTCAAATAAATTAGACTTTTTAAAAACTATTTATAACAATTTAAAAATCTTTTACAAATTATAAATAAACACGTAACAAATGTAAACTTTGTGAACAACGAACAACAAACAAATGTACAGTAAACAAATGTGAACATGTAGCAGCAACAGCCTGAATATAACAAATTAAACTATTCAAGCTTAAAGTTAATCATATACTTAAAGCCAGCGTTCTCAACAACTGAATATGGACGTAATCCCGTAGCTATGAAGACTCCAATACTATGTGTTATTGCTTTGGCCCGGTCAGAATTGCTTGCTAGAGGTTGTTTAAAAGCTGAAGTTATCGGTATTTGCACCAAGCTGGTTTTCTTTCGTGTAGAGGAAACATTCACAGATGGATGGTGCCGTTTTAAGTGCGTTAACATATTAGATGTGTTTCCTACAGCGTACCCGATCTCCGTGGAACAATGTCTACAAACAACTTTGGATTTGTCCACTTGCCGTTGTCCATCCCTAACTTTCACGGGGAAGCCAAAGTGTTCCCAGACTGGAGAACGCAATGAGCTGGGAGGGTCTTCTAGCTCAGGTTTCTCGCTTGCATATGCCATAACCCTGTCACGCTTGCGAGCTACTACTGGCGCGCCTCCTCTCCTCCTCATCCAGTGTCCGACACTCAGAGGCGTCTGTGCGGAAACTCGCCCAAGTTTTTAGTTCCGCATGGAGTGCTTAGATCGCGCTAGTAATAGATTTATCAGAAAAAATGCATAAAATATAACCGAACGGTACGCAAGTGGACCGAACCGAAAATGCAAAACCGAAACAGTTCAATACATCAATGTGAACCGTTACACCCCTAATAAACACTGATAAAACTCTTTATGCCTTTCTCTAGTAAGGCCTTATCTCTCTCCACAGGTCGTAGAGGTTGTGCCACAGGGCAGGGTGGGCTGGAAATTTGTTTCTAGTGCTTGTGCTTTTCCACTCCCACGGCTGCAAGACGCAGATAAGAGAAGGAAATATCATGCCCCATAGTGGTAATTTGATTCTGTGATCTAGTGCATCGCATGGTCTTAATTTTGTGTAGTTTGATCAAGGCTGAAGAAGTTTGAATTCAATTTACTTCACTTTCTATGTGAGCATTTTTTAGAAAATCATTTCTATATTTCAGACCAACTTGAGGTGCTTCCTTGGTTGCTTAAGTGACTGTTAGAATTGATATTAATATTCAGTATTTTTTTAAATGTAGTATGCTTTAGACGGAGCCTGTTTTACACAATTAACTCCCTCTGTACCTTTTATTTCTTTCAGAAGTTCAAATGCTGTGCGTTTAAATTATTATAAAACTGGGGTTTACTCTCCCCAGTATAATGTGATTACATAACACACTGGGCTTGGAATATTTCTGGAGCCATTTATCAGGGTGGTTGGTGTGTAGTGATCTTGAGAGAGTTCTGCTGAGGTTCAGCCAATTCAGGATTCTGTTACCTAAGAAACGTTTTCATACACTTTTAATCTAATACTTTTTATTAGATGCCCCTGCGTTTTAGGTGTAATTTATTTTAAATTCAGAGATGAAGTATTTTTTGTCAGTTATTTGTCTTGTATTGTTTGCACATACGTATGACTTTATAGCAAGACCCCCCAGGTTTTGGTGACAAAAATAGGAAATGTGCTTCAATTTACTATTAATTTGGTAGAAGTACCCACATTTGGTCTTTGACTGGTGTTTGTGTGATGTTTGTGTGTGGGTGATGGATGAGAGAGATTCACTTTCCTTGTGATCAGGATTTAGGGTTGTTAAGAGCTGCCAAACTACATAGTCCTATGCTGCTGTTGAAAGTCACATTGCATTAAATCTTATGACCGCTATGTTGAACCAGCGCGCCTGAACATGACAGGTATAGTAAATACAGCCTGATGAGTTTTCTTGCATTTCTTCCAATGTTTATTTGAGTTACTCTGCTTGTTCCAAATATAACCATGTTGTGGATAGTGCTGGTAGTGGATAGTGCTGGTGTGGATAGTGCTGGTAAAACTCACATCAGCAACGTTTTGTCTTGCACAAAAAAATGAATGATTTTTGTTGTTTACAGGCAAGTGTTTTGCCAAAGCAGAAAATGTTCTGCTGAACCCCAGCACTTTGTTGAAGTTGAATAACAGTCATTTAATGTGAATTTTTTTCTATTGCATTGTTTTTTTCCCCATCCACTCCATAATTAGACACTTTTTAGGTGAATAAATGCGATTATAACGTAAAACACGGATTTCAGAAGAGTAACAGAAAAGAATTAAATGGAATTTAGGAAAAAACAAAACGGATTTCATAGGGCCCTATTTATTTCACCTGGATTTGTTAAACAAGAGAAGTAATGATAAAACATGCAAATTAATTGTGTTTACCTCATTTTGTGTTGCCCCGTAGTGTACAATATCCAATATGGAAGAGTTTGGTAGCGATGCAGATCCGCTCACATGTATTATCTTTAATTGTCATAGAAAGAAGGATTACATTGAGGAGCAGACTTGGGGCCTTCTGAGGACAAAGTGTTGGCTGCCTGCACAAAGACTTCCTTTTAAGCTCAGTTGGGATCAGACTGTGTTTCTTGTGTTTCTTTGTAAAGGATAAGTTTGCAAAACAGCTGTTTTGCTTTTAAAGATCTGCTATTGAACAGAAGACCAGTAAATAAAGTAGTTCTACCTCATGTGATTGAATATGTTTAGCAATCAAACAAACAAGTAAAAAGCTCAGAGAAAGACTTTATGGAACTTTATAAAAGTGGATGTTTCCTCTGATGCTGCTGTTGAGACCTCAGGTTTATCCCAATATTGAACAAGGAGCATTTACCTTCACATTAACATCTTATCCAGAGCGACTTACATCCCTTAATCCCTTTGGGGTTAGCTGTCTTGCTCAGGGGCTCAGTGGTGGTAGTGCTGAGTGTAGAATGGAGACGGACTCCTAACCTATGGCCTCTGAGTTCATACACAGTTATCTTACAGCTAAACCACCAGTAGTGTCTTTGTATGCTATTTGTATGCTATCTGCTTCCAACACACCTGATTTGAAAGATCAGCTAATTATCCGTTGGCCATAGGTCTGTGAAATGGCGGGTGGAGGTGGCGAAGTGATAATGGAAACACTGTGTTGACGATAAGATGTGGATATTTGAACCTCAAAAACATTGTCAGGCTCCTGAGCAAGACTCTGAAAGCCCAAGTTGCTCAAGGGAGGCTGTCCTTAATTTGGAAATGCATGTCTCTGATATCTGTATCTGATAAATGATGTAAATATAAATTGGTTAGTTGGCTTGACGAATTGAATGCAGGTGGTGACTGAAATGATGTTGATGCCAGCACTTCTTAGTCTTGAACAAAGCTGACGTTGTGTTCTGTAAAATAAAAACACCAAATATTTTAGTGTGGGGTTGCTGCTGGGTCTCAGTTAAGTCATTATTCAGTGGAAAAGCGAGGTGCAGTGGGTCAGGCTCTTTCACATCTGGCGTTGGCGTGTCTGGGGTGATCTGATAACAATTGTGCAGCCAGAAGTACGTCACTTCACACCTGGCATTAATATGCATCTCCACCTGTGTCTAGAACACTTGAAATTGGATCTTCCTCTCCATATGCAAATAAGCATCAAATCATTCTCCTTTGCAAAGTCCAAACTGTTGAAATGAGTTCATACTTCCTCTTATTCAGGGGGATGTGAGTTGCCTAGTTCAATGCCAGCCGGAACACAGTCACACTGCTAAAAGGATGAGGCCATATATACAGTAGCTCAGACCACCTTAAACTGATTTCAGTGCCTCCTCAGGTCCTCTTGGATGTGTTTACACTTCTCCTGTACATTTCCTATGTTTATGGCATTTAGCGTATGCTTATATCCCTGGAGCAGCTTGGGGTCAGCGGTCTAGCTCAGGGGCCAGATAGTGGAAGCTCTGGCAGTGGGATAGAGCTGACTACCACTGATCTCCTGCTAGACTACCACTGCCACCACAGAATTTCCCACTTGTGATCAGATTACAATTGACACATGTCAATGCAAGATGTAAATAAGGCAGTTGTTGAGAATATAAAAGAGATTTAAGCTGTTAAACCTGTTCTGCTAACGAACAACTTATAGGTGTATACGCCGAACAAGGAAATGATGTCAAACAGGTTGATTTGTTGTCACTTTTATTAAAAAAAAAAAAACCTCTGTTGCTGACGGAGGCTGAAAATGACCACCCTTATTAACAAGCCCTTAAAAGGAGTGTTTTGAGAGCCAAGCAGTCCTGAAGTGGGAAACATCGCATTCATCTGGGAGCCTTAATTTGTGTTGTGTTATTGGCACATGGCGTCTTAGCTGCATGTTTGAGTACGTCTCTGCTTTGTTTATTCCTTCATAGTGTGTGTACTTTGAACTGGTGCAGTTCAGCACACCTGACCTGCTTGTGCAAACAATGTTTTATGTCTCACTCTTAAACCTTTCTGTGAGCCAGGCTGGTGTGTGGGTGGGGGTGTGTGTGTCCTGAAGGTTTGTCTGCTTTAATGAGGCACACTGCAGTGTACTGCAGTTGACGGTGCTGCAGTTCTAAAGTATGATCCTCCAGGCTGCAGTGAGATGAACGGTAGTTCTGTACAGAGTTGAGATTCATTGTCAAGCCTGATTGTCTTCATTCTCCCTACAAAACTGATAATATAAACTGAAAAATAACTAAAAATACAAATGAGTGGAATCCTCTTTTTACCTTCACTTTGAAACAGAAGGAAATTAATAACTTCATTTTCTTGGTGAAAGTCAGTAATAATTTGTGATCATGAACACTCTTCAGCACAGCACAAAGTGCACCACAGTGAAACTAGGGATGCACGATAAGGGAATTACTGCCTGAGGCTGAGATCCATTTTTTTCATGCTTATATATACCGATGCCGATAAATGAGCAAGACAAAGTCGATTGAGAAATTTAGTTCAAAATATTTTTGTGCGTACAGGCAGAGTTGAGGGTGAAAAGACAAGAGATTTTGCTAGCGAACCTTCCACTGCCATACATAATCCATACATTTGAAACACGGAAGGTGCGGGCCATATAATCCCACCTCCGACTTTGGAGATGC
This sequence comes from Distichodus sexfasciatus, assembly GCA_032718565.1. NCBI lineage: Eukaryota > Metazoa > Chordata > Actinopteri > Characiformes > Distichodontidae > Distichodus > Distichodus sexfasciatus. Next base: position 5,442,906 of record JAVGVS010000003.1, read on the forward strand.
CTGGCACAAGCGCTACCTTTTCGACATACAATAAATGCGTCTTCAAATATCAGCTGAAAATATTGAGCAAATCTAAGCGTCAGTCCGATGCCGATGACTTAAAAGTTATCGCAGTTATCGGCCGATTCTGATTCGATTCCTATCTTATCGTGCATCCCTAAATGAAATGCACATTTCATGCCGATATCACAAAAAAAGGCTACGATTTCGAATCATTTTTATTCAGAAACCAGTGATCGATATGAGAAAATATCATATACTGATTTAACACAGTCACTTCCATTGGACATGTTTATTCCTGATGTTAACCTGAAAAAACATTCCCCACTTCATATTGATTTAGTGCTGGTTTGGAGTTTAGCACTATTCAGCCTCAAGCTTTACCTCATTTGTAATGCCTTTGTTTACTGTACTCAGAGGAAGGCAGAGCAAGGCCTGTAAAATAGTCAATGTGATGGAGATGGTGTGTAATTGGTGTTTCTGAGGTGTACGTCCAACAGGAAAGGTCTGGAACAGATTGAGAAGTGGGTGTAAAAGAGAGAGGGGAGTCCGCCCCTTTATCCTTCCAGAAGGGAGGTGACCTGGGTGGAGTGAATAAACACACTATCTTGGATATGAAATCATGGGTCATGAATACATTTAATTATCCTGAGTTTGTAACTGTCGGAACACACACACACACACACACACTGCGCAAAATGACTACCTCCCAAATGTGCTACTAGAAGCACTGGGTCTTATAATGATAGCAAAGAATGGAACACACAGCACAAGAAATTCCAGTAAAAAGCAGATTACATCTCCCACAGTGACGGTGAACCGGCACTATAAAACAACAGTTGTTTTTTGCCAGCAGTGCAGCATAGATTTGCCGAAGATGCAGATCTGTAATTAAAGAAGTGGCGCTGAAAATTTTGGCTTCACACACATCAAGAATCAAGATTCTTTATTTGTTGGGGGCAGTGGTGACACAATGCTCTGAGGAACTGAAAAATTGTATAGTTGAACATGAGGTTCGGGGTTTGAAAGCTAAGAGCGTCTGGGGCTGGGGTTCCAGAACTAGACCACTAACCTCAATTTGCTCAAGGATAAACTGCCTTTAATTAGGGAATGAAAGTAGCACTGGATAAGAGTGTCTGCTATATGCTGATAAGAGTAAATGTAAATCTCACATATGTTGTTATACAAGCACAAGATGTAGTGAAACTGTAAACCTGGGCAACTCTTAAGACTATGCAAATATTTTTATTATGCAAAAATTATGCAAATGAAAGAGAAATTGAGAAAATGAAGAAATCCTCAAAAATAAATATTAAAACTGTTTCTATGTGAATACAATAGAAGATTGTTCCTCCAGTTTGTAAATATTAATGGGAGCTTGATGAATGTAAATGTATAGACTGCCTACTGGCCAACATAAACATATTTACATGTCATGCATATTTATCACTTGCTGGCAACAGCTCATGTTTTTCCCCTCTGGAGTACACATAGTGGTCAGCAGTCTCTCTTTCACTGCTGTCACCCACGATAAACTTGCAAATCATGCCGCCTTAACGTGTGCAGGTCTTGGTCTCATTATATATACCCCAGGAGGGACTGTGGAGAAGCTGCAGGATCCTTACGTTGTTGCTCCTTTTGTTAGTAAATTGTCTTTTTTTTTGTACGTGTCTTGCTGCCCATCTCATTTACCACGTTACCCCCGTTCACACTTCAAAGCGACAAGGTGGCTAGTGATCATTTATTACTTGTGCAAGCTCTGTCTCGAATAAGCAGTATAGTGACGAAGTATAATGTTTAATTCTCTGTGGCACAGGCAAGCCACTAATCCAAGTGACTGGACACTGTGGTGTTTTCTTCATAGCTTGTGGTGTTTTCCACATTCCAGTTTCTTAAGAATACAGTGGAGAGGAATTTTGAGGATTTTAGTCCACCTAAACAATGTCAGGTGGCGAAATATTTGTTAATTTACCTCAAAATTTAATTCAGAGCATTATAATACCTAGTTTGTTTTTGTTTTGAGCTCTGGAGCACTTTCTTCTCAGCTTTGTTTTTTTGGACATGGATGAACACAGCAATCAAATTCGAACATTTGTTCTGGGAATGAGATCCAAACCCAACAGACCAGAGGGCCATTAAAAGTCGCTATACATGAAGGGTTTTTACACTTTAAAATGTGGATGACAGATTGTTGGAGTTGTGGGTTAATGTGGAGCAACAATAAAATACAAAGTCTGCTCAGAATCTGAGCTGACAATGACATAGCTGTGCAGCTTTATAAAAACTCACAAAAATGGTCTAAAGCACACATTGTGAAAAGGCAAAGCATTTTTGACAACAGTTTATTCAAGTGTAGAAGTTGAATATAACAAACAGAGTGTTTAATAGGCTGAGTATTTTCGTGTCCATTTCCTCTGTTCTGGATAAACAAATGTTGCAATAAAAGTCTGACCAGTGACATGACCTTGATTAAGTATTCTGTTGACACATTTTTCCATATGTACTTACATATATTTTCAGCTTTATAGTGATATTCTCTCTTGTTCTGGACCAAGTACTTGCACTATAGGTCTAGAAATGCACATAGAGACCTTTAAAAAAAAAGCCTTAAGTAAAGCCTAGAATGATATGCCACTCATAACAAATGCTGCTTGTGAAACGGTTTCACACTCACAAGTGATTGTCAGCAACGCTTAGCAAAGTGTAGATAGGAAAAGCTGGGCCTTTTTGCTGAGAAAGTTACATGTCAACACCCTCTGGTTGCACAGTACCGAATGTCACCAAAACAAAGTGGAATTTTCACCTCAAGCACTCGTTCAGTTTGAATGCGTTTTGTGCTGTGTAAGTGTTAATCTCACTGCCTTGTTTAACTTGAGTGTGAGCGTTGCCAGTGTTTGTTCTCCTGTAGACACGTGGATAGTTTTGAGTTATGCCCTGAGTGCTGAGCACTTGGCTCGTGCGGCGTGTGGCTGCGTTGGTGGCTCTTATCCATCACCTCCTGATCAAGAACAGCAGCACAGACCCTCATATGCTCTCTGTAATTAAGACTGAGGTCTAGCACTCATTGTTAACATGGGATTGGGCTTTCGAAGTGAGAGATTGATGCGGTTGATTGTGTAATTTATCCTAACGTTTATACATTTAATACATTTTCGAGAAGACTGTCTCAAGAGTAGGACCCTAGTAGGATACTCGCTAATGATCCAAGAGGTTGTGGGTTCTGGGAGTCTGGCTCTATCCTACCTTAAGCACTGCCACCATTGAGCCCCTGAACAAGGCCCTAAACCCCAGGATGCTTCAAGGAGAATGGGCCTCATTCTGCAACTGTTCTTAAACCACACTAACCACAGTTTTCTACAAGATTCTGACATTAATCAATGCTTTCTTATTTGAGATTTGCTCTTGTGTAAGAACAGAATCAGTGAAGGCTAAAGAGCACAGTAACACAGTTTCTCACTTCTCTGCCTTTTGGCTAAGATCAAGTGTAATATCTGTTCTTATCAGTTTGATGTCTGATATCCTCTCTGCTCAGGGACCGGTAAAGGCCCAGAACTTGAAGCGTGCTGAGCGCTGCGGTAAAACCCCCCAAAACGTCTTAGGGTTTAAAAATAGGAGCTGTCAGTGCAAAAAACATGTTTGGTGGACACAAGCCCTAAATTTATTTACTCTTTATCATGATAATCATGAAATATAATAGAAAACCATGTGGAAACGCATTGCGAGCCTTGATGAGTAACTAATCGAATTGCTGATCTTAAGTCAAAGTCAAGTCAAAGTAAAGTCAAAGACAACTTTGTCATCTCTGCTGTATATTGTACAGATACATAGAGAGACGAGACGACGTGGCTCCAGTTTTAACAGTGCAGTAGGAAATAGGGAACAAAAAACAAATAAGGCACATGGAATAAACAATATATGAATAGAGTACAAAATATACATTTTAAACTAGACATGGAATAATAATATAACTTTAACCTAGAATTAGAAATAGAGGTAGAGGTAGCTAGAGAGACAGTTAGGATGCAGTATTGCCTACAAAGTGGAAACTGACTTTTACACTGGATGTGCAGGAGGTTATAACAGTTATAATATGAAAAAAAAAATCTAAATCCAGTCTATTTATACATTCAGTGTTCGATATTTGTGCAAATAAGTGGCGGCAGTGCAAAAATTATTATTGCAGTGTTGTATCAACAGTCATTCGAGGAGGAAATAGTCTGTATAGCAGCATGTGTATAGCAGCTTGTGTATCACAGCCACGGTGATGTGTAAAGTGCAGTGGTGTAAAGTCAGTCAGTTCACAGTCCGGGTTTGTGTGTGGGGGGGAAGTGTGAGGGCAGGAAGTGTGTTCAGGAGTCTGATGGCTTGTGGGAAAAAGCTATCACGCATTCTGGAGGATCGTGTCCTGCTGTTGCGATAGCGTCTGCCAGATGGGAGGAGTGTAAAGAGTCCGTGTGAAGGAAGTGAGGGGTCGAGCACGATGCAGGAGGCCCTCCTGATGCAGCGTTTGTAAAAGATGTCCTGCAGCGGCGGGAGGGACGTACCGATGATGTTGCCAGCTGCTTTGACAGTCCTTTGAAGCCTCCTGTTATTGGCAACAGTGCTGTTACCGAACCAGGCGGAGATGCAGCTGGTCAGGACGCTCTCTATGGTGCCCCTGTAGAACACGGTGAGGGTGGGAAGGGGAAGGTTGGCCCGCTTCAGCTGTCTCAGGAAGTGGAGACACTGCTGTGCTTTTTTGGTGATGGAGGTGGTTTGGTGGTCCAGGTGAGGTCGTCTGAGATGTGAGCTCCCAGGAACTTGGTGTTTTACAGTCTCAACCGTGGAATCGTGGATGCTGAGTGGAGTGTGGGTGGGGCGAGTTCTCCTGAAGTCGAAAGTCATTTCCTTGGTTTTGTCTACATTCCGCGACAGGTTGTTCCAGCCAGCTGCTGAACCTCATCTCTGTACGCCGACTTATCGTTCTTAATAAGAAACACAGTAGCAGATATGAGCAAACGGTTGAAAGGACACTATTCATTTATGTTTAGTTTAGATGAATAATTATCAAACCTCCAAATGTCCTTCCCACGGCGACAGGTTTTTGTATGCTATCCAATTGCCGGAAAAAGTTCTGATGGAGCATTGGCTTAGCGATAGGAACTAGATGGCACAGTAACATATTTAACCAATAGATGCCGCTATTTGGTCTCATCGTGATGCAGTCTTCTTTTACTATCTATGGATATGTGGATACTGCAGGATTTCTGTTTGTATTTTATTTTTTCCGGGGGGACGAAGTCAAGGCGGGAGGCATTTGTTTTCAAGGCGACTGCCTTAACTATGTAGTGCTGTGGGAAACCTGCTTTGAAAAGGGCACTTTCATTGTTTTTGTTAAATGATGATTTTTTTTTTCTGTTAAAAGTAAGCCAGCATTTTGCAGAGCAGTTGTATCAAGATAAATTTCCTCTGCCCTGTGTTCAGCCTTTACACGTAATCCATTTCTACCCTGAGCTGTTATTTGAGTCAGGGCCAGCAAATATCAGTCCTGGTGATTAAGTCTGAGCATTTAGGGGGAAATCTGGATGAGTGAGCTGTAAGGAAGAGAGGGTGCAGCTCTGCCAGGCCAGTGTGATGAGATGAAACCGCAGTGGAAAAACATCTGGCAGAGAGAACAGCTCAGTCACAAGTGAGGAACGTGAGCTGGCCATAAGGAGCTTTCACTGGATTGTCATTAAGGCTTTCGGAACGCTTGAATGAGGCCATCAGTTATCCTAGGTAGTTATTTTCTTATCCCAAGTTGTAATTCCACTAAAGGCACGGCTTTGTAATGGCTGTCATCTTGGGCAGCAAGGTAACTGCATGCCTGCATTAGGTGCACTCTCTCATTCCCCTTGTGCAGTATCATGCAGATGCAGGAAGGAGATTTTTTGCTTTTGTCATTCCGTGGACTAAGTTCTTGCAAGAGATGTTTATTCTAGAATTCAGCGTTTAGTCAGTGAGTACCACAGTTCTGCTAAAATTGACTGTTAAATGGAAAATGCATTGAAGGGTTTTGATTTATTCCACTGACTCTTACTTCAGTTATTTGGATTTTTAGTAGTTCTCTTGAAGGTCAAATTAATTTTATTTTCTATATAGCATCAGATCACAGAAGTCTTTTACGTTCTTGTAGAACAGGTCTATGCCTTGTGTTTTTGTTAAACGAACTAAATAGCCTTGTGAGAGTTGCACCCAGATGCGCTTTTCAAAAAACGCTCCCATGGTGATGTTGATAAGTAAATGATCAAATAATTGTGCAGTTGTTATATTGACTGTTGTCATTTAAAGTGTTTGTGCCGGTGTCTGTTAGGGCTAGGGCTACACTACAACCCCCTGCCCTCCAAACCTGTAAACCTTTGGGAAACACTGCACTTGTTTACTTTATAAAATGTAATGTTAACATTTTCTTCTCATTTGCTGCATGTTTTGTATTGTATTGTAATTTTTATTCCTGACTAGTTTGTTGCTGTCAGAAAAGGTTTTACACTTGAACTGTGATGCTGTTCATTTTGGATATTTTGTTCTAAGTTGCTGGTTCATTATTTTAATGGTAAATAATTTTTTTTTACAAAGATTGAAAAGCGATGTTTTAGTCAAGCCTAGCTCGTTACCTTCAGCTGTTGAAAAGTCAGTTCAAAATATGTAGTAAACAGATTGAAATCCTGCAATAGTCGGTTATAAAATGGTCATATATTTATATTTTGTTTCAGTAGGATAATTAATGGATGTCTAATCATCTATACAAGCACCTAAACTAAATCCAAGCACCTGGTCTGTGACCCTTTTTACTTCCTGCAGCAGGTGAGTTCCCCACACGACTCCAAAACCTGTTGAGGTCAGTGCTTTTCACGTGCGCTCCAATGTGTCCCTGATCCTAAGTGGATTAGCTCCAGCCACTCTGCTCGGGCCTCACAGCTGATGTCATGAGCCGAGACCCCAAACTGGGGATCTCCTCAAGCACAAGGCTTTACTATCAGCACCGCATCCTCGGTCTGCCTTGTTGAGCTTTACTTTTTGGGGAAAATGTACAGCCAAAATGTAAGGAGATGAAACTGCTGAATAGACAGTCACTACTGACGGAAATAAATGGATTATTCTAGCAACAAACGGAAGAAGAAAAACAACCAGCACTTCATCAGATTTAAAGCAGACAACAAGGTATGAGGAACATCTGTAGCACATTTCTGTGAAGTAGTAGAAGGAGGAGAAACATGTTGAAAACTGCAGAAAATGGAAAATATTTAGTGTATGCGTAAGGTGCGGAGGCTGGGGTTGTTTGCGTTGTGGCTCACCAACGGAAACGTTTTTGGAGAGCGATGTGCTGGTTTGGTTTTAAGAGTCCTTTGGCCCTCTGGTGTACAATTCACGAGGACCGTCCAGATGTTCTGGAGTCTTCTGCTTATTCTACAGAGGATGGGCTTCGGCCTGGTTTTAATTTCCCATTCATACAAACAAAGAACATGACGTCTCACAAGCCAGTGTTCTTTGGCTCTGAACATTCTGTGTGATTATTGTCCAGACTGGTTTTGGGAATCTTGTGAATGATTTGCTTTGCACAATGTCTTATTTGGCCTTCTGTAACCAAGTAGCACCATGAGGTCATGCTTACTGCACCTTGTTTAAACAAATCATTACTCACTCGGCAAGTCTATGGGAAATGTGTATTATACAGTGCCACAGTTTGGACAGGATTGAAATATCTCTTGAGTTGACTGTGTAAGTGTCGTGGTATGAAACTTTGGTATGAAACTGCTGTTTGCAGACTGATTGTGTGCTTTGTGTTTATGATGTCAAAAATGGTCTTTCTTGTCTACACTACCTTTTCTTCATCATCTATGTTTTAAGACGTAGCTCATGACTTTCCCTGTCATTTATCTTGCCATTTGTTATTCACTGCTTCGAAATTTTTCAGTTTTATATTCATGTATTATATTGGCATGTATGGTCTTTGTGCCCCATTTTTCATTCTTTGGTGATGCCTAATAATACAGTACAATTACCTTTTTCTAGTCAGTAGTCAAATTATAATAATTTAATACATGAATTAGGTATGCACTATAAGGGAAATATTGACTGATGCAAATATGCAATGTTTTCATGCTTAGATCTGCTGATGCCGATAATGATGCCAATAAATGAGAAAGGAGTCGAGCGCGAGCGCAGGCAGAGTTGAGCACATATAGACACTATATTTTGCTCGGCAGAGTTCCACTGCGTGCTCAGGATTTTGCCCCAAAAATAACACCGTAGTTTTAATATTTCTAATTTGAGCGTGAAAGCAGAATCAAGCGAGGCTGGAGCATTTTGAGCGTAGTGCACAACATCTTAAGAAAAAGTCACTTCCCGCCCTATGTGGTGTACCAAGTCAAATAGGACGCGTATGACACTCCATCCGCACCACCTAGAGCCATTAAGCTACAAGCCTGGCTATTTCCTGAGATGCATACTACCACATAGAAAAGTATGATAAGAGCGCCTCACCTACCATATTATTAAGTGCTGTAGTAGGCGGCTCAGGACACAGCCCATGTCACTCGTGCAGGAGTTGAGCGCGTAAAGACATGAGATTTCCACTGTGTGCTCCGAATTTTGGCACAAAAATACCACCATACATTTTAAAACAGAAGGTGCGGGCCGTATAAAATCCCACCTCGGACTTTGGGCATGCCTGGCACAAGCGCTACCTTTCCCAGGTACAATAAATGTGACAAAATTGGCTGTCGTTTCCGATATGATTTCGATATTCTTGTGTGTCCCTAAAATGAGTAAAACAACACGTGAAAGTGATTTTCATGTTCGACAGCATGTCTGCAAATTTTTAGAGTGATTATTTGTTATTGTGAACACACCACAGCACAGTGCACCACAACGAAATGTGACCTCTGCGTTTAACCCATCCATGAAGGAGCGGTGGGCAGCTAACAAGCGGCCAGGAGCAGTGCTTGGGGACGGTACCTTGCTCATGAGTACCTCAGTGGTAACTTTACCGGTCCTGGATTCGAACTTGCGACCTTCTGATCACGGGGCGAACACCCTACTGTTACACCAACTGCCCCAAATATTTTTATTATTATGGTCTGTCTAATTAGGCAGGCTTTGAATCATAAAGTGCTTTAAAAACTCAGTCATATTTCTCCATGAATCTGAGTAATTTGACTAAGTGTAAGCCAGGGCTATTTTCCGGCATGTTTCTGCAAGACACTATGCAGGATGGAAAACCTGGTTCAGACAGGACCAGAAATAGGTGTTGTGATACTAGAATTGATGTTAAGGTTAAATAAAGTTTTGACTAACTGTGTGATTTGACGGGACAATGCAGTATGTTCTGGCTTTGTTGCCGTCTCATTGTGTTGAGTATTTCTTTAACAGAATTAACATTAACACTGTCTCTCTGTGTTTCTACAGAAGGAGACCGTGGTGCACCCGCCTTTGCTCTTTCGGAAGCTGAGTAACCCTGACCTGTCTCCGGCCGCAGGAAAGACCAAACTGACGCGGCAGCTCAGCCAGGATGACAGCAGAGCTCGACGCAGCAGCATGGCCAGCGGCCTCACCGGTAAAACTCACAAACCGTCCTTATCTCTCTCCCTCTAAATCTCGCTTCCTCAGATCTGATGCTAAGGCACATCGAAAAGGTTAACCTCACGTGGAATGGGGTTTGATTCTGGAGGTTGAGTTTCTTTTCTGGCTCCTGCCGAAACCCAGTGATGATTCATTGGTACGGAGGGTGTTTCCACTGTGTGATGTGTGAATGAGTTCATCCTTGGCATGCAGTTGTGCACCACATGAGAACTGTAGTAGTAGATTGGCAGGAACTCACTTGGATTCTTAACCCACGGGCCTCAAAAAGCCTGGGGTTTGTCCTGGAAATTGTGAAGACCTTTTAAGTTGGCTATTGCAAGTATCAATTGTATGCTATATCACAATCATTAAATAAAATATTATCAGCATGGGAGTAGAGGTTAGGGCTCAACAGTCCATCAAAAATTAATCGAAGCTGATGTTCAGAACTTTTAATTAATGTAATGTAGCCCATAACAGGTATTTCAGTTATTTTTTAAAATTCTGTGAATATTTTTTCCAGTGTATGTTCTAGAGGTCGACCGATGTTTTTTCAGGATTGTTGCTAGTTAACGGGCCAATATTTGGAACCGATATGCAAACAAAAATGAAAATCTGTCAGATTTTTGGAATTTTACAAACACCAAGTTGAGCTGAACCTCTCCTCTCTCTTTTTTTCTTTCTCGGAGCTGCACACTGCGCTCACATGTGACAGTCAGATGCTGTTGTGGGTGGGAAATTAAATGAAGCAGCAAGTCGAGAGCAAACGGCACAGATAGAAGAGACGGCAGTGCTCCTACTTAATATCTATGAGGGGCAAAATGAAACGCTGGTACTGATAATCGGCAAAATGCCTAATATCATCCCCCAATAATAGGCACGGGCTACTGTCCTCTTAAAAACATATCACTGTGTGTGTATGTTGTGAAGTGACTCCGCCCCATTCAGTTTTCAACTGCATCTTTGTGTTTCCTTCAGTTATTTTAAAATTACAAAGATATGCACTCACATTACAAAAGATATCCCCACTTTAACAGTTAATTGAATTGAACATTAAGGACAAAAAATAAATAAGCAAAAAACAAAATAATTGTTATTTAATTATTCTAAAGTAAAATGTTCAGTTAATCGTGATATCGATCTGAGGTCATATCATTCAGCCCTAGTAGAGGTATAGTAAACACAAACACCTGCATGTAAGACATTGATGTATTTATTAAACTTCATCTCTGAGGCCTACAAATTGTCTTATGTTTGGTTGTTTGGACAAATTAACTGCACTACTATTTTTTTAACCAGCTGAAGAGCTGAAATAGCCTGTGATATAACCTCAGCCCAAACCACTCCGTCTTGTGTGAAACTGTGGTCTTATTTAAATGTTTGAGAATCATTAATGCACCTCACACACGCTGCCCACATCCTGCCAGAGGTTTTCAACCATGTTTGTGAGCCAACCTTGCATTACATTTGCTAACTGTTTTTGTGGGGGGTTTGTGTATGTGTGTGTGTTGTAGGAAAGCAGCTCCTGCCTCTGTCCAGCAGTATGCACAGCGGTGTGAGTCAGCTGGCCTGGTCCCAGCAGGCAGGAGAGCCCAGTAACCTCGTCCGCATGAGGAACCAGTCGTTGGGCCAGTCGGCTCCCTCGCTTACTGCAGGCCTGGTGAGTGTTTTACAAACCCAGAGAAACCACAAGGGCGTGGATACAAAAGGGCACATGCAAATACCGCTTGCATACACAAACTCTGTCTCTTTTCCTCTCTCTCCCTTCCTTCTCTCTCTTCCTCTGCTTTCCTTCTCCATCCTCTTTTTTCTCCTAGTCCCCTCTCTCTCTCTCTCTCTCTCTCTCTCCCCCTCTCTCTGCTCTTTCTGCCTCTCCCTCTTCTTCTCTCGCCCTCTCTACGTCAGTGGAGAGTCTTCATTATAAAGACATGCCTCTACCTGATTCAAGTTTTTTTTAAATCCATTCCCGCAGGACAGAGTATAATTTAAAAATGATAGAGTACACATCCCTAGTAAAAGATACACATTTACATTCTGTAGTACTTAATTTTTTTCTTTCATTTGAAGGATTTATTGTACATTTTTGATTTGGTCTAAACTCTTTTTTTTTTAATGTCTTAAGGACATGGCCATGCAATGACTTTTTCACGTTTCTCGTATTTGCCAGGAAGTGAAAATGAGATTGTCAGCATGGTTAGTGTTTATGTCCAGTGTCAGAGAGGAAGATTGATGTGTGTAGGTGGTTGGTTTGAAGCTGCATTCTTGTCGAGCTGTGGCCCGGCAGCGTTTTAGCTTCTGGCCTGCTCTAACACACCTGACTGAGCTCATAAAGCGCCCGGGATCCAGCTGATGAGTTGATTCAGGTGTTTTTAAGTGGGGAGAAGACTGAAGCCTGCCGTGCCGTAGCCCCTCAGGAATGCAGTTTGACACCATGTGATTCTGGTCTAGAAAAGGGTCATATGCATGTGTGTCAGTAAGGCTGTGGTGACCTACTAAAGTCAGAAATATGCTATTCAACAGCCTATCACGCAGCCTGTGCCTGAGCCAAACAGAGACTGGTGTAACATCTACACCTGCTGGCTGTGTCTGGTGCTGCAGCAACTCTAACCAGAGCATTAGTCTTGCTGTTTAGTTCTTTTTCAAAGCAGGATAGTTCCTGTTTGTGTGTTTAGGAAAAAAGACAACTGACAAAAATTCAGGACTTTTGCATTGCATTGAAATGCACAAAGTGATCCTAAAGATTTCAGTGGCTTGCTTTTGTTTTCAAATACAGAAGGAGAGTTTATAAGAGAACACTCTCAGCCCACCAGCTTCCTGTGTAAAATACCCATTGATCCAACAGAGCACCTAGGAATCATCTGTGAGATTTATGGATTTTATTAAACCTATTCAAATTTCTTACATCAATTTACTGATGAGTTCATAACTTGCCTTTACAAAGTTTCATTCATGGGTAGCTTGTGTGGTGGAGTTTTAACCTGTATCTCTACTTCTCTTTTTGCATGCACCAGTAGGGGGCAGTATGGATGTGTGTTGCCTCATTTTTGCATTGTTTGTCATAGCAAGTGGCTGCGCTGAGCAGAGAGATTTAGATCCGATCTCCACACAAAGCCAGCCAGATTCAATGCTTTACCCAGGGCTGTGTAATTATTAGTCTTCAGCACTTGAGGATTATAACGGACGCCCCACTGTAGGGCTGCATTAATATGCGGAGGCTGAAACAAACCCCTTTAAAGGCCCGGCCCACCGAGAGAAGCTCTGAACAGAGTAATTGCCGATTGCTGGGCTTTGCGATCCAGCATTCAGCTGCAAACTCATGTCGATATGACATTGTCGACGACTGTCTCGCTGCCAAATGTGTCGGGAGCAAGTGACATGCTAATGGATTGTTTATTTGTTGGCTGTAGCCCATTAAATTGTCCAGGCTTTGCTGATAAATATCAGCTCTGGGTTTAAGAATGATCCCATTTGCTCAACTTCTGCTTAATTGGAGTTTTTGTGCTGACTTACATCAGAAATAGCACTGAATGGCATTTGTCCTGCAGTGATAAGGCAAGCATGCGTAATGCTGTGCCTGTGTTTATGTGATTACTTAGAGACTCTTTTTAGCTTTGAGATTTATTAGAGTATATGGGATAATGTCTTGCTAGGCCGCATCTTTCCACCATTATGTCAGCTAACAGGAAATTGTGGATGCTGTACAAAATGGAAAATATGAGTGGAGCTATTTCGGCAATACAGTAATCATAGCTTACTGTCCCTCTTGCAGAGAAGTTTATGAAAATTTTCCTGTGGTTAAAACAGCACGCCTCAAGCAGAGGAGGAAGTTGCCTGATGCTTCTGTTTCGAGCTTTTTACGGGTTCGAAATCTCAAGCAGTTACAACACTGCCCTGTAGGGGTGTAACCATACTTCAGTCTACAGTGATAAATTGGATCAATGAACCCATAGCGTTAATCCAAAATTAAAATCTAACATCGTGACATCAGTTTATATTGAACAGGAGGTCTATTTTTAATAAAAGCAAAGGTTGTTTTTCCACAAAAAAGGCTGGTGACGCTCAGGAATAGAAATGTCTAATGATAGTTTAGCTGCTTTTTTGTGATTTGATATGAATGAATGAAGTGATTGTGGTAAATCAGAATATTCTAGTGTCTCATATGAACTGGCTCCTGAACTAAATCGAAATTGTATCATAGCAGTCTTTGTGATATCGGCAGAAATAGAGTCTTTGTTCCTTGATTCAATATAATATTGTGTCATGATAACACTTTTGATTTACAGTCCCTTTTGAGAGGGGTCAGTGTTAGCGGGACATGACCTGAGTTTGCCTCGCGCTGCAGTAGACATTCTAATCCCGTGACCCAGGCTGTGAGTGCAGCCAGAGCCCCTGGAGTTGAGCTTTAACGTCTGAGGAGTGGGAGAGAAGGCGAGTGGGGCGACCACACAGGACGGCCAGATGGTGTTTACCGTCCCACCTGTGCCACAAAACCGGTCATGTGAAGGCGAGTAACCACGTCCAAACATGCCTGAACCTGCCGATTAGCATATAGTAGGTTGTTTTCAAGACATTTGGAGTTTGAATCGCAAGTTCCATCACAATACAACATTTCGATGTCTTCTGATATCACAAAGTCTGCTACGTTGCAGTTTCCTTTTGGTTCAGTTCAGAAGCTAGTGATTGATATAAGACGTTATCATATGCTGATTTCTGACATATCAAATCACAAAAAGCAGCTAAAATATCATTGAAAAACAATCTTCTCTTTAATTAAAAATAGTAAAATGATGTTCTAATATGTCTGATACCTGATTGATATTTTGATTTTGGTTTGATGCTCATTGATCATTGAATTGATTTATTTTATGCTGATGTATCGTTGCACATCTATTTGGTATGCAGTGCCGGGCATCTCTAAGGAACTAACTCCTCTGATACTTGTACAAGATCTTTATTTTTGCGTCTTCCAAGAGCTTTTGTCTGCCTGCGTGTGTGTGTAGATGGCCAAGTCCATGGGTGCTTAGCAGTCTTTCAGCAGTGAATTGGCCATTCATGTGATGTGCCACCGATTCTATATTCCTGCATGTCATTTTAGCTTCCGCTGCTCATTTTTACCCCATGTGGATTGTGCTGTTTTAAAGAGGAAATTCTACAGGGAGCTTTTTGCCTAAGGTCCATCTCAAATTATGCTCAGGATTCGCGAAATAAGAGTGAAACCCAAATATTATTATGTGATTGATCCTTTTAAAATTCATTTGAAAGGGGGAGGGCGAGTTGAGAGGCAGCGTCTGTATCATTAACATACTGTGAGATTTGCATGTGATTTGCATTTGGGCTGAAGAAAAAATGAAAGGCGCTGTTTCTCTCTGCCCTCTTTTCTCGAGCCTGTTACTAGTTTAAGGCTTTAACTTTGCAGGTATTATAGCAGCAAAATGTGTTTGCATTGTTTTTCCTTCCATGCTACTTTAGTTTCCATTATTATGGATCAAGTATTTTTTGTTACTTTAAAAATCATGAGATCCCTGACTTTATACTGATTCAGTACTTTAGGTTACGTTCAGGTTGTCACACACAGATGTATTGCTCTGAGCAGACAAGGCTGCGTTGTACAGACAGTTCATCCATTGTCACTAAAATCTTTTGTAGGATGAGTGCAGCTGCCCCGTGTGATGACTGAACCAATTAAACAGCCACACTTCAGCCTCATTTAAACGAGCTTCTCAGATAAACCTCATGCAAATTCTGAGTTTTAGAGTGCACTTACGTAATGTTTAACGCAAAACAAGTCTGGCTAAACGCGAAATTTGTTAGACAGCTTATCACTGCTAGGTAAGACAGAAATTCATTTATCAGACGCTCATATTCACAGTGTCTTCCTTTTTTTAGTGAAAAAAGGAGCAACTTCCCTGGAGCAACTTGTGCAGTTAAGGGTCTTGCTCAGGAGCCCTTAGGATTTGCTTATTGTCCACATTAAAAAACTTTTCTAGAAAGCTGGGCTACAGGAATAGCTGAAACACAGGCTCCCTTCATGTTTCTCCTACATTTCATTCGTTTTAGAGAGTGGAGATTTGTGAGGAAAAAACATTTGCATTTTATTTGTACATTTTTAAACAATTCCAGTCCACTGACTATGTTCATAATAAAATATGCATGAGTACATTATGAATAATTACTTCCCTTCAGTGTGCCAGCAGCCAATCCAGAGGGCTGATGGACTGTTAGAGTTTGCTACATATGTTAAATTTTGTTGTGATTTTTATTTTTCTCACTGTTTTGTGAAGTGCTTGATTGTGTATGTTTCCCTAGTATCTAGCACTACCCTCCTTCGGGCCAAAATCCAAAAGTTTCTGGTGCCATTTATAAACTGCCAAGCCTGGATGAGGGACTGTTAACCCACTTGGGAAAGGATGCATCATGCCCTGCTCTTCAAGGCCAAACACCAATAGACCAAATCTCAGAGTGAGAAAAAGCAAGGATAATGGCAGCCAGAGAAAGCATTTTTTCCTGACTGAGACTCCATCAGTTTCTTGGGTCGGCCTGCTGCAGGTTGTGTTCATAATTCATCTCTAAAGGGGACGTGTTGTACGTGCTGACTTTCATCTGGTGTCATGCTGAGGATAGCAACACTTACCCCAGAACCTGATTCTTGCATTTAGGGTATAGGAGTGTTGCAGTGTTGTGTTGCAGTCTTGCAGCGCCAGCCTGATTGAAGCCTTACACCTTTCTCACACTCCGTGTCCTTTTTCTGAACGTATCTTTTCTTAGTTATGTAAGTAGTGAAAGTAAACTTCATCTCATTTGTATATTTAGATATATTTAGATACAGTAAGCCAGCATGACTTACTCCTATTTTTACAGTATACAGAAGATTTAAAAGATACAATACAGAAGACACATTTATGAGTAAGGGCGTCAAGTCCTGGACTGGAAAAGGTACCACTGACGTACTCATGAGCAAGGTACCGTCCCCAAGCACTGCCCACTGTTCCTTCACGTATGGCTCAATATGCAAAATTCACATTTTGTTTCATGATTTAGGATTCTTTATTTGTCACATACGTAGTTATACAAGTACAACATGTAGTGAAATGAACAATCCGTGTGAATAAAAAAATCAGATAAGTAGAATGTAGAAATTAGAAGTTTACGGGTTAACAATCTTACAGTAAACTAAAGAGGGATAATAAAATATATACATATAGTAAAGCAGAGAAAATCTTATAGTGGAAGGAACAGGGTAATTTCATTGTGGTGCACTGTGTGCTGTGGCGTGTTCACAATGACACATAATCACTCATTCAGAATTCACTTGAATTATACTGTACATTTGTGGCATTTAGCATATGCTTGTATCCAGAGCTACTTCCAGTTCCTAATGACATAAACTTGGGGGTTTAGGGTCTTGTGCTCACAGGCCCAACAGGGGCTTTTAAGGCTCAGTGGGTTTCCAACTACTATGGGCCACAACTAAAATGTGCAATCGGAAAAGCATTGTTCTCTTTATCAAGCAGGAAATGTGTAAGTGTGGGATCAGGAGTCAAAGTGAAACCATAAATAGATTAAAGATGGCACGATATCACTTTTATGTCCGATACCGATATTTTACATTTGGATATCTGCCGATGACAATAAAGATATGATGCAGTCTCTTTTTAAAACAGAAAATAATGCTTTTTAAATGTCTTAATACATGACAGATTATTAGGGAAGGACACTGAGGATTTAAATAGTGTTTTCCTAACTAAAACAATGCAATAATTCATGTAATAAATCAAATCATTATGTACAATTTAGCACGAATGACAATAAACCAGCTTTTCCTGACACTTCTGATGCATAACCGATTGCTCGGCTGCATAGATTGCCCCAATACCACCGATCCCCGATCCAGCTGTTTCAGTCGTTATCGGACCGATATGCGATCCACGTAACGGATCGGAACCGTCTTTAAAATAGCCTTCCATTATGTGCATATGATCGGCAGAAAAGCAATAGATCAATGAAATAGATTGACGTTCTCTAAAAATTACACAGGCACAAAATGTGAGACAGTGCTCTTAGATCAGAGTTTAATACCATGGTACCTCGCTTCACGAACCGCATTTTGGAGCGCAAAGGTCGAGCTCTGAGTATGAACAAAGTCTTGGAAGATGAATTGAGCGCCGTGTCATGTTTTATATGGGAAATTTCCAAATTTCTTGAAGCACAATATTTAAATCCAAGTCGAACAATTCGTCACTCAAACAGTATTTTTGATCATACAAGTCAGAATTCATTGAACCGACCCGAACTTGTATGACAAGGACCATCAAATTATTGGCGTCCTGATCTGGCGATCACAAAGCTGCTTTGTCATTTCGTGCGTATGTGTTGTTTTTATACGATTTTTTTTCACGGAGTCCTATACTTTGAACATTATTTTTGATCGAAATTGTCAAAATAAAATAATCTATTTTGTACTTAGACTAGCCAAAAAAATACCATTTCATGTGTAGAACCATATAATTGCTGGTGTATTTTAGGGGGCCGGGAACAATTTTTTTTTTTTTTACAGTGATTCTTGTGGGGGAAATTAACTTGGAACTCAAACTTTTTGGAATTCGAACCCGCTTTCTGGAACGGATTAAGGTACCACTGTACACACTTTTTAATAGAAAAGTAAAGCCTCTATTGACTGCAGAAAGGGCTGTGCATAGATTTGACTCACAGGAAGTGTATTTTATTTTGAGTGTATTTTATTTTAGAAGTAGTCTAGATATGTTGTTTCTACGCCTCAGTTAAGGTTTTATATCTTATTCACATGCTTTATATTCTTCCTTATGCAGGGTAAATGTATATATTAGAAGACTGCTCTGTTTATACCTGCTGTGGATGTTTATGCACTTGCCAAACCTGTTCGTAGTGCAAGGTTGAGTGGCTGCCGTTCTGTAATCACTTGTCTCATATTCCATTCCTTCCTTATTCTTTCCTGCAAGGTTTGCCATTACATTTGAGTTGATTGTATGCTCACTGTGTATCACCTTCGCCCCCTGTATGCTGGCTGCATATTTTCCATTTTATTAGTGACGCTTCACACACATCTCCATGAGTTTGTCTCTGTCATGGTAATTTCCTGATGAAATCTGAGTGCCCTGCGGGGTATAAAACAAGCCAGAGTAGGAATTGAAGTGGGAATGAGATGAGATGAATGACTTGCTCGCGTTGGAATCTTTAACCAGGTCCAAAAAGGAGAATTTTTTTTCCTCCGCTTGCTTTCTCGCTCCTCACTCCTTCATCTTGTGCTTTGTTTGTTTTCCCCCCCTTCCGTGAATTCTGTCATCTTGTTTTTGCTCTCTTCTTACTTTGCTTTGTTACAGTTTGGAGCTGGTTCTCAGCCTCATTTGTCAAAGCTGTGACCTTTTGAGATTCGCGTACAGGGAGGATTCAGGCTTTAATTGGGTAAAATGTGAGTGCGCTCCTTTAGCTGCCACCGACATTTTTGTCTGAATAATGAGCAGATTTTGAGTATTTACTTAGCCTGTCAGCAACTTCAGATGGATAGACACACTCATATACACACTCTCACAAAACTAACAAACAAAAACACTGCATTCCTGTGCTGTCTGTTGTGACGTGTGAAAGTGTATTGATTTAAACTAAATCCTTTTTCCTGATTCTCCTTAGCCCTTTCCTGTCAAACGAGCCTGTTGAAATTTAGTTAATCACCTGGGTCTCTGCGAACTCCTCCGCCCCTCAGTGTCTCCTTTCCTCCCTGTGGTGAGGTCCTGCTTGGCTGTATGCACACAGCAATTAAGATGCATATGAAAAATTAAAGACTCTCGCTCAACATTTGGAGCGTGCAGTCGAAGAACAAAGCACAGCATTCCTCATTGCTTCTGGCAACTAATTTTCCAGAAATAATTGACTACCGTCTTCTGTGCTGTGTTCCATAAGGACTGTCTGCTATAACAATGTATAACGACTTCATTGAACTAATCGCTCTGTCTGTTCATGGGGGAAAAAAAAAAAAATCAGATCTTTGCTAATTTAGGTTTTTTTAAGCTTTTGGAGTCAAGAGATTTCACTTCTTGTTGCTGTAGATGAGGTAGCAGTGAGACAGACTAATGTCAGGCAGTTGATGAAGGATTTTACTTTCGATGGTTAACATGGGCATTGTAATTTTATACCCTGGTGGAGTTTTCTTACATTAGTGGCATTGTGAGACGGGGTTATTAGATCAGAGATGTGGCAGGAGGGCTACAGATCTTTATGAACTTAATAATGATACTGAGATGAAGACACGCAAACATAAGTTAAAATGTGTAAACATTTAAGATATATTCTAATATTTTGCTGTAGAAATTATTATATTAGAAATTGTAATTATGTAGATTAGTAAGTAACGAGTTCATTGATAAATGATGGGGAAGCCGGGCTACATATTTTATGATTGTAATAAAGATACTGAGATTAAGGCATACAAACATAAAAAATGCATTAAAAAATATCTCATTTTGTTCGTATTTGACTGGCCTGTGTATGTGACAAAATGAATAGTTAGAAAACAAAAAGGGGTGTGTGTGTGTGTGTGTGTGTGTGTGTGTGTGTGTGGGAATTTGGTTTCCTGGTTACACAATTTGTCCAGCCTGACACCTCCATCTGTTTACAGATCTCTATCTGCATATCTATCTACTTATTATGATTCATTCATATTCATAATGAAGGCTGAGTGTATAGTTTCACTTTTAATGTAACAATGAAACACGGTATGGTTTGCTTTCCCAAGGTAATTGTTTGAAATGAAAATGCCAACCATTCTCCTCTCTTTTAATGGAAACCATTATTCCTCTCTTGTAACCATCCTCTTCTTTTGTTCACAAGCCTTGAACAGGGTTGAGTGCAACATTCAGCATGTGCTGTTACTGCCTGTCCCCCCCTTCAGTTCTTACATGGTAACTCACAGAAAGCTGGTTGTTTTGGATTTTGTCTCTTTTTGTGAGTTGTAATCTTTTGTTGTTCATCAAGGACTTATTTCTGCTTGTAAAAAAGTGAGAGAGAGGCGCAGCACTTTTAATATGGCCTGGAGATGTGATCCTGCAGTAGGCAGACTGTTGCCCAGGAGGGAGCACACACATGGCATTGTGCCTGTTTCAGTGCCCCAGGCTTTGAGATCTGTATCTGGCCTTATGGTGTTACTATGAATGAATAAAAGACTGCACAATGTCTGTAGTCTGAATTTCTCCCATGGTTTGCCACAAATATTCTGCTGTGGTGAAGTGAAATGTTTTTGATAGAGTGCATACTTGGCCTGACTTGCCTTCACGACTTTGACCAAAAGTATTGGCATGAATTGAATAGTATGAATGGCCTGATTACCAAAAACAACTGTAGAACACAAGTTTTGAATGTAATCACAGGCCTTTTCGGACTTTGATTTGGATTTTAAATAGGAACGTAAGAAAGCTATTTGTGATTGTGAACACACCACAGCACACAGTGCACCGCAACGAAATGTCACCTCTGCATTTTACCCATCTGTGTAGGAGCAGTGGGCAGCTAACATGAACAGTGCTTGGGGACGGTACCTTGCTCATGAGTACCTCAGCAGTGGTAGGTTTACCGGTCTGGGATTGGATCAGTCCAGCGACCTTCTGATCGCGGGACCAACTTTCTAACCGTTAAGCTACCAACTGTGGTAGAGTGTTGTGTTATAAATAGACAAGTGTCTATTATTCATTAAATCAGGGCGTACACTTTACATTTAAATTGAACATAAACTGCTGTTAGTCTTGGGGCCTGTTTACACGAATGCAGATATTTTTATAAACGCATATATTTTTTTTATACGTTTGGTCCTTTCGTTTAGTGTGAATGGACTAATATTCAGTTCTGTTCATATTATGTACTGCATATAGCACTTTGCCTCAAAGCAGTGTGTCTGTAGTACAATAGATTTTAGACTTGAGGTAATGGGTTTAAGTGGCCACTGTAATGGTGATCATGCTGTACTGTAGTGTTTAGGTTTTTCACTGGCTCTTGCAGGGAGTCTGGTGAAGCAAGGTTTCTGCAGGTCCGGCTCAAGGAACCACAGACCTGCAGGATGTCTGGGCCCTTCGGTGGCCTGGCAGAGAGAAAGTAGAGTCTGTTAAGTGTGTACAAGGTGCACACAGTAGTCAAAGTGCAGCACTAAAGTGAGAGAGAGATTATTTTTCATTGTGAACACACCACAACAAAATGTGACCTCTGCATTTGACCCATCTGTGAAGGAGCAGTGGGCAGCTAACAAAGGCAGCGCCCGGCGAGCAGTGCTTGGTTACGGTACCTGAGTGGTAACCGGTGCTGGATTCGAACCTGTGACCGTCTGGTCACGGGGCGAACACCCAACCGTTACGCCACCAAGTGCCCGCTGGAGCAGTAAATCACGTTGCATCACAATGCATTTATTCAACAATTAGTTTGCCGATATCACAAGGTCTGCTACAATATGATTTCCGTTTGTTTCAACATCAGACCTCAACTTTAGTTAAGGATGCTTTACACAGACATCAGCGCCAACATTCTCTTAATTTATTGTCTGGATTTAAAGGCTTCAGAAGTATTTGGCACAATTTCGGCCGCCAGTAATCTGGGTATTTATCCATGACTAACTTAGACGTCCGTGAACTGAGACAACCATGAATCAAGGTGAGGCTTGACTTTACTTGGACAATCCAGCTGTAACTTAAACACTCCAGACAAAAATGGCAAGCCTTGTATGTTCACTCACACACAGACACACATTTCTTTCATATCATCTGTCTCTGTCTACAGCTCTTCTCTGGCTTTTCTCAATCAGCCTTCAGTCAGAGCCGTGGCAGTGCAGACGTGAGGTCAGCTAGAGTTTTCTAGATTCCATTCTCGTTACATACTGCCCTCCCTCTCAGATCGGATCTATTTCTTCACCTAACGCAGGCGGGGACAAAAGCCATGCAGGGTTGCCTTGGAAACTGTCAGGGCCGTTATGAATGCCCGTTGTCTCTTTTTTAAAATGGATTCACTTCTTATTTATTTATTTTTGTCATTGTTGACTTCTCTGTCAGTTTCAGTCAGTGGTGTGATTTGTCTTTGCCTTTGCTGCTTTTTTGAATGGGGAAATGCTGATAGGACTAGAAACCTTGGTCAACTTTTCCTTCATGATATTGTCTACATCTAAAAACAAAGGCGTCATTTGTTGTTTGGAAAGTGTTTTAGTACTGTGTTATGGTACATCAAGCTGCCTAAATTTATCTCCAACTTCAGGACTAGTTTTCATAGTATTTTCAGAAATACTGCTTTTGAACCTCACAGTATTCATGGTGGTAAAGCAAAGATACAGGGCAAGTAAACAGACAATAGAAAGAAGACATTTGCATCATTTTTATTGAAAAACAAAAACTGTTTTATGTGAGAAATCTTTCTTCACTTGTATTTTCATGTAGTTATATATGCTGCTTGTTCTTTATTGTTATGAGCTTGAGGAAGACAAATGTAGTCTCTACTTCTACTATCAGCTTGTTGACTAGGCGTACTACATCACTTCCAAAACGGCTCCATTTTCACCTTTTATACTAAAATGTTAAGCCGGCATTTTCAGAATTTCCAGAACTTCTGAACTTTCCAACACAGCACACAGTGCACCACAATGAAATTTGGCCCAGCCGTGAAGGAGCAGTGGACAGCTTTTTTTTTTTTGGCAGCACCCAGGGAGCAGTGTTCGGGGACCTTACTCATGCGTACCTCCATCGCACATTTACCGGTCTGGGACTTGAACCGGCAACCTTCTGATCACAGGGCTAACTCCCTAACAGTTACACTACCATCTGCCCAAATTGTTTCATGAACAATGCCAGTGTTGATCACGTGGCTATAATACATACACCATTCAAAGTTTGATTAATATGGGGTCATTTGGAGCAAGATTTGTGTGTAGTATGTTTACTTTTGCAGTTTTGCTGCAGGTTTATGCTGCTGTTTTGCCCTATAAAACAGCTTCACACCAGATGATATCATCAGACAGTGCCGGACCCCAGCCTGCCTTTCATTTATATTTACTGATGTATATATGAAAATGGCACATAAACACTGAACAAACTGCAGTGGAAAAGTGCCTTTGGTATTTTTTGAGAAACAATGTTATACATTGTAAATTGTCACGTCTTTTGGATTTCATTTTTAGCTTTCATGAGGAATTTATTTGTTTGTGTTCAGATGCCATTGTCCAGAAGTGCAGACATTGTTACTCTTTTCTCTGTCAAAGGGAATGGCTTGTATAATCTTTATTCTTGTTGCTTTTTCGATCCCGATGTAACTCAGGGCTATGTCTGTTAGCGTAAGACTGACCCTGTTCTCTGTTGTTTTTCAGATGAGACACTCTTATTATCAATAATACATTAAAGTGGCTAGACCCAGATATAGCTCTTAAGTGCTGTAGTGGTTTAAGATGTTTTGAGGCACAGATCTATTGGCACGATACTGAAGCAGCTGTGCATCTGCTGGAACATACCTTTTCACAGATCAAAGATCCTCCTTTTAATTAGCCAACATGAAGTTCATGAAGCTTTGTCAGTAACAGAGCTGGTGTGTATCTGTGGGATTCACTAGGACACACAGCAAGAATGATTCATGCCTAACCCTACTCGGGCAAGACTATCAAGAGCTGACTTGCCAATTAATTAATTTCACATTCAAGCAAAACTGTTATTACTCTTTAAACAGTAGCTTTAATGCCTGCTGCAAAGTCTGCTCAGTTTAATCTGACGCTGTTACTGAGCAAACTGGCTGTGCGCTAGAAATGCCGCTCCAACTCGTGGGTCATAGCCGTGTAGTGGTGGCAGTGTGCTCTCGTTCACATTGTCGATACGTGCACTTGTTTGTGAGTTCTGTCCATTTTTCTGTCCGTGAAATTGCATTGTTCGTGTCATTAGTTTATTATCTCCCCCCCCAATGTTTGGTGCCGCTACTCCGCCTACAGTTTTTGCGCTAGAAACGCTGTTCCAACTCTAAAACGTGCAGGCTATAGCGGTGCTTTTATATGCGTTTTTGCTACATGCCCTCGTTCGTGAGTTATGTCCATTATTCCTTTTTCTGTTATTTGTGAGAAACCCCTTTGTGTTCAATGACTAAATGTTGCTGAGTGCATTATGAACAGTCCTGTTTGCATCATAGTCCTGTGATTGCGTCATTATGTGATAACTCTAACCCTAATCCTCGTGCTGCAAAAAAGCAATCACATTTGCATTTCCTTGCGAAAATGCCTCTAGTTCATTTTATTTATTTTGCGAAACCTTTTCACATGATTTGGGCATATTTTTTAAAATGAATGTAATGCAGATATCTAAAAATATACTAATAATACTATACCAGAACCAGTTGAAACCCCTGGATTATATCATGATGGCATTGCTTGGTGATTTTCTGGCTACAACATAAATATTCTAGTAAAAAAGAATCTCCCGGTAGTAACTATGGCTGTCCGATCTGTGCTCCATGCCCGATCTGCGGGCAGTGTGAAGTAATGTAGAAAAATTCATGCATTATGATGCATGGAGATATTGCCTCTAGTATTGACTTCTAGTATCGCCATTGTAAGTCGGGGCAGTTGGTGGCGTTATGGTAGCGTGTTCACCCGTGATCAGAAGGTCGCAGGTTCGAATCCGGGGCCGGTGAAGTTACCACTGAGGTACCCATGAGCAAGGTACCGTCCCCAAGCACTGCTCCCCGGGCGCTTGTTAGCTGCCTGCTGCTCCTTCACGGATGGGTTAAATGCAGAGCTCACATTTCGTTGTGGTGCACTGTGTGCGGTGCTGTGGTGTGTTCACAATGACAAATAATCACTCACTTATACTTTTACTTGTATCCTAAATGTAAATGCAACTCTTGAAAAAAATCTGGTAAATCTAACTGGACACTCACTGTCAGGACATGAAACTTCTGCTTTGTTGCCGACAGATATTATGTATTTATTTTTAATGCTGGGTTGCTTAAAGAGCTGCATCTAGTTCTGTTCACTTCGGTTCGCTGTAACTCTTTTCATCCAACATGATTGTTATTCAGCCATAAAGAATTCATCCATGGGCTAGAGAAGGCTAGAGATAAGGCTAGAAGCACTTATATTTCTACAAAGTGAAGGTATTGAAAGCATTAATCTCTTTGAAAATGTCATTTAGGAGCAATCCAAGCTTCATTTGCTGCAGCTCTGCTGGGTCATTCCCAAGTTTTTCTTCGTCCATCTCCTCCTCCTCCTCCTACTGTTCACCAGCCACCACTGTTTTTGTGAGTTGATCGCTAGAGTTATATTGATTGGCTCATTTGGTGCTATCCTATTACCTTCTTTTTTTTAAGGGGTCGTTAGAAAAGCCGTGCAGTGTAATGCTGCCAATCCATCACTGTGCCGCAAAAGAAATGTTGGTATTGATCACACACTCAGACATTAATATTTATTGCATTCCCCACTCGTCTACATTGCTTTATTGTTGATTTTCTCTCACGGGCAGCTTAGGATTCAAGTCTCTAGAAGTTTTTAATGCAGGTCTTCAGAGCCTTTACCTGCTTTTTTATGGTGAATACGTGCTTACTTTCCTCTGAAATAGAAAGAAACTTTATTCAAAGAGCCTATAAAGAACATTTACTGATTCTGCTCACTGCGCAAAGCCCAGAACTGTTTTGAAGGCCAGGAGGTTGTTAGGCTGAAAGACAGATTTTCTTCTTTTTAAGTTACTTTACTTACTTTGAAGGATTCTATGACGTTTATGGCCAGAGGCTTTTTTGACCTGTCATTGGGCTTTCAGCTTCTTATTATCTGCATCTTCAACCAAGTTTGCCACATTTCCCCTGGAGTGAAACTGGACAGCTGTGACAATCACTGATGGATGTGTTTCTGCTTCTCACAGCCTCAGAGTCATACAATTCTTTTACCATCTGTGTTTGTTGGTTCACACAGCCAATTAAATAAAACGTCTGTGTGTATTATTAGACACAAGCAATATATAGATTTCCGCTATACGAACGTAGTGTAAGTACGGTCAGATAATTAGCTCTTATGCGTTGGTGTTTACATGTGGCTCTTTTGTTAATGTGCAGATTTTGTTTGTATCTAGAATACTGTTGTTTTTTTTGGCATTAGATCCACATAATTAAACTTAAGAATCTAAATGTTTTTGTCTTTTTGTGTGTTGCACAGGAAACATCAGCACACAAATATCATGATTAAAATTTTAAGTCGTATCGCCCAGCCCTAGCCTCTAATTTTTATTGATTTGAAACGCTCAACTCTGTGTATCATTGTATTATTATTTTGCCTTTTGGTTTATGTTTAGTTAATTCTGCACAGATGCAACGCAAGTGTTTTAACACTCAGGCTGTTGTTTGCAAGGAAGACACTATCTACCATACAGAAAATTCTCAATATTTATAGAACATTTTGATCCATGGAAACTAGGCTTGAGGCAACTGTCTAACTGAGAAGTGCTCAGATGACTTGACTATCCATTGTCAAGATTCCATCTATGTTTGCTCATGATGGATTATTCCTCTCTCTAAAACCCCCTAAATGTTTACTTTTTATTCACAATACCTCCCTTGATTAATAAATGATTAATCGTTCTCACCATTCGAGTTGAAAATGTTGCGAATTAGGTCTGTCTCCCCTTAACGGTCTAATCTTGGACAGTTGATCCTTTTAGAAGCCAGCAAAAGCATTACTCTGATGTTAGTGTAAGATAGTGTGACCTTTATCAGCCGCATCTCACACAGAGACACATATCTTGATGTTCTTTGTCTCTTAATCTGACCTGAGGCTGAAAAAACGGCTTCATCAGAATGAGATAAAACATTGTAGTGGCAAAGTCACGCCCTTTCCAGTCGACCCTCATGGACCTAACATCGGAAAAATGTTGAATGGGAGACAAAGTTATTATTTTCTGGTCGATATGAGTCTTGAATTCCACATATGATGTTTGTGATTTTTTTTTATTTAGTTTTTTGTGTAAAGAAAGCTGCAGTTGGTGTCGTAACTGTTGAATTACAGCATTGTTAAAGTTTGTAACGTCAGTGATTACAAGTCCATCAGTCGCACACATGACGCCACTACACATGACGCCACTACACATGACGCCACTACACATTACCTCCACTACACGTTACCTCCACTACACGTTACCTCCACTCATTCCGGCCGTTCTGGTTCTGTCACACATCAAAGATGCCAGTCTGCTTTGCTCTCGAGTGTTACTATGTTTTCTTGCAGCCGTGTGGTAAAAAGTGCTGCAGTTTAAAACAGTGTTACTTCATAGTGTGATGCGCAGGTCGACCCGTGACCCACGGGTGACCCGCGGGTGCGGGCGGTTTTAGGGCAGACATTTTTAAAATATCGTGGGTACGGGCGGGCGGGTCAAAAAGTTACAAAACGCATTTCATTATCGATCAAAACGTGTTGTAAACGGGGTTCGAATTACGAGCGCGCGTTCAGTTCAGCAGGTCGCGTGCTGGAAGCGTGTCGAAATAGGCTAAACCCCGGCACGGTGGATTCCATCCTCTTTCTCCACAGTGCTTCCAAACAGCTGTCATAAATGCAGTCGGCGTATATTTTTCAATTTTGGAGTTTTCAATTTGTAGGATAAGCTACTAGTCTGGTGAAATATCACGGTCAAGTATGCTCTGCTCTACTTCATTTTAGACAAAATTAAGTTAAAACAAGACCTTAGTTCTACTAAGTTCATTCAAATCTGTTCTCAGATCTGATGTTACATCAGATGTTACAGTTTTGACAACTAGTGTGTTTTGCATACATGCGTGCTTGTGTGTGTTTGTGTGTGTGCTAGAGAGATGTATTTGTGCAATTTTCCACAACCCTTCAATAAATAACGACGTAAAAATCGATCTTTCGGTTTCTTTGTTGTTGTTTGGTACACAGTTAATCTTGCATAAAATTGTGTCATTATCTTCAATGCGAATCTAGCACAAATTTATGTCATCTATGGGTTACAGTGTCACAAATGACACGTCATTGGTAGGTTCCATGACAATACAGGCTCACTGGTGTTTTTTTTTTTTTTTTTCCTCAGGTCGGGTTTTGGGTCATTATCCACGTGTATTTTTGCGGGGTGGGCGGGGCGGTTTGGATCTCCTGACGGGTCAGTTTGGGGCGGGTGTTAAAAAAAAAAATAGCAGACCCGCGCAACACTAGTGTGAGATCAGAAAACATTGCAAAAACCATTTCTCACATATAGAACCCACAAAGACGTGAAGTCACAGTGAAGCCATTGTCTTGTCTGAGGTTTTTTATTGATCACACAGCCTGGAGGTCCACTGCAGTCGAGACGAGACTTGACAACCTAAATGATGTACTTTCAGTTCAACAAGAGAAATAACAATCATATCGCAGTAGGCCTCTTGTGAAGACAGTAATACATCAAACGGTTAAAGCCTTTAGCATGTGGGCACAAAAATCTCAAGTTTCAGGTTGTGCCAAATCTATAACACGCCCGATCGATTTCACATGATCCAGCAAGGTTACGAAATGGTGTAGGCTGTTGTTTTGATAGCTTTTGTCGTCTCACCCAGGCAGCTGCTTAACTCTTCGTTAAATGAATTCCCATATGCTGTCTACATTACTCCATAGAGGTTGCTCTGCTTCTGGCACAGTTCATGTTTTCTTTTTTTTTGCCCTGAAGCTTGCTCAGCACTTTATCATTCCCCCTGACGGTTTTGTTTCTTTGATGATGCCTCAGCCTGCTCGCTGCTTCTCTGCTTAAAGCCAAGTGCGCAGTGAATTAGCTGCTCCTGCCTTTGCCTCTCCCAGTTCCTGATAATACTCATGCAGGCAGAGCTTCAGCCCCTGCAGAGCTCTC
Organism: Distichodus sexfasciatus; assembly: GCA_032718565.1. Classification (NCBI taxonomy): domain Eukaryota; kingdom Metazoa; phylum Chordata; class Actinopteri; order Characiformes; family Distichodontidae; genus Distichodus; species Distichodus sexfasciatus. Next base: position 5,472,329 of record JAVGVS010000003.1, read on the forward strand.
AGATCCGCAGGATATGAAGAGTGGGCTATTTTGCAGGTCTGCATGAGGCGGTAGAGGCAAGATTGCCGGCTTTAACAGACGATATAGTCTCCTGCAGCCCAGCGGATTGAATTAATCTTTATGTGCGAGTGGGGATGGTACACGGTGTCTGGGGGAATTCGATAACACGCTTTATCTCAGAGCAAATCCCATATGGTGTCGAGGCTGCTGACACTTGCCATCGCTGTTCTATTAGTGTTTTTAAAGACCGCTGATCACCGTGAGCTTAAAGCTGAGGACAGTTTAATTGCATTTCAGCGACTACGGAGAATTGCCTTTTCCACAGTGCCTCTTTTACACTTCCTTTTAATGTGACGCTCTTGTTGGTATATAATTTGTGCCACAACTATGTAAGACATGTAGGGTTGCTTTTTTACAATGGAACCCATTTAGTTTAGCAACATTTGCTTGCTTGCTAATGTTAGTTTCATCACTAAATTATAGCCCCACTAGAGGTAGGCAGTACTGTATATCGGATATACTCGTTATATTTCGGCTTGTTCCACATGCAGTGTAGTAAATGACTGTACCGTGAATATCAAGTACAGATCCTGACATGTTAAACAGAGAGCATGTATGTCACTTTTGAGTTTTGCTTCTGTGCTCTCTCAAAGCCGTCAGCTCACTACTCCACCCATCCAGAAAACTCCTAGCGCATGCACGTTTTGTTCTGGAAGTGAGCATGCAGAGAGAGAGACGGAAATATCCACTGGATTTCAGAGACATTAATTGGAAATGGAAGCGGATGACTTGGTTCAGAAGAAAAACAGCAGTGGTTTTGTTATTCAGGGCACAAAAACAAGAAAATGCGTAAACACGCATGAATGACATTCTTCTGTCATGTGTCATGTCATGGCATGTGGAAGGCCATCACTTGCCAAAACGCTTATTATGGACAAATAGCAACCACCAGCTATTTACTTTATATTTTCAGTGTTTATTCCAAACACACATTCATTGCGTTATTGTGACGCGACTCATAGAGTCGTAAGCAGGGGATTGTGGGAAATGTACTTCTCTCCCAGACAGAGAATATATCAAGATATACAGTATATCATGTATAGCGATATAACTTTTGAGGTGATTTTCATGACAGTGGGACAAGGTTGTTTGTGAGCTTTGTACGACAATCACTCCATTTTAATGAGAAAATATGTAGTAGGCTTGAACAGGAAACCTGATTCTGTCACTTATGGCTTCTGTGTACTTGTGTGTACTTTCGTGACCCTGAGTGTGTTAGTGGCCGTTTCCATATTGTAACAGGAGATGCAGCTGTAGCGTGCAGGACCCGCGCTATCTTCTATCTCACACAGACTCATTACGTTGTCATGAGTCAGCTTTTCACGGCACAAAGGGGCCAGACCCGGGCAGTTCTGAAGAGTCGCTGCTTACTGAAGTAACTTTACACTGCCATTTGTAACTGAGGGAGATGCTCGGGTGACAGTAGCTTGTTCGCACATGATAACAATCTTCCGTTTAATTAGCCTACGCTAGGTCTGGGCAATATATAGTGTGTCACAATATGCATTTTTAATGGATTATATAAAAATAAAACTTGCAGTATATTACTTCAGTAAGTTTCACTGAAAGCAGTTTGTAATGCGTTAGTTCTGCTGATTGGGACGCGTCCCAAAAACCTGTCTCTCGCGTAGCATTTATAAAGCCAGAAACTTTCTTGTGAAACTTTTTTGAGTAACGTTGAGAAAAATATCAACACATCATATATCAACATTTGGCCCATTTGCATTTACAGCATTTAGCAGACGCTCTTACCCAGAGCAACTTTCATTTTGTAATTGTTTAGGGATGGTTTCCCTGAGAGCAACTTGGGGTTAAGGATTTTGCTCAGGAACCCAGCGATGGCAGTGCTGGAGGTAGGATTCACAGGAACCCACAGCCTCTTGGTTCAGAGGACAGTATCCTAACCACTAGACCACCACCTATATTTCAGGTCCTGTAATATTATGATTAGAATTTTGAGTCATATCTCCCAGCTCTAGCCTCTGCTTTTTATCCCTATTTATTATGTCAATAGATTGTGGATGTCGAGACACTGCCCTCGTTTGACAGATATATGAAGTGTTGAGTTTGGTCCTACACTGCTCATTCCTCTCAGTTAACGTTCTCCCACATGAGACTGCCGTAATGTCCTCCTTTTGATTGTCTAACCATAAATCTTTTAGTTAATGTACACAGCTTGTTTGCGTAGTGCTATAAAATGTTTACCTGCTGTCCGCGGCTGACTGCTACTGGTACGCTAGTCACCGTTTGATCTCTTTCTGTGCATAAATTAGTCGCACGCTAGCCTTGGCTAAAAATACCGCACTCGACTCTCGTCATCCCCTCACTCGGCTGCGTCTGGTTAGGGGAAGGGAGGCTGTTCCTCACGGCATGTTCCGTGTTCTCATGGCTGTCGCTACACAAGCCCCACTCTACTCCTCGCCGCATAGATGAGATTAAGTTCTATTTACAGAGAGTGGTCGTTGCTGACGTGAATGGTCACGTGGAAGATTGTTTGAAGGCCTCATAAGATTGACTGTTCTCCTTTTCATGTCTCAATGTGTGCGCATGTTTTGATGTAAAGGATCTTGCAAGTCATAGAAACCTTATTACAGTATAATCTTATACTGTCCAGCTCTAGTCCAACCCAGATTTCTATGATAGGTATTACGTATATTCTGTGCTACTCAAAATTACTGGATGTGGCAGAAAAATGAAGCTGTCAACAGCCGCCACTAGGTTTCTGAGAAGGCTCTGGAGCTGCTTTGCTTCTTCTGGCACTGGGAACTTGCAGCGAAGGGCAAGATGGATTCAATCAAATATCAGAAAATACTTGGAGAACGCGTCATGCCGTCTGCACACCCGGTTTAAAGGTCATTTATTTCAAATTACACTGTGAACCCCAAATTCTCAGTTAAAAACTCAGGCACCATTGTTTGTGCCTGATTAGGGTTTAGAGTAGGGTAAAGTTAGGGTTTAGGGTAAAGTGCTTTAGATTAGGGTTGCAACAAATGATCATTTAAAAATATATTTACATTAAATTTTTTTGCCTGCAACTATTTTAATAATCGTTTATAGTTGCTGCAGCCCTACTTAAGATACTTTTTCCGCGATTCGCTGTCTGCCTGTCTGTTGACTCTCCGTGGCCTCATTTCTTGCCGGTGTGTGTGGGTGGGAAGAGCTCTCGGCGGACCAAGTCTGCGTCTCCCTTCCCATCGCATCTGTCCCTGACTTCCCCTCAGCCTCGTCTTCTTCCCACATACTTTGATCTCTCTCATGTAATTTTCTTATCTTCTCTTTTCCGTCGCAGCGTATTTTCTTGATTCTGTTTCTTTCTCATCTCGTCTCGTCCTCATTACGGTGTTGTGCTGGTTGCGAGCGTGAGGAAACAAAGTGCAGCTAGTGGGGGCACGACTTGAGAAGGGTGCTGGGACGACTGGTAATAAGGAAACGCTGGCCTGAAAAAGCACGAGCTGTGGATGGTTAATCTGTCTCTTGTGTGTCCCTGTCTCCCTCCCGGGAACAGAACAAAGCAGCCTTGCTGTGAATGAATCACTGGGAGAGAGAAAGAGAGAGGAAGAAAGAAAGAGAGAGTTGCATTAGTTCTTGTTAAAATATTTTTACGTGAACAGTGTTAAATAGACAAATGAAAAGGGACAGTATGTTAAGCGTGGATTGATTTTGTTCAGAGATTGACACTAAATAATGAATCAGAGGATTCATTATTTATTCATCGAACGTGTGTGCATGTGTCGAAGTGTGTGTGTGTGTGTGAAAGAAAGAGAGAGAGAAGCAGCCATGTGTTAGGTGTTAGAGAAGGATGCGTAGCATTTCTGTGTGATTTTTCAGGGTGAATGTCGCTCTGTGTTGGGTTCAGAATGGCTGAGCGGTGCAGGAAGCAGCAGAGTGAAAAGGTGGAGCCTACCAGCTCCCCCATTCATATTATGCAAATGCACACTGGCTTGCTCGCGTCCGATTGGCTGCCCGGATGTGTTGCCTGGCTGATAGGGAGAGAGAGACAGGCGACGTTTGTGCAGTGAAAGCTCCTCCGCGGTGCGCTGAGGAAGACTGAGGCATGTGAGGAGCACAAGGGAATGCAGGAAAAACACAGTGAAGGTGGGGTTTTTACGCACAAGAAGGAGAAACAACATTTGGTTTGCCGTCAAGTGCTGGGTTTAGCTTCATGACAGCAGAGGATTCTGTAAAAGACGGGCTACAAGACGGCAAGAAGCTGTGGTAGCCTCTCTGTGGTGGCGGGCATCTCATTCATAGCCATGGAGGATTGTTGTAATCGGCGAGATGATAAGAGAGATGATTAGATGCTGAGTGACATTCTTCCATCTCGACTTTCTCTTGCTCACGGATTACGTTTCTCTCTACACGCAGCTGCTTAGGATCTAGAATGTTTTTCCGGGTAAGCCTTTTTTTGCCGCGGTGCCCGAGCCAGGTGGCTGAAGTGGCAGATGTAAGGGAACTATGAGGAATGAAACGATAGAAGAAAAGAGGGAGAGATGGTTTGTGTGACGGCAGCTTCACTTTGCACCTGCATGTGAAAAAAGCGCAGCCGTGCTGGATAGCTCCCTTCATCTTCCCCTTTGACCAATAGCAGCTCTCCAACTCCTCGGGGCTGGAATCTAGCCATGCGGGTCTGAGTGGGCTTGTTGTTCGCCGGGTGCTGTCAATAGACTCTGAAAGCTCGTGCAGCTGTGGACGCTTTCCACATCGGCACAGCGTGCATGCGCCCTCCTCTTTCTTTCCACTTTTCTAGGAGAACGTTGAACTGCCTGCTGCCAGATCATTTCCTTGTCCGTCCTTTGCTGATAGTTTGGTGCTTAGGAGCACATAAGAGATTTTGAACCCTTGATTTAGAAGAACGAGGATTCGACACATCTTCTGACAAGCAAGCTGACGTACTTTCTTCGTTTGTTTTCGTCTCTGATGGGAGTGGTCTGAGTCTTTTGAGTGTTTCATTTTGTGGTGGCGCCCTTATTTTTGCTTTAATAATTTTATTTAAAGCTTAATGGAAGGAGAGCTGCAAAAACACTGAATACTCTCGCTTTATTCGAACTGCCATTTTTATCATTTCATACCCACTGGATGTGAAGAGGTGGGAGGTTTCCATAGAAATCGGACTATAAATCTGCTGATTAAGTGGGAGTGGAGCAGAGCAAACAAAGTCTCAGTGTTGTTCTACAAACCCGGCTTTAGAGGGGCTCGGTACCCAAGGTGGGTGTTTATCATGTGCTGAAGAGATGAATAAGACTCGAGGGGGTGGTTAAACATGATGCCAGAAGCTGTTTTTATCCTGAGAGAGCCGACCAAGTGAGAGGAATAGAGGCGTGCTGTTCTGGAGTCTGTTGTCTGAACTGCTTTATGTAAGCAGTGCATTGGATCAGATAGAAAACAGAAAGTATGAACGCAAAATCGAGGACTGAACTGCACCTTCATCCTCTGGAGAACCATACCCCTTGGCTAGTCTTTACGTTTTGACTGGTACCGGACAACACCCAGTTGGTGACAAAAGGCATCACTAACATTATAGAAAAGTAGGTGCAGCAAGCATTCACTATTGATTCAGAGACAGTTAAGGCATGTGGCGTGAAGAACAGTCACTCCGGGGGAACATTTCTGCTTTCTGCTGTGACTTGCTAAACTTGTAAAGCGATCACTACGGAATGCTGACGGTGGATGAGATGGACAGGATGTGAAGCAAGTCATCAAATTCCCAAAGCGTTATCTCAAAGTGATGAGCTGATCTCCATCTGGGAACTCAACAACTTACCAACGGGAGTTGCTCCGACTAACCACGCTGCTCTGACCTGCTTCTGTCTGCTTGTTTAATGGCGTGTGGTTTCCTTTACGCATTGTTAGGGTGGTTGAGCTGACAAGTGCCAGACGGTCTAAACAAGTGCCAGTCGTAGGTCTGGGTGGAGAACTTGCTGCTCCTTTAATAGGGTGGTGACGCGGCACAATTGAGAACAGGCTCCAGAGTGTGACAGCAGGATGGATGATTCCAGTATTCTGAGGCGGAGGGGACTCCAGGTAAGTTTTCTTCGTAGTGGAGTTTAGAACTTATTTGTTGTCCAATGGACTTTTATTCAGTTGGTAAAATTGGGTTTATTAACGAATGCCACAAGCCTAAAATTTTCTTCCGCACGTTACATGGAATGAAACGGTAAAGACAACTAATAATGCAACAAAGATCCCTAAACTCATCATGGTATCTCAGAAACTAGGAGTGAATTCCTAATTCAGTAACTCATTTTTATGACACGAATAAAAAATCTCTTGGCTAAAAATAACCAAAAAATAAGTTGCCTTGGAATTTATTCAGTGTCCAATGGAAATTCCAGTTTTTACCGTGGTGTTAACACTATGTATAAACTAAAATAACTAAAGTGGAGCACTATGCTTGGTTATTTTAGTCAGTACATTTTATTGAATTAGGATTTCACTCTCCTAGTTTCTGAGATACTATGATGAGTAATATTCCTTGTTGTTGTATCACTTTGCAGTTTGTTTACATGTAACATGCACAAGAGACTTTTAGGCTGTTGGGATTAGTTAATAAACCCAATTTTGCCAGTGAGACAAATACTTATTTCTAAACTGATCTCTTGCACACGCTTCAGTTCAACAAATATTGCACCTCGTTCTTGCAAAAGCTACAGCCTGCTTCATCTTTGTCAGCACCTCTGTAACAGGGGAATTACTGTGTCCCCTTATCTACCATATGCAACACGAGCACACTGGGATCTCTGTCATCTCTGCGAATTTAATTTGCACGTTGGGCACTGTTTCATGCTGCCCTGCTAATATTACTAACGCACAACCAACATGGAATCAGACTGCTGTATATGTGTAACACTAGAGATATCAGCCAAATCAGCTTGCATTTGCATTGATTAGATGGGAACAATGTTGGTTGAATGCAAATAATATTATTTTCGGTGGCAACACTAGTTTTCACTTTAATATTAAATGAAATATTTCCTCCTAAAATAAGATGAGGCTTAAAAAGTAATTTTTTGGATCAGATTAAAAAAAAACAACCTTTTAACTGTCCCAGTCTACACATGAACCATGTATTGAGCAGTATGCCAGTGAGTTGATCATAAATTCATAGTCAGACTTTTAAAATATAATACTCACTACAGACAGCACACACAATTGACCTAGTTTATTAGAAGCTGATCCACAAGTCAAGAAATGAAACAGACTTAAAAATATTTTCATTTGTGTTTGATGGCAGCAACTTGAGCATGTTGTAAAGAAAGTTAAGACATTGAAATAAAATATTATAAAACCGTAGAATTGAGGAAAACACAGTAATCTTATGTTTCGCATGAAATGTCATGTAATAAAATTAATGTGAGCTTTTCAGCATTTGTGCGTTCTGTTCTTTCCTAATAATGATTGTCAAATAGGAAGGTATAGGTTAATGTCAGAGTCTTTGTAAGAACTGCGTAAGTAGGTTGTAAGAACATATTCTTCTTAACAGCACTTGATGACTGAGGCTCATTGTCTTTACCCGTTATTGTGTTTAATAGTGATGATGTATGAAGTAGTGTAGATTAATACATGGTTCCCACATTGTCAGCTTCACCTTGGTTTTGGGGCCACACTTACCTTTGAGGCCCAATCCAGATGAAAGGCAGTGTCAGGTCAACTCTCATCCACCTTGATCACCCCTGCTGAGACAAAGAGACCAGTCACAACCTCACTCACTATCGCTTATATCACACACTCTCTTGCCTGTTCATCTGCCTTTTTGATTGTGTTGTGTAACTGAATTTTCTGGGAATCTGTTCTCGAGATGATGTCACTTGCTGATGTGCATAAAAACACAACTGAGGAAAAGGTCGCTTGTAGTGTGCCCCAGATATAATTTCGGAGTTGAACTGGAGAACAGCTATAAAACCCATTTATAAGAGCGATAAAATCATGAGAAGTGCGTTTGCTCGTTATGAAAGAAATCGCACTGCACAGCAGAATGCAATTCTCTGCGGTCGTTGCTAACACAGAAACAATATTGTTGCTCTGCGGACCGGAGCTGCTATTAATATCTGCTAAATGACTTGCGCTTATGACAACACAAGCTAGGGTGATGAAGTGCGTTCTTAGCTTAGGAACGTGTGAGTTCAGTTCTCGTCTGCTTTACTGTATATTTATTTGTGGGCTGCAGATCCTCTGCTGGAGCGGCTGGATAACGGTGTGCTGAGCTCGGCTGCTCGGTGTTGTGTCTGGCCAGTGAACTGTGCAGTGGGGGGTTTTGTTTCTGTAAATCCCCTGGTGTGGGGCAGTGCTCCAGGCATGAGGCTGTCTGCTGAAGCAGGGGTGCCGGCTGAGACTCAGTAGGCTAAACTTCCACCCAAATGGAAAGAGAGGTGAAGCCGTGGGCTTATGCGCCTATTTCCATTTTTGGCAAATTGACTTTTGACTAATGCAGAACAACTTGGTTTTATAAAAGGCTGCAAATATTAGGGGTTTAACAATATATAGCAGTCAATATTGATACATTGAATTAACGCTCAACAAGTCCACACATCAAGCCAAAATGAAAACCACATCATTTTGTATTGAAGAGGAGGTCGATTTGAAAAGATTTTTCTTTTAAGTTTTTTGTTGTCTGGTTGAGCTCAGGAATAAAAATGTTACTTTTTGTGATTTGATATAAATGGAAGTGATTGTTACTTCCAAGAGATTGTGCTCATACCAGTGGCTTGCTCCTAAATTGTATCGAAATTGTATCGTAGCAGACCTTGTGATATCGGCAGACATCAAATCATTGTCCATAGAATCAATATAACATTGTGTTGTGATGACGCTAGTGATTTACACCCCTAGCAAATATCTGTTCATGCTTTGATAAATGTGCTTTTTATTCTGCACCATTTTAGGCTTCCATTGAAGCTACAATGTCATTGTGATAGAGAGCTTTTCTGCAATATTTTAGGGCTTTTTTTTTTTTTTTTTACTTAAATTGATCCTGGTGTCTAACTGCTGGTGTTTGATGAATAGCCACTTATCTCTTTAAGCATTTCCCTTTTAATGCTCTAGGGGAGGTCTGGGCTTTTATAATGGGGGGGAGTCAGCCTAATATGTCTGCCTTGTGCAAGATGTTTTGCCCCATAAAGCTGTACTTCGCAGTGTTTATGGCAGGAGGTTAGAGTAAGGGTGTGTGTGTCTGTGTGTCTGTCTGTGTGTCTGTCTGTCTGTGTGTGTGTGTGTGTGGTTGGGGGTGGCAGAGTGTGGTTCTAGTAAATCCTGCTAATGGCTCAGAGTGGTCTCCTAGGGCCTGGCTGTGGTCTTCTCATTGTTTCTGCCTCGTCTTCATCTACTTTTTACAATCAAATACTTAGGTGCAGACATTGCAAAACAGGTCATTAATGCAGTAGATTATGATTTTTATTGTTAGACTTTCAAGACTAAGGTCCGATTTGGATGCAGGTCTGAAGTCTGTATTACTGTCTGAAATTGTAGAGATTTTCTCTGCGTTTCTGTGTCCATACCTCATAATCTTTTCTCTTGGCCCATTATGGCTTATGTATAAAATTGAGAATGTTGTTTTTCCTAAACGTGAAACAACAGACTTTTTTGACTCTTGATGATCTGTGCAGACTGATCGTTTCGCTAATGTTGATATTGTTCGAGCCACAAATATCGCTGCTTGAGCTTAATTTGTTCTACAAATGTTTTAATGTGTACTGCACATTCCTGTTACATACACACCACCTGTGTCTTGTTCAAATGTTTATGAGAAGAAAGCTGTTTAAATAGAGCTCATTATGGAACCAACTGTTTTGGCGGTCTCTTTCTGCTTTTGGACTATGACCCTGTGTTTTTAATAAACCGTCTATAATTTGTTCACGCCCGTTCAAATGAAGTGCAAACACTCGGCGAGAAGTTTTAAATAGCATGTGGTAAACAATATCTTATTTAACCATTAGTGTTTAGCGTGCACATTTTGACATTAGAGGGCAAAATAGAGTAATTGAACAGGAAATGGTCGGACACACACTACGTTAATAAGTTTGCCTGAGTTTTCTGCTGTGACTGACCATATTCATACGTTCTCCCCTCAGTGAGAGGCTTATAAATAAACTCCTTGTGCAAACCTCTTACTGATTGATATTCTAAACCTGGCATCATGGCATGAAAGGTTAGCCTCCACGTAACACCCTAGTGGTTAGCAAACAAATTAGACATGCAGACAGTATTTTGTTTACTTTGAATTAATTACTTATATGTTAATTATGCAGAGGTAAGTGATGAAACCACTAGAGTCTTGTTTGAGAGACTTATATGTGCAGATCTGGTTTTAGAAATTTAGGTTATCTGTGTGTCTTAGAGTTTTGGTGGACTAGTGTGGCAGGACTGGGCTCTTAAGCAAAACCTTAATCTCAAGTTGCTCCAGTAAGACTGTCCCTCTTATTGGTTCATTTACATTTACACCATTTAGCTGACACTCTTATCCAGAGCGGCTTCCATTTTACCAATTTCAGGAACAATCTCCCTGGAGCAACTTGGGGTCTTGCTCAGGGACCCAGTGGTAGTAGTGCTGGAGGTAGGATTCAAACCCATAACCTCTTGGTCCAGAGGCGAGGATCTTAACCACTACACCACCGTCACCACTGGGGAGTGTATGGCACTCTGGGTAAGATCATCTTAGCCTAAGTGCTGTAAATGTAAGAATGCATTGGCGCCCACTGAGGGTTGGCACCTGTAGTCCAGCGATAGGCTCCACGCCCTGCGACCCCAGTAGGGATTAAGCAGTTTGGATGAATGTTGGGGAGCAGTTACTGGCAGTTAATGCTGAAGTTATTAATTTGGAGCAGTCCCTTTTGTGTTAAAAATAGTAGTATATTCAGCATTGTTTATCTGTAGCTCTTTGTGAGGGTGTGTTTTCATGTATCTAATAAAGTTGCCGTATCTAAATAGAGTTGTTCATCTTCAGTGACTTTAGTGCTGATGCGGACACAAGCTTGTCATGAGAGAAAGAGCTATAGCGCTGTACCACCTGCCCTTCTCTTCCCCTTATTTCCTGCCAGGTTAAACTGGTACATTATTCTCCTGCTCTGCTGAGTTTGTAGGTGAACACTCGGGTAGGTTATTGTACCTGCAGGCGGGAGAGAATGAGGAAAAAAGAAGCGGAAGAGGGCAAGCAGTTAAGTCTTTTTTTGGAACAAAGGGCTTCTGATGGCACTTTAAGCTCTAATGGAGTATTATGAGACTCATTAAGGTGCGTTGCTAATTTTTTATTAACCACGCGGATCTGGTGCAGTGACCCATTAGGTGTTGGTCAGTCCCATTAAGTTTAAACAATGTCTTGCCCAAGGAACAGCTGCTCTTCTCTAGAATTCATAGAACCTGTATTCATTTTACAGTTTATGTGTCAGTAAAAAGTCATTTAAGTTTCAGGCAATTTTATCCATAGATTAATTTTCTAGTTACAGGGACAATCTCCCTGCTGCAACGTCAGATTAAGGGCTTTTCTCAGGGACTCAGTGGTGGTAGTGTGGGGGGTATGATAGAGCCAGGCTAGGTGAGTATTAGGGGTGTTGAAATTAATCATAGTTCGTGTATTGGGATGCAGACGTGGATGATACTGCATCAGTGCAGTGCCAGATCATGCAGTGTAGAAACCTTCATAAAATCTGAATGTCCTTACGGCTTTTTGGCCTGTTTTCTCCCCCAAAGTGATGGAATACATGTTGTCCCTAATATTTAGGGATGGCTGCCCAACATATCTGGTCTTGTGTCAATAGCCCCCAAGGTACAGAGGTTTTTAGAGGGGCAATTTCATCTCTTCCACTTCCATTTCTCCCACACATACACCCTCTTTCACTCTCCTTGTAAATCCTGTCTTCTGGCAACCCAACGGTGTCAAAGAAAACTTGTAATTCACAGGGATTTTCATGAAGGTTGGGGAAAGAGAGTCATGTGATCTCTCTTGCATTCCCGGATAAAAGCAAAACCGCAAAGGAGAGAGGTGGTTGACCTGAGTGCAGTTGTGGGTATGAGGGTGACGGATGGAGTGTTGGGGTGAGCAGCATGCTATGAGCGATCAGTTATGGTTTTCCCCAGGATTCTATCTGCAGAATCATCTGAGAGCAGTACACTGTTAACCAGCAAACACTCTGTAAGATGGCACGTCAAGCTGTCCGTACACAGGAAAAACATGGAGATCACAGTTCCGTCTGGGCGGGTAAGCAAAAAAGAAGAGGGTGTATGTAGACTAGAATTTAGATTTTGTACGCTATTTTACATCTTATGAATGGTTTTGTGATGTATTAGAAGATTATATGAAGAAATGTTGAGTGATGTGGCCTTTGGACTTATATCCTCTCTGCTATGTTGGGAACATAAGCTGCAAACCCTCTGTGAAACATTTTTGTCTTAATCCTAATATAGAATTATATTTTTATTTTCTTTACTTGAAGCTAAATAGAGGTTGCTCTTAAAATGTCAGATGATGACAACTTTGCCAATTGTCATTTTTGTAAGGTGCTACAATTCTGAAATCTTTGAAATCCAGGCTTTTTGTTCTATAAATAATGTACTTATTTGTATTAATTCTATTACTTACTAGTTTTCACTTTTTGCATTTTATCTTTATTCATATTTTGGTGTTTGACTCTTTAAGTTCTGCAGTTCGGTTCTCTCTTGCCCCACTCTGTCAATCCCTGGATGAAGCTGCCACATAGTAGGATTGTGTTTAGTGGAGCAGTGCAAGAAACAGCAGTGTATTTCCTCAAAGTACAGAATGAATAGTCATGGGTGCTGAGCAGCTAAATGACCTGTGACGGGACTACGGCCAAATTAACCGCTTCAGATCAAGAAGCTAGAGGGAAGATATCTGTCAGGACAGAACTGCAGCTGAACTGGTCTCATTCCACTGCTCACAAATCCCCCTTAAAGGGATGTTCTTCCATGAACTCGTTGCAGACATGTTAGGCTTTACAGCACTGGAGAAACTCAGGCTAAGGTTGTATAGGGTGTCTTTGCTTTTCATCATCAGTAAGGAAGAGTGAACATCCTCTGTGAGGTCATTTAGACTGCAGAGACGCTTTGTCCTACTTTAGTCTGTCCTCAGCATGTGTTTTGAGCCCTGGTTTGCCTGCAGAATGCATTTTAGGTTGGTAATAAATGGGGCGTCTTTCCCCACATCTCTTCTGAATGCCCTTCCTTGCGTTTTTTAAATAGTAACATGGTGACATGGCATTTATTTTTAATGTTTTATGGTAAGTCGTATTTCAGTAAGCCTGTTCTTAAGCTGCATCATATTTGGTTTTCAGATGCCACTGTACATCAAATTATGCCTGCTTGTGGGTGGATCTCTTTACATCACATCTCTTGGCAGGTTGTGACTGGTCCCAGCAACCGTTTCAGTTCCTCATGTGTGAATGTAGGTGACAGGAAGTACAGCAGTAGTACGGAAATAACCATGAATAACAATATGAGTAAGAAGACGTAATATGAAAGATGTGAATCCTCAAGGTGTGAAATGAGGTCTGGATTAATCACTAGCAGTTATGTTATCAGAGATGTCAACCCGTTCCCGCTTGCAGTTTTTGCTGCCATATTTCAGATGAGCAGATGTTATCATCATGGGAACTTGCTGTTGTCCTTTCACTTATTCCTCATTCCAATTCTCTGGTACAGGTTATCTTTCATCTCTCCATCTAACTCTTAGAGATTAACCTGGCCTGTCTATTTCGAGACTTACTAGTAGTTAGCTTTTCGTGGTTAACTGAAGTCATGCTGCCGTGGTCTTTTTTGTGGTCTATAACGTGCAGAGTGGAAGCCTTGGGCCATAAGCCTAATTTGCTGTTGCTATTTTGGGTCCCAACAGCTCTGACCCATAGTGGGGTTTGAGGAAATGTGCATCACGATATTTTACCATACTGTATGACCTTCATTATTCTCTCAATTTGAGAAGTGTGGGGCTGATCAGGACACTGTGGTTCAGTGGTTCGTGGTTGTTACCTCCTCAGACCCAGTAGCTCAGTAGGTCCACTTTCTTTCCACTGGGTTCTCTCAGTCTCAGTCCAAAGAATTACATCTACGGGGATGTAACAAGACATTAATTCATTAGAACTGCAGAGTTAGCTGTCATTCACGTATTCTTGTTAACTGCATTAATCTTAACGTCAAGGAGTGTAACTCGGTTGGACTAGAGGCTGTTAATTTAAGTCTAGCCTTACAGGTTTAAAGAAGAGATGTGGACCACAAAGCACTGATGTATGTCTCTTTCTGGATAGGGGTATCTGGTAAATTCTGTAAATACGAATGCATTTAAATATAAAGTGTGGCACCACACTGTCTAACCCACACGAGTAAAAGCATCAGGTGCTAGATACCACAGGACATCTTCAGAGAAGATCTTGAGTTTTTGTGGAACACAGGTGGGAAACAGCATATTATATTCACCTTCCTAATATGCTGTTTCCCACCTGTGTACCACAAAAACGAAAAAAAAAAAAAAAAAGATGTCCTGTGGTATCCACGTGATGCTTTAACTCGTGTGGGTTACAAATCTGCCTAATGGTTGTATGCTAGAGTTCTTGATCTGATTTTCCCCCCCTCTCCCATTGCTATGTTTGATCCTGTGCTTTAGTCTCCTGTGATCTTCTAGATTTTTTACTGTTGGGTAGTTTTCTTACCACTAAATTATCCATCACATGGTTAACTTTAAGGTGCCTCCATTTTCTTGTTGTGCGTTGTTCAAAATGTCTCCTTGCTAGTGTGATCGCTGACATTTCTTAAGTAATTAGTTGAAGAAACAACACCTGTAGAAGTCAGATTACTTTGTTAACTTTGTGAACATCAAATGATCAGATGGTGCAGTTTTTACAGTTGTGAGAATATTTGTAAATAGTTGTTAACTATTTGCAATCACACTATTTATTCAACAGATTTCTCAATGTTAAGCAAATGTAATGTAAACCCATATGTCATTGTTTGTAAAATTATATGTGCTTTAAATATTCTTTGGTAACCTTTTTGTTGTTAGCAGTGGTCTTGAACAAACACATTCTGTAGTTGGTCATTAGTCCTGCACTGTAGATAAGAGGTGCTCTGGCTTATTTCACCACACAATGGGTCTTTATTATTTTTATTTTATTTTGTTTGAAAGACTGGCATCAGTTTATGATGCCGTATTTTAACCGAATAAAGGTGAGAATTCTAACCATTCCTAAAATGTAGAATTTTGTCCCCGTTTTATGGGATCCCCACATTTGGGATGAGGCTCTGGTGTTGTTTTAGTGTATGGCTTTCCATGGCTTGCTGTTCTTAATCTCACACTAAGAGAGCAGGATTTTCTTATGGCCACCAATATGACTAACCTAGAACATTTTCAACCTGGCAGTGCCATTTTAAGTTGATCACATGTCCATGCAGACGAATATGTACTGCACCCAGGTACTCAGGACCAGAAGCAAGATCTTTTGCAGCGTCACATTACCACTTTTTCTTTCCAACTTTCTCTGTGACCTGCACCTAACCTGAAACAGGCTGTGAGGAGCTTATCCAGCTTAGACTTTGGAACTGACAGCCTCGGTGTTGACAGAAAGAACATTGTTGCCGTTCTTCCCCCATCTCGCCTCCTCTCTTTTAGCTTGCACTGTTCTTAACTGCGCTAACCCGGTCCAGACGGAGTGGCTCGCCTCAGCCGCCAGAGCTCTGGATAAACGCATTAAGAGCACAGCAATGAGCTCACTGCACGTCCACGCCGAGAGCATGAGCTCATCATTACAGCCAGAGGACAGAAATGCAGGGGTGAAGGAGACAGAGCTGAGTGCCAGAAAACGAGAGGGCTCAGCTGTGAGGGTACATACACACACACACACACACACACGGGCCGTTTTTTTGTGGGCTGCATTACTTAATGGTAATGAATTCTCCTTATCGAGCAGGCTTAATCAGTCCTGTCCCTTAAGTCTTTGATGAGGAGTGCCTGAGATAAGCTCCAGAAATAGCTGGTAATTGACTTGCGGTCAGTGGTCAACTGATCAAGCCCTGTTTTAAAAGTGATATCTCAACTCAAACACGATGTAATTACACAAATAGAGGCTTTTCAGATGATTCTGTTCAGGTTTGCATGGCATCGTTTTTTGGTTGGATGTGCTTTTAGAGTGGATTGAATTCTTTTGCTTGTATAATCTGACAGTTTAAAGTTGTAAAGCTAACAAAGTTTAAAAAATAATCAAAATAGTCTAAAGTGGGGCAGTTGGTAGCCTAACAGTCAGGTTGTTTGCCCCGTGATCGGAAGGACGCTGGTTTGAATCCTGGACCGATAAAGGTACCATTGAGGTACTCATGAGCAAGGTACTGTCACCAAGCAGTGCTCCCCAGGTGCTGCCCATGTCAGCTGCCCATTGCTCCTTCATGGATGGATCAAACCCAGAGGTTTTTAAGCAGAGGCACAGTTGTCATTTGTGTGTCTTGTCCGTTATGTTGCTGAAAACCTACAGAACTGATGTGACCAAAAAGTGGAGGTTCCATCTGTTTTTAAGGTTGACATTAAGACAAATGAGGACATTGCTAACTGTCTCTTTACTCAGTTTTTTAATGCAAATTTTGTCTCCTGAGATAGTAATGTATTTTAGCCAAAGTCCCCAAGTGTACAGTTGTCATAGATCTTCTCTCTCTCTCTCCTCCCTCTCTCTCTTTCTGTCTGTGTGTCTCTTTCTCATGACTAGTCCCTCTCGTAATAATAAAATGCAGAGCAACAATGGCATGGTGTTTGCAGTATGTCAGGCTGCCGACGCTGTGGGGGGTTTTCTTTGATCATCCCCCCTCTCACGTGTTCGCCTCCCCGGGGACCCAGACTCCTCCATTTCCCCTTCTTCCTTCAGCTCCCTCTAATGAGGACAATCGCTCATCCCCTCACACGTTCTCTCCGCTTGTCCGCTGTGCGCAATTTCAGGTTTTTGCCATTGTACCACAGTGGGTTTGTGTGTCTGACGTTTGACTCTGACGGTCTCTAAATGTTTGGACTTTCTCCATCCTCTCTGCTGGAGGTGTTCCTTTTTAGTGTCTGTCTCTCACTCAGTCCACCCATCTGTCTGTTTTGTTGTTCCAAGACACTCTTTCTCGCTTGACTAGTCTGTGTGAAAACGGCATTGCCTTTTCATTTTTATTCTTTTCATCAATGTCCTGGTTTTGTGCTTGATATCTCTCTCTCTCTCTCTCTCTCTCACACACACACACTCTCTCCACTCCTCCTCTCCATCCTTATATAGCGGGTCTCATATCTGGTTCTCTTCAAATCTCCTTTAATATGGTTTTTGAATTATGAGTGTATATCCGTTGCCAAACAAGCAGGGCTCACCAATATCACAAGTGTGTGTGTGTGAGAGAGAGCGACATGGGTGCTTGTGTGTTATGGACCAGCCTCTCTTAGGAGAAGCTTTTGTCAAATGGGCTGTGGGAGATGTTGTAGGTGAGAATTGAAGAAGTTTGCGTGTGTCACAGAGCGTAGCACCAGAACACGGAGTGGAGGAGGTGTGTCTGTCTACCGGTAATGAACTCAGCATGAGCGCTGAAGGAAAATAAGACGGAAAGAGAAAAAAGGGGAGGGAGGAGACAAAGGAGGGAGACGACTGCTGCCGTGCTCTCCCTGGAGTCCAGTGTTTCTCTGAGTGGATTGAAATATGCAGTAGCAACACTATCTTGTTTTTCGTAAGACTCAGATTTCTTAATATTCCCAAATCTTAATGAGTAAAATATTACTCATTAAATATGCTTTCATTTAAAACTAGAGCTGCATTTCCGAAAGAAGATGCCAATCTGACTGCTCAAGTTTTGTAGCTGTGACATGAAAACTGGTCGAGTAGAAAAACTTTGATTAAAATGCATTGAAGTGAATGGAGAAAAAATGAGGAATGGTAAATGCAAGAAAAAGGCGAGTGCGGAGATGTGTGATCAGTGAGGTGGCATAAGAACCGTGTCGACTGCCGTGTGAAAACAAGCCGAAGGACGCTTTCGAGTCCCGAATCCTGTGTATTCTTAATGGGAGAAAACAAATGGCTTCCTATGGGGGAAAATAAACAACAGAAAAAAAGGATGAAAAAGACGAGTGCGGGTCATGGCTGTTACAGATATGCGAAGAGGCCCATGGGGCCTCAAATTTGGTGGCTTTGTGAACAACGGCGGCCCTACAAGCAACCCACACTACAGTAGTCCGTACATTTTAGAGTTGGAAAGAAGCTTCTACCGCTAAATTTGTAGGAGGAGTAGCGGTCAGGAAAAGTGTGTGGAAGAAAAAGTGTATTACATTATGTGATTGCTGTGAGCTATGAGTCTGTGCAGGTTGCTCATCTCTTTTAATCCAAGAGAAATGCATGTCAGGAATTACTGTTTTACTGGACATCGTGGTATGGTAATTGTAACTGCCTCTATTAATTAAGGCATTTTCTGCCTCATTTGTCACAGTCCAATGGCTATAGTGCTTTTGTGACTGCTGGAGTCAATTGAAATGGTATTGGCATTTGCATTTGGGCTTTATGTACTCATGTGCTGAATGAGAACGGCAGTTTGGTTGGTCAGCCTTCATTTGAGCTGCTTCTGTTAACAACTAAGCGCTCGCCGCTTGAAAACAGCTATCAAAGCCATTCCAGTCCAGTATTGAGAACATCAGGTAGATAAACAGTATCAGTAGATAAACTCTTTATTCAAGACCACACTGTCCAAATGTCCCACCTCTAGATCAGTTCAGAGAAGAGGATAAAACCTTGTTCCACATTATCCTTCCAACAGCCAGCCAAGAAAGTTGTCAAATTCCCAAATGACAACCAAGAAAATAAAAATGTTTTCTTGCCGATCAGCCAACCCACCCTTCACCAGCGTCACTCTAACCAAAACACATTCACCGCCTTCATATTGAGATTCTGCTTCTGTCATCAAGTTCTGAGCAGCTCTGAGCTGATCTTTTTTTTGCCTTCTGTGATGAGGGAATGTGGGCTGTTGCAAACACACTTGTGATCCACAGATCCTCTTCCCTAGGTGGAGTCGTCCTGTGTGTGGGAGACAGATGAGCTTTCCCTGGTCTCCGCAGCTCATGTTTGCTAATATGACAGCCTGCCTCTGTGCTCTTACAGCTCTCGCTGCGCTTGGCAGAATACGGCTTCAGCGTTTTGGCATCCCTGTGGCATTAATGCTTTGTGATCTGCTCAGGAAGACTAGCGCTGGCACTGGCTGAGAGCAGTTCAAATGAAGGATAAATGCAACACAGCAGACACACAAACACAACCACGTCTTGCTGTCTTTGTGTCGATTTCTACTAGTGTTAATTTCGTCAGACGAGACGAGACGAAATGTGTTCGTCAGCGACCCTCTTTCCCACGACTAAGACGAGACGATGACGAGACTGCACCAATGTTCTAAAAATACTGACTAAGACTGTGTTAATGTGCCTTATTGTTTACGAATAAAAACGAGACTAAAATGTTTTGCATGAAATAAAAACGAAACAAAAACTCCCTCCTTGTTTTCGTCTACACAAGAGACCACCAGACCCCCTGTCATGTGTTTATGCCAGCAGTTCGTCTACATCGTGTTCCTGCGCCCCTCCGGCCGCAAAACTACATGCAACTACTTGCGTCAGAGGTTATTATTACATTTAATCAATATTTTAGCGGTGTGGAACACAATTCAACTGGACTGATAAACAAAAATCATCTCTGAAATAAAAAACAAAAAAGACTAAAATGTTTTAACGAAAACTTGACTAAAATACCTTGAGTTTTCGTTTGACTAAAACTAGACTAAAGTGATGAGACTTTTAGTCGACTAAAACATGACCAACAAAAACTGATATGTGAATGACTAAATATGACTAAGACTAAAAAGAAACTTTGACAAAAGTCTAAGACTAAATTTAAAAATGGGCGACAAAATTAACACTCATTTCTACTATTAGTGAAAGTGAGTATTTGTCATTGTGAATGCACCACAGCCCAGCACACAGCACACACGAAATCTGGCCTCTGTATTTGATCCATCTGTGAAGGAGTAGTGGGCAGCTAATATGCGCAGCATCCGGAGAGCAGTGCTTAGGGGCGGTACCTTGCTCATAAGTACCTCAGTTGTACCTTTACCGGTCCTGGAATTTGAACCGGCAACCTTCCGATCACGAGGCGAATGGCCCAGCTGTTATGCTACCAGCTGCATCCACCTTATTGGATGTAAACAATACTACAGCTACACTTTCCCCTAATCTCTGTCATAACCTTGGTAAACACATGCAAGTATTTACATGAAACCTGGAACTTTTGTAATAAAATTATTTTTCCTTTCAAGGATCAGTCCTAACATACAAAAACGTCACATCTAGTGGTAGAGGTTTAACGATACATTGATACATCAGTTCAGTGATGAACAAGCCCAGTGGATTGATCCAAATGAAAACAATCAGACATCATGCATATTGTAACTCGCCACGCAAGAGTAGAGATGTCATCTGATTTTTATTCGTCGACTTCAACATCAACATCAACTTAAACACAGTGACACAGGCTAATGTGGCTCAAGAATAAAAATGTGATTTGATGTGAATGGAAATGACTCTTTTAAATCAGGTTCCGATATTGTCTCATATCACTTGTTGGGTCCTGAATGAGATCTTATTTGAAAATGTATTGCAGCAGATTTTAAGATATCTGTAGACATTGAATAGAATGTTACATCATGACAGAGCTTTACAACCCTGGACCCTACCGTGAGAACTACAGTCATTGAGCCCCTGAGCCTTAAACCCAGGTTACTCCAGGGAGATTGTCCCTGTAAATGAGAAAAATGTAAGTTGCTCTTGACACGTCTGCTGAATGCAGTACATTTGTTAATTATCTGAAGAGTGTAATCCCTATCAGGATTGCAGCGACCGGAGCCTATACCAGGACCAACCCTGGGTGGGCGCCAAAAAACGCAGGGCACACACACTCACACAAACACACACTCAGTCCCACCTTATGGGGTCAGTTTAGAGTCACCAAGCAACCTATAGTGCATGCTTTTGGACTGAGGTAAAAACCAGACTTCCCGAAGATGCAACTGCACGCAAATTCCGCAGACAAAGACCCCATGGACAACCCAGAGATCGAACCCAGTACCTTATACACAGTAATGAACTCTCTCCACCTGCCAGATTGAAACACTTTCTGT
Source organism: Distichodus sexfasciatus (assembly GCA_032718565.1). Taxonomy (NCBI): domain Eukaryota; kingdom Metazoa; phylum Chordata; class Actinopteri; order Characiformes; family Distichodontidae; genus Distichodus; species Distichodus sexfasciatus. The sequence goes on from JAVGVS010000003.1 coordinate 5,493,536, forward strand.
TTCTGTGATTTTAAAAAAGAATGAAAAGACCTGCCAATCTTCACAGCAGCATTGTGTGTCTATCTCTCTCCATTATCTCCACATAAAACTGTCACTGAGGCATGTAGATTTAATTTGAATGTGTAAATTCTAATTAGGATTAGAGTGTGCTTTTTTTCTCATTTTCTCCCGGCTGATGGTGTGCGGTGGGCGTTGTGAATAGGCAGACTGATCAGCGCAGATTAGCTTTTCACTTTGGGTAAGGAGAAAAGGTTGGAAAGCAGGAGTGTGTGTGGGGGGCAGGGGTACTTGAGTGATGATTAGTTAGTGTTCTGTTCTTGCTGTACAAAGCGAAGCTAAAGTAACACGCCGTAAAGTAATTACTGTCGAATTAACATGCAGTGTGATGGACAGACTCGACTTTTAAAGTGTGTGCTTTATGAGAGGCTTAACGTATCTTCTTCATCGTTATTGTGATGTGCACATGCTCAATAGTCACATTGCAGGATGTGCCATGTCAAGTAAGACAAATTAAGCTGAACACGTCGTGCTACATGTTTTTTTGCTGCTTGATACAAAACGATAACTAGCCTGGTTTATTTTCTTTAACTATTTTACAGAAGTCTGACTGACTTTAGTTTATCCTGAAGAGTTTATATAAATGTAATATTTTTAAAAAAGGTAGAAAGCTATTTTTCTGTTCTTATTTATATAATTATTTCTATTTTTTAAGAGATGATTGTGCCAGCACGGTGGTGCAGTGGTTAACGCTGCCGCCTCACAGTGAGAAGGTCCTAGGTACAATCCCTGGGACGCCCGTACAGCCTTTCTGTGTGGTGTTTGCATGCTCTCCCTGTGTTTGCGCGGGTTTCCTCCACCGGCTGCGTTTTCCTCCCACAGTTCAAAAGCATGCAGTATAGGCGACTCGAAATTGAATGAATGAATAAATGATATCCCTTTGTTCTAAGATAATTGATACTTTAAAAAAAAAAAAAAACCTTGCACATTTACAGCATTACAGCAATAGTGGGGTTTAGGCTGTTTCTCAGGCTAACAATGGCAGAAGTGCTGGAAGAACGAGTTGAATTTTAACGACTTCAAATCAATTTTACATTTTACCGCAATTAAATACCGCAGTTACATTTTTAAATGTACCGCAATTAAAATTAATGCAAACATTTTTGTACGTTCTTTTTGTTTTTTGGCCTCATCGTTCAGTGACAAGGTCTATACTGTAAATATGCTCAACTATTAAAGCTGGCATATTTCTTTCTAATTGAAGTGTGCATCTTTGGGATTTCAAAATAAATGAAGGAAACACATATGCAGTCAAACACTTGTCATGGCAAGATGATATGACACTGGAAAAAGTATTAACATAATTAAAAAAAATTACTGAAGTAATTACCATGGCCAAGTGATTAGAGTAATATAAGGTTTTATTTTAATTTCCTGGCACTAGTGCGACCACTTGGTCAAAAGGGCAAGTCTTTCAGCACTAGGCTCCCCAAATGCTGTATTGCCACTCTGAATACTTTTCATTCTGCCTCTTTCTTGTCCTCTCCTTCATGTCCCACTATTCAGTCCTACACCTCACTTGGTTAATGTGGATCTGTTCCACTGCCCCATTTCACATCTCCTCTTTTGCGTCATACACACAGCGCAGGATCCATTCAAAATAAATGAGACACAGCTTGAATTAGACACAGTGTACTCTGAGATGCAGCCAGCTCCAGTTCAGCCCTGCTCCACATGAAATGCATTTGCTGTTGGAGACTTCACGCCGAAGTGGTTATCATATTCCCTTCTCTAAAAGTGCTCCTCGCTTCACAGCTTAAAGGTGGCTAAATTAGATTTGCTTGGATTTTTCAAATATATTCAGACACCGTGAAACACTTTACCCTTTTCCCATCAAGGACACAGTCAATACTCTGCCTTTCCTGTGGACCAGCTTCCTGAAGTCACTCATCAGTCTGTTCCAACTCAGCACCTTTCAGTCAGCGTAATGATGTCTGCCCGGCTATTGCCACAATGCTGATGTTATTCTCAGTGTGTGTACAACCTAGCAATTAATATTTCTCTTTTACTAATGCCTCTTTGATCCATCTCCTCTCGCCCCTCCATTTTCTCTCTATCTCTTTCAATGCTGTGCTGTTTTTTTTTCTTTTTCTTTTTCTTTTTTTTTACCCCTATGATAGATGGCAATTAGTCTAGACAGGCTTAGTGTCTCACCTCATTGTTCTGTAGGATGATTAAATAAGCACTATCTGGTTTTAGGCAACTTGTCTGGTTCGCCTTTAGAAAACACACGGTTCCTCTAATTGAACTTCCTTTTTCGTGCCAGAAAATGGTGGATAAAGGAGCATGTTTAACAAACTGAACCAGGTCTTGACACATGGTGTGATTTGATTCTTGTTTTTATCACAATCACAGTTATAGAACTACAGTGAGTCATAAAACGTGCCCAAATTTTTTCCTAAAACTTCAAATTTAAAGCGTTAGCCAATGTGTTTTTTATTAAATAGATCAAAACACTAAATCTGTCTTTAAAAAATATATATAAATAATTACATAAGTATGAATTAAATATTTTTTTGAAAAACGTACCTTAAGATTGCCAACAGTAAGTGTAAATTGTTCAAATTACAGGATAACAATGTATAGTAAAGGGCGGAGTGTCATTGTTGAGTAATAGACATAAAAGCACAGATCTACGTGAGTTTAGTTTGTGTCATTATGACCAGCAAAAGAAGGCATGCCATGGTTAAGAAATTGTATGGCTTGAGGACAGAAACCACTCCTGATTCTCTGTTTTGGCCATAATACTTTGTAAGCATTTACCTGATTAACGCAGAAGAAACAGATAGTTATGTGTGACGAGTTTCTGATGATGTTGGCTGTTCTGCTCCTTGTGTAAATGCCTTATAGATATAGGCAGATATGAGGGACATTCAGATTTATTTACACTACCACTCAAAAGTTTGGGATCATTCTGAAATTTTCTTGTTTCCATGGAAAGGCATGAAATTAGTCCAACCAGTAAATCTAGCAAATGAGCAGGACATGCAGAAAATTTGATCCCGAACTTTTGAGCGGTAGTGTATGCTAAATTTCGGGGTATTTGATGCCCATGTAAAAGGGGGTGTAACTCTAAAGGAAACATCTTACTTATCACCGGAGCTGTGCAATTAGAGGAAAATATATTATAACTGACATTTAGTACCTTCCGCCTACTTACTCTGTCAATCTGATTAATTGTTTTCCCAATCAGGACATTCATGAAATGTTCCCTTTGAAAAAAAATACTGAGTGACTTGCCTCGGCCTCTTGATTGAAGGCCTGTAGCCCACCGCTATGAAACATCTCTTTACACCTGACCCTTATAACTTGACCTGGTATTTGGGATCTAGTTAGCCATTCTGCTAATGTACGTTCACCAACTTTAATCTCATGAACTTCAGCTGCGCGCTCGTCTGCATGAGCTCCTATAATGCCAATTTCTGCTAGGGAAGGAAGCAGACCGTCCCATGAGTGCTCTCTAATTGGCTCATTAGTTCTGTGTTAATGAAATAGGCCAAGAGTGGTGCACTGTAGTGAGGCAACGGTCTGCATGTCCTCTCCCTGCTTTCTCTTCCAGCAAAGCGTTCACTTACAGAGCAGCCAAAGATTCACGGGGCTTTGGTCAGTTTTGACCTCTGACTTCCCCAATGAGCGTCTGTCACACAACCCAAATAAACTATTTCTGTTCCAAGAGCTGAACGATTGTTGAGTAATCGCTTTGCTGTCCTCCAAACAAATCTGCAGCTAATTATGGGAGTGCTTATGCAACATACTGGATCTCATTTAGCAATGTTGCTTAGCTATCCCAGGATTCTTTACTGCGCTGTCAATGGTAAAGTATTAAGAGTGATTGCTTAGTTTTAATAGACCTTACTTACCTATATTTTCTTATGTTTTTCCTTAAAGTTCTTCATAGTAAAGTTAAGACTTTTAAATAGTATAATATGCAACTGTAAAAATGAAGAAAACCCAATAGTGTCGTGTTGATGTTGAGGGAAAAAAATGGGTTGAGCTTTATAAATGGAAAAGCATGGTTCTTGTATACCTGTCTATGGAAATATTCCATCAGTTCACTGCTTTCTGTTGTGCTCATGCGCCATGCGGAACAAATAGTGAATCTGACAGCTGCAAGGATCAGATCGCATCCCTCTCCTCTGTCTGTATCTCCACCAGTTTCTTTATTGTTTTATAGGGATTAACTCTCAGCATCTGCAGCCTCCTCACTCACCATGCTAGTGTCTCTGTTGGAGAGAGCGAGCGGCTGACTGATCTGCCCTCTGTCTGTGTTGGCACTGCTGCCACCCTCCATGCTCTGCTGCCAGGCTGTCATTCTCTCAGGCTGGCCAGAACCCCTGCTGACCTCCCCGAGGGCTATGGGGGCGACAGAGGCCAGGGCCAAAGCTGTCAATCACAGACCCGGGATCGCTGCAGACTCCAACACTAAGCACTGGTTAATTGAAGTTAGACGTATAAAGGATTGTTGTTGATCTGCAATCTGATCCCGCTTGACAGTTCAGCATTCGCGTAAACCGTAATTCTGTGGAATGTTTTTTCTGCGGTTGTTACTTCTTAAATCTCGATAGAGAGTTGCAGTGAAAAGATATCTAGTGTCTAGGTGAGCCTTGGGTGTGTTTTCTTGAAACGGGGTGTAACGAGCTTTGAGGCGTGTTTTGTCGTTGGGTGGGTATGTAAGAGGGGCAACACCTGTGTCAACAGCCACAGTTACATAAACAAGGGGTTAGTTGATTATTAGTGCTGATATTTAGCATTTTATTGGTTAAATGTATGTCATTTTTCAATCCCATATGCCTATAAATTAATATAAAAACCATGAAAAGAGAGGCAAAAGTGAGACAAATTTACTTATTTTGTTTATAAAACATCGTTTTGCTGTTTTATTTGTTTATTCTTTTGTTTGTTTGCTTGTTGAACTTTTTGTGTTTTGTGAAACCAATGAATTTTCAGAATTAAACATGTGCTAATAGGCATTTAGGTTAGGTTTTGTGTTTATCGAGTCAAAATGGTTATTACTGTTCAATATGATGATTAATAATCAGTGTCGTCCCACAGCACTCCCTAATGTAAACCCAGCACACACAATGCAGTCCTCTACAAATATGCTGCTGTTGCTCAGTGTAAACTGACTAATATCAGCCCTGTTCGGAAGTATGGAGCCTGAGATACAACCCATTTTCACAAGCTCTGAGAATTCTTTGAAAAGAACAGAAATTATGTGCTTCACAGCTGCCACAGTTGCCTCTCTTATGTAACACAGCAGGGTGGAACATCACTATTTCCACTGAAATAAACACTTCGCCACATTTGTTGGGGCTGGTCTATAATTTAAATCAAGTGATTTGACATCCTGAACCGTGCGCAAATGTTCTTTACTTGCTCTTTGTTCTTAAAACATGGAAAGCAAACTTAAACCCCACTGCCCTTTTATGCAAATCAGAAAAGTGTTATGAACCATTATTCAAAGCTGTAATACTGTCTGAATTGGGAGGTTTATAATCCGTTGCAGCCCTAGTGTTTACCAACCAAACTGACTGAATGTCTCTGAGTCACATTCATCTTATGTAGCTGCTTGGGCTTTAATAGTGAAAAGTTGGTTCACCTCAGAGTATGTTTGGAAATATTTTCTCTGAAGTGAATGTTCAGGCAGCGTTGGAGTATCCATGGTGATGGGATGTGGGCTATGGTTTTGCCCTTGGCTGCTCTTCTGACTTATTGAAGACTCATTGACTGCACATTTCACAGCTAAAAGCCGCCTGTCTTATCCCTGTTAGTGAAGCATTTATGCTGTGTAAAAGACAGTCTCAGCTCTCCGTATTTATATCTTGCCCTCCGTTTGCAGATGATTTCCTAACTGTCCTCCATGCTATCCTGCTGTTGCTCTGCCCATCTTCTTGATTACATTTCCCTGCACTTTGCCTCGCTGTCATGCTAGATGGACTTAAGGAATATTGATGGGCTCCATAGGGGAGATTGCTTTTGTGCAAGAGCAGAGGAGCTGCTCCAAAATGTCACTTCAGCTAATTTCATTGCCCAGCCTTTTAGCCCATGGCCATGATGAAACTTTGACATGTGTGTGTGTGTGGGACAGATGCAGCCTGGACGTTAAGACCCCGCCTCATTGCTTCATGTTGCCAGTCAGTTGGAGATTCATTACTCCTTTAATACACATCTTGTTAAGAAATTATGACTATAAAATGTATTGCTGTAAATGTCTCACTGTTTATGATGAGTTTAAACAAAACCACCTGCATCACAGGCTCAAGTGAGTGCCTAAATTGATAGTTAATGGCATGTATGGAGGGAAGAGCATGTTATTAAAGCAAGAAGTCAAAGATGGATGTGGGTTAGAGGGATCTTCTAGTGGTTAAGCTGTTGTAATACAAAAAAAACTATGAATATACAATGATTCAAGGCTCTGTATTTTACAATTATAAACTATGCTACATGTAAAGTATGCAAATGTAATAAAAGTTTGTACATATTTTATCTGTGACATTGTAAAGTTTTGGGGCAGTTAGTGGCGTAACAGTTGGAGCGTTCTCCCTGTGATCGGAAGGTTGCCAGGTGTTCGAATCCCGGACCGGTAACGGTACTCATGAGCAAGGAATATTTGCACAGTAGAGAAGTCATGATATTGTGTACTCAGATTGGCAGACATGCTGAATGTTGAAAAGCAGTTTTTATTCATCGCCTATAGGGCTGTTGTCGGGTTTCAAAGACCTACAAAAGATTTTAGTGATGCCACTGTTTTATTACCTTTTCTCTTCTCTACTTCCCATTGCTGCTATATCTTGTGTATGTTTGCAGGGTTTTATAAGAGAAGGAAGGATACAAGAATAATGGGGAGTGCCGAGGGAGGGAGAAGAGAAGCTCCCATAAATACAGCCAGCAGCCATATCAGGCCAATATTGGCTGAGTCACTAATTAAAAAGTAGGCTGGCGTTTTGCTATGTGTGCACTTTGAAAGTTGCTGTGTTAGTCTTCTGCGGACGGCCCAGGAGGACTTGAAGGTTTCCTGGCTCAGGCTCCTGCGCACAGATGCTTTTCAGACAGTTGAGCCCTGTCTGTCTATCTGTCTGTCTCTCCACTACGTGGTCTGGCCCACTCTTACCCTTTATGGTTTGTGTTTATCTATGTGATGTATGTGAAGCAGTTTTGTATATAAACTGATGTGTGTGAAGCCAATTGTGTTGACGCTCCTATTAAACCTGCTCATAATTATTAGGAGCGTTTTAGCAGGAAAAATCTCCTACCCAGCTCTCAGCACTGGAGTTTGACAAAGCACTTAATGTTTTTTCCATCCCATTTCATTTAAAAAGTATAGTAATGTTTTGAGTTAGAATGGCAGGATGTGAAAATGCTTTGAAGTGGATGATGTGCTTCAGAATAACAGCCGTCTCCTCTAAAAAGCTGCTAGAATGGGGGAAAAGAGAAAAAGGAAACTGCACTCAGTAGGGTGCTGTTTTGGTTTTAGTCAGGGTGGCACTACCAGGCTGAACTCTGCTCACCCACCCACACAGTAAATGGATGGCAGCCCGTATTAACACACACTCCATCTGAAACTAATGACTCTTCTTTGTGATAACAGCCAGCTCTAATGGCTGGGCTGTCGTTTGTTGCCGCTACTTTATCAACATCAGCTGCTCTTGTTTTGATATACCCTCCTCATTTATTGACCCCATGACCTCGTTTACGGAGTACTTTACAAAGTCTTATAAATTCTAAAGCATATAGACCTTAATTTTATGCATAGGCACGTAGACATGTCTTTTTGTTTAGTTTTTATATATATATTACTGTGTGTGTGTGTGTGTGCAGTATCACTGCGTTTATCCTCCCATGAATATTTACAGTCGAGTGTGTCCGCTCCCTGTAGACAGAGACAGATGGAGCAGCGTTTTTCTTTTTGTCCTCTCTGCCCTATCAGTCTGTTGGGCCTGAATGCATTTGGCCAATTGTTTCAGTCTAGGAGGAAAACGTGTGTGGCATGTGTGCGAGTGCATATACCCTTGTGTATGTGTATATATGTTTTTTTTGTTATTTTCATGTTATTTTCATCTGCTTTTGTTCAAAGAAACCTCTTAATGAACATCTTAATGTACTATGGCATTATTTTCGTTGTACAGTCGGTATACTGATGTTATAATACTGATGCCTTATTCTGTCTGTAAAATGTACTTGTAATTTTATCAGTGGTTGTGCAGCTCTGCCACCTAGTGGATACCATATAGAATTAAATTTGGTTTTATGTGAAACAATTGTTGCTATACTGTATGATATTTAAGAAAAGAAATCTCACCATTTCAAAACAGAACTTGTAGTTTCAGTAACTGAGGTTTTTGTTCATTTGTTTTAAATGTTTTTTCTGATTTAGTTTGAATGTGAAGGGAAAAAACCACATGAACCAACATCATTAACAGTGCCATCTGGTGGATAACAAATATATTTGTCTTTCTTGTAGTATGTTCATGAATTAAAATCCATGAATGTCTGTCTCTTATTTTTATTCCATTGCAGAATAGTTTTGTTAAAGTTATGCAAATTCCCAACTCTTTTTCTTAAATCTTATTCTTCTCTGTCTTTCTTGCAGAAGGAGCTGAGCCTTCCCAGAAGAGGCAGTTTGTGAGTACCGTTTCATTTGAGATTTGTGTGTTGCTAACAAATGACTTCTGACATTGCGGAGTGAAAAATCACTCTCAACTGAGCACACTGAGATACCGAATAGTGGAAAAAGGATTGTCCTAAAACTTTACGAAACAATAGTGTCCCGTGCCCTTTTACTGGAAACATCCAGTAGTCAGCTCATTGAGAAAAGAGTGGGAGTGTGTTGTTATCCAACTAATATCTACTTCATTGTCATGCATAGAGATTGCTTAGTTTTTGCATTTTTCAATTTATTTCTTTACAGGCGTCTTAACTAGCTACGTAATGGTATCATTTGAACAGCGAATTTACCACAGATCAGTGAAAATGAGTTGCAGTTAAATGTCCTCTCGCCACTTGCTTGAAAATTTCATGACTTTAAGTGGAAAAAAAATTCAGAATACTTCAGTAGTGATATGTATTCCACATGCATGGTATTTAAATAAACTGTGAAGATTAAGAGACGGCAGGTATAGGTTGGTACTTGCTTTGATTAATTGTCTAAACTCACATATGAAAGATCTATCCCAGAATGTATTAGTTCCATAGCAGTAATTTTGAACAGAACACTGATGCTAAAAGTCCTTTATGACTTTGATTTGACCATAAACAACCCAAACACTAGTATTCTACTGTATTCTGTATTCTGCAGTAGTATCAGTTCCTCCAGTTGTCTTATGTTGAGGTGTGCTTTTTGGTTTATCAGAGAGATGGAAAAGCAATGGCCAGTCCCCCTTGGTTTCCCCTTAATAAAACATGGCCAACTCTTTAAAAGGTCCAAAGTAAGTGTGCGTGGTTTAGGGACGTGTGCACACATGGCGGTAATGCCTGACCTCAGCGTGAGTGGAGAACTGTAGGGGCCATGGAGGTCAGAGGTGAGTAGGATACACAGTGTGGCAGAGGGAACGTATAGTACAACAGCTGAGTATCTCTGCCTCCGCTGCCCTCTTTTAACACTCCCTTCTGTCCCTATTTTTAACCTGCTGCTGCCACTGGATGCTTTTTGTACCCTTATGAGGAAATCAGCATCACCACAGCATTTTGGCGTGCTGGCGTGCATTTAATGCCGCTTTGTGTCATGTGTAAATGTGTGAATTAGGCTACAATTGCCACTCAGAACAGTGTGATGATTAGCTTCCTTGGTGAGTGGCTCTCTTTGTGTATTTATGACTGTTTCTCAGTTGTTCCCAGAATGGATCGGAATACTGTGACTGGTGGAAGGGGTCAAATCCCCAACACGCCAAAAGTTCACAGTTTGTTTAGGCCGGATCTACCCGGAATGCTACAGGCCTGGATTAATGACTTAAATCAAACCCTCCGCTCTACCTCTGTGTCAGTCAGCGGGCTACACACGTACGCAGATATTTTCTCTCATGGGGAGTCATAGATCATGTGTCATTGTAATTGCGTTAGCCTGTCCTGCTGCAATGTGCGTCAGTCTTGTAATCAGAGTGTCTTAGTGCTGGATGCTACAGTGGTCATCTCTGAGCTTTTTTGTTGATCCTGGCTATTGTCTGGTGGCTGGCACTTGGTCCACAGCTTGTATTTAGAACAGTTCTTTTGGTTCTGGGAAGAGTGTGGACAGAGATGGACGCTGTGAGTCCGGGGTGACAGCTGCACCACCAGAACTCCCACCTCCCCCCCTTCCTGCCCCTCACTCCCTCCTGTGATATCAGGGGAATGCCCTCCCGTCCATGTGAGTGAGAGAGAGAGTGGGATGGAGAGAAAAAGAAGCCAGCGACATGTTTATTGCAGTGTTTTTCTTCACTGTGGGTCTTCCTTTTCCTTTGCGCTACTCTAGAAATCCAACTCGTCTGCTTCTTATATCTGCTTGGGTTTGAGCCGTTATCAGAGATGGACACAGTATTTCCTAAACCAGCAAGATCCTCTCAACTGATATCAGCCTGGACTGACACTGTCTCTTGACCACTATGGATTTCCTCTCCTACCGAGGTCAGGCCTTGGCTTTATCCTGCAGTTGTCTCCTTCTGGCTCACTTTATCGCTGCTGCTGATCCGAGTTCTGGCCGGACACATGCTCAGCTCTGAAGAGCTTTGGGAAGGTTTATGTAGTAGACAGGCTGAACATTGGAGGTCATCGACACACAAGCCGTGGTTTCAGTGCTGTTGTTCCTCCGTCTTCATCTCAGACTGGGTACATTTGATTGCTGCCAGTCTTGCTGATGCGTTTCTAGGACGGAAATGACTTTGGCTTAGTCCTTAGTCCTGCAGTAGCACTCCCGCTGACCAACGTAGGCATGAAGAAACGGAGGGAGAAGGCAGGAGCAGCCAACCTGCATTTACAGTAAGAGCCAGTAGCTACTGCATTACAGCATTGAGGTGCCGTCCAGATTGTCTGTGTGAATATAAGAACTGGTAAATATGTTTTTCTTTTACATACAAACTACACTGAAAAGGAGACCTTCCTACCTTTGCCTATAACTTGTAAATGGTGACAGACTTTCATAATTTCAACGTTGTGCTCAGAATAAAATTTGCAAATTAATTACATTTATTACATTATGTCACCACACCATAATCCTGTTTCTGCCATACCTTGCAAAACCCAAAATTGTTTAAAAAAAAAAAAAAAAAAGAGGTCTGGAGCCATGACACAATCAGCCAATAGCATTGTGTAACCTGCAATTGCAAAAATTGCAGATAATTATTAAATCACACAATAAAAGGTAATTCCTTTTAAAGTTGTCATGTATTATTAATAAGATATCATTGTTTGTGATGATTGTTATTTCATAAAATATTTGAAAGACAATTATAAGTGGTATTTTTTATACTAACAATATACAACAGCTTTAATTTATGGGCGAAGGTTCATTTTTTTAACTCACAGTGTAGGTTTTTCCTATTTTGCGAGTTACCAATCTCGCTTTTGGTAACTTATCAGCTCTGGTTCAGTTCATAAACATGACCACTGCAGCAAGGTTCTAAAATGTCATCTTCAGCCTACACTGATACATTCTGCTCTATCGAGAAAGGCGTGTCCGTTTGTGCGGGAAGGAGAAAGAAAGAAAGGTCACTGAAGGTCAGAATTTCTAGCCCCTGCCTGCCATTCTTAAGTTCCAGAACTGTGAGCTCAGCCTTCTGGCCTTTCTTTTCCCCAGCTCTGCCCAAAGTGATGCACTCCAGCTTGGGCAACTCTCCCGAGACTATTGTGTGTGTGTGGGGGGGGAAGCTCAGCCGTATGGTGTATGTCTTGTCACAGCACCAGCAGATCTGCTTGACTCTGGTCTAGGGCTGGATGATATGACATCAAATCAGTATCAAAATTAATTGAACTTTTTTTTTTTATTATAATGAATGAATGATTATTTTGCTTTTTGGAGTTCATATGGCAGGGCTCATCTTCATGTGCGTTGCTTCAGTATTCAGCTGGAAAACCAGATGTGGAGCATCACAAACGTCTGTAGAATAACTGTTTTTACCCTGTGTAGTTGTGTTTGGCTTTAATCAGCGACTCTTAGCTGAAGTCGAGAGATGAGTGTAGCAGAGAACAGCAGCCTGAAGGTCTGTGACAGAATGAGAACACAACTTTATAATCCAACTCAACAGTAATAGTTATCCAAACTTTAACAAACACACACACACACACTTCCGCTGCTACTCTCACTGTCCCCTTTGATCCACGAGTGTATTTACCCTCACAAGACACTCGTTGGGCTGCCAGCTTACTTTACTCTCACGTTAACAGTTCTTAGCCGGCGTTTCCTCAGGGTACTACGGGAACGCAAGCACGTCGGCCAAGGCGGAGAGGAGGGGGAAAAGCTGTTTTAGGAATCAGGCCTGGCATCCCAGCTCAGTGTGTGGCTGCTTTGTTGAGAGTGTGTGAGCTGATTTCAGAGCTGGATGTGCTGCTCAGCTTGTGTAGAACAACCATCTGCAAGCTTTACGCAGCAGGTTAACTCACGCCTGGCTGCGATTGCAACCAGATTTACCCAGTATGATAAACGTGCCAGAAAATATCACAGTCTCACAGCACACCGTATTTCACTTACATTGTTGTTCTCATCCTCCTTCTTTTCTCATTCTCTGTCCCTTTCTCCTTTTACTTGTTTTCCTTCTCCATTTTCTTCTATTTCTTCGTTATCTTCTACCTCTCCTTCTTTCCCTTTTCTGTTTCCTTTCTCCTACTACTTCTGCTTCCTCCTTCTTCCCCTCTGTTTCCTCTCTCCTTTCTATTTATTTCCCTTCTTTTTCTTCTCCTTCCCCACCTTCTAACTCTTCTCCTGCATTTTCTCCATCTTCACCTTCTTCATATTTCTTCTCCTTCTCCTTTTTCTCCTCTTCGTTCTCTGTGGAATCCGTTTACCGCTGCAGCCCGCCTCCTGACCTGAACAGACACTAAGTCAACAGTCGGCGCTCACCCTATAGATAACAACCTGGTCATGTTTATGAACTGATGAGCTCACACAGCAGGTCGTTATATCTTCATATCCACTGCACGTGGATTGCATTGTTTGTGGTAGATTTACTTTCACACACATGCACATGTTCTCACGTGTGCACACACACACACACACACACACACAAACAAAGCGTTTAAGCGGATGTTTTGCATTTACCTTTCCTCTCCGCCGCTGCGACGCCACCGCACTCGTTCAACAGAATCTGGCCCACGGCTCAGTTCCGTTGCCATGGCAACAGCAGCCTCCTCCAGCATCTCCTCTCTCCTGCCTCCTCCTCCCCCTCCCCCTCCCCTCTGCTCATGCCGGAGGAACCGGCGTCTGCCCCGGCCCTGGGCCTGTCCCCGGGGGCTGCAGCTAACTCCAACCCCTTCTTCTGGAGGTAAGGAGTGTGTGTTTGTGTTTGTGTGAGAGAGACAGTAACTCTCAGAATAACACCACTTGTCCCAGAGCCAGGAGCTGCATGGTTTTTTTTTTTGTGTCATAACCAAATAACTTTGCATGTTGTGATCTATGATCACTTACTGCGGATAGCTGGGGAAAATGTGGCACTGGCATTAGAGGGGCCTGACGGTTGGACTCGTAAAACCTGTATTTGTGGAAATTTTATCATTAATAAGACTTGCACAAACTTTGGATTAGGCGTGTAATGATACATCGGTTTCCATCAATACATCAATCCAAAATGACAACATGGATCGAACATCATGCACACTGTAATGTCACTTTATGTTAAACAGGAGGATTATTTTTTGGACAACTTGGTTTGGAAGAAAAACAGCACTGGTTCTGTTATTCTGTGCACAAAACCAGAAATAAATGTACAAAAATGCGTATATGGCATTCTTTGCGATGTAAACGCAGTGTGTGTGGGCGCTTGCGACTCCCATGTGGAACGCCATCACTCGCAGAAACGCACCAGTTCAGTCAAATACAGACAAAACTCTTTTAGCTGATATATAACAACAACCAGCGTTCTGCTCACAGAACATATTTTACTCACAGTATGATATTTTCAGTTTATTCTCGACGCACGTCTTTTGCATTATTGTGGCTCTGAGTCATGCACCGTGGGAAATGTAGTTCTCTCCCAGAAAGAGAGAATATATGGAGATGTATACTGTGTATCGCGATATAGCTTGAAAACGTTGTGATATTATTTTTAGGCCATATCGCCCAACCCTAGTTTCTTCTGTGTGAGTAACTGACTGAGGTCATGTGTTGGTGTTGGTAATGATAAACACTCTGTAAATATGTGTATGAACAGAAAGATACTGTATACTCATATAACAGAACTGTGCTAATGAGCTCCTACAGAACGTGTGTAGTTGCTCGCTATGGCAGTACTTTGATGCAGTCTTTGATGACCCTAATTAACAGAACAGCACTGACATGCAGCTGCTCCCCAGATCATCTCCCGTGCCGTGTTTGTAAAGTTCCATTAGTTCAGTCTCGGTCATTTCCAGCTGACTGACTTAAAATTGTATTCTAATTGACTTGTTGGAAATAAGTTTGAAATGATTTTCCCTAGAGTTTGGCCTGACTTTCTCTCAGCTTTTCTCTTGGTTTGGGAGTAGCTCAGTCCTAGATGTGCGAAGCCCTGCAGAGAGTGGTGCGTTCTGTAGAATGCAAGTTAAGGTCAGCATTGCCGTCTCTGCAGGATATATACACAAAGCGCTGTAGAACTGCAGCAATTAAAATAATTATGGACTCTTCAGCTGCTGAGGCAAATGAGGCATGTGGGTACAGAGTCTAATGGCAAAAATTCTGAAATGCTTAAGAGGAACTTTTATCCTCAAGCCGTCGCTATCTTGAATGCCAACAAACATTCAAACCTAAAACGTATACACCCTCACTCGACTGACATTGGGTTTTGAGGGTCGATATCGATACCGATTATTGCTAGTTAATGGGGCAGATAACCAATATTTGGAACTGATATGCAAAAAAGGTCAAAGATTTTTACAGTCATGAAAAACTAGACGCGCTCGACACCTTGGCTTGAGTTAAACTAGATGCCCAAACGATTAAAAGGTTATAATCAAACTGTGCTTGCCTTATTTACAAACTTTGCTTTTAATTTTACGAACACCAACACAAAATATATGCATAACTTATTTATTTACATTATTTTAATTGAACTTTAAATAATATTCAACATTTGAAAGTTAAACATTTTAGTATTTTAAATTAAGCAGCAGCAGGTTGTGGAGAAGAAAGCAAAGCTGCTCAGCATGCTCTCCGCTTAACCTAGATCTTGTGTGACATATAACCAGTCAGAGACTGTTGTGAGCGGCACGTAACATGAAGCAGTGCGTCGAGAGCAAACGGTACAGAGAGAAGAGACAGCACTGGAGCCACAGTAGCGTAATTCCTTAATATTGGTGATGGTCAAAATTAAACACAGAAACCAATAATCGGTCGACCCTTACTCACTATAACTTACTGTAGTTACTTTGTATTTTTATTGTTTGAGATTTTAGCTTAATTTTAAGTTGAGCTTGATTTAATGGGGTTAATATGATAATGTTATTTCTTTTTGTTAATTTTTGGTTCAAAGTTCAAATGGGCTAGTCTTCCAATACACTACCTGTGGTACGTGTGTATGTGACAAATAAAACTAGGGTTACTTCTGGGCCATTTCACTCGTTCAGGATGCTGTGTGTGAGCAGCTCTGCATGTGGTGCTGTTCAGCCTGTTAAACTCAGTCAACATCACCAATGTGTTTAAATGGTTTGTGGTTTAAACCACAGATTTAATCAGAGGTTCAGTCACTCAACATTCTGTTCAGTATTAGATGTATTTCTCTCTACTACACGGACTTTGGGAGTATTCATGGCCAAGATATTTATTAAAAATCATTTTTAAGCTCTTGCCTCTTTTCTCCTCTTTTTAGTACCTGTACTTGGTCCAAAATTCGTATGCTTGCTTCATTCTGGTTTCTGTAATGTGGTGTGTTCAGAGCCCCTGCTGTGGGCCTGCTGAAGGTGACACAGTGCTTCCACGCTTGGCTGCTTCTGCCTCTATGTATACACACACACACACACACAGTCACACACAGACACACACACCTTGTCACAGTACCAGAAGCCCATCCTGCCCTGTTCCTCGATTACTCTGTCTGTTTCCAAATCTGTCTTCATTCCATCCTTGTCTTGGTCTGTTCTGCATCTCACCTGACACAAGGCGATAAGGACAGCGACATTACGGGAAAATCCCTCCCATGCTAAGCTGCTTCGTGTCTTCTGATCATTTTTATCACTTTGAGGAAAATAAGTGTGTGTGTGTGTGTCTGGGTTGTGTGCATCTGTGTGTCTGGGTTGTGTGCATCTGTGTGTGTGTTCATTTGGGCAGACATTAATCTCCTGTCATTGACAGTTTCTCCAGGGACTTTGTATTGAGTTGTTCTCTTTCTGAGGCAAGAAACAAATGCCGCTGCAGCCACTGTTTTTAAATTGTATGTTTTGTAAAGATTCGGCTGAAGCTGGGCTGTGAGTTTTTTCATGAATTTCTTTTGTCCTTCTTGTGTGTTTCTCAGTGTTGTATTTTGTCAAGACCGGTGGTTTTAGCATGCATATGAGGGGGGGAGAGAGAGAGAGATAGAGAGAGCGGGTGTGGGAGGGTGGGATAAGAGGGAGAGAAGGAGAAGACGGCTGCGGCTCGACTACCTCTAGTGGTGTCACAGGTTGCAGGCAGTAGCGACAGCACTCTGGCAGCTGGGGGCACACACACACACACATGCACAGTCACACTCGTTTAGCGTGGCCGTCCTTCCTTCACTCGTCTGGTGGCTCCATGGCAGGCAGTGCGTTTGGTCTCAGCGTGACAGCCATGTTAGTGAAGATCTCGGATCATGTCTGACTCCTTCTGGACTGTGCTCTCCAATTTCTCTCTGCCTGAGAGAAGCATGCTCCGGCGATCCAAAAGGTACGGTGCGCGCTCTCTTCCCCTCTCTCTCTCTCTTTCTCTCTCTCTCTCTCTCTCTCTCTCTCTCATATCTCTTCCTCCCTCTCGTGCACGTTGGTAATTTTATTTCGTGCTGCTGCATTATCTGTGTTCGCCTTGGTCTTGGCAGTTAAATAGATTTACTAGTCACATGAGCAGTAATGGAGGACACACACCACAGCTGATGTGCATAATATGTGTGTGTGTGTGTGTTTGTCTGTCCTCAGTTGTCTCCTGTAGGCTGTTGTATGCTTTGATCCAGCTGCTGTATTTTCCTGCTATCATGTGCATGCCTCGTATGCCATTAGTCTTGTGCAGCCGTGAAAATGACGTGCCAACACACCCACACACCATGCCACACTGCCCTTTAAACACACACTTTTTGCTAACGTGCCCTGCAGTGTTGCGCACATACAGATGACTGACACACACGCGGTGAGAGTAAGATGGGCCGGTCTTATCTCCCTTTATCTCCTGCTCCAGGTCTCCATTCCTCCTCCTGTCATCCTGCTCCTGTCTTCCTGTAGCACAGAGACAGAGATGAAGGGAAAGCACCACACTTGCTTAGCAACAGGGCTGAGATTGTAGCACAGAATCCCTCTGACTCTTCTTCCTTTCTGCCACCGCTCTTCTGTGTACCCCATCTTCTTCAGTGTCTCCATCTGTGTGTAAAGGTTGTGCTGGTTCACAGGGCCAAGGTCAAAGACAGCAGCTTTTTTCAGCCTTAGCAGACCCTGACTTGGGATAACTAGCAGCAGGACTAACAGTAAACAACCAGTAAAAGCTAATGTAGGTTGTGGTGTGGAGTAGGGCGTTAAAGATCATGCCTTTTTGTTCCTTGATTATAGAATATTTAGTAGGGATCTGTAGGTTTTGATGGAGCTTGGATTTTATTAATTCCCTTCTCTGGCCCTTTTTATATCTTGTCATTTTTCTATTCTGTTTTTTGTTTTTATTTAAATCTCCTGTCTTTTTAATTCTCAGTGAATCACTTTTAAAATCATATTTACTGCACTATACTTTTGGGGGACATGGTGTACACTAGGCATGGGCCGGTTACCGCTATACTGGTATACCGCAGTTTAATAAAGCCACCGTTTCAAAACCATACAAAATTTCCATCATAGTCCTGTGCGTTATGTGCTATTTCTTAACGCCTCGTCGACAATAGAAAGCGAAGGTCTCCCCACGTCATGTGAAGCATAGTTTAATGCGCCCCCCACTCCCCCTCTGGCTAATGCCAGCTGTGAGCGATGGCAGAAGGAGGTGACTCCCCCACCTCACACTTATTGTTAGATTCAAGGTAAAAGACTCAAAATAAACTTTTGCAACCTGCTACTATAGTTAGCGCGTCTTAACATTGGTGAAATACATACCATGGGTTTGGTTTTTAACTTGCCATTGACCGTAACGTTTATTATGAAGTGCGAACTAAATTTTCATACAGTCACATAGACTCTGCTGCACCGGCCGCTTGTGCTTCACTGAAAAGTTCATCACTGTAGTGTGCACACACAACCGGACACGTTTTAAAGCGGAATTTGTCGTTCAGTATGTCTGCCGTTCGCAGATTTTTCCTAAACAGTCGCCTTGCTCTTCCCCCCGGTTCATACTATATGTGTGTATCAACATTAAATAACATTAGATAATTAGTTTATATTATTCATAGTAGTAGCAGCAGCGATAGTCTGTGCCTTTACATTAAAATCTAGAGTATGGAATACATTATCTACAGCAGCATCATTTGGAGGAAATTAGGGTTAGGATTAAGTATCTTTGCTCAAGGTTAACATACCATCAGAATTTCCGGCCCATGCCTAGTGTAGACATATTGATTACTGTAACTTAATGACCAAATGGCTGTCCTTTCACCTAACCCTGAACATAATAGTGAAAAGGAAACTTTTCTGCTCTTTTACTTTTCTTACATTTGTTGTCTTGCAAAAAATATCTTGGCAAAAACCAAATGGAGAAATTTCTCGTCCTGAAAGGAAGGTCTGTCCCCGGTTTGCAGTTGCACAGTTTGTAGTTTGTCTCCAAAACAAGTATAGCGCACACACAATCTCTCTTTCTTTTTGTATCCCTATGCTGTTATACTCCAGCTCTGGTCCTGTGATGTCTTTAAAAGGACATTAAATCTCCCTGTTTTAGGTAAAACTCCACGTTGATCATAGTTTAGAAAGTTTCTGCAATGCCCATTACTCGTAATATTGAATACCAGCAATATATTTGCAATTTTGCCTTCAAATCTTATTTTTCATTTTAGGTAACATACATATACTATAGATATATTTGGGCCTGATGCAGTTTAATTTCCCTTAAAATCTGCTCCATATTTAATTTTTTTTGTTCATAGTTTTTAATGTTGTAATAATTTGTGGGATTAGCAGTAGATGTGTGTTTACAGGGAGTGCATGGTGGATATAATAAGGCAAGTTGGATGATGGGAGGGGAGTGTGTGCTCAGCTGAAAGCTTTGATCCTGTAGTTCAGCTCCCCTCCATCATTACCCATACTTCCTGAGTTTGCTGTGTCTCTTGTCATTTGTGTGTGTGTGTGTAAGTGTGTGTGTAAGTGTAAGTGTGTGCCTGTGTAAGTACGGCTAAAATGCCTGAATCTAGCAAAAGCGATTTCCTAAAATCAATTATGTAGTTTGTTCTCTTCCTTTCCTGATAAGACGGAACGAAGGATCGATTCCTCTCTCTTTTATCCTTTTTCATCTTCGCCCTCTTTCCCCATTCAGTACAGCCACTTACGGGGGGCGCCTCAGGAAGTGGCCTCTGGCTGAATGTGACTTGGTCAATCTTTGATTGCACGTGCATTATTAAGCCGTGTTGTGCTGATTGATTTGGGCTGATTTCCCTCCACAAAGCAAGAGAATCGAATCGAGTCTTTGAATGTAAGAAATGTGTTTCTCTTTCTTGTTCATGTTCACTTTGACCCACAGCACTGGCAGCCCAATGTTGGTGTTTTCATTAGCATCATTATTGAAAAGTGTCACATGGCTACATCGTAAGATGTCTAACGTCCAGTAAGACGAATTAAATCAAACACATCAACCTTTTTCTTGCTGAAATTAGGGCTGGGCAATATGACACAAACTTCATATCACAATATTTCTGGACCAAAAGTCCATATATGATGTGTCTATTTTTTCCTACACAATTTTATGCAAACAGAAGACACTGCATGTTCGTTATTTGAATCTAATTGCACAGAAACAACTTAATATGATAGGCATAAACAAAGTATACACATTAAGACAAAAAATGGATATGAATACTAATGTCTGACTATCAAGCAATGCAATTTGAAGATAAAAACTGCAGTAAATAACCATTATTGAATAGATTTAGATGGAAATCTACCTTTCAGCTGAGCTAAATTGCAAATATGTCAAATGTGTAGTGAGTTTATACTTAAAATTATTCTTTTCATCGCCTTAAACTAGCAGAACAAATTTGCAAAATAAATGGTTAATTTTCTCTAAACTGCTAATTCACAGTTAGCTTAGCAACATGCATCAAAATTTCCATTGACTAGCGGGATGAAAGCATTAGGTTGTGATCAAAACAAAGGAAGTTTATCTTCTTAAAGAATCATTCTAACACTGTTGACACCATGTAATATCATCCTTCCCAACCCAAGAGTTTGTATGTATTATTGTTTTATTTTAATCTTACAGCAAATTCGCCAGTTAATGTTTTTTTAAAAACTTAATGTGCAACGTTGGCCGAAAAGAATATGCTCCTGTTTACACAGCCCAAAAGCGTAGACTCTCCCATGGCAGAAAGTCCTTTTTGCAGACTTTGCAGGTGGCTAAGCTTGGATTTGGTCCTGATTTTTGTCATTTTATGTTCATGACTGCTGCAAATAAAAAACGATCTGTCTATCATACTACAGGGGCATTGAGGTTGCATCGCAATCCACAGAAATCACACTGCAAATGGAGTGCGGTCTAACTGTTTAAATTAACGTCACGATTGTTGCAAACAGTGCATTACAAATGATTGCTCATATCTTGTCACTCAGTATATCTCTTGCTAATTTCACATGTCTAATCTACAAGAGAAGTCGTACATAATTTACATTTTATAAATCTACACAGTTTTGGCTAAAGCTAAGTAAGTATGGTGTACAGTCAGGAAGGCTCAGACTCCAGTATTTCCTTATAATGCAAAATATCTTCCTGAACAAAGAATTAGTCATTTTTTCCAATAGAGTGAAGGGCTAAAAGCTTTTGTGGTTTATTCAATGGCAGTAAGGCTTTTTTGTGTTCAGATTGACTGTAGACTCTTCATGACCTTCTTTTCCTGAGAGAAATTGCTGTAATTTTAGAAGAGAAACAGAAGTGAACAAAGATGCTTTGGAGTGCGAGGTGTTGATTGCATTTCTGATATGAGCACGGCCATAAGTCAGGCCATAAAAATGCATTATTTGTCTTATATTGTTATTTTTTCATATTAAATGTTTTATATACTTGCAGTGGTTTTTGTGGTTGTAAGTGACACACTGCGCCGCGTAGAGGCAGCTTTGTGAAGCAGGAGATGTGGGGGAGACGCAGGGAGGCTTGGGTTGGGCTGCCTGGTGGCGGGTTTAAACGGGCGCCAGTTTGCAGGGCTGAGATGAGAAGCCTGGCCAGCAGGTGTTTCTGCATAATTGCAATGTTCAGTGTTAATAGGCTCGTCTCATCCGTTAGTGGCAATTACGTCGTTCCACACTTTGACGTTCGGTGGCTCGAGCCTCGGGCCACAAATGGTTCTGTTTGTTGAAACGATGGGGCACGTAATCATGGATATGATGACAAACATAAATGACAATTACACAACCTTCCTATTCAGTTTGAGCATACTTTTTAGTGAGTGAGTGTGTGTGTGTGTGTGACCATCTGCTAATATGCAAGACTATATGTTAGTCGTGTGTGCAAAAGTCTAATGGTTTCCACTCCTTATATCTCTAATGGACCTGAACATATGGCTCAGAGAGGCTCTGCTGTCACGGGGGAGCTGTAGCCGTATCACCAATCACCAGGCTCTCCTCGACCGAGTCTAATGTTACACTGCTCAGTAACGCAAACATTCAGCTGTGGAGTCGCTCAGTCAGGTTTTAATGCCACCTGATCACAGCCTTGCTTATTAGTGGAGAAAAGGGCAGGGGAAAAGGGTTCACTAGAAGCATCTAAAACGTTTACAGTGCAGGGAGAGATGAGAATGGACAGAGACAGAATCGGGATGTGATTTTTCTGGATTAATCCGGAATTCTGGATTTTTCCACCTAAAAACATGACCCATGTGAATCGTGCAGATGCGATGAGTTTCATTAAAGCACATTTCTCAGTAGGGCTGTGCGATATGGCAAAAAAATCATATTGCGGTACATTTTGAGCCCTAGGCGATAGACGGTATATATTGCGGTATATAATTAGATCTGTAAATTTCAATATAACTGTTACTTTAAAGTAACAATTCTTTCCTTGTTTGTGTAAAACATTAGCTTATTGAGTTTTCTTCAGTTCTACAGCCGTGTAAAAATATATTATTATTTAAATGTCTTAACTTTTTTTAGACCAAAAAACGTAAAAAAATTGCACAAGGTGAAAGTGGCCCAGTGTCCTTATCATTTAACTTTCATTCAAATGTATCATAATATATAAATGTAAATTATTTACAATGACTTACACAGTCTCACGAGGGAGCCAGGTGTTCATTTCAGCACATTATGCCTGTATACCTAAGCATGTGGCAAATAAAGAATCTGTAATCGTTTCTGCCATTAAATAAAAAGGACGTTTCTGGCCAAATCCATCGATCGGACGTGGCGTGTCGAGCGGCAGACGGAGCGGTTCCCTTGTTGAAACATACGGGCCCAGGCCGGAAAAGTAACGGCGCATTCTTTGGCTTCTCTCATATTCAACAGCGTATATTTTACAGATTATGTTTTTCTGCTCAGTATCCGAGACCCTAAATCCAAACCATGTCCAGATTATGGACGTTGCACCGGTCTTATTAACGAGCTGCTCTTCCGTACTTCTCTCCATTTTCCGAAAACAAATGCCTCGTGGTGTGGTTTTCGCGCATTCGACGCAACTTGGTTACGTCATTTTCGCGGGCGAGGAGTGGAAATTTCAGCGGTATGCTGGTATGATCAAAATCCTTATCGTTGGCCAAATTTATATTGCATACCTTTTATACCATTTATACCGTCCACTCCTATTTCACAGTGATGTCCATTGCTCTGTACATTTTCTTGCTTTTTGGTCACATCTGTGAAAGAGAGACAGGGAGAGAGAGAGAAAGAAAGAGACTGAGAAACAGACATAGAAAAAGAGAGATGGACACGGAGAAAGAGGCACACACAGGGAGGCAGAGAGGGAGAGACACACTGAAGAAGAGACGGTGAGAGAGAAAGTCTTCTTCAGTACTCAATGGGGAGCTACGGTGCAATGCCGTGACTCAACACCCACTGCTTCTCGCCCTCCTTTCCCACGAACGGCAGAATTCGACCTGTACTGTGTTCTGTCTTTTTTATCCTCCCTGTCTGTAGCATCATAAGGCCCCACTAGAGGGCTGAGCTCCACTAACACCCTCTCAGCTTTGATCCAGGTTGGAGACTTATATACGCTATACACACACACACACACACACGGACACACCTGGGAGGGCTACAGCATGGGGGAAGATGTCAGATGAGAAGTATAGCCTCATTTATCTCCTCCAATCCAGCAGATCAGGGTTTGGAACTGTGTGTGTGTGTGTGTGGGTGTGTGTTGTGTGTGCGTGTGTGCGTGTGAGCGTGTGCGTGTATACATGCTCCATACATACTCACAGTCTTTTGCCCGAATATTCACTTAAAGACACAAAGCTTTATTCTCTGACGGACTGTTAATATTCAGCCAAGTGTTTGTATGCATGCACTGGGCATGTCCTTGCAATGAACTTGCATTGCATTGCATGCATGCCAGCAATACCCGCACATGCACTCGTCTTGACAAAAACACGGGTGAAACGTGCCCAGCATAAACTCACAAACCTACTACCAGCCCAATAAATTGGAATGCACACGAGATACATGAGCGTTTGATTCAGACATTGCTCCTAGAACAACAGTAATTTCACAGCCCTCTCTGTTAGGGAGATTCCTTTACATCCAAACCTAAACAAATTAACTGGTACAAACACAACCGACTGCAGTCAATCCAAATTAATCTAAACAACTCCCAGTAAACTCAAGTCAGATCAAACAAACCAAAATGAACCCCAAATGAGAGCCGGAAACAAACAGCCTCAGCCTCAATTTCCTGGCATTTAGGCATTGGGAAAAAGAAAACTGTTCTGTCCTGGATTACTGTAATTAAGGCATAACTTTCATTTCACGCCTGGGAACTCGGCGCAGCTGCTCGCTCTATTAGTATGCAAATGCAGAAAGGGCTTTCCACTACTATTTATTTATTTTTCCTTTAGTTTCTGATGACGGGCCGTCGTTTTAATGAGCTCAGGACTGGGCGATTCTCTCCACAAAAAGTTAATCCCCACCCCTTATCCAGATACTTTGGCCTTGAACTTCATTAGCTTTGCTAAGGTTACAAAGTCCAGCATTGGTCAGCCCCCACTGCGGGTGAGTTCATAAACAAGAACCCTGTGGAGTGAACAGAGGTGTTCCCTGGAGCGTTCAGCACAAACAAGCTCTTGTAAAGCATTAGAATGTCACGCTTTTGCCTCGTTAACTTTCTGCTCCTGAGCTGAGACAAAGTGCATCCGTCCAACTGATGTTATTGTTGGGTTTTTAAATGACTCTGCTGGTCTAAATTATCCACTTGCCGAACAAGATCAGGCAATAATCCGCTTCTGAAAATGGTCCCTGTGAAACTTCTCAGCTGAGAGATCCTGGCAAAGAGAGAAGCGCAGGCTTTAGGAGCAAGACGTTTCCGAATGTTTTTAGTTGTGCGTTTTGGTGCAGATCCTGGGAAGGCCGTAGAGGATGTAGCTGATCCTCTCTCATCTTTCTCTTCACAGCGAGTGCACACAGTGAACAGAGAAAAGAGCCAAGTCTCTGCTTTCTGCTGCTTGATCATCAGCACCAAACGGAATAGTTCAGTCTTCTTTCGTTTATTTCTCTCTGTCTGACTTCTTCCTGCTGTGCGGGTGCTGCAGTTGTTCCAGAAGTTTTGCCTGACTGACAGAACTGCTTTCACACAGTAAAAATGTGCTACACGCACGTAATTGTGGGTAGAATGTTGGGGGGCATTGAGATCTTCAACTGTTACCAAAAAGATTATTTGGGATTTTTCATTACAATAAATGAACGGTATCATTTAGTGTGTCCCATTTTAAATTGTTTTTAAAAGAATTGTGACTTCTGTAATTGTAATGTAACATAAAAGTTACATGAAGGTCCTAGTTAGTTGTCCATTTAAAGCTTTGTTATAATAGAATTGGGCCAGACAGATCAATTGAAACAAAGGATTGGGGTGATGATGTAAGGGTGCAACTGCACAGAAAATAATGATTTTTAAAAAAGAAGAAAAACAGTGTTTTACCTTGAAGGCCTTTTTCAGCTGTGAACTATTCTTACTTGAACTTTATGCAAGAACCCTTAAATCAAGAGAAATTCTGTTTGATATAATGTTACTAGTTTACAATAAGACTACCCTTATAAATAAGGAAGAACACTTCACCCAGTCGTACTGGTGTTTTAAAGGTCATGTTTTATACATTTATTTAACAAGTTAAAAATATGAGCTCCATTAACCATGTCTCTCAGTAGTTTGCTGAAAACACCTCTCAGTTTAGGCATCTTCACCTGCTTATTACCCTCTGTTTTAGTCCCGTTCAGAACAGGCTGTTTCTCATTAGTATTCCTACATGCAAATGAGCTGCTGCTGCCCACACACGTCCCACTCTGGAACTGGGGTGTAGACGGCACGGCGAGAGTTTACCTCACGTGAAAATAATCCACATGGCTGCTGCTAACAGACCATCCATACAGTCATACACGTTCAACACAACACTCCGCCGCTAGACTTCTTCACTGTGGTTCCTACACTAGCGCTTGCAAGAAAACATGGTGGATCAGGGAGTGCTAGCAGTTCTACCTGGTGGGCGGAGCTTCTCAGATAGGAGGGTGGAGTTATTCAAATGTCCCCTAATGTGACGTAGTAATGTGACGTCGTAAATTCATACTAACACAATTAACCATTTTTATCAACCTTACAGTGTGTGTAGAGGCAGTGCAGACTCAAATGGATGTACAAAGAGCAGAAAAAGGGAATTATTCATAATATAAATGGTAATGACCTGTTCACAAATAACTGATGAAGTTGACCGTTTAACATTCTGCCTGATGCGAGGGGACAAGACAAACTGAGCACCTAAGGTCTGAGATCTTACTAAATAGTGAACCTGCAACAATGTAACTTATGACTTGTCTATCAGTGCTTATTAATTTTTTATCAAATGTCTACAACCTAATTAACAACCAGATTATAAATAATTTATAACCATTTCTGAGGTGAAGTCTTATTGTAAAGTGGTGCCGACTGTGTAGACGAGCCACAGAAAGTGTAACAGTGCTAACGGTGTGGTTACCAATAAACAAATGTAAAGATGATTTATTATTATTATTATTATTATTATTTGTTCATCTTGCATATAGATGTGGTATCATTGTTTGAAATCATATGCCCATAATAATCATGTGGTGAAAATCTGAAATCATGACAGCCCTAATAAGAAAAACCCAGAATAGTTAGCTTTAGTCATTCTTCCCTCCTGCTGCGTCTGTCTACCGCCCTGACTGACAGAGCTGCTGTTACACAGTGGAAACCTGCAGGAGTATTAACGTTTACGCCTGTGCTGTTACCCTGTTATAGAATCATATTGTTTCTTGCTGATTAGCTGTTCAGAACTCCTCCTTTCTACATGTCAGTAGTCTGCTGTAGTCGTGTGTGTGTGTATGTGTGTGGACTTTATGCTGTAAGTGTGCGCCGTTCTGCTCTGTCTGCTAGTCTTTGAGAAATTGTTCTCGTCTGTCCTCAGTGGAGCGTGAGCTAGTATTAGAGCAGCTGGATGAGGTCTTTGGGTTAAATTGAGCTGGAGTGTGGGGTGTGAGCAGCGTTTTTTTTTCTTTCTTTCTTTCTTTTCGCCCTCTGTCAGCTCCGGAGAGGCTTTTAACATTTAAGCCAGCGGGAGAGAGAGTTCAGCTATTAGTGGCGCCGATGAGCTGGGCTAAAATGGAGGCCATTTTTTCCTGGCCAGGAGAGTTAGAGCGGCTACCTGAGGGACCTAAACCGCTCTCAGAACTTCAGGCGACAGTTTGCCCACCTAGAAAAGTCATAATAGACTGGACGGAGGGCATATTTTTTAAAAAGTGAGCAGCTCTTAGATCAAATATAAAGTCTTTTAAAGTTTAAAACTAATGTGACTTTGTACCGTGTGTTCAGCTCAGTTGAGTGTGATTTTTGTGTTTGATGTTTAGTTATGTACACTGCCAGTCAAAGTTTGGACACCTTATTCAGTGGTTTTTCTTTGGTTTTATTATTTTCTGGATCGTAGGTTAATATGGATGGCTTCAGAACTATGAAAGTCTCTTGAAATTTTCAGGATTAGCGGTCCTTCTTGTCTTAAAGTAGTGTTGGTCTGTTGTTTCTCTTTACTTTGTTGAGTGGTTCTTGTCATATTGTTGAGTTAAGCAGTACTTCAATAGGGTTGTGCACTGGCCAAACTTTTGCCAAACTGGCCAAATATTTTACAGACGCACTGATCCAACTTTTTCAGTTCCGATACCGATGCAGATACTTGGGCTTTGGGTATCAGTTGATCCCGAGTACCGATTCGATACCAGTTTTTAAATGATAAGTTTGGAGACTGTTCTTTTATGCTTAAGGAAATTCTTGACTTTAATGATGTTTTTCTAACTAAAACAATGTAAAAATTACACATCCATATGTACATGCTAAAGTATTTATTATTAAAATTGCATCTTAAAAATTATTCGTTTAATCTCAGTTCTGTAATTTTGTGACAGTCCCTAATTCTGTGGCGATATATTCAAATTAGCGTGAATGTCGAACAATAAACCAGCTTTACCGCAGTGGCACTGCACATGCATAATCAATTGTGTGTGTGTGTGTGCACAAACACAAGCATAGAAAAACCTACAGTTTAGTAGAACAAATTGGCTCCTTAGAGTGGCCCAGTGCCACCGATACCCGATCCAGCTATTTGAGTCGTTATCAGACCGATATCTAATCCATGTGTCAGATCGGTGCATCCCTAGTATGTATTTATTTATTTATTCATTTATCTTTCCTTCTTTTTTGTTTACTTAGCTGTCGGACGAGCAACAGAAAGAGCCTGATAGTGACGTCCAGCACCTCTCCCACGCTGCCCAGACCTCACTCACCACTACATGGACACACCGGTGAGTCCAAAGCCTCCGTTTGCCTTCTGCAGTCCATAAATTATCATGAAGCGAGAATTCCATGGTAACAATCGTTATTTAGCGTGAAGAGAATGACAGTGTGACTCACACAAACTGGACCGACTTGCTGCTCGGCAGACGTGATGTTTGAGTTTCAGTAGCATTGCCAATAGATTGACGGTTGACATTTACAAATGAATTCATTTCCTCAGCGTGTCTGTCCCAACTGCAGGAAAGTGAAATCGGTCAAGCAGAGAGAGAGAGAAAGGGACAGTCAGACAAAAGGGTAGATAGACAAATGGACAGACTGAGGAAGAGAGAGACAGACGCAGCAGGAAGAGAGAGACGGGGAGGGAGGGAAGGAGTCGGAGGGAGAGAGAGGGAGGGGAGGAGAGATCAATTTTGGTACGAAGGAAGGAGAGAATTCAGTAGAGAAAAGGGGAAGAGAGACAGACGCAATATCATTGAAGGGAGGAGACCAATGTTTATATGAATAAAGCGGAAGCGAGCGAGGAAGGAAGGAATCTCTGAAGGCACAGTGAAAAATTTGGGGGGAAAGAGGAGAGAAATTTGTTGAGGGAGGGGGAGATTTTGGTGTGAATAAAGCTGGGGGAGAGAGATTGTGGTATGAAGGAAGCTGAAAGGGAGTGAGAGGAGAAAGAAATGAGGCCAGAGACAATCTTTGGTACAAATATAGCTGGGAGGAGAGGGAGGAGGAAGAGAGAAATGTTGGTATTAAGGAAGCTGGTGGGGGTGAGGAGAGAATTTTGGAGGGGAAGGATGGAGAGAGATTTTTGACGCAGATAGATCCTGGAACACACAAGAGCCACTTCAGCCACGCCTGATAAAGCTGCTGTGTGAGCAATAGATGAGCCTTGCAAAGCGTCAGCGTGTGTGGGTGGTTGGGTGTGTGTGGGTGGGTGTGTGGGTTTGTGTGTCTGGGTGGGTGTGTGTGTGTGTGAGTGTGAGAGTTTGGGCTGTGCAGGTGGCGTGTACGCCCTCATCTGCTCGTGTTGCCGAGCCCTGACAGGTCATGTTGATCCGTGTGTCGGGCAGCTTAAACTCACTCTGCCTCATCCACCATCAGTCTAATTGCATCGATCTGTTCTACCGGTGTGCTCCTGAAGTGAGAAATAACATTACGCTGTTACTCCCAGATCTCAGATCAGTCACATCATCGATCTGCTGTGGAGTTTTCTACACGAGTTAAAGGATTAGACTGTAGCAGGATTCACCCACACAAAGACAAAACACACACCAACTAATGTGTTTAGGCACACACAGCTACTCCACAAGAGAATGAATGAGGTGTATAGAAGCTGAGAGGGAGACGGAGATAAGGAATGGAGGGATGGAGTGGTGAGGAGATTAGAGGAGAAATGGAGGCATAATGCTGTGGGAGGTATCAGTAAGGCCTTAAGACTAGTAGAGGTATGAACCTTCAGTGGTGTCAGGATTCGATCCAATTACGATTATCATGTTAGTGATTCGAACCAATATCATCATGCATCACAAAAAGCAATTCTACATTACTTTCTGCCATAAATACTACCGGGATGTTATTTTTAACTAGAAAAGCACCAAACAATGTCATTATGATATAATTGATTATGGTCTGCCACTGCATCGAGTAAGAATTGTCCTCATCTGCATGGGGATGCATCGATTATGTGATTAATTTCAACACCCCTAAAGACTAGTTTTGAAATTAAAGCAAAGCAGGTGATAGTGGAGGTCAGTGATCCAGTGGGCAGTTGGTAGCATAAAGGTTAGGGTGTTAGCCTCATGATTGGAAGGTCACCGGTTCAAATCCCGGACCACTGAGGTACTCATGAGCAAGGTACCATCCCAAAGCACAGCCTCTCGGGTGCTGCCCATGTTAGCTGCCCACTGCTCCTGTGTGCTGTGCTGTGGTGTGTTCACAATGACAAATAATCACTCACTTTCATACTTGCGGTGAGCTTTAAACAGCAGAAGTAATTGGTAGATTGGAGAGAAGAACAGAAAAGCGGGAAAACCTTGTTATTTTTTTGCACAGTACTGTGTACGCTATCTG
Source organism: Distichodus sexfasciatus (assembly GCA_032718565.1). Classification (NCBI taxonomy): domain Eukaryota; kingdom Metazoa; phylum Chordata; class Actinopteri; order Characiformes; family Distichodontidae; genus Distichodus; species Distichodus sexfasciatus. Next base: position 5,524,074 of record JAVGVS010000003.1, read on the forward strand.
ATGGTGTCTTGGACACGGCTGGTGTTCCTGTAGTGATTCTAGACTCTGGAGTAGGGAGCAATGTTCCGCTTGCAGATCTAAACTGGAACACTGCTGCCTTTTCACTTTGCAAAGCGAGTGGCAGTGAACATTAGCCCAGCAGCAGCCCACCATCCTGTCAGCAGCGCTGTCACAACCACACAGCCGTCTGATGGAGCACGACTGACTACTCAGGCTTTGACTCACAGTAAAAACCTAGTCGTCCTTCATCGTGAGTTAGACAGCATGCCGTGGGCTGTGGGTGTGTTTTTGTAACGATTGAGTGTTTTTTTTGTAATTCATGTGAAAAGGCAGATCATTTATTGAGCACTCTGTTATTATCATTATTGACACTGGATAATCTGTCTTCCATGCCGGTCTCCTGCAGCCTGAGCTGGGCTTTACTTTATCACCTAGTGTAGATTAGAGACACTTAAATGTCGGCTGCCTGCCAGATTGTGACATTAAGTATAACCTAGTAACCGAATAGAAAAGAAGTGAATGGCTCTGGAGAAATGCAGACTTCTCATGGCTGGAGCTTTCTCCATCTCGTTTCTTTCTTTCTTTCTTTTCTTTTTTTTTTAACCTCTCGTTGGGGCACAATCCCAAACGACGCAACAATTAGAATATACAAGCACAATCTGCTCCAAATGAATATCCACTTGAGGGAGGGGTCATAAAAAGAGAGAGGGGAAAAGAAAGAAAAGAGAAAAAATAAAAAAGGGAACAAAAATCACACAAACAAACAAAAAACAATAGACAAACAAAACAAGATGTTACAAGCAAAAACAAACAAAAAACAACAAAAGGTGAATAAATGAATAAGGGGGAGGGGGACAAATAACAGAGAGCTAAACAAATTGACAGACAAACAAGACAGGACAGGACTATGTATAGACTAATACTAAACAAAACTGACAGGACAGAAACACAACGCAATCCTGATGCCAAGTTCTGGTTGGGGGGGAAATATATATAAATATATACACACATATACACATACATACACACACACACACACACACGTGTATATATATACATACATACATAAATAGCATAAACATATAAACATACCTATATACTGTACATAAACACATACAAGCACACACATACATAAAATATATATATATAAAAATAATGATAATAACAATAATTACAACAACGAGAGACATATGGTTCATTTTTTTGAGCATTATTATCATCATCATCATCATTATTATTATTATTATTACTATCATTTATCTATTTATTTATTTTTTTCCCTTCCCCCCATTAAGATGCTTTCTAATGTGAAGTTAGTCCAATGAGTAACATAAAAAGAATAATAATAAATAAATGAATGTCTCATATCACAATACACACCCATGTATTTACAATAATGATAAAATAACCATATCAATAATATCAATAATAATAATAACAGCAATAATAATAACAGCAATAACCGCTAAACATACTCCACTAGCCGCCCACGTGTGCATACATGTGTATGTGTGTGCGCGTATGTTTTCTTTCTTTCTTTCTGATTGTTACTTGCTCTTTCTCTCACTCTCACTCACTCTTTTTTTCTCACTCTCTTGCTCACACTCTCGCCCTTTGTTTCCCGCTTTCTTTCACCATCACTCACTCATTCTTGCTCTTACTGTCTTTCACTGTCACCCTCTTTCTCACTCTCACATGCTCCTCCCTCTCTGTGTTGCAATCTTTCACTCTCTTGCGCTCTCTTCTCCTTCTTGCTCTTATTTGCACTCTCTGTCTCTTGCTCACTCGCTTGCGCTCATTCCCTGTCTATCCTGTCTATCTTTCTTTCGCTGTCACTCTCTCGCTCTGTCACTGTTGATCCCTCTCGCTTGTAGGGTTGCTCTTGCTCTCTGACTTATGTTGTCTCTTTCTTACTTTCTCTTGCTCTCTTTTTCACTGTGTGTGTGTGTGCGCACCAAGACTATGAAAGTTCTAGTAAAGGGAAAACTGTCATGCGTTAGACTCAGAACAGCTTTCTCCCACATGGGTTTACATTTTTAATATCCTTCCAGCAGCCCAGGCTGATGTTGTGCCTTTAAGCTTCTGTTTGTTTTCATACATTTCTCGTTTCCTCTGCGCTGAAGTTATTTCTCAACCCGTGTTCCCTCTTTCCACCTTCTTATTATTTACCTGTAGGCAGTCAGTGTGACAGGATCATAACACACTCCCTCTTTCTAAATGTTACTGTGCATGAGACAAATTATTGGCAAAATAATTCTGATATATGCATTCACCTTGTCAAACTTATTACACACAGCTCTTCATTTATTCTTCCCTTTCAGCAACTTGCGGTGTCAAAGACATTTTCCCAGTGTGTTTCTCTGCATAACACATCTCTGATTTGAATTTTCCTATTCTTCACTAAGAGAAATAGTCCTTCCTACGTTCTGCTGTAGAGCGTGAATTATCTGCAGCCCTTTCTAATAGTCCCTGTGTGTCCGAGTTCCTTTTTAAATGAACACTTTTCCATGACAGATCCACATTTACCCTCCCAGTCCAGCTGTGCACAGCTGTTGCGGCACACTTCCTGACAAAGAATTATGCCTTCATTAATATTTAAGAGTTGGCACGAGCTGGTTGGCAAATGCATAATTAATGCGCAGAGGGGCGTGACCCCCAGTCTCGCCACGCAGCCGGCCGTCGGAGCTCCCCAGCGCTCGGATTGACGGGGTTGATTAATGATGCCTGGATCTGTGCTCTCTTCTCCTCCCGGACCTGGAATTAAGCTTCTGAGAGATTGAGGTCTGGTTTTCTTGAACATTTTCACATTTACGAATTAGCCGTGACTCGCTGAGCGAGATCAAGCTGGCTGGAAGTTCATTTCGATGTCATTATCATTATCTTTTCCAGAAAATGAGAGATGTAAGAAGAGGTTTTAAGGGGTTATTGGGAGGTTTAGACGCTACTCCGTTATAATTATGTTTTAACACCCAAAGCTTTTTTCTTCCCTCTGTAGTGAATTGATAGCAAAGGCGACTTTTATGCAGTGCTCTACAGTTTATGAAAAAGCTCCTTCTGCTTGTCACACACATGACTGCACTCGGAGCAGATAGAGGGATCTGTTGTCTCCTTATTCTGTGATATGTAATCTATTTTTAACAAGCGCACGATTCTGCATCGATGCAGTGGCAGACCATAAACGATTATATCGGGTGTTTTCTACCAGTGGTCCACTCCTCTCTAATGGTCCGTGATGGCATGAGAGGTGGTCCGTGACGTACAATCTAGTTTCACTGCTGAAATCACTTTTTAAAAAAAACTCAATTTTATTATTTTTCAAAACATTTCCAGATCATTTTGGCATCTTTATGAATAATCAGTTTAATGCAAATTTTAAAAAATAATAGATATTATATACACACAGTGGGAGTCTGAGTGGTGGTCCCTGGGACAGGGGCAGTTGAAAAGCTCTGGATTATATCATAATGACATTGCTTGATGATTTTCTGTCTACAACATAAAACATCTAGTTAAAAAAAACATCACGGTAGCAACTGTGGCTGCCCAATCTGCGATCCATGCCCAATCTGCGTGCAGTGTGAAGTGATGTAGAAAGATTGTTGGGATGCATCGTGATGCATTGAGATATCGTAGACCAGATAATCGTAATCGATTCAAATCGCGCGACCAGTGAAGGTTTGCACCTCTTGTAACAAAATGCTAAATATTATACGCTCTTTCTGTCTTTGATGTTACAGGGAGCAGCCCGCTGGACAGCCCACGCAATTTTTCCCCCAACGCTGCCGCTCACTTCTCCTTTGTACCCGCTCGCAGGTGAGTGTGGGGCTCAGTTGGTGCCCAAATGCCCCTGAGATGAGGTTAGCCTCATCAAAGTAGTGAAAATCGGTGCATGTTTTTGGTTGATTGACTCTTTTCAATTCTGAATATAATATTAATAAATATTTGGTCCTGAACATATGGTAAAAACACTTCATGTAAAGCAACAGCTTTTATCCTGGATTTATTTGTAGTCTTGGTGTCTGCTGTTTTGATCAATAATTGCATATCCTTCAGTTATTCTGTAATATTCTCCATCTTTCTCGATGACTTTGAATAATAACAAGGCAGATGCTAATGAGTGAATCTCCAGTAGTTTTTAAGCAGCAGACAGTGAGAATGAATTAACACTTGGAAATGGCCAGGCTGAACGGGTGACCTCATGCAAAATGAAAATGTCTAAACACAAGAGAGCCAAAGCCTCCTCATGCGGTCTGAGGAGTCGGTAGTTCAACACTGCCACCTCATGGGTTATTGAGGTATTACAGTGATGCCCAGTGCTGATCGCATTAAAAATGTGAAACCCTGTTTTGACACATGCAGATGTGTTATTTGGAGGAATGTCTGAGGTATACAGGAGGGAAACACTGGCATTATTACTTTTTTCTTCTTGTTGCACCTCATGCACTATGTAATACTGTCCTCTTTGTCACACAGTCACGGGCACAGGGCTGACAGGTATTCTTTCACATCACTTTGTGTCTTTGTTCGTCCGAATTCCTGCCATTCCAGAACCTTCATGTCACTAATCGCTCAGTCAGGCCAACTTATTCAACATTATATTTTTGCACAAAATGCAATCTTAATATTATTCTTGTATTTGCATTTCAGAAAAAAAAGCCGGTTTAAACAGTGGGCCTCGTTCACCAACCATTCTTAAGAAGGAATTTGGTTCTCAGAATTCTTTTACACACTGTTTCACCAATGCCTTCTTAGTTAAAAATTTGTTTCTAGGAAGAACAATGCTAAAGAGCACTTTTTTATGCAAATTATGTTGCATTTATGTTACATCATTGTATAATTTAATACTCTTTAAATATTCTACATTTCTTAAGAGCAAATTTTAAAGACAACTTATTGGTGACTGAGGCCCATTGATTACTGTTTTAATTTATGCCTAATTATTAATTAAAAATTACCAGGTTACCATGGTAAAATCCCAAGCGAAGAATCTGAACAAATGTTGTCTGACTGACTGTGTGACTGTCGTTTTCATAATTGAAATGTGCATGTGTATTTGTTGATGTATGTATTCATAATTAGACGTTCTTCCCTGGTAATGTGTTGTGCTGTACAAGCTGGCGTATTTGTGCATGTGCTTTCATTTGCAGTGAGAGTTTTCAACACCTTTTATGAACGCTTGTGTGATGTTTGCACTGTGCTCATGCCCCATTCTAATTTGTTCTAAATTTTTTCATTTGAGCTCATTCTCTAATTTCTCGCGTCTTGTAGGTTCTGATAAGTCTGCATGATAATCACAAGCCATGAAAAGTAATGTTTATTTCACACCATCCTTTGTCTTTTTTTGCTCTCTTTCTAGAACGGATGGCCGGCGCTGGTCCCTCGCCTCGCTGCCGTCCTCCGGGTACGGGACAAACACGCCCAGTTCAACAGTCTCGGTAAGTTCCTGTGTGCCCGGTGTGTTTTGTTTTTGAAAGAGTGTGTGAGGTTGTGTCTCAGTGTCCCATATGGTGCAACAACCCTCAGACAAATGCAGCACTGTTGCATTTGATCTGTGCTTCCAGTCCTTTCCCTTGTGGTTTTTCCCCACTGACCTGCGTTAGAAAAACCTGCAGCTTCAAAGCAGCTTTCTGTAGACTGAAGAAGAGCCAGCAGGCACATATTGATGTTTTTCATACAAGTTCACATTCTCACACTACTGGATTTAGTATCATAAGGCCTTAAACTACTAATCAATTTTAGTTTTTATTATTAGTTAATTAAGCTCATTGATTTTCTACAGATTAGGGCTGGGCGATAGGACCCTGAATCAATATCACTACTACTTGAACACTGATACTTGATAACAAGTGGGTTTTTTTGGAGGGTTTTGCTTTCATAGTTCACTTAAAGTGTACTGTAAATGTTTTGTCATCATGCGACAACACATCCCTTACAAAAACAAGGTGTTTTCGACAGGTTTGCGTGTTTGCAAACTTGTGATTAATTTGTGGCTTACAGTGGAGTTTGCCAGAATATGTTGCTAAAAATTTTGCCATTGTCAGCCACAAACTTGCGGCAGTGTTCTGGAAAAAATGACAGATTGCCTCTAGTGGCAAATGTATTTGCCAAAATAATTTGCCAGTAATTGTAAACTTGTAGTGAACTTTGCCAGGTGCAATGCACAAAGTTTGCTAATTTGCAAAATATGAGCTTGCTGCAAATTTGTGGCAACATTGCCAAAGGTTAACAGCAACTATTTGTCAGAAGCCTAACATTTTTGCGAGGGATGAGGGCAATGTTTTTAATAGAACAGTACGTGAACACACACTGGGGAAAGCATTAACAGTTTCAGAAATAATCAAAATAACTGATATGGACAAGATTATGATGGTTGGATATATTGAATGTTGGTTTTGATTAATTTTAGATTACCTGCCCAGGCCTAGGTGACATATTAACCAATTCAAAAAGATACACCATGGTCCATATGTGGCCGTGAGCAGAGAAACGGAATAAAAATGCCCCTGTTTCACATCTGAGTTGACTGTTAGGTCATGATCTTTTCCAAATTAAGCTGGACACTAGAACCCCCTGTACTTGTTTCCCGACTGCACAGCCCTTTAGCCTCCAGTCTAATCAGCCTGTAGAGGCCGGTCGCAGTGAGAGCCGCCGCAGCCTACGCCGTGCCTTCTGCCCTTGTAATCCCTCCCTCTCTGCTTCTCACAGTCATCATGTTCATCCCAGGAGAAGCTGCACCAGCTGCCCTTCCAGCCCACTGCGGACGAGCTGCACTTCCTCACCAAGCACTTCAGTTCCGAGAGCATCACTGACGAGGAGGGCAGGAGGTCACCAGCCATGCGGCCCCGCTCCCGCAGCCTCAGGTACTCTCTCTCACATACACACTCACTCACACACACACACACACACACACAGAACTCAGACAGACAAGAACAAATGCACAAATGAAGCCACAGATGACCACATACACACAGACTCAAATACACATACTGTCTCATTCACCAACCAAGTTTTTCCCTTAAATTTGCTCTTGAGAAAGTTAAGACATTTAATAGTTTAAGTTAAGACCATAGTACGATATAGTATAACCTTACTGGGGCAGCTGGTAGTGTGATAGTTAGGGAGTTGGGAAGACCCTGCGATCGTAAGGTCACCGGTTCAAGTCCTGGACTGGTAAATGTGCCACTGAGGTACTCATGACATACTGCCCCCAAGCACAGCTCCCTGGGCACCGCTAAAAGCTACCCACTGCTCCTTCACGGCATTGTCAAATGCAGAGGTCACATTTTGTTGTGGTGCACTGTGTGCTGTTCTGTGGTGTGTTCACAATGACTAATAATCACTCACTTAATTCACTTATTTGATGAAAACCCAATAAGCTATTTTTATACACCAACAGACATGCAATTAAATTGCAAGAACCAATCACAAATGAGAAAGTATTGTTGAATGGCAGTATCTTTGTGAACCAACTTTTTAAGAACACATTTCATATTACGAACATCACCCAGTATCTTGCCTTCTTTGTGAGGTCCTACCAATGACTCCTATAAGACATAGCCGTAAACAGTACTGCACCAGACCCAACTCCAGTAAACAAAAGCAAATCCCTTCACTCTTTTAGTTTTTCAGCTAAAACCCTGCAGCTTTTCTGGACCAGCTTTTCTTTTCTTTAAGAGAAAATACCATTACAAATATAAAACACCCCACAAACCCATTAAGGTCCAACCAAAGTTTTCCTGGGTTTTAGGGGACAGTGAGGTCCTCCCAAATACCTAAACCCCCTTCCCACAAAGCTCATGCATTCACACACACAGAAGAGGACATTTCAAGATAAAATTGTGTAGGGCCCTATGATTTGCGCAATGCGGAAAACGTGGACGGAATCGCGGAATTCAACAAATAAAATGGAATACGTTGTAAAACACGGAATGTCGTATAATTCGCTGATATCGATGTGTGGGCAAAGCAGTGGTTTCTAATGAATTTTGGTTGCTGCAGCCCCCTCTACGTGTTACCCGTTGAGGCTGGACTCAGCTTTCCACACACACAAACGCACAGACACAGCGGGGAAAAAGTCAACGGTCAGCTGTGGCAAAGAGGCTCGCGGAAACACAGACGTCCTCAAAAAAATTACGGAATTCTACTGTTAGTGCCAAGTTTAGAGCAGAACAATACCCAAACGATCTTTATGAATTGGAAGAACAACTCTTTTGTAAGTTTTGCTAGCACACAATAGACTGTGTCCGCAAGAACACGTGACGACCACTTACAGTCAAAAACTCACGTCAGAAACGTTTCGTTTTGCACGAAAAAATGAATGTTTTTTTGTTGTTTACAGGTAAATGTTTTACCAAAGCAGAAAATGTTCTGCTGAACCCCAGCACTTTGTTGAACTGAATAACAGTCATTTAATGTGAATTTTATTTCTATTGCATTGTTCTTTTTTCCATCCACTCCATAATTAGACACTTTTTAGGTGAGTAAATATGATTATAACGTAAAACATGGAATTCAGAAGAATAAAAATGGAAAAAACGGAATTTAGGATAAAACAAAATGGATTTCATAGGGCCCTAATTGTGTAATTTTTAGCAATGTACTACTATTTACAGCACCTATACGACTCTGTTGTCCTTTTTAAACATAGTGAATGTTGACCACTGGAACAAACATTACACTGTTACACAAACAAGCCATTATTTTTATACGAGACCGTGTGCACTTTTAATGTCAGAACCAAAGATTCAATTTAATTAGGAATAATATTAGAAATACACAATACACATCCAGTAGTAACACCCCCAGTATAGACAAACACTCAACAAGCTCTTTTTCCCCCAGTAAATATGACTGCTGTGTCCACAGGCTCTCTTCCTGCTAAAGGCCAAAATCATCAGTTCTGACACTAAACTGACACCTCTCACTCCCAATAAAGTCTCCTCCTGGGCAGCAGAGATGTTATTCAGCCCTTCTGTCCTTCACACTGACACGTCTTTATTCTCTAACTCTCCCCTTACGCCTCTCCTTCTCTCCATCCTTTAATCTGTTCTCCTGGACCCCAGACAGCTTCCCTCCCAAGTCTCTGAGCTACAAACGTCCGCGTGCTGAACCACCTCTGCCGTGACCCGTCCTTCGCCTTTCTTTTGTCTCTCGCTCTTAACCTCTCCTTCTTTAGATGAAGATGACTTATTCAGGAAACCGCCGCCTTTTCCCTCTCGCTCTGGCCCGGCTCGCTCAGCGGGGGGGGTTCTACACATCAGAATTATTAGAGTCATAAATATTAGATGAGTGCGGCAGGCTGGCTATTACCACGTTTTACCGATTAGGCCTTTCCAGAACCCTCCGTAGCTCGGCGGTGAGCGCAGGCAGCAAAGCCCACCCTGGTTAATTAGAGGCAGGGAAATGGAGCAGTCATATGCTAATTTCATGGCCTCGGTTAGCAGACACGCCGAGCCGACTGACACCAGTGCTTTTTCATTCGGTGCTTGAGGACTGCTCCGTCTCTTTCCCTCGTTCTTGTAATCTCTCCGTCTGTTACACACACACAGTCACTGTGTGACAGTAATGAGCTCAGCAAAGGATGCATCATCCATCCTGGATATGTCAAGTAAGTTGGTTACAGGAGTTTTCCAGGAGAAATATTGCCGTAATGAAGAGATCACTGCTAAAAGATAAACCTCTTTTCATATTCTAAAATTTGTGGGGGAAAAAAACCCATTCCTGTAGATTTTTAGTTCAGAGTTGATTTGATAAAAGCTTTCTACTTTGAGTATTTTTCATAGAACGCACAGTGTGAGCTCCCATTTGGAAATCTATAATAGATTAAAAATCCATAATATGTCAAGACTGAACGGAGAGAAACTACTCTGAGTTTCCTGAGTAAAAATTGCTCTTAAAGTTGCTAAAAATTGTCAACTTACTTTAGCTGTCTTTGTTTATCTGTATGTGTGTGTAATTTCACACCATTTTCTCGTGATTGCCAGTTAACTTCTTCACGCTCAGCCTCTGCCGTTTCTCACCTTGCTGTTTACAGAGCAGATCTATGGCGTAGCTACTGACTGCACACTTATGTTCAGCCTGTTCTCTGTCCAAACTGCTTGTTACTCTTTGAAGCCCTCGGGGAATTAAACTGTCACTACAAACATGTACTAAACTAGTTATTATTGAGACAGTTTAGCAGAACAAACCTCTATTTTTCCTGGAAATTTAACATCTTAGAAGTGATCCTACCTTCTCACACCATCTTTCTCGCTCTCTCTCTCTCTCTCTCTCTCTCTCTCCCCCCTTCTCTTTGTCTTGCAGAAACTGTTAGCTCACGAGTACTCGCACACACATTCACACCGTCACACACAAACTAACCTCTGTCTATGTGAAGACTGCTGAACGATGACCATATTCTGTTTGTATTCATTTTCTCTCTCATTCTTCCTCACTCGTGCTCTCTTAACTCACATGGCGCGCACACACACAGCAACCCGAGTTCACACCACTTGTGTATTTTTTTCTTCTCTATTCACATTTGTGGATAACAGAAATGTGTCTCTGTGCTCGGTGCATATCCACAAGATCAAATAACATTTTGAATGAAGCTGTAATTAGAAGCATTTTCAAGGTTGTTTCTCCAATAATTGAACAATTATTTAACATCAAATATAGTTTTTTTTTCTTCTTTTAGGGAAAATAATTACATTTGCTTAATCACAAAGCTGCGTAGTGATGCTTCATGTGTTACATTCTTTAATTCATAAATGCTAGAAACCCCTTCAGTACATTATTTATGGATAATAATAACTGTGAAAGTGAGTGAATACAGCACAGCACATCACACAGTGCACCTCAGCAAAATGTCATCTCTGCATTTGACCCATCTATGAAGAAGCAGTGGGCAGCTGATATGGGCAGTGCCCAGGGAGCAGTGCTTGGGGATGGTACCTTAGTAGTACCTTTACCAGTCCTAGGATTCGAATTGGTGACCTTCTGATCACAGGGTGAATGCCCTAACCGTTACGCTACCTACTGCCCCCTGCGATAATAATATACATTTATAGATTCACTCAAGCTCATTCACACACACACACACACACAGTCAGGGGGAGAAATAGTCTTGGTGTGATTCTTAATGCTGCATCCTGTAGCTGTGGATCAGTCTCTGTCAGGCTTAACTGTTTCTCCCTTCATTCTGATCCTGATTGCTGTGCTTTGACAGGGAGTTTCAACTTGACATTTCTGACATTATGACACACCTGTAGTCAGTAGCCCGTGTGTGTTTGGCACAGCGAGAAACGACACCCTTGCGGTTGACCGTTGTGCCATTTTGAGTGTGTTCTCATTCAATTAGGCTTGCTAATAGAGCAGGCTGTCGATGGATGACTAAAGGCATTACCTCATTCCTCCAGTCACATGGCCAGTTTCTCTCCACTTAGCCTGTATGAGTCATCCAGAGATCCCCCAAATGCCCCCACCTCCCTCTTTTACCCGACAAACCCCCACCCCACCTCTCTGTTGCGTTTGTGCTCCTGCCGGATGTCAGATGGCTCAGGGCCACCATGACATACTGCAGTTAACTGTGGTGTGGACTTATCCTTAGTTTAAAAATACTGTACTATTAACCAGTATAAAGTACAAAAGTAATTAGAAACGATCCTGTTTTATAGTGAGCTACCGTGTCATAAACAACAAGAAGTCATTAAAAATGCAACCGAAAATCTGATGCTAGCTCAATTTAATGATTTGTATATAAATATATAGCGATGCTCTGTTAGCTGTCCTGCTGGTTGTGTTTGGTTTTTATATAATTTTGACATTAAGTGAGGAATAAATCACTGTGAGAATTCCTTTCCTTCAAAATGTGAAGGGTGAAAGTCTGTGTGGAGCAGAATATACAGTACTGTGCAAAAGTCCTCAGGACCCACCTCTATTCTTAATATTTTGCTATGAAAATGAGAGAATAGTTACAGTGATTAATGCAGCTTATGCAAACCGATGTGTGAATACATTTTCTCAAGACTACATCTAAAAACTAGAGCTGCATGTCCTCAAGAAAATGTCAGTGTGACTGCTCAAAACTGGCAGAGTAGAAAGACTTAAAATGCATTGAAGTGAATGGGGATAGAAAGAGGGATGATAAAAGCAAGAAAAAGACGAGTGCGGGTCAACCCCTGGTGGCCTGAGGTGGCATAAGAACTGCGTTGACTGTTGTGTGAAAACAGGTGAAGGAAAGCTTTTGATCCCATGTATTCTTAATGGGAGAAAATAAATGGGTTCCTATGGGAAAAATAAATGACAGAAAAATGGACAGAACTCGCAAACGAGTGCATCTGTCAAAAAGGTGCATACAAGCAAAATGCACCACTATAGGCTGCACGTTCAAGCGGCAGTGAAGTTTTTAGCACAATAACTGTAGAAGTAGACTGTGGTAAAAAACGAATAGCAATATGTGATTGCCCACAGCATTCACAAACAAAAACAGAAAAGTCTGGCTGTTTGCAAGCGAAATGAAGAAATTTAGAGCAGCTTAATACATATATACTAAAATTATCTGGTTTTAAAAGTTCATAGTTGTTCAGTGATCGCTGTTTTTGATCGATTGTCCCTAGACATTTTGATCCGACATAAATTAAAAACCAAAACCAGTCGTACGCTTTGAGTCTGAGACAGTCTGTGGAGGTTTTCACCTTGTTTTTATTTTTTTTTTCCCCATATAGCCCTGGTCGCTCTCCCATAGCCTTTGACCATGAAATTGTCATGATGAACCATGTCTACAAAGAGCGTTTCCCAAAGGTGAGGCGTCACTGAACAAGGCCGTTCTGTGGCATAACAGTTTGTTACGGAGTGTAAAATTTAGCTGTCCACCTGTACCTCACCAAGCATTTAATAAATATTTTTCTCCTACAGGCCACGGCTCAGATGGAGGAGCGTCTGGCTGAGTTCATGTCTTCCTCCGCACCAGAGAAAGTCATGCCTCTGGCAGATGGGGTCCTGAGCTTCATCCACCACCAGGTCATCGAGCTCTCCAGGGACTGTCTGGACAAGTCACGCGAGGGTCTCATCACCTCTCGCTACTTTTACGAGCTGCAGGAGAACTTGGAGAAGCTGCTGCAGGATGTGAGTTCAGCAGTTGTGTGTGTGTTTTTGTGTGTATGGCACCATCAAATAGGGCTGGCCAATTAATCAAACGTCTAATCAATGCAATCATGACCATGAGAGTCAGTATTTTGAATGTGTTGTGGTAAAGAGTTCCAGTGCAGTGCGACTGAAAATTAAGAGCATCTGATTACAAGACGGGACAGCTCATGCAGTAAAACTCTGGTTTGTTAAATAAACAAATTCAAGTTTGTTCTCTCTCTCAGGTATTAGAGTGATCATCTGTAAGGATGGTGAGATCATGGCAAGACAGCAGGTCATAGGTCATTTTAGTTGGTCTGTCAAGGCCAGCGGGCTTGTGGTCACCTGTCATGTGTCAGGTCGTGAGGCAAGCCGGTGATGTCTTAATTAGCTCAGACACAGGAGCTTTAACCAGCATTACAGTTCCCAGTAGTCCCATTCTGGTCCTTGGTGTGTGTGTGTTTGTGTGTTGGTTGCGTACGACTGGGAATGGGGGGGAAACACCTCCCTGATTTTAATTTCACGCTTTAGTGACCACCGCTGGTGACGGATGACTCCCTCTCCCAGAAAACAAAGTGGGGGTTATAAGGAGAGGGGGGGGAGAGAGAAAGAGAGAGAGAGAGAGTGTCTGATTGAGGAATGGAAATAGAGAGATGGAGGAGGAGGAGACGGAGGAGGAGGAGGAGGAGAGATTGGGTCAGACATTCCCCTCTTTTGGTTGGCTGTGTCTAACCAACCCATCACTTTTGCCTGTCAGGGGGCAAATTTGTGCGCGAGTGTCGATCTCACACCAGTGGAATGCTAACGCAGCAGGCGCATGCTCTCGAACTTCCGGACGCACCACGTTGGCATTCAGGCGAGCGAGGATGACATCACCCAGCCCCGGCTAATTGGCTGGTTGGGTTTGGGGTTGGGTTTGGAGTTTGGGGTATGAGACAGGTATGCCAGAGCGCGATCGCATTATAAACCGCTTGTCCAGCAGGTGTGCGGGGGGAAAGCGCACACGTTCTCCGCCTCGTTCCCGCCTTCGCCAGCAGGATGTCATGCGTCTCGTGGCAGAGGCGACTGGAGGAGGAGGAGGTGCTTCAAGACATTTTGGAGCGTTGGGAATGGAACGCGGTCACGCACTACGGGGACAGAACAGTTGAGTCTGCCGCTGCTGATTTCTTTACAGTTTGTGAGGTCTCGGATGGAGCAGTTTGTTTGGACCCTGATGGGGTGGTTTCTGTGTTTTTGAATTGTAACTTGTGTTTTCTAAATGTACTTTTATTTTACAATTGGTGGTTGTTGTAAACATAGTTTGTCCTCCAGTTATTTTTTATTTGAATGTGCTGCATGAACCTCTCGGTTCCAAGTGCTGAATAATAGAGATGTTTGGACAGACTTTGCATTCTCCTGTGTTTTATTCAGCATTTATTGCTCTTAGGAAAGGTCATAGTCAATATGACCCAAAGCCACAATACCCATATGTGGTCTTAAATGACCAGTCTCTGTAGTTCAGCTTCCAACAGTGCCATCATTAAAAGCCACAGGAATCAATTTATTTCTACGGTCAATTCAGTGACCTGTCACCATGATGACTGGCCTCTGATGAATCCTGGGAATGTGCACCTGACCTCAGTCGCCCCGGGGCAGACTGCAAGTCGAGCAAAATTTTTTAAATCCCCTTTTCTCTCTTCCTTGTGTCGTGCTCTCCTGAACCTCCTATAGCATACCTGTCCATCAAGGCGCTCAGTGTGTATTTGCAGGTTTCATTACTTTTATAAATTATTCAGAAGATGATTAGATCCCCGGAGGGGAGAGTGTTGTCAGCTGGAGGACAACTCTATTAGCCTCAGTCCAGCCGCTGTTTATTAACCACACAGACTACTCTATTACACAGCGCTCTGAGGCTTTACACCTGATCTGTTTTTGGCTCTGCTTTCTCCTGTTCCTCTGCTTTCTAAAATGTTTAAAAACACACCAGGTCTTTGTGTTAAAGCTACAGGGGTATATAGCTAAGTAGCCTACTTTGTTAAAAGATTAGAAAGGATTTTTTTTTATGAGTGTCACATCTGATTCCTGGACGTCCTATTACACCACTGGGCACATTCACAACATGAATTATGTGGGAAAAAACTTGAATCCATTTGTTTTGTTGTATCACTATCAGGCCCATGAACGTTCGGAGAGTGTGGAGGTGACCTTCGTCACCCAGCTCGTGAGGAAGCTGATGATCATCATCGCTCGTCCGGCACGGCTGCTGGAGTGTCTGGTAAGAAACCTTCTTCACTTCCTACATGCTTTATTAACCTTATTGTTATTCGCAGTGTGTGCTCAGAGCTCGGGCTGGTTTCCTGTAGCTAATGAGGCAGCGGCCCGCGCAGCGAATTCACAGTAAAAAAATCTCCTAGCAGGAAACCTGCACACTGAACCAGAGAGCAGACCACTCTGTGTGTCTAATACTGATATTGATTTAATGACATGTAAAGCAGGATTCTTCTGGATCATGTTTTGGCCACAGTGTATTATCCTCTCACCTCACCAGATGTTCAGTTAATCATCAGTTCTCCTTTACAAGTTTACTTGGCTTTTGTGGTCTTTGTCAGATGCTTGTGAGAGAGTCAAAAAGGATACAGGATGCAGGTCTGTGCTATAAATGAATGACAGCCTGTCATTTTTGTGTATGGGGGGTGGGGCTGGGCTTTTTTTTTTGCACAGATCAGCTATTTCACCATGCTTGATCTATTCATGCAATACCTCCACCTCCTGGTTTAAAGCATACGCATGCACGCACACGCACATACACACACTCTAGAGCGGCCAACATGCAAATTGCAGATTTAGACTAATCAGGTGTAGTGAGCGGTGTGACAGTCTCGTCCCTAAAGGACCAGTAGCATCTGTTCACAGCCTCCAACACAAAGCACATTATACACATTTCACACTGATATAACATGAGTGGTAAAGTAAGGAAATTGCGATCTAGCATTTCTTTCCAGGTTGATTGTTTCTTAATGACTTGATGAGGAAATAATGTGTTGTTCAAACTGACATTATCATGAGGCAGCAGAATGCTTTCTTTTATATGTTTTTGTCTTGGGGAATGTGCAAAGTTTCCAGGCTTTCTCACAAGTATGAACAAACATAGGTGTTCTGTGTATTCATAAGAGATTAATGAGTTTATTTGTTAAATGTGAAGGGAATTCATGTAATGAATAAATGTTTGGTGTAGGAAGAGTTTACTGTAGCATTTGTCAAAGAACCACGAATGCATTTGCACAAGCAAATGATGGATTGACTCAGAATAACTTCTTTCTTGAAATGTTATGCCATGTTTACTGTCAAGTTCTGGATAAGATTTACTGAGAGAAATCTATTCCAGTACAGACTGATGCTTCTTCAAGATCACCAATCTCCACGTCACTAAACTACATTTACCCTGATGCGTTTACTCTGTTGTAGGAATTTGATCCAGAGGAGTTCTACCATCTGTTGGAAGCTGCAGAGGGCCATGCTAAGGAAGGCCAGGGTATCAAGTCCGACATTCCCCGTTACATCATCAGCCAGCTGGGCCTCACCAGGGACCCCCTGGAGGGTAGGAACTCCTTTTTATTAGTAGTACATCCCTTCATGATAAGTTACTAGACCCACTGTTTTAACCTAAGATGAGAATAAATGAAACATCTTCACTAGAGATGTACTAATCCAACTTTTTCAGTTCTGATACCAATGCCGAGACGCTGATCCCGAGTAGCGATCTGATACCAGTTTTCAATTAATAAATTGTGTATTTCTCTGTTATGCTTAAGGAAATACCTGACTTAAATGCAGTTTTCCTAACTAAGACAATGTAATCATTGCACACCCATATGTATATGCTAAATTATTTATTATTAAAATAACATCTCAAAAATTATTCATTTAAACACAGTTGTGTAATTTTATGACCATCCCTAATCCTGCGGCACTAAAACCATCAGCAAACAGAGATTACGAGTGAGAGCTGCCGTTGTTAAGGAAATTAAACGGTATAATCATGTTATTTACTTTTGGGGTTGTAGTGTGTTGCGTCGCTTGTTCTGCTCATTGTCATATCAATATGTACGAATTAGCACAAATCTCAAACAATAAACCAGCTTTACCACAGTGCCACTTCCCATGCATAACTAATCGAGCGTGCGACCTACAATTTAAAGATCAGCTCCATAGGTCGGCCCAGTGCTACTGATAACCGATCCAGCTGTTTGAGTCGTTATTGTACAGATGTCACACCACGTATCTGATCGGTGTCATCTCTGATTATGATCTTTTCACCTCTCTGGATAGAAATGGCCCAGCTGAGCAGCTATGACAGTGGGAACCCAGAAACACCAGAGACAGAGGATTCTTCTGAGGTGAATATAACACAATAACAATGGGCCTCATTCACCAACTATTGTTAAGAATAAGTTTCTTCATAAAACAAAGATTCTGACATTCATCAATATGTTTTCATTTAGGTTTTTTTCCTCTTATTTGTGCAAAACATTACATTATAGTTTTTTTTTCTTCAATTCTCAGTTATATAATAATATAGTAACTTTTTAAAGAACAAATAAAAAAAAAAACTGGAGAAGAAAATGTTGGTGAATGAGGCCCATCATCTCTAGATTAAGGCTGGTACAAATATAGCTTTGGTTACATTTATGTTTCTACATTTGAGATTTAGAATAGTTATTATACAGTCTTTTAAGGAAAAACCCAAACCATACCTAATAATAGTACTTAATAAGACTTTTTGTATCCCCTCTCCTCTTTAGAGTCGAGGTGCTATGGTAAAACCAACCCAACCTCAGCCTAAAACCAAAACCCCAAGAGAAGAGGATTTTGAGACTATCAAACTAATCAGTAACGGAGCTTATGGGTAAGACACCACTGTTTGATTTGCACACTAAAAGTAGATTTCAAACAAACGTCAAGTTAAAGTACCAAAGCACTGCCTGATCTGACGTGTTGTTTGCTTTCCCCAGCGCTGTGTTTTTGGTGAGGCACAAGGAGACACGTCAGCGTTTTGCCATGAAGAAGATTAACAAACAGAACCTGATCCTGAGGAACCAGATCCAGCAGGCCTTTGTGGAGAGGGACATCCTCACCTTTGCAGAGAACCCCTTCGTTGTCAGCATGTTCTGCTCTTTTGAGACTCGTAGGCATCTCTGCATGGTCATGGAGTATGTGGAAGGTAAGGCGCACATTTGTGTAGACACACACTTCTGAGCATTTTAGGCCTTTACTAAACTGGTTTGTCATGCCCAGGTGGGGACTGTGCCACTCTACTAAAGCACATTGGAGCTCTGCCGGTAGACATGGCACGCATGTACTTTGCAGAGACTGTGTTGGCATTGGAATATTTGCACAACTACGGCATTGTGCACCGAGACCTCAAACCTGACAAGTGAGCTCACAACACACAGACACAAACTTTGTCTACTTTAGTTATTTGCTATGGGTGCAAATCACAGCTTACATCATGATAAAAATATAACATCAGTTCAGTGGCAAAAATACACCAAGTCTGCTATGATGCGATTTCAGTTCGGTTTAATTCAGGAAGCGAACTTTTGATATGAGACTGTATCATATGCTGATTTAACACAATCACTTCTATTCATATCAAATCACAATAAGCAACTAAAATACCCTCATTTTTATTGCTGAGCTACGGCCCACAGTTATTTGTCTTATCACTAATAATAAAAGTTGTGACTAAAAATAACCAGCGGACATCTCCGTGTTTGCTTGGCTCGGCATGTTGCAATATGTATGATATCTGGTGAATGTTTTCATTTTTGATTGATTCATTGATCATTAAATCAATGTATTGATGCATATTGATATATCTTTACAACCCTATCATTCGCCAGTGGTTTACAGCTTATTTGTTGCAACGGAAAAAAACCCTGAAATGTATTACAATTTGTAATATAATGTTTACATAATAATATGTAAAATGATATATAATAGAAAATATTCAAAGCAGACCGTTGTTGTCTTTTTAAATGACAGTATCTCTCTCATTTCCAATTTCAGTCTTCTCATCACATCAATGGGACACATCAAACTGACCGATTTTGGCCTTTCTAAAATTGGCCTTATGAGCCTCACCACAAACCTCTATGAAGGCCACATTGAGAAAGATGCCCGAGAGTTTTTAGATAAACAGGTACAGACCATCAGCAGCATGTGATGTGTATCTCTGGCCACCTCTAACCATTCTGTAACCATAACATTTTAAACTTGTGATTGTTTTTTCTTGCTAGGTTTGCGGAACACCTGAGTACATTGCCCCAGAGGTAATCCTTAGGCAAGGTTATGGCAAACCGGTGGACTGGTGGGCCATGGGGGTGATCCTGTATGAGTTTTTGGTTGGCTGTGCGCCTTTCTTTGGAGACACACCAGAGGAGCTGTTTGGACAAGTCATCAGCGGTTAGTGATGTCCCTAGTTTTAGTTTTCATGTCAGGTTTAATATTATACAAGTCGTTCAAGTTTTATACCTTACTTTTTGCATTTTTACCTTCATGATCTCTCTGAGACCTCTGACTTCCTGTGATTAACTTATCACATAATTTGTCCTGCTGTAGATGAGATAATCTGGCCTGAAGAAGATGAAGCTCTGCCTCCAGAAGCCCAAGATCTTATTTCAAAACTGCTCAGGCAAAACCCGCTGGAGCGATTAGGAACAGGTATGATCACACACAGATAAGTACATACAGTACTACTGAGCATCTAACGTGAATCATTCTGATCTGGTGTTATGGTTTTGTTGGACATCCGTGGAAAAGTTGTCCATTAATATTCTATGATTATTTTTGCTGTTGTACTTCACTGTTTGTTTTTTGCCCCAGGAAAAAATAATAAGAAAAATCCCAATACATCAGTCACAGAGAGAGGCAGAACAGTGCTTAAAGGAGATACTGAAGCCCACAGGACATAAACTAACTCTCTCACTTTCTCTCTGTTTGTAGGGAGTGCGTTTGAGGTGAAGCAGCACAGATTCTTTACTGATTTGGACTGGAACAGTCTGCTGAGGCAGAAAGCTGAATTTATCCCTCAACTCGAATCTGAAGAAGATACCAGCTACTTTGACAGTAAGTCTTCACTTTTCCATTAGGTACGAGGAATGGACCCCATAGGTGGTGGAATATCTCTCTCTCTGTCTCTCTCACACACATACACCTTTTTAATGCATGGTCTCTCTCTAGCTCGTTCCGATAGGTATCACCATGTAGACTCGGAGGAAGATGAGGATACAAATGATGATGAGCGTCTGGAAATTGGCCAGTTTTCATCCTGCTCACCACGATTCATCAAGGTATACACACCTGTGTACAGCCCAGGATTGTTATGTCTTGTCTTGACTTTGGACCAAAATGTAAATTAGTTCATTCTCTGTACTGAACTGCAGAGAATGAGAGATAGAATCCTTCCTCACAGACATCCCTGTGACACAGCGTGTGGTTTCCTGTCTTCAGGTATACAGCAGCATGGAGCGTCTGTCATTACATGAGGAAAAACGCACCCCTCCTCCCACCAAGCGCAGTCTGAGTGAGGAAGGTGCCGAGCGCATCGACAGCCTCAGCGGCCTCAAGTCCCGGGACCGCAGCTGGCTGGTTGGCTCGCCTGAGATGTACGTGCCTGTCTCCTTCTTCTGCCGTTATACTTCTGCTCGTATGCGGTGCTTGTGAAGTAACGAGTGCATGTTCTCCCCACCCCACCACAGTCTACGTAAGCGCCTTTCCGTCTCGGAGTCCTCGCACACAGAGAGCGACTCCAGCCCTCCCCTGACTGTGCGGCGTCGCTGCTGCTCTGCCATCATTGAGATGCCTCGTTTTGCCATCTCCAGCGAAGAGGAAGCCTCCAGAAAGACTCCAGTTAGGGGTCCACGCAGTGAGGAGCTCCCCTCGGCCATACCTGAGCTCCCCGTCGAGAGGGAGCTGAAGCTGGACGAGTCGCCCATCACACCAGGGTCCACCTCCAGCCAGAACAGCCGAGCCACGCTCACACGTTAGTCTTCTAATTATTCTTCTATTTTTCTTGTTTCATTGGAAAAATAAATGTTTTGATTTTTAAAAGGCTGATTCACAGCACATCTGGCTAAAGAAAATATTTGTGTGTAGCTGGCAGTTCTGGGGATGTAGGCGATCGAGGCTCATCTCGTGGCGGTACCACTGAGGCAGACAACTCCACTCCGAAAGCTATCAGTGATCTGGCTGCCCGTAGAGCTCGCCACAGACTGCTTTCAGGAGACACTGAGAAGCACACATCACGGCCCCTAAACAAAGTCATCAAGTCAGCGTCAGCCACCACCCTCTCCCTTATGATCCCCGCAGGTCTGTAGATGGGTCACCCTAAAATGCTGTATTCCTTACATTTGATTTATAGAGTTAATATTTAATGTTACGTTTTAAATCTTGGTTTGTTGTAACCAACCTGCAAAGCACTATTTAGATGCACTAGTCTTTTTTTTTTTTTTTTTGACATTTTTCATTAATACTTTCCCCCGTGTGTTTCCTTCAGTTATTTTAAAACCACAAAGAAATACACTTTTCCATTAGAATAAATATCCCAGCTTGAATAGTTGATACAGTATTTATAGTTGCAGATCTCCTCAGTGAACTATAAGTGCCATAAATAAATAAATAATTCATTAGGTAAAATTGAGGTAAAAATATCAGTTAATCATTCATCATGCATCATGCTTACATCTGTCCAGCACTTTCGTTGCACCTAGTTGATGTTGACTTAGCTAGCTAACTAGGTCTAGTCACTCTATTATCCCACAGCTAGTCTGGTCTTCAGCTGGCATTAAGTGAAAGCTTTGACCGTCCCATTTTCCTATCTGCTCAACTCACGTAACCTTGAGGAAGCATGGAAGCCTTTGGCTGAGCACTAGTTGTTAGAGGCTTAGCCTCTGGCTGGCCTTAGGGCTCGCTCCTTGGTGACATGGTGGTGTATTTTGGTTCAAGATATCAGTGCATCACATATTCACCAGCTTGTAACTTCTGGATATAATGTCACTTTCTCTGCTGCACTAAATATGGCCTGCTTTCAGAAAGCATGCAATCCTGGACTGAGCTGTCTTCTTCATAGTAAGGTATTAAGGAAATGTAAAGCATCATTATATTTTGACATGGCCTTTAATTTTGATAGATTTACAGTGCAGTACAGTGTTTTATTAATGTTGATTTGACTGTCATGTTGGGTTGACAATGGGAAATTGGAGTCTCAAGATTTGACCATTTTTGAATCATTGCTTTTAAGAGATCAAGTCCTTCTGATAACATTAAATGTATCTCTTCATGTATCCATTTTATCTGATCAAAGTAGGTGACTTGAAAGCGTTGCGAGGGAGTTTCTGTTGTAACTGTTCATGACCAGACCATTAGAGAGAGACAGAATGCTGACGTTAGGAGAAAGTTCAGTTCAGTTCAGTTTTACTTATAAAGTGCAGTCTTAAAAACTTTGTCGACAAATTGCATTTTTAAAAGATCAGTTTTAATTTGAATTTTTGTCTCTCCTGAACTCTCACTCAGACCACCATGGGGCATCTCCCTTGGCCAGCCCCATGTCTCCTCACTCACTGTCGTCCAACCCCTCATCACGGGACTCTTCTCCCAGCCGGGACCTGTCTCCCGCTGTCTGCAGTGTCAAACCGGCCATCGTCATTCACCGAGCTGGCAAGAAATACGGCTTCACCCTGCGTGCCATCCGTGTTTACATGGGAGACACAGACATTTACACTGTGCACCACATGGTCTGGGTAAGTGACGAAAAAAGTATTTAATATTGTGATTTCAGGAGTGTCTCGCGGTGTATTTTGAAATCTTGTTGTAGCTGTTTCATTAAGCATAATGAGGATTTGCATCCTGTGTTCTTGCAGCACGTGGAGGAGGGAGGACCAGCTCATGATGCAGGCCTGAGAGAGGGAGATCTCATCACTCATGTTAATGGAGAGCCTGTTCATGGACTTGTACACACTGAGGTCGTGGAACTCATCCTCAAGGTACACACATAAAAACACAGTCTGCACATACTGAAAGAAACTGTTTAATCTGTAAAGTCTGTATCTAATATGCTTTCCCCCTCCCTCATGCAGAGTGGAACTAAGGTGTCAATCTCTGCTACTCCTTTTGAGAACACATCCATTAAGGTTGGTCCTGCCCGCAAAACCAGCTACAAGTCTAAAATGGCCAGACGCAACAAAAGAACCAAAACCAAAGAAGGACAGGACAGGTGATGCTTATCATATGTTTATTGGATAATGGCTTTTTCATTTTTTTAACATGTAATATGAACTTGTTTGGGAGGTTGGTGTTTTAGTGTTTTCAAAGGACCAAAATGCACTGAGGTTTTCTATGACGTACATGTGTTTGTTGATCTCAACACAGTAAGAAGAGGAACTCGCTGTTCCGCAGGATCACTAAACAGTCCTCACTCCTGCAAACCAGTCGTAGTTTATCTTCTCTGAATCGCTCAGTGTCATCGGGTGAGAGTGTGCCTGGCTCTCCCACACACATGTCCCCTCGCTCCCCTACACAGGGCTACAGATCCACTCCAGACTCAGCCCATTCTGGTAAGGCCATGATTAGCACTTGATTTTATAACATTTTTTCTTAAAGCTGGTCTAAAGAAGATAAAACATTAGGATAGTATATTAATTATACTATTACCATTAGTATATAAATAAAGTAATAATATTACACAACTGTACAATACAAGAAAACAAGTCCAAGTAAGGACCATTGTTTGTAATAGTCCTAACAGCTTATTTCTAATGTGTGGTGCTAAAAACATGAGTTCTGCACGTATTTAGCTATTTCAACTGATTGTTCAACTTCATTTGTTTATAGGCTTATAACAATTTTTTCTTTCATTTGGTGCAGTTGGAGGAAACTCATCTCAAAGTAGCTCTCCCAGCTCCAGTGTGCCAAACTCTCCTGCCAGCTCCGGCCAGATCCGCCCCAGCTCCCTACACGGTCTTGCCCCCAAACTACAGCGCCAGTATCGCTCTCCACGACGCAAGTCTGTGGGCAACATCCCCCTCTCCCCACTGGCCAGAACGCCCTCGCCTACACCTCAGAGCACTTCCCCACAGCGCTCGCCTTCTCCCCTTCCCGGCCACACATTAGTCGGTTCCTCCATCGCCCAGTCCTTCCCTGTCAAACTGCACTCTTCGCCTCCATTGGTGCGGCAGATTGCCCGGCCCAAGAGCGCAGATCCTCCTCGCTCGCCTCTCCTCAAACGCGTTCAGTCGGCAGAGAAACTGGCAGCCTCCCTCTCCTCCTCCTCCTCGTCTCCCTCTCCTTCCTCAGCGGGAGACAAGAAGCTGCCGGTGGGCGCGAGCCGCAAGCACAGTCTTGACGTCTCGCACTCTGACTTCAAGAAGGAGATGCTGCAGCGAGATCCCAGCTTGCAGAGCTTGCAGGAGTCGGCCAGCGAGACGCTCCTTGGGGGGCGAGTGTCTCCAGCAGAGAAAGGCAGCCTCCAAAAACACTCTGCCCGGAAGCTGAGCCGACAGGAAGGCCCCGACTTTGGCACAGGTTCCCCAGGACTGACTTCTGGCAAGAGCAAGCTGAAGGACAAGTTGTCCGCCATCCGCCAGGATCGTGCCGAACGCAGGGAGTCTCTGCAGAAGCAAGACGCCATCCACGAAGTGGACTCGTCTGAGGACGAGACTGACGAGGGCTCCGAGGACAGCCAGGATGGACGCAGGA
Source organism: Distichodus sexfasciatus (assembly GCA_032718565.1). Classification (NCBI taxonomy): domain Eukaryota; kingdom Metazoa; phylum Chordata; class Actinopteri; order Characiformes; family Distichodontidae; genus Distichodus; species Distichodus sexfasciatus. The sequence goes on from JAVGVS010000003.1 coordinate 5,548,911, forward strand.
CAACTTTTGCCCCACCTAGTCACATTCTTCGTCCCACCACCGTGATGGGCTCTCCCCATGGTATCCGGTTGGGGCCTGCCACTTTACCTAGTCTATCCCTGACCGCTTCTGCCGTAGCACGGCCGGGTTCTCCTCTGCTCAACCAAGGGTTGCAGCCTCAAAATCAGACGCAAAGTCAAACCACATTGCTGTCACTGTCGCAGTCACAGCCCGAGGACAAAGCCACTGATGAGAAACCCTCTCAGACTCCGACATCAACTCTTGGTGCTGCGTCTACTTCAGCGCCAGCAGGAGATTCCTCTGAGAGAGGAGGAAGGGTTCAGGATTCCCTGTCCAGTATTAAACTCTCAGCTCCACAACCCAGTCCACTGAGTAGCCCATTCTCAACTCCAGGCAGTGCTTTCACCACAGTAAGCAAGGATCCCTTTCTCAAACCCTCAGTGCCCTCTGCAGACCGGAGAACCTCCAAATCTGTTGAGCCCAGAGCCAAAGCAAGCGGCCGGCACGAGTCGCCTGCAGTGTCAACGGGGACCACAACGCCAACTGGAGGCATCACCAAGGAGATGAAAGAGGCAGACAACCGGAGACAAGCCGCTGCCGCCGCTGCTGCTGTTTCTGCGTCCGCACCCTCCAGTTCCACAGTCCCTGAGAGTGGAGTGGATAAGATGGTTTCCCAGCTAGCCACCGTGGCCAAGAGTGTGCTAGGCCCAGTGAAGCTCAACATCCCAGGGACCAAAGAAGCACAAGACAAGAGCAGAGAGCCAAGGCCCCAGGCGGATGTCGGTCACCCAAAGCAAAGCAAAGAACCTCGTCTGGACCCTTCAGATTCTCCCTCTTCCACTGCTGCTTCCTCTCAAACAATGCGATTGTCTGAATCACCCTCTAGACAGCCCCCAGCTAGACCTGAGCCAGCCTCGTCTTCTCAGTGGCCCCCGGATGTTCCTGGGGCCTCAAGGAGACCTTCGGCCCCAAGAGACAGCACCCAAATTACAGGAGAGCCCCAAGAAAGACCAGGCACTCCACAGAGCAGCGTCTGCCCAAGGCCTGGCACTGAAGCACAGTCCCAGGATCAGGCCAAACCCAGCTCCTCTATATCACAAGACAAAGCCAACAAGAAGACGTAGCAGTGCATACAGTAACAAAGTACACAGCTTGCATGTTTAAAGTAAAACAAATGAAACTCTTGAATCCACACTAACCATAAGAGGAAAAATGTAAAAACAGCACCATTTTGAGTTGTTCTGTAATGTGTAACTCATACATGAATCCTGTTTTGTTTTTTCCCTTCAAGTTCTCAACATTGTTTATATTGTTCACCTTTTTCTGCACAACATTTACTCAAGGGGCTAGATATACGCTGTTTGAAACAGACAGACCATACTGCCACATCCGGTACCTCACCACTTGAAATTCAGCGCTCTGCTTCTTTGTCTTAGGTCTAGTTGTGCCTTAATACACACAAATACCCACAGCATCTCTTTTGTGAGCCCCTATATGTCAATCTTTCACAGGGAGCTTGAGATGTATCTCAGCAATAAAAGTAGCGTATGCTTAGCAATTGCATAAACACCTCATGAGAACATCATAGCACCCTACAGGAGGTGAACAAAAACCAAACTACAGTTTCCATCAGTCTTGTTCCGACAGTTTTCCGCTTTTGGATCCTTTACTGATTGCATGGCTGACTTCTGAAGAGCTTTTCACACCATAACAGAAAATGAGGTGGAGTGTTAGCAGGGAAAGGAACATCTCTTGAGTCCTTCACTCACTTTGTTTTCATAAAAGGAAGCTGTCGCTCTCCCTGTTCAAAACTCAACATGTCTGCAATCTGAATGGAAGGAATTCAGCGGCACTATCATTTTCTCCTTTTGTGAGTCATTATCCTATTTTAGCTTAATGCAAATCAGTGGAAAATCACTCTGCATTGGGTCTGGCTACATCTATTTTTAGTGCTGACATTAAGCCTGTATGTGGGAGAACACACTCCGTGTTTAGATGAATGTACATGATGGAATGGGGAAAATTGGCATCTGCTGGTTACCATCAGCCTGTCTTTAGTGGCACTCAAAACGAATGCAATTGTATAGCAAGGAACTGAAAAGGCTTGTTTTTATTTTATTCATTACTGTTGTGTTTTATTTCTAGCCCCAAATTTTATCATTAACAACTAAAACAATTGACATTTTTATTATCATGGACCAACTTGTGTTCTGTTCTGTACATTTGCCACTAATCTTTTAACATTGGAAAACGTGTACATGGGGTGTGTGTGTGCGTGTGTGCGTGCGCATGCGTGTGTGTGTGTGCGCGTGCGTGTGTGCGCGTGCGTGTGTGTGCGTGCGTGTGTGTGTGTGCGCGTGCGTGTCTGTGCGTGCGTGTGTGTGCGCACATGTTCTATAAATGAATATTTAAAGTCCTGGTTTGTGTCACTTTTGTACCCAGTGGTACTGGGCGCGTGTTGTAGAATAGCCTCGTGTCGTTGCCACTTCAGCTCTGTCTGATTTAGCTGTTTGTCAAAGGCAGAAGAAGGTGTATTTGCACAATTTTCTTTTTACTTTTATGTTACGAATAAGAACAAGAAAACTAATAAAATACAGTCCAGTCAGGTCCCAGGACTTGATGGTGTCTTGAGGGGTTTGACCAATCATTTAACCCCTTGTTCTTTGTAATGTTAAGTTGATTTTGTGTCTTTGTGTTCACTCCATTTTTGCATTGAAAGCAAAGACAAGAGAGTGAATTGGAAGCCTGTGGATGTTACACTCCCTCATATTTACCCTCTTTACCTTGTGCTTTAACCCACTCTATACAGACCTGGACCCTGGATTTTTGTCTTGTTAATGCTTCAAAAAGCATCATCTCCTTTTTTAGCTTCAGTTCAGCTACTATAATTTTTATATGTTGAATTTGCTTGTGCGACATATGAACAGGTGTCTTGCACATTTGTGAATCATAAGGAATAGAAAGCTGTTGATAGCTTTTTGAGCCTGAAGCTTGATTCCTCGCGTAGAACATTGTGTATGAACTACAGAACGGTACCAGTGGGCACCAAGTAAGGACTAAACTTTTAAGAACTAAATCTTTTGTATTTTTGTCAAGAGGCAGTAGACATTGGAAATAGTGTGAAAAAAAGATAGTTACAGAGAAGTCCAATTCGGCAACACAGCTGGAACATGCCATAAGGTTTTCGCATCTTGAGGAAGCTCTAAATGGTAAAACAGTCTTTCTTAGTCTCTAGACTAGAGGTATAGAAATGACTTCCATGATACCTTCAGAGTATTAACAGCATCAGCTCAAAGGCATAGTTTATTGTGTAAAAGTATTATAATTATACTCTTAACTGTGCAGTTCACTAACCCCCAAGTACTGTAAAAAGTCTCGGCCTTGAAGGGGGTGGTGAAGTGGCAGCATTGCAATCTTGTGTTAAAAATGTAGAAGTTGAGTGAGCCAGCAGATCTGAAATTATACACTAGCTCACGTGTAAACAAATGTGTTAGGGTTTAACGTAAAATCCCACCCAACTTTAACGTTGACTAATAAGCTCTGTGGCCATATTGCACATCAGACACACTGCTGACTTACATGTGATCCGTCACCTTATTAAGTCGCATCTGTGAATGACAACCACTAGAGTGCACACACCCTTTACCTGACTTTTGCCTGATAATAATGCCTACAGACACAACCACTGACTCCAATCCCTGTTAACATTCACATGGTTAGAACTCACAAATAGTAGTAAGAATGTGTAGTGTGTACAGTGTGCTGACTTGCAGTTCAGAATTAGAGCTGCTGTGGTCACATGACGTTATGAGGTATAGAATAATAACTGGACAGAATAGGATCTGACTTTTTAAGGGACTCAAGTTGTCTATTCTTATGTTGTCTGTTGTGTGTTGCGTTTGTCCTCTTTGGCTGAGTGAGGGAAGGGTTGTACAGTAAAGAAAGCAGAGATCGGGCAAGAAAAAAACTGCTAGTTAAATCAGTGCAATATCTTTTAATTTTCTATTGTGGTAAGACGCATGTTTGTTGTATCTCCTTCCTTATGAACAATAAAGTTTTTTTAAGGATATGTCTGCTGCTGTTCATTCATGCATTATCCGAACCGCTTAATTCCAACTGGGGTCATGGCGGCGACTGGAGTCCAGCCTGGGAACTTTCGGGCACAAGGCAAGGACCAACCCTGCAGGCACCAACACACTGTAGGGCAACACACTCACACAGTCACATTCAGACTTTACGGGGCTAATCCAGAGTCACCAATTAACCTACAGTGCATGCTTTTCGGACTGTGGGAGGAAACCCAATGCGAGCACGGGGAGAGGTCTGCTGCTATCATTTGTGTTAATATGCAGTGATAAAGGAGGATGTTTTTGTATGCCTACATGTATATTATGTATAAGATTATGGGAAATACATGACAACATTCAAAAGTGTCCTGGTTAGGGATTTTCGGAATGTAACGAGACTCAGATTCTGGGACTGCTTATCGATACCGGTAGTTCTTGACACTTATCGATACTTGCAATCTAAAATGGCATTTAAATTATGATGAAAGACCAAAAAACATTTAAAAATTTACATTTTACAAGTACCCATGTTGTTGTGGACACTTTGGAAATACTAGCTCACCGTCTATACAACACAACATGCTAAATCAAGACAAAACCATAATAAGTAATACAAAATTATTTATCTGACCCAAAATAACTTCAAAAGTAACTAGCTAGCAGATTGAGCAGTTAACAATTTATGCCATGCTACACACACCTAAACCATCTCGACTCTACTGTAGTGAAGGCCTGCGAGTTTTTTTCACAATAAAGCTTTAGACTGTGACATTATACTTTTTTCTATCATTTTCCCTCAACTAGTAATTAAAGCGTGGGTTGGACTTGGGTGTCAGGCTTCTATTCACTGCTGTCCAAGCTGCTGCTGACGCTCTCTGAACGTAAATTAGCACTTAAAACTCAGCGCTTTTTGGTTGATTTAATATTATTTTTAATGAATGTTACATTAACTTGGGCACTTCTTCAGACTGGAGCATTGGAGCCAGAAGGCTTCAGCATAGTTTGGCAAGGGGCTTATCAATCTGCCAACCAGTTCAGTACCCATATCTGTTTTGTTAAGTCAAGATTTTCCTCGGTGTACTCATTGAACTGAAACAGCATTGCGTCTGTAGAGCCATGTATGACAAATTGTTAATGTATGGATTGGTATACAGTGTTTAAATACAGTGTTTAAATACAGGACACATTTTTATTGTGTGTTTTGTGTAAGTAAAGACTACACAATACAGATAATATTCTGTAGCTGTTTTCTCAATGTATAAATTCTGATTATGAGCACAGGTAAACAGCAATGAGTGGAGAGCAGCACCTAAATACACTGTCAGGAGTTAAGAAGTGTCTTGAGACCAATAGTATACAGCGGAATAGTGTTAATGTGCATATGTTCTCTAAGTCCTAAGTGCTAATTGAGGCCGGTGCAGTGGGGAATGGATAGCACAGGTCTATCTGAAGTCTGAATCGCAGTGCAAGCTGTTGCCAGGGTCATGGCTGTTGCAGGTGATAACTAATTGTCATTCCAACAGAACTGTCACATTTTGCTTTAAGTTGCAGTGCAGACAATGTTCAGCAGTGGACTTAACACACAGCCCTGTAGCACCTTAGTCATATTTGAGTTTGCTCTTAGTTTGCAAGGCCTGTAAGCATACAGATGAGTTCTGCCAATTGCTGCAGAGGGCAAGGCAGATCTCACCATAAACCCTGTGAACTTGGTTAGCCTACACAAACTCAGCAGCAGAAGGAGGTTCCCTACAGTAACTATAATCTTTTCTGTTCATATTGCTCTGACTTTCAGCTTCTGCTGCGGCACTGCAGAGAACTTTGACATCAATATTATCTGTTTCAGTTTCTTTTTGGTGTTGTACTTCATCATGTTTGTACTTTTGCTCCAGGAAAAAGGGATTTGAAGGATTGCAGTACAGCAAACAGAAACGAAGCCTAAAGGTATGATACACATAAGCACCTCTCTCTTTCTCTCCCATTCTCCCTGCTTTGGTGCTGTTTTTTTTATTTAAAAAGATTTATGTTCAGTGTAGGGGTGAAGTTGCAGTTTATTGTTTGTTTTTTTTTTTTTTTTAATTAGCTTTTGTACTTCCGGTCCAAATAAGTTTGCTAAACAGACACAACTAAGTAATTGTCAAATCTGGACAAGTACTGCTCAGCTAGTTAGCAGTCTGTATCGAATTCAGGTGTTGTTCCAGGTTCAAGCTGTAAGAAATCTGTTAGGGTTTCCTCTTAAAAAAAGGTCTATAAATTATATAAAATAGAAGTGACATTTCTAAGTTATAAGGAATTGTATAACTTTTTTTTTTCTCTTTCTCAAATCACTTCTGTTAAAATTTTGAATAAGGCTTGTGTTATTTCAAGTTTAAAAAAAAAAAAAAGCGTTCAAGTTCTTTTTGAAAATGCAAATTATTTGCCAGCTTCTGCTCTGTTAGGGTATGTGCCATGTTTATAATGGGATAGAATCTCTGTATATTCATGCAGCAACCACTCCCTGCCTACTTCCTCTCTCCTCTTCCATTCCACCCTGACAACTTCTCAAGTCAAATAAAAAAAATGAAATCGAGGTAGTGAGTGTGTGGGTGTGTTTTTGTGTGCATGCGCATATGGGCAGATACACTTGGTCTCTTGGGATCCTTGGGAGGTCTGAACGTTTGTCAAAGAGCCGTCCAGTCCGCGGTGCTGAGAACACAGGGTCAGAGGTTATCCAGTCTGCTTATAAGGCGTCCAGCGTGTGGGATAATTGGGCTCCTGTTTGGCTTCACTCATCAGGCTATACTCTGTCTATAACTGTGAGGCCAACTTGTTTTTCACCCGGCCTGCGCTGTATGTGAGAATGCGGGCGTGCATATTTTAAAGGAAGACAACACACACTGTCTCCCATGGGGTTTAGTTCTCTTGTGGAAGGGGGGTGGGGGGGTGGGGGTAGGGAGATGGTGGAGGTATACTGACAAGGTCTCTCTCTTTCCCTCCCATCCTTTCCTTCTGTCTTTACTTCTCTCCCTCCTGACAGGTGCCTGGCACTGGTGATGGATTGCTCGCTGGCTCTGTATCTGACATACGCTGTACATGACCTGAGCAAATTCATTCCCATCCTGCACCTCTGCGTGAGAGGCCCCCAGCCTGACAGCCCGCCTAATGGGCTGAACGGGCGCCAGGATGGAGAAGGAGGGCTTGATCATTTTCTCCCTCAATTTTGAATTTATTTTTCCCTGTGCTCTCCTACCTGCTTGCAAGTTTTTATTGTAAAAAAAACGTGAAGATACTGAGGCTATTCGCCAACATGTTGAATGACCCTCCATGTGAGTGCTGACACTGGTGTATTTATCTGTTTTTACTATAAAACCTTCAAATAAGAGCAGAATGAATAAAGGAGACTAAATTTAAGAACGTTTAAAAAAAATGTAAGCATAAAAAAGTTAAAATTCATTCAAGATAATTAACACTGTAAAATATTTATAGAGGTGTAAATGACGTAAAATCAGAAGATAGTGGGCCTCAATCACAAATTTCTTGAGAATAAATTTCTTAAGAAGAAATTTGTTCTTAAAATCCACTTATGCAACTTTTATGAAGATTCTGACATTCATCACTGTTTTCTTATTTAAGGTTTGGTAAGAACAGAATCTATCTTCTACTGACTCTTACCGAAATGTTTTCGCATGCATGTTTGTGCAACACAATAGGATATGGGTTTCTTCAACTCTACAGCGGTGTAATATGATACTACTTAAATGTCTTTCTAAGGAACAAACGTAGGATGAGACATAAGAGAATATTGGTGAATGACAATGTGTATGTCAGAAAGCGCAGTATATTAGTCTATGCAGTTAACAAAGTTTTATAAATGGCATTGCATCAGCAGTTAAAAAAACATTCAAAACACTGGAAACGGGTGCATTGCCTTTTATTCCAAACTGGACTGGGCTCATGTATTAATAAATGTTTTAATCTTTACTACTATCCATTAACAATTAGCCTCACCTGGCTAAAGCCCGACAGAGAGGAATGGCACACTGCTGCTGCCCCTTGGGCTAATTGTTGTCAGATACGGCAGGTGCCAGATATTTAATGAGCCTTGTTCAGTGTGATGTATGTGTACTGTACAGATACACATGCAGTGTGTACAGTACGGAGGCCTGATGGGCGCCGGGCTAATAGTCTGTGAAACTGCAGTTGCAGAAGGAGAGCCATAAATTAATAGAGGTGTGGGGTTCAGGTGCTGTGTGGCTCAACTGTTGATAATGCACAAAAAGGAAACAATAGAAGAATCGTTAAGGTTCCTTTTTTGGAGTTTTCCTGTACTACAACATGCATTTCCTTAACCAGCAACACACACTTACGTCTGACCATCAAGTGCAGTAATATATGTAGCAATCTTATAAGCTTTGGTACAGCGTAATAATGTAATAAAAAGGTGATTTGATGAAAGATTTGTACGTTGCATGTTGTTTTGGGCCGATTGTGTTACTGAGTCCCTGAGCAAGACCCTTAACCTCATTTTGCTCCAAGGACAGTCCCAGTAATTAGGATATGGAGTTACTCTGGTTGAGAGCATCCGTTAAATTTCATAGTTACAAACATGTAAACAGAACTGCGGGTTGCTTAAAAGGTGACTCAGCCAATACTGACTGAACACCCAAGTTGTATTGCCAATAAAATATTTTCTCCTTAATTTCTGCTTCATTTATCTTTTCAGATTTAATCAAAGTTTTGAAAAAAGAAAAAAAAACTTTTTATGTGATGGACTGGTGGCCAAACTCTGTTTTTTGCCATCCAGCGACTTTTATGTTTCAAACTGACTGATTCTGTTGTCTTTTATCTGTGAAACAGCTGAAGGGGGGAAATGTTTCCTCTGGGGTGAAGTGTGATGAATTTCCGGCACTGTACCATGTTTCATGTGAATGGGAAACTATGGCATCATCATATTCATCACATTGCATGGTTTGGGAATTGGGATTTTCATTTAAAGCCAATTTGCAAGTAACAGCAGAAGCTTAAAAATGTTAATTAGTTAGAGCACATATAAAGTGCAGCTAGTTAATCTTGAAGTGTAATGGTACTGATTTAGCTTTAGGTAAGTGGTAAATGTTTTTCAATAAAATTTCAACACACAACACTCCCACCCCACGCTTCCTCCTCTCTAAATGTTTGCTAATGACAGTTGTGTGTGTGGTGGAGAGGCCACACAAGTCTGTCCACCGGGGGTCTCCATCACTGTCATTCTGATTGATTGGAACGTCAGCCAAGATAAAATATCCCGTCTTGCATTCACATGAGACCCTGGGGGAAGGTAAAGGAGACGCCCCTGAAACACACACACCTGTGTAAACATATGTTTCCATACACACTTTCTTCCACACCTGCGTACATACCCCTTTGTGCCTCCTTTACCATTCACACACACACATACTCCTCCCAGATGACTATACTATTGTCTCCCCAGAGACCCTTCTTAGCCTCTGCGGTCCCACAGCGACTTTCTGTTCATTTGTTAGTTTTTCTTTCCCATCTTATCCTCAGTCTTATGTTCTGCCCCTCCTGCTTTCCTCATGCTACATCTCCTTTCTATCTCTCCCTTATCTCTTTCTTTCTGCCGTCTCCCTCCATCTCTTCCTCCTCTACTGCAGGCGGTGGGGGAATGAGCAGCCCTGCTCTTTGATCTCACTCAGACAGCTCAATCGGAGCAGAGCAGCAGCTCGGGCCTTGAGCACAGATCATAGCTCCGAACTGCACCTTTAATAAGAGAATTCGTCTCGCCCACTTGCTCACCCTGGGCCACATCCTGCCACCTTCAGCCCCACTCTACAGATAAACCATGAAATTCTGATGCCCGGCATACGGTTTGGGTGTGTGCATGTGCGGAAGTGGCTGTGACTATGGATGTGAGTGTGCACGTTTCTGTTTGTGTTATGTTTATGCCAGACTCTGCAGGCTTATCAATAATTCAGCAGGGCTCTGTTTTTCTGAAAATCCCAGCCTCGCCTCCGGCTGACTACCCATAATGAAGGTATAACTTTTGCAGAAGGGGGAAAAGTTTGTTTTCTCTCTCTTTCTCTCGTAAGTTCTTCCACTTTGACTGTTTCGAAGATTTTTAAAAATATATATTATCCTACTGCATTTCGGGCGAGCTATAGAGGGCTTAAGTTGTCTGCTTAGTCTGATGCTATCTCGCTCTCTCTATCTCTCGCTCGCTCTCTCACTCACTCTCTCACTCACTCAGAAATGGTTCAAAGCTTTTTCAAAATGATTTTTAATCCTATTTTAGCCTAGCTATAGAGCACTTTGATGTTCAGTCTTTGTCTTTGTTTTGTTTGAACTGGTTTAATTTAACCACATTTCTTATTGTGTCATGCCATAAACAATATTTCACAAGAAATCTAATAAAGAAAGATAAAGAGTCCACTTATAACCTTAAGGCTTGTTACTGAATTAAGCCATAGGAGGGCAGTATTTGATTGGGTTACATGAGGCCATACTGAAGAAAGACTATTTGAATTTGATATTAATCTTGATTGGGTTTTTTCTGTGGTTTTGTAGCTTTATGAGTTCAACTGGATAATTTAACGTCCACATGAACACAAACTACATCACAGCAGAGGAATATTTTAGTTATATATTATATATATACATATATAACATCAGATATGGACTACAAGTTCCAAAACATTTTTTTTCTTCGAGTATGTGTTTAAGACGTGTGGATATTCACGTTTAATTGAATAATTGCTTTTTATTACATCAAAATTAATCATGAGGCCTAATTAAATTAGTATAATTGGGTAATCTTTGTGATCATGCGGTATAAATGAATAATTAATTTCATTAATGTTTTGGCTCACGTTCCGACAAGCAAACACGAATGCCTAAGAATCATGGGAACTGAAGTGTCCGTAAATGAACCGCCTCCGTGCTGTAGTAGGTGATGGTTTTGCTACTGCCACCATGTGGTGACTGGCGGGACTGCACGCAGGAGAACAAAGCCCCGTACACAGAGCGGGAAGATTACGGAGGAAGAAAAGTTAATTATGTAAAAAAAATAAAATAAAATAACAACTTGAGTTATTTTTTGAAGTATAACATTTGAAAATAGTTGTATTTTTCAAAAAAAAAAAATATATACAACTGCGCTCTGCACTTTTAACGACACTGTTAACAGCCGCTATATACTTTTTTTCTTGGCACTTTGCTTTGCTGTCACATTTGCCACTGTGTCAGACGGGAACCATTCTCTTCATTAAAGAATAAGTGAAAACATTTTCTGCCATTCAATGGCATATTTCATATTTTATACGTCTTTTGCATTGTGATTTGACATGCCAAGCAGTGCTTACTGTGAGGGGACTTGCTATAAACATCCTCCCCAGTGTAAACCCATCAGGCCGTGCCCTTGCGTGGCCCTGTTGCAGACACCTCATGGCACAGCTGGATTCTGAATCCACACTGCAGTGTGCCTGTGTGTCAAAAGTAGCTTGAATTAATTTCCAAATGAATACAGATATGAATGCAGTGGCAATAATGGACAGTGTGATGGGGGGATCCTAGTAGTCAGCTCATTACATAATGAAAAGGGAAGTAGAGAGATGGACTCATGCCAACATGGCCTCAGCCGGGTAGTGCCCAAAACACAGACCTCTGCTGGGGAACTTAATGAGGTTAGGCAATTGGTGCCTTAAGCACTTGAAAGGTTGGATCTCTCTCCCCCTCCCCCACCTCTTCTCTTTCCATCCATGTGTGTGGTGAATGTGGGCTCGATACAACAAACATCTTAAATTGACTGATGCAATACATTCATAAAAAATAAATTCTGTCAATATTACCCCAGTTTTCTGTGATGTTTGACATTACACAACACGTGTTGACGGGAGGAGGCGGGGACATTTCAGTGCAAACTGGTCTTTCTTATTTCAAGCAAAAAGAGAATCTGGAATAAACAGAGAATGTTTAATAAGACTGAAGAGACATTTTAGATTGCTTTCTTTCCTGCCGGTTATCAGTGCTCGGGTGTCATATTAGAAAAAAAAGTTTGGCTGGATTCTGGCAGATTACACAGAATTTTTGATATATAGCTCATCTCATGCTCATGAGAGCCGGGTATCTCTAAAAATACATCCATCAAAAGAAATAGAGTGATGAAAAATGTGGGTAAGCTTTGATCAGGAGTTTCTCAGAGGCCCAACTGTTTTCTACCACTTCCTCTCCTGTTTCTGACACATTGACTCCCTCTTTCCCCTTGCTCTCTCCCTCTCTCTATCCCTCTCTTCTCTTTCCTCTCACTCGCACTCATACATACACACCCGCACAGTTCCTGTCTCAGTCTTTCTTTGTCCTTCTTTCTTTCCACACCTTTCCTTACTAAGTACCACCTTCACTCTTTTTGATTTCTCTCTTTAACCTCTCCTTGCCTTTATCGCTTCACCCCTTCACTTCCCCCAACATGTTCTCGCTCCTCTCTCTTCGTAATGCTTTAGTGTATGTTCCATTTCTCTTTGCTCCTCCCCCTCCCTCAACTGCCCTGGTTTTTCCAAGCTCTCTCCTTTGTCTCTTTTGTTGTTTATCCTCCACAACCCTGTATCTTCGCTGCTAAGGAGCTTATCTTAGACTAATAATGTTCATTTTGCTGCTCCACACAGTCATCCCCTCTTGTTCTTTCCAGCAAATGTTCTCTGGTGAATGGCTTACTGCTTCATCCACTTACCTTAACGCAGAACAGACGGCTGGGCAAGAGGCATCCATACAGTAGTAAAGCCCATTATGACAGCCTCATTATCTGTGCTGAACCATTAGTAAATAGGAAAGGTTTAGTGGTAATCAGCTGTTGGTACCATGATGGTATGTCCCCTTCTCAGTTCAGCATTATAACGCTAACATGCTAACAGCAAACTTGATCTTATAAAACAACTGTTTATCTTATTTTATTTGCAGTGAACTCAAGTTAACACGGTTTTTGTTCTGTATTTTTTGTGTTGAGCTGGACTCTAATTGTTGCTGCTGTGTCTACACTGTTGAATTTCAAGCAGTAAGATGAAACCCAACCGCAGTCTGGTCCCGCACGTCTCGCAAAAATACATCCAGCCCTTAAATATTTCATTTCCAGCTTGTTGAATCCTATGGCACACTTTCATCCTTCATCAAAAGCATGAGCATCTCCAGATACCCCATTTATCTCTGCTCTCCCCTGGCACAACTTAAAGCTCTCGGCTAGCTGCATGGGGACAATTAATGACTGTTTACACTGGATCTTGCCAAAAGCACAATGGCCTGCTTTGAAAGGCTAAATGTAAACTAATCCAATAAGCACCGTTAGACTGTAGATACATCAACCAAAGAGACTCCATTGCATTAATGGATGCTGCAACTTTAAAGAGTTGTGTCTGGCTTGGTAGGATGTGGCTTACATAGTCAGAAGCGACATTGTCTCACAAAGTCTAATTCACGTTTCAGGGTGTGCACACCTCCAATTTAGCTTGCTGACCCTCACTTAATAAGTGGCTGATTTTCTACCATTGAGACCAATACAAATGAATCAATAACTAGGAATAAGAAGAAAAATAACAACCACAGTATACCTTTTTTGCTTATGTTTCAGACCATACCATATGCTGCAGACCTTCTCTTTTTACTGCCATGTAAGTTCAGGATTTGTCTACCTGCTGTCAGCTCCCCAAGAGACATGTCTTCTCACAAATGTCCCGTGTCATTATCCCAGTGGGATTCACCTGTCTTCCAATCACATAAGGTCATTTCTTCCCGTATTTAAGCCCGGTTGTTTCCTCAGAAAGTAATTCTAGCATCACTTACTTTCATAACAGAGAGCATCATCACTGTGTTCTGGTGTTTTCACCTTAGCTTTGATTCATGTTTTGAAACCTGTTTGTCTAATTATTTTACCTGTTTGCCTTTTCTGTGACTGTGATTTGGTATTTTCATCTTTTTCTCTGTGTCACGCACACTGCCTCAGTCGATGGTAAGCCCCTCTCCACCAGCCTGATTACCCATCAGACTCAACTCATCACCCTCACCATCGACCAACACTGCGAGCAGATCTGGTTCCTCCTCACCTCCGTTTCATCACCCCCTATCATCCTGGGGCACCCCTGGCTGCTGGCACACGGCCCCCTCATCTCCTGGCACCAGAACCGGATCCTGCAATGGGGGCCGACATGCTCCGAACTTTGCCTGCAGGCATTGGCTGGGACGTGTTCTAGGGAGTTCGAGGCCCCCTATGTTGACATGGAGGCCATCCCAGCTCCATACCATTACCTGGCGGAGATATTCTGTAAACTGAGGGCTGTCCAACTGCCTCCGCACTGCCCTTACGACCTGGCCATTGACCTCCTGCCCGGCGCAGCACCACCCCACGGCCGACTTTTCTCGCTCTCCACCTCTGAGACTCAGGCGATGGAGGAATATGTTACCAATGCTCTTCACCAAGACACCATCAGGCGCTCCTCCTCACATGCTGCCGTGGGGTTCTTTTTCATGAATAAGAAAGACGGCAGCCCGTGAAGAACCGTCACCCACTTCCTCTAACCAACACCACCCTGGACGCGCTCTCTGGTGCCACCTACTTCACAAAGTTGGACCTCCGGAGCGCCTACAACTTGGTGCACATCAGAGATGGCGATGACTGGAGGCCAGCCTTCATCACCCCTACTGGTCATTATGAAAGCCTGGTTATGCCCTTCAGCCTATGCAATGCTCCCGCAGCCTTCCAACAATTCATAAATGATGTGCTGTGGGACATGCTAGGTCGTGCTAGATCCTCAAGAGATTGCTTGCTCACCAGCTGTACTGCAAGTAGGAGAAATCCACCTTTCACGAGTGCTCCACCTCATTCCTGGGTTTGTCATCTCATCTCAGGTTGTGGCCATGGACCCACAGAAGCTCGAGGCAGTGCGTCATTGGCCCCATCCAAGACCTTGAAGCAGCTCCAATGGTTTCTTGGGTTTGCAAACTTCTACTGCCATTTCATCAGGGGCTTCAGTACGTTTGCCACTCCCTTTACCACCCTGACCTGATCTTCTCCTCACCGTTTCACCCTCACCCCCAAAGCCATCAACGTCTTTCATCAGTTGTGTCACCGCTTCACCACCGCTCCTATCCTCTAGCATCCGCATTCTACCAGGCTGTTCATTGTGGAAGTCGATGCCTCGGATGTGGGCGCCGGGGCAGTCCTCTCCCAGCAAGGCTCAGACCAGAAGCTAGACCCGTGTAGCTTTTTCTCCAAGAAATTTGACCCCACTCAGCAATGTTACGGTGTAGGGGACCGTGAGCTGCTGGCCATCAAGTGGGCTCTGGAAGAATGGCTGAAGGTACTTTTAGCTGTTGTTAATTGGAGTTGTTAATGTTTTTTGTTATTTTGGATTATGATTTTGTAAACGCTCCTTGTTAGTGTAAGAGACTTGGTTATTCCAAGTAGGGTGTAACCAAGTCTGTTATAGTAATAAGCTATGCATTTGGGTGAAACTGTGCTCATTTTAAACCCTATTTTATGTTCCCTTGCCGAGTTGTGGTATGCAGAATTTTTGGAGCTAGAAAAAAAACATGGGGGACTTTGAAGACGTTTGATTTTTGGATTTGTATGATTCGCCAAGATGAGATCTTTAAGATGTCTATAAAATTTGATGTTACAAAACCACTGGGAGAAGATAAAAGACACCGTTGAAAGAGTGTTGGAGAAGTGGGAGAAACAATCCTCTTTTGCAGCCACAACAAACACTGAGAAGGAGAATATTGTTGCACTTTTTGAATTTGACTGTGTCTGTGAAACATTTTGGTGATCAGTGCATTGGGTATAAGTAATGTACACTGGAATAACTTTCATTTGTCTGTGAGTCTCATTTTAAGATCAGATTTTTATGCTTCAACTCAGCAAAGAATCAGATAACTGTCTCAGAACAGAATTGATTCAGCTGTGCAATATATGTTAAATGTTCCATCTAACTTGTCAGATCACCGTGGTTGCCAGTTCTAAACTGTTTTAAACTATCAAATCATTGCTGGGATCAGGAGCTCAAGATGAGAAAAATAGATTTAGACGAGTTAGCTGGTTAAGGATTTAGAACAAAGGCTAAACCCCTGCACTAATGTGTCTGTCTGTCATCACAATGAGATGCATAAGTGACTTAATCCAGCGTGTCTCTTTGCAGGCCGACTTCATGCTGGAAATGTGTGGGGGCGAAGGAGAGTGTGTGTTTAAACAAAGATGTCCACACAAACTTGACTAGAATACCCAAGAGGACTGTGGTTGTGTCCTTAGACTCTTTGTTATTACTGTATAATTACTTCTGAGCTGTCCACTAATTGCTACAGTCTCCTCACATGGTTCCATTCTACTGCTTATCAGTAATCATGTCTTCATCAGTTTATCTCGTCTTTGTCTCTCTCCTTCACACAGAGCAAATGAAAACCCTCCACATATGAAATCCCTTTGACCTGCGTAACTCTTTCTACCGCTGTATAAAACGAACGGAGACTTTGAGATGGTGAGTAACCGAGCCTCCAAATAGCATGATTAATGGCAGGGGGAGTGTTCATTTGAACAGAAGACCCATGAGGGTGGGCCCTGGAAAAGACCATTTGAAATTAATCTATTAATTATTCATATGGTATGTGTACATATTTATACTAGAAGCTGGATAACAGGATATATATTATTCATGCCTGGGCCGTCTGTGATGCAAGTTCTCCTTTATTTTGAGTTTCATATTTATATCAACCATTTTAGATTGAACCATCATTATTGCTTTTTTCCTGTCATGCCACTCACTGAGATTTCCTGCAAACTGTGCAGCCCTGACCTATCATACTAAACCAGTATTAAGAATGATGAGACAATCAACAGAGCTGCATGAAGCAAAACATCCATTCTACATTAAGGAAACCTTTATCATGTTTCTATTTTATAATTACTTCAAATGTATTTGTTCATGCCACACTCCTAAATCCTAGTGAGTAAGATTGCTATATATGTTATGTTATTATAATTTTTGCCCCTATAAATGATTGTTAAAACATCCTTTTGTGATATAATACAAATGAATCAATGAGTTCATTTTTAGAAACCCTGGCATGTGTGTGTGGGAGGTTGTGCGTTCATTCATTTTGTTTGACGTTTACACACGAGGCCCTGGTAGCGCTGAGTGACAAATTTCCATTTATGTAATCTTTTTTGCCAATAAATAATACACAAATATACAGGAAGCATTTACTCAGTAACTATTAAATGCATATGAATCAATTAAATACATTAAAAACAAATCTCAGTACAAAGAACGCAAATAACTCCATAATGATGGTTTCTATCTAGTATCAGAAGTGGACAACAGATTTATTAGGAAGCAGATATCATGGAGCTCTTGAATCCAACAACATTAACACACTGAAAAAACTCTCAAACGCACTGCCGCTGGTGCATCACAACCTGCAGACACCCTGTTTTTCCTTCTCACTCTGTCCTAGCTTTAGGTGTTAGATGTACAATGCCCCTGGCTGCTTTACACATCACTGTTCTCAAGTTTTCTTCAAGTCAGCATAATACAATTATTATAGAGTTTGGGGTAAAATAAGGTTTTGATATGTACTCAGCAGTTTTTAAACATTATTGCTTGGTTAGCATTTTTTGGGAGTCAATAATTACAGTCATTATTTAACAACACATTTATTACAACCATTCTTGTATTTAATGATGTGTACAGACGTATTCTGAATTTATGTCCCACTGAACGAAGAATTAAGATTTTTTGTGATTATGTGAATTTGCTGAGTCATATTAACTGCATCAACGATGCAGTGTAAAGACATCCTTTATCAGCTGCCATATGGAATGTATGGAGCCTGCTTACTGTAAGACCCTTTAAGGGACTTTGACACTGTTTACGTTTGCAGAATCGACAAGTTGAGAGACTAATCAGCTGTAGTCAAAGCCCCAGCATGCTAATAAGGCAGCTTAGAGGAACAAGACAGGCTAATGCCAGAACTGTCAGAGACAGGCGTCACCTAAAGGTCAAAGTTTAAACCTGAGTCTCCTATTATGGCTTATGAGTACAGCTGATTGTTTTGTGTTGTACAGGGTCTGTGTTTCTCAGAGAGTGTACATTCAATTTGCACTTGTCTTGTGTTTTTCCTTCTTCTCTCATCTTTAAGCCTCAATGTTTCCGCTCTTCTACAACAACATTAGCTGAGGATGGACAACATTATGCAAATAAATACAAAGGGATTAGAGTCTTATAATAGAGGTTAAAGAGCAATAGGTGGAGATCATCACCTCCAGGTCCTACTTAATGGGTTACATGTTACTTACTAGGATAAGCAGAAGGACGGCGAGTGCATTTGGAGGTCAAGTCAAGCTTTCTCTCCTGGCCCTAATGATATACTGTAGGCTAGAATGTGAGAATTTTAAGCACACAGAAGATGACAGGTGAGGACACTTCGTCTGAATAGGACAGACCCTTGTATAAGTGACTTGAGAGAGATCTTCATGCATCACCATGCATGCAAATTAGGCTCCAGTAATGATCATATGGGTGGGGAGGGATTGGTATTGAGTGGTTCTGAGCTTTGACAGCAGGGTTTGCATAAATGCATGATCACTGGGAGTATGAGTTATTTCACTAGTTGCAGATACGCTATGAGGCAAAAATGAAAGCTCTGTATCTTTACCTATAACTTTGACAAATGTTGACCAATATTCAAAATTCTTTCACAGTTGCATTCAGAATTCGATTATGGGCAAACATGAAGAGGTCCCCTTTGACTCACAATATATAAACTGAAATATTAGTATTTCAGTATTAGTGTCAACAGCATTAGTAGCATTCCAACCAGGGCAGCTCTACATAAAAATAATTCTGCATGAAGGTATGAATTCAGCTCCACCTGTGTGCCCTCTGCACTATATGCCGTGAGACCCTAAGCTCTGGTGTGTCAGAGTGAGACAGGCTGTACTTTTCCAGTCTGCTGTGTGTGTGCACATACACTCAGGTTGTGAACGATCTCCACCAGAATGTTTATAATGGCAGAGAAAACACAGAAACACTTCTCCAGTCTGTGCTGAAAGGCTTTTTTAATCAATAGTGTATAGTGTATAAAGTAAATGCTGCCATAATGTATGACTTTCTTATATATTTCTTATATTCCACATTAAAAGATTATACTTTATCCCCAATTTGAACTCGACAGTTCTCAGCCAGTAACCAAGTGGCTCCCGCTGGTGCTCATCACACGCTCATTCTCATTCTGTTATCTGGATGGCATACATTTTTAATTAAGTGTCTCTGTGGCTCGTAACTTTTTGCATTTACAGTACCTACAGCACACCAGTTTATTGCATCTGTTGGCTTACACAAGGGCTCGTTATTCTGCCTATTTTAATTAGCGTAAAGATTCTCAATGACGCTCTAACAGCTCTTTAATTTAAATTGCTGTGCTTCTGCAGAACTTGACTGGCTACATGACCTCCTTGACTGCAGTGCCAGGCTGGTTTCGGGGTGGAGATTGCTTTCCTCGTGCCAGCGGGAGGTGGAGGTCTCTCTTTGAGTCTGATTGGAGTGAGTCAGAGTGCAGCTGCCACCGGCACCGTCAACCTGCCCACACACACCTCCACTCCCAGCACGAGGGGAAAGGCATTTCACTCCCGGCCCTGCTTTATTCTCAGCAGGACAGAGAGAGAGAGTCATGGGATGAGGGTGAGGAATGAGATGGATTATGAGAGGAATAAGTGATAAACGAGAGAACTGCTGTGCTTCCTAGCAGCCACTTTGTCAGACACATTTTCCTCATTTGTGTTCCAGTGCTTATTTAAAAGCCATGGCCTCTTGTTCTTATTACTTGGCCATGGTCTTTAGATGAGAAATTTGGACTGACACACACACACACACACACACTCTTTGGCTTTTGTTGTTGATTAAGCATGGAGCCAAAGATTATCTTGAAATTAGTTTGAATTGATTTGTGCCTGACTGATGTGATTATCAAGCCCACTAGTGATTTATGAGCAGAATGGCTGGAACAATTATGTAATTCCTTAATGCACAAAGTCCATTCTTCATCATCTGTCATCATAGATTATGTACAGTATTGTATGTATAATGAGCCTTGTTTTATTGAATTGAATCCATCATTTCAGTCTTGTAACGATCAAAGAGCTGAGATAATGCCGTTTGTTCATGAAGCTGTAATGCTAATATTAGAGTTTGGGGTTGTTCAGAAATGACCTCATAAAGATCAAAAAGTATTAAACAACATTTGTATTTAAACTTGACTGTCTTCAGTTGAAGGTAAAGTAACACAAGGCTCTATTAACAATATTTACAATTAAAATGAGTTATAATGAACAATACAAAGTTACTATATCACATCCTAATTATATTTCAGCCAGACATCTATAAGCCTTGTCTGGTTTGATATAAAAGAGAAAACATTCATCGCTGCACTACTTTGTCCCCTCAGGCCAAGGAGTTTGACATCTTTGATATATATATATGTGGATATTTTCATCTGCTTTTGAAATCATATTGCATCTTATTTTGTACAAAATCTCTTTCACAACCCTGACAGGGCAAGTGTAAAAGGCTGGAGCTGAACTATTGTGCCGAGCTGATTGAGTAAGTGTGTATGCCCAAGGCAAGGTAATCAAGTTGAAGACTCGGTGATGAACTCAAATGTGAACTTGAGTGCAACTAAATAGTTTCTTAAAGTTGCCCTTCTTCTAAGCTGTTTTCACATTAAAAAGATATTCTCTCTCTCTCTCTCTCTCTCTCTCTCTCGCTTGCTGAGTCTCTCTCTATCTCTCTCCCTGCCCTCATATCAAACCACGGATCCGAAAAGCTGGTTAAAATTCACCAGAAAGTTCTAACCTCCTGTCGATCCCAAATGATGCAAGGCAGCGTGGTGACCGGAGTTTGACTCCCAGCCTGTCTGCCTGCGTGTGACATTGATTTGAGAGAGAGCGAGCGAGAGAGAGAGAAAGAGGGGGAGAGAGGGAGACTAAGGAGGCGTAGCATGGTAGAAATGGTGATAGAGGCAGAGGGTGGGTGAGAATGAGGGAGTGAGAGATAGAGAAGGGTAATCCGAAGCCTCGGAGGGATTGTTGACAAGCTTGTGACAAACTGCTCCGGTCTCATAGGGGATAATTAAAATCATGAAGTAAGAACGAAGCTGTTGCCATGACAAAGAACGCACTCGCCAGACGATGGGCTTCTTCAGATAAAAGGCTTGTGACTTGCCAGGGACTTTGATAATAGTGTGTTATGGAGGGAGCTGACCCAGAAATACCTCCACTCTCTCATGGTGGCTGCAAAAGAGAAGCAGGAGAAATGAAGAATTTCTCTCTCTGTCTCTCTCCTTTTCCCCCAAACACTGCTTATCTGTCTTTAAAAGCATGTCTAATATGATGCCTACTGACTATAGTTTACAAGTATACAACACCCAAAACATATACACTGTACACTAAAATGCAGTTGGTAGTAAAACAAGTATAATTAAAGCTTAGTATTATTTTAATATGGATAATTAATTAGCCCTATTTATAGAACATGTCCAATAATAAGACCTATTTAAACGGCCAGTTAGTTTCCAGATTATTCATTCATTCATTCATTCATTACTCATGCTTTACGGGGCCAATTTAGAGTCGCCAATTAACCTATACTGCATGCTTTTGGACTGTGGGAGGAAACCGGAGCACCCAGAGGAAACCCACGCGAGCATGGGGAGAGCATGCAAACTCCACACAGACATGCCCCGCGGCCAACCCAGGGCTCGAACACAGGACCTTCTCACTGTGAGGCGGCAGCGCTAACCACCGTGCCACCCCTTTATTTATTTATTTATTTATTTATTTATCGTGATTCTATAAAAATAAAAAGACTCCATTAGACGCCCATTAGAATACTACTTTTGTAATACTACTATTCACTATTTAAGTTTATAAGCTATTAATATCTGCCAATGTAAACATTGCCAAAAATAATTGACCAAGATTTAGGGTTAAGTGTTTTAATTTTCAAAATATGATTGCAATTAGGGGCGGCACGGTGGCGCAGTGGCTCACAGCGAAACGGTCCTGGGTTCGAGCCCCAGGTCAGCCGTAGGGCCTTTCTGTGTGAAGTCTGCATGCTCTCCCCATGTTCGCGTGGGTTTCTCCCACAGTCCAAAAAGCATGCAATATAGGTTAATTGGTGACTCGAAATCGGCTCCGTAAGGTGTGACTGTGAGTGTGATTGTGTGAGTGCATTTGTGCCCAGGGTTGGTCCCCACCTTGCACCTGTTAAGCGGTTCAAATAATGAATGAATGAATTATTGCAATTTTCAAATTCCTTTAATTCTAAAAAATGATGAGCAACCATTACCCACGTTGGCATAACCAGCATGTTAGAGTTGGATGAATTAAAATGAAATAGGGTTAGGATTTTGTCTTTAGTTACAAAAAAGTTTGCACATGATCTCAATTATTTGTGATATTTCATATGATATGCTGTTACTGCAGACAAAAATCACAATGCAAAATTTATCAAGTAAAAAAATTGCTGAAAGATGAGCGAACTGAGAATGTCCATAGCAGGACAAAAATTGCTGCTAAATAATTGCAGAAGTTTTTCAGTGTCCAGCAAACTCCAAATGACCTCAAATAAATTGAAAAAAAAACTACTTTTATTAATATTATCAAATACTAAAGCACTTAGCCACTTTAAATTCTCTACAGCAACAAATTAACATCAGATCACATCTTTGTGCAGTATTTTCCCCTGTGGGCATTGACAATTCTGGAACGCTGCCACTGCTAATCCCCATTACTTCAACATCTTGGCTGCCTGTATATCTGATGGAGAAATAATTACCTTCTACCTAATTCCTCTTTATAGATTTTCCCGGCATTGATGGCTCCGGTCTGGGCACCTTAACCCCCTTAATTTGTGGCGAACACAGCAAAGAATGTTGAGGTTATGTATGTTGGAGCAATATGGCATATTTCATTTTGCCATCTCCAACCAAGTAACCTAAAAATCATCCCTGATGCCCTTCTCAACACATTACAGATAATCATAGCTTCTATTCCATAGTTTGGATTGGCATGAGTAATGAGCACCAATAGCAAATATGTGTATAATTAGTTATAATGAGGCTGTACATCCATTTCCATTGGACACCACAGAAGGTGGCCTCCAGAGCCTCCATATGGAATCCTCCAGTCCTGCTTGGCATGTTTCCTAATCTGACATCACCCTGGCACTCACTAAACATTAACCACACCTGTCCTTGTTTCTGGACATAGCAGGGTAGTTGCAACATAGTGCTGCAATTACAGTCTATCAAGGGGATAAAGAACCTTGTCACACTTTGGAACTAACATACATTTTCCATTTGCATTTCATATTTGAACAGAACCTAAGCAATGTGGGATAAAAGAAATAGTGTCTAATAGATCAGTACACATAACATAATGTTAGCATATAGACCACATAAATGTACCACTATTTGTTGTTTTTCCTTCCAGTGACCAAACGTTCTGAATTTCTGAAAGTACCGACCTGCTTGACCCTATCGCTGTCCAAGGTATTTTCAAAAGCCTTTTCCAGTACCATTGCTTGTGTGTCGAGTTATTTATTTGCTCAACTGGTCAAACACACTCAAATCCATACATTTCTACAGGAAACACAAGAACTTTGATCAAACAGACTTTGTTGCCAGTGTTGCATGTCTGCTGTTTAGTGTCTGTATTTGCCATAGCTCACCTGCCAAAGAGCAAGCATCATGTCTTTTCACAGCTGTAGTTGTCATCTATAGAGATCTTTGAGGAGATATCAGCCACTGCTTTCACTTTCTGTACCCTGGTTATCATCAAATGTATTTAATTAGTTGATGTGACATGTGACGTTCAGCAGCAACTACAATATTTAAAAAAAACCTTTTCTATATTATTCTCACTTCGAACCATTAGAATAGAATTAAGCTATTTGGTGGCATTTTCATTATCATGCCCAAGCCTCTTGTTACTCCTGGTGATCTGTGATTCCAGGCATTCCAGATATGATGAATTGGACATTCTTTTTGGGATTGTGTCCAAGAAGCATGCCGGAGTCTTATAAAATCTAAACTCATTTGGCACCTCTGTATCAAACTTAAATCAGAAGTTAAATGGTTTGCCTTGAAGTTACAGAGATTGTGTTGATGCTCTTATTTTTATCCTAGTTAAAATAGTGGAGTACGTGCCTTTGGCTTCGATTGGTTTTGTCCGTTAGGTTCTTGGTATAAAAGCGGGATGAACTGACCCAGTTTAGACTGACCTCTCTATTATGGGCTTCTCTATACAGCTTTAGCTTTAACAGCCTATGTGTGGTAATTGAAATCACCCAATTATGGTTGCTTAATGTAAAGATTTCAGAAAGTCTTTAAAAATAAGTTTTCTCATGTGCTAATTGGGCCATGATCAATAACCAGTGCATATGATCCAAGCAGTACACAATACTTCTCTAATTAGGACCCCAGAGTAAGTCTGCTTCAAAGAATGCCTGTTTAAAATATTGTAAAACATTGCACTCACAATAAGGTCACCTAAAAACCTTCATGTTACAGTAATACCCAAGGCTTTAAGAATGTAGTGAACCCAATGCAAAACAAGAGTCATCTATTGAATTTAAATAGTCATCTATTTTTCTGTCTCCTGCCTCCCTTCTATAACTCCTAAAAAGCCACAGACATATACATGCTTTCTGAAGAATTGTGTCTTATTCTTTTTGCCTGTCCAGAGAACTCCCTCTGGGACTGATCATGGTTGGGCCAGACCTTATACACATGCCAGATGTAGCCCATGAAGTCTTCTTTTCTGTCCTCGAAACAATCCCCCCCCCCAACTCTACCTCTCAGCGAAGAGTCGGCACAGAGATGAGCTGAATTCATTCATTGCTATGTGGCAGGAAGACGTCCAATCTCTTGCTCACAATCTGCCAGCACTTTTCAAAGGGCTGAACTCCGGTTGACCGCAGCCCCAGACTGCTAGCTGTCTGGCCCAGGGGGGCCTCTGGGCTCCCAGCGTGCTTTTTAACCAGGGACCCCCGTTCCACAGCCTGGCAGGGTGCTGCTGCTCCTGCTGATACTGAGCTTGGTGCCAGGCAAAGGCAGCAGCATGAAAAAATCATCACAAGGAGTGAGTGTGCGCCCCTGCATTTCATCCACACAGACTCCCTGTGCACACAGACGCACCGTCAGCCCTTCACTTCACTCTGAACACAGAAACAGATGGGTCAAAGTTTCAGTGAAGAGGGAGACAGAATCAACAAGGGGTACTAGCAAGTTTGGTTTCTTGCCGATGTGCTTGATATTCATCTTCATAGCGGTTTCATGATTTTTTAATGGCCTTGGATGAAATGACCTGGAGTCAGTTGACACCAAGTGTTAGCGAGCTAATAAAAGCCCATGTTGAACGCTGAGGCAAAAAGGGCCAGACCACCAGGGGGGGCTCCTCCACATATCACACTTATGAAGCGGGGGAGGCTTGGATGTCCTTTCGATGAACCCTGATCAAAAGGCATATTAGGACAGAGTGCATCAGTGAGTCAAATTATTTCACATTTTTGCAGCAGAGCACATCAGTGCAAGTGTAATAGCACATCTTGTCTGTTCAAAGCAATGTTACTAATGAGCTAAGACACAGCACTGCTTTAAAAGCCAACAATTGCATATTTTTCTTATCTCACTCTCACCCTTCCGTGCCTCTGAAAAGCTTTCACCATCCAGGCTCATGAAATCTTTTAAAAAAAGATAAGGATTGTTGCACTGTTTTGCGTTACCATGAATGTAATTTCATCAAAAGGTTGTAGTAAGAAAAGAACAAAGTTATCACAGAAGAAACAAATATCTTCAGAATCTCTTGCCTTTGTAAAACCATTGAAAGCCAAAGTATCTGAATTTCACTGAATTCAAGTATAATATGTGATATTTAAATAAAATAAATCCAAATATATTACTTTAGATTGGTCAATAATTCAAAAATCTTTCTTTTTTCTAAAGAAGGGTATGATGCATCAAGCCTTTTTGGATGAAGATTTCTGAGATTCCTAAGACTTACTAGATAATGCTACAGGCAGATAGAAAGTCTCATACAGCCTTGTTAATACAAAGTAAGTTCACTTACCTGGAGAAGTATACAAAAAATAGTATAGAAAAAAATTAACAACTTAAACTCAAATCTGTGCATTTATTCATAATGATCAGGCTCTGAATATTCTGTTTTATAAGAGCAGCAATGGGTTTCATCTCTGAGACCTTAACGTGTACGACCACAGCCATCTGTAGAGTCTGTGAGAGCAAAACTAGTCATGTCCTCGCTGGGTGGAAGCGATGGCTCAGTTCCTCTCTGCCTGCTGTCACAACGGCAGCCAACCCAGGGTTACTGTCGGGTCATACACTCAGTGAGTGACAGTTCAAAAAGATGGACTGTCTGGCTACACATCACGGAGGAACCCTGTTAGATTTCACCCGCCCAGTGGACGTTTATAATCTGATGGTCTAGTTTTCTACACAAACTGAGACACCAAGAGTGAAAAGTTCAGGATGTAAAAAGTTGAGGCTTAAGCTCCTCTGGCTGAAAGGGCTGCACTGAACTATAATAAGCTTAAGTACAAATTCTTAATGGGGTTAATCTGAATGATTTAATTTCACTTGTAAGCCATAGCACAGACTTACATGAAACCTCGCAGTTGCCTATTGTTTATAATAAAATCAGCTATACTGTAAAATCTCAGGATAATTTTCATGCTGTAAGTTTTATATGAACAACTTGACCTCTACATTTTTCTGTCAATCACTCAACACCCGTGAGCTATGAAAGTGTATAAATATGCTAAAAGCAATAGTTTGGAATTCCAGATTTTAACATAGGAAGCTGGTAACAGGTTGGTGCACAAGATTTGAAAACAACTTTGTGTGTGTGTGTGTGTGTGTGTACCATGTTTTTATGTGTTGTGGGGACCTTATTGTCCCTTAAATCACATGTTTTTTTGTTTTTTATGGCTTTGTAGGGACATTTGAGAGGTCCCCTTGAAGAAAAATGACTTTACAGAAAATGTGCTTGTTTTATTTGGGAACTCTGGGTCATTATAGTGCAGAACTGTATTGTGATGCTTGTAGATGATGCTGCATGTCTTCTCTTGGCCACCGTTTTTCCCTTTCTTTTCTCTCTCAGCGATATGATCCGATTTAGCCTAGCATTGAACTATAAAATGATGACTCATCTGAACTCATTAGGAGGACGAGTGCAAACATTCCTGCAGCAGTAAAAGTTCCAGTCAAAATACACAGTTCTTTGTGTCATTTTGTATGTGTTTGTATTTGGTTCATTTTTGTTCGTGACGCACTTCAGTTTCTCTCTTTCTTTCTCCCCCCCTCACTTGCACATTCTCTCTCTCTCTCTCTCTCTCTCTCTCTCTCATGCTTTAAGATCGCGGCTATGACGTACGGAAACTCACGGACAGGATATAGATGTTGCTCTAACCTAGCAACGAGGAGCTGATTGGTGGAGGTCGAGTTGGTCTGTGGAGTGCCATTGGTGGACTGGTCTGCTGTGAGACAGGAACCCGTCAGGTGGGCGGAGAGAAGATTGAGAGACGTGAGGTGGGTCATCGAACCTGAGAAACTTAGCCACAAGTGTGAGAGGTAGTGAATATAACAATCAGGGAAATATATAGACTTGGCAGCCAAAATTGTTGTGTACTTTCTTTAGATACTGTGTGTGATAAGGTGAAAGACGTGACTAGATAGAGTGTAAATGTCTATTTGTTTGTCTGTGATGAATGTGTGCACGTGCGTGCTGCTGCACATGCGCGAGTGTGTGTCTGTTCTGAGTTTGAGTAAAATCCTGAAGCTGATGAGATTGCATCTATATGTCGTCTGCAAATTATTCTGATGTCTTTTTATCTGCCATGTCTCTAAAACACACTGTTCCTCTCAACCTTATTCCTACATTCTTTACTAAATTTCCACTTACTGTACTCTGTGATCTGTTTTTTGTTTTTTTTTCGTCCAGTACCCAACTAAAGTGATCCCCTGTGTCCTAAAACAGCCTGTCTTACAAATACTTTCAGTAGGAGCATGATTCGGGCTGTGATTACTAAGCAGGGATATGAGGAACCGGCTGTCCCAAGCTTTGGCCTTCTAACCCCCTGGGAATGGGAGGAAAGGCAGTGGGCCGAGACCGGACCCTGATACACTACATGGCAGAGTGGAGGCAAAGCTAATCCATTGGCCTGGATTTAAGTGGATCTTCCCTGGGAACATCCCCAGCCCCGCTTGCCTAATCCTTACTAAACACAGAGCTCACTTACTCTGATAGGACACCTGCTGCTCGTCATGCAGCCAATGGCATGCAGGCGAAATGATGGGGTGCTGACTGTCTCCAGCTCTCTCTCTCACACACACTCTCTCTCTCAATACACACAAACACACACACAAAGCAGAACAATGAAGGATGGGTTTTGCTTTTGGCAGGACTTTCAATATATTGCACAACCATGAAGGAAGATGGAGGGAATGAAAAATGATACAGAAGTGTGTGTGTGTGTGTGTGTGTGTGTGGACAAGTTTTTAGTTCCTTGCGAAGGCCCAATTGTCCCTTAAAAGACATTAAAACACTGGTCTCATTTTTGTGAGGACATTTTGTTTGTGAGGACCGCTCACATAAAGGAACGGTGCCTTTATAGAAAAATGCCAGCATTTCTTTGGGAGTATAAATCTAAAGGAGTGAAGATTTGGTGAGAGTAAGGTTAGGGCTAATATTAGCTGTAAATGTGCTACTATTTAGATCTTTATGGGAGTAATTATGAGAGTCAGTGGAAATACATCACAATAAAAAACAAGGTTTGTTATATGTAAAGAGACAAGGCAGGCAGATCTTAAGCCAAAAAAGGTGAGGGCTTATGAAATATAAACACATGGGTCCCACTGCGTTTTGTAAAGAAGTCACTGAATTTTACAAACACAACATTGAAAAAACAAGACAAAACATAGAACAATGATGTCTCTAATAAATATTAAAAAATGCTGAGCTCCTGGATGAATTATTTTATAATGAATGAGTACAGTGAGCTGTATTATGACTGTTTATTTAGCTACAGCATACCCAGAATTACAGTATATTCTTCATTCTGTCATTGTGACTTTGTTAGAAACAGCTGACAGTTGTGGAAAGTATAGGCACTGCTTTGATACCTGAAAAGGAAACTATAAATC
Organism: Distichodus sexfasciatus; assembly: GCA_032718565.1. Lineage (NCBI taxonomy): Eukaryota > Metazoa > Chordata > Actinopteri > Characiformes > Distichodontidae > Distichodus > Distichodus sexfasciatus. Next base: position 5,578,205 of record JAVGVS010000003.1, read on the forward strand.
GCAAAAAGTCACACTAAATTGTAACCATCGAGTAGTGTTGTAGTACACAAGACCGGTCTTGAGACCAGTTTATGAACGTTTCAGTCTTGACTCGGACTGGGCCTTATTTGTACTCGGTCTTGTCATGGACTCAGGATTTTATTTCGAGACTAGCTGAGACTACATCTCTGAGAATATTACTATAAAAACTCTTTGAGACCGATGCAGGGATTTTTCCGTTGTTTATTAATTAGTGTTTTAATAACTAGAATCCCTTTAACTTACAGAAACCTCACACATACCATCTGTTAGAGCCATTTTGGGTGAATATTTAGATTTAATGTTTTGTAGTTGTTTACAGTAGAAAGTAGATGTTTCTGGAATCTTCCATAACTTTCCATGTACAGTGCTACGTAATAGAATTTTATCAATACGTATGCATGTTAAATGTACTACTATGTAACAATAGAAGTAATACGCGCCTTACGTGTCGTAACCTGAAGTTACGTATGATGTAAGAACGTAAAAGCTGTAGTTTCACATAAGAGCTCCGGAGCGCTACAGTTTTTTAACCGTCACGTAACGCCACGTAAAGTATCTTTGTAGTCTTAGGGATTCATTTCTTGTCTGTAAAACCTTGAATTGTAGTAAACAAAAGACGACGAAAGACAACCCAAGACTCAAGACTCTTTTTTGGTACGTGTCGCGTACAAAGACAACTCAAGAGCTCTTAGCAAATGAGAAAGCAAGGATTTGCTCTCACACCATCTGAATCACAAGACTTCGAACTTACCGGACACTATATGAATTCCTCTGTATGTGAAATTATTTCTGAGTAATTCTGTGCACAAAAACTGAAGTAATTCCGTAAAAACGCATTAATTACATTATTCGTGATGTAACCCACGCGTTAGCGCTCGCGATTCCCATATGGAACGGCATCATGTGCAAAAATGTAGTTCTCTTCCAGAAAGGCCAAAAGCAGCCCCCCCCCTTTATAATGTTAGAGAGTAATCAATAAGATCCAGATTGTTTATTCAGATTGATACCAAATTGATAAAGAAGTGTTTTTGCCTGGCACTGACCATATTTTCCTTACAGTTTAAGCCAAAGAATGTTTCTGCATAATAACAACTCTGCTAGTCAATAAACCAGTGAGTTTGGTCTTGATGAGTGTTCTGCCACTGTGGTTTGTTGAGTTTAATATGTGATGTGATCAGTTTGGATAACAGCTTCCAGTGATACGATTTCCTCATTATAGATATGTAACTCATAACACTGCTATAATATTTGCACAATTTTTGCACTGCCGCTACTTATTTGCACAACCATTGAACATTGAATGTATATATCACTGGTCACTTTCTAACTAACTGTATCTGCACAAATTATTGAAAAGTATTGCACAGACTCTGGTTCTCCACTGCTGTTATAATATCTGCACAAACTTAAATGTTAGTCATACTTTTTAAGAGATACTGTTAGTGAGACTTTTTAAACTGTTACTACCCTCATGCACATTCAGTGTAAACGTAGACCTTCCACTTTTGTGGGTAATACTGCATCCAAATTGTCTCTCTTTCTACTTCTATTTCTAGTTCTAGTTGAAAGTTATATTTAATACTCCATTTCTAGTTTAAAATGTATATTTTGTATTCTATTTATATATTGTTTATTCCATGTGCCCTATTTGTTCGTTGTTCCCTATTTCTTGTTGCACTGTTGTCTCGTCTCTCTCTATATCTCTGTAAATGTATATAGCAGAGATGACAATAAAGTTGACTTTGACTTTGAAGAGAGAAATATTGAATAAACATGTTTAATGTTGCTTAGGCTTTGCATATTCCACTTATGTGTCATGGTGTAAAACGTGCATTGGTCCAGGTTCAGTCTCGTTTTCGCCCTGGTTTTGCTCTCATCTCAGTCTCCCTTCAGAGTCTTGGTCTTGTCTCGGTCTCGACACACTCTGGTCTTGGTTGTCTCGGTTTACGTGTCCCCAACTCTACCATCGAGATATGCTGTTTATTTTAATAAGTTGTACTTGGTGTTGAACCCGTTTTTTGTTTACCTTTTTTACGTACAGATAATGTTTTGCTGTATGAAGCGCCTGATAATGGACATATGAGTGTAGATCAATGTTATTTAGCATGTACAATTACTTAGATTGATTTCTCTAGTGACCCCCAGTGGCCAGCATGTTGTAACTACAAAAGTGCAAATCCTTCCTTCATTTATTCTTTGTCTGAACCACTAACACAAATGCAAACATACAAAATGGTTATGTTTGTGTGCCATGGGGCAGGTTTTTAGAAACTGACTGAACTGTAAAAGATATGAAGATCTAGATATTATAAAAGTCAAAGGAGGCTCCTCGCAAAGACTGTGTGTGTGCATGTGCGCGTGTGTGTGTGTGTGTGTGTGTGTGTGTGGGCGGGCGGGTGTGTGTGTGTGTGTGTGTAATTGCTGAGATGAACAAGACTGCCTGCACTTGTGCCAACTGGAGCTGAATGAGAGTTGAGCAGACTAAGGAGTGAATGAGGAGTGGAGGGGTGTGAATGGGGAGCATCAATGAGAAGTGTGTGTGTGGTATGTGTGTGGTTTGTTAGGGGGCAGGAAAGTTGGAAGCACACTGAAGGGAAAATAGTTTGAGCCTCTCCAGGATTCTGGTGTTGCTTCTCTCATAGCAGTGGAAAATCGAAGTGGAGACTTTTTCATAAGATTAATGATCAAAGGTTGGAGCTCTGTGTGTGTGTGTGTGTGTGTGAAAGTGTGTTCATGTGTGATTGTCATTTTCCATTACACAACAAACCTCTGTAAATTTGAGCCAGTGTATTTGCCTTTGCTACAATGAACTCTTATTTACACTGTGTTTAAGTTTTTTATTTTCGTGTTTGTCTGTGTTAGTATCTACGAGAGTATTGTCTGGATCTGACCATTGCGTGTGTGTGTGTATCTTGGCAGGACGGTCATTGCCTGAGGAGATCACATTAAGCTACTGTAAACATCTCTCTGACATACAAGTGTACTGTAATTCAGCCCACACTGTTTATGCTCTTTGCACACCACATCAATCAGAACACTTCCAGCACGAACCACTTCCCAAAATACCATTCTTCACTTAGCAGCCGCTCGCCACTGAAAGCAGGTAAACTACATTAAAGGTCCTGTCAGGCCAACAACTGCTTACACAAAAATGTCTTTTAAAAAGTTGTGTAAAGAAACCATTAATAGTGTGATAATAGCAGCTTATGCTGAGTGCTCATTTTTTAACCCTATCATGTGTTCTTCTTGAGCCTGTTTTTAAAAACTCACCCTGTAAATCCAGTAGCTGCTAAAACATGAAACTTGCTGGTTATTGTTAGTTTGATGTTGATCACAGGTTAAAAACACTGCTTCAGTTTATTAACCAAGCTCATTTTACATTACTCAAACTGTCTTATTTAAGTGAATTTATATGAATGATTATTTGTAATTGTGAACACACCACATCACAGCACACAGTGCACCACATCAAAATGTAATCTCTGCACTTGACCCATCCATGAAGGAGCAGTCGACATCTTTTCTTGCTTGGGAATGGTACCTTGCTCATGAGTACCTCAGTGGTACCTTTACCGGTCCGGGACTTGAACCAGGGACCTTCCAATCACAGGGCCAACTCCCTAACTGTTACGCTACCAACTGCTCCATATATACTTGTATAAAAATAAACATATGAACGAAATAATAAAATATATATATACTGTATATATTAATATGAAGACTAAAATCAATTTTATAGTCCCCACGAATACCTATAAACTTTACTGTCTCAGTGGGGAATTCCCGATTACTCAGTTTGTTAGTTAAACGTCATGCTGCACTTAAATCTAACCTTAACCTCAGTAAAATAGCCAAAAGCAGTTTTTTTCCTTTGGCTACTTTAAACATTTAAAAAACCAAAAATATTTTTGGTTTAAAATACCGAAGGGTACAGTGAAACACACAGTCACATCTTACTATGCTGATGAGGTACTTTTACTGACCCCCTGAACCTAACCTAAAATATTATATTTTATAATATTTACATTTTGGTTCTATCTTAGTTTTTCCTGAAACTTTTTAATAGAAGTATTATTCCTTATGAAGACTGGTCCACATAAAAAATTGTCCTCACAATTCCACAGAAATCAGGCAAAAGCTTGTCCTATCTGTTGGGGGAAACCCCCCACCACACCGTCTAAGCAGGCCTGAGAGGGGGCATTGTGTGGGTATCAGGTGTTGGCGTGACCCAGGCGTGTGATAAGGGCAGGGATCTTTGCAGAGCGAGTGTGTGTGTCAGCTGAGCGTCTGAATGAGCTCCAGCTCGGCTCAGCACAGCCACTCTGCAGTGTGTATGAGGCCTTTCAGCTTGGCCACACACTCCGCTCTCAGCCCGCTGGCCCTGAGGTCTGAGTGGGCAGAACCAGAGCTGTACAACCGGTGACACATCCAGCGTTCAGACAGAGGAACGTTTTGTCTCTTTATGCCATTTTCAGTGTCTGTCCCTGCCTCTCTTTCACTCTCCCCCTCTTTTTCTTTTTCCGTCTCTTCTTATTTCCCTCTCTCTTTCACCCTGTTTTCCATTTTGATAGTCCTGGTTAGGAGCAATAACACTCTTCAAAGTGGAATCCAGAGGGAACAGAAACATTATAGTGGGCTGCGTGTGGTGTGTGTGTATGCATGTGTGTGTTCACACGGTTATAATCAGTGTGTGAAGGGAGTGGCAGTATTGCTGTTTGGGGTGGGGTGCACAATTAAAAATGGAGTTGAAAAAGCCACAAGTAGCCCCCAAACACGCACATACACACTTATATACACACACACACACACTCTTATTTTCTATTCCTCAGGTCTGTACACAGCTTAACTCTTCCCCTCCGTTTTTTTTGCATGTGTTCCGTGTCAGGATTTTTTTGTCTGGCCTCAAGAGAACCTAAGCAAGAAAAAAGAATGCTGTCACACCCCCTTCCCCAGCTTGTGTATTTCCACCATAATGCCACACTTTTCTTTGCTGACACTCGTGTGAGTCTATTTGCAGTAACTTTCCCTGCCGTAGTACGTTCTGTTTGTCTAACTCTGCCCATGTTTGGTGTTCCATTCCCTCATAACCTTTCCTCTTCTCTGACTCAATTAGTGCAGTGGTCAGATGTGAACTTTTAAACGCTTTATCCTTCATCGCCGCTCAGGCTCAAATCGTCCACAGTGGAAACATGAGTGAGTTACATCAACTTTTCCAGGTGTACTAGCAAAGAGGAAATTTGCAATTTTAACACAGGACATTTCCTTAAAGCTCTGCATTTCTTCTGTAACTACACTTCAGAGCTGTGTAATAGATATTTTATATATTTTAAAGTATATTTTAAAGTAAATTTAAAAGAGGAAATTTGCAATTTCAATGGATATTTGCCTAAAAGTTCACTTCAAACTTAATGGCAGTTAAAAAAATGTTTTTAAAGATTTAATTTTAAAATATTTCTGTTATATATAAATAATAGCACAAATAATTAAATATATATGATGTTATTTACCATGAAATGTATAATCTCTTGTTTTACATCGATTAAAAATTTATTAATTAATTTATAGTTGTTAGTATATGATGTCAGTAAATTAACACCTGTGTATCCTTTCACAGATGCAATGTCATCTTTCTCCAAAGGTTTTTGGGTATTTGGCTTTTAAAAATACTTATATCATTTGAATAGATAAACGGGCTAAATAAGTACTCAACTGCTTATATTTAGATATAAGTGACTGAACATCTGATCATCTGATCAAGTTCTTAGTGTATTTTTTTTTCCACCGCCGCACTTGACATCCGCAGTTGGCCGCTGTTCACTGATACCTGCTCACTCAGGCATTGAGTCCATTCAGTGGCGTGTGAGTTATTGAATCTGTCTCAGATAATCTCCTCACACAGACCTTCACACTGGTGCAGAGTGGCAAGTGAAGGCTCACACAGTGGTGTGAACGTTGAATAAACGTTAAAGGCTGCCGTCGGCACTAAGCTTCTCGTAACGTTGTGGCTTTCCTGTCCGCTTCAGCTGTTACGGCAGGAACCGGAGCTTTTCCCAAACATGTGGTCTCAGCTGGAGCATCCAAACACAAGACTATGGCTTAGACTAACAAGCCGGTCCTGCTTTTACCATGAGCCCAGGACTGAGCACAGCCGTTACGGTGGAACGAGCTCCTCCCGAGCAGCAGAACACTGGCCCTCATTCACGCGCTGCCCACTCCACCACAGGGCGACATCACAGGGCACTAATAGACGCGGGGTTAGAAGGAGGCCATTGAAATGGAGCCGTAGGTCACTGCTATTTTTATAAACATTACTTTGCAGATTTTTTTAGTGGCCTGACCACATATCCTGTAATTTTAGCCCACCTTCATGTGTAGATACACACACACACCCCTTCCGTACGCTAAACACTGTCAGAGGCTGGAGTACAGCCCACTTCCTGCTGTATCAGGTGAGAGGTTGAGCCGGGAGTCTGAACCAGACCTTGCTTACCTGGTTCTAATCAACAGTGAAAACACTTTCAATAGGCAAAAGGTGAAAACTCTCGGAACCTTTTTTAAAGTTAATTTCTCCACTCTAAAAGGCTCAATTAAATATGAAGTGCAGTCAGAAGTAGGTTTGTTTAAACCAGAAAATTCCAATTACATTTACATCACTTGTCATATCCAGTGCAACTTACATTTTCTAATTACGGGGGTCTTTGCTCAGGGGTCCAATGGTGATAATGCTGGAGGTAGGTTAGAGCCAGAATCCAACCCACAATCTCTAGGTGAGTAGTGAGTTTATAGCAATCATGTATTTAACTTATTAGATTTGTAATAGTAACATATATGCAATATTATTGCTTTTTAGTTCTTCAGTTCAGCATTTGAGGGTTAATAAAGAGTGCAGAGTGTTATATAATCTTCTGTATATATATATATATGTATAAAGTTACTCCAGGGAGTCTGTCCCTGTAAGTAGGAAACGTAAGACACTCTTGCATACATGCAAGTTTAACATAAAAATGCATTTAAATAAGAAGAGATTGGTCTGATTATATTTAATATTTCAGTCTTGGTAGTTATTGATGAAATTCAGCCGCACAAAAGAATCCTTCACAGCCTCCGCCGCAGCCGCTCTGAGGCAGGTTTATAAAGCGCTCACGTCTCTGCCGTAACCTCCTCCTCCCACCAGCTGCATTTCTTCAACTCACGTCCCTTTAGCCAACAGCAACATCCTCCCTCCCCTCCTGCGCTGTGCTTCTCACCTTACCTTCTCTCTATCTCCCCCAAACTCCCTCCCTCTCTCACTCACTAGCCCTCTGGAGAGTTTCCAGGTCGACCACTCCCAGCTCCACACAGCAACTTCGTACAGCATTTGCGTAGGTTTGTGTTCAGTCATATTTGGAGATCTTACGGATCCTGCATCGAAACTAAGAGGTCAAATCCAGTGCGTTACTCGTCAGAGAGGGAGGGAAGGTTTATGGAGGGATGGAGAGAGATTGTTCCACTGACAGTCTAAACAAATTCTCCACACGTAACACCCAGCAAAGGCCCCAGAAGTGCACCTATAGCTATAGGAAGACATTTTATTAGCATCTCACTGATCTTAGTTCAGAAGGTCTCAGTGCCTCGGCAGAATTTCAGCTTTCTGAAGTTCAAACGTATTGCACCAGTAACTAGCAACTCTTTTCTTACTCTTTTCTTAGAAGGCATTCATCTGAGTCCAGGGTCTTGTTTGTGACAAGTGCAGGGAGGAGGCCTAACATCTCACTGAGTGAAGGCTTGTTGGGGACGTTTCCCGAAGGCTGTCTGTCCTGTGCTGGAAAAAAACCTTGCCATTGATTTGGGAAGATATGTGTTTCGGGTGAGAAATGATACTGGATGTCTGGCATTATCTGGTCTGGGATTTTTTGCTGCACTTGTAGCTCTGATTAATGGGACCTTCGGATAGCAAAGTGGGTCAGATATGTGTCACCTGCCAGCTTGCAGTCACAATGCTGACTCAGGCACTCCCACTCACAGAAGAGCCTGCTGGAGACAGCAGCCTGATTGGATCACTGCTGGCAAATAAACACTGTGTACAAAGCAACAAAACACATGGTGGCTGAATCCTGCCCAACTTTCATAACGATGTATGCTTCCCCAACACCAGGCTTCCACTAGAGACATTGTTCGGTTTCACCACCTGCATAGTCTCAGTTTTGTTGAAATGATGTCACATGCCACATGCTCAGTCTTCTTTTCGAGAAGGAGGGCAACTGAACAAGGAGTACTGTCCATCGTCTTAATCTGATCCATAAATCAGCATTTTTTAAAACCTTCAAAATAGTGTTGGTGTCAAACCACTTTTAACTAGTTAAAATATACAATGGTCTATGCTGTTTCTGAAGAGAGGCTGGAGTAGAAACCTCCAGCTTGAAATGGTCAAATTTCAGATATTTTTGTTTTGAGATTTAATTTTTGTTGAAAATAGCTAAAACACAATAACCCTTTCATACTCGTTCATTTGTTTCACTTGTCAACACAAAAACTGGAAAACAGCTTTTTTCTGCCAAACACAGTAAGTCCTCATTAATCCATCTGATGGGGCCAGAAACCAAATCAAGTCAGAAAGCTTTAAAGCAGGCCAGTGGTAGTGCCGTGCTTCTCTCATGCCACACAAAGCCTTTTAAGGCCCAAACTCTGCCAGGTCTGCCAGGCAGTAATTTGCTTCAGTATAAAAAAGCAGAAGCAAGAGGACTTCTGCATTTTGTTCCACACCGTGATTTTGGGAGGTTTTGGCCTGGTGTTGTGGACTGGAGAGATGTGTGGCTATGTTACTTAGACATGTTTCTCTTTGTCTGTGCTCTAGTTCTATTGAGTGTCCATTAAGAAAGCAGATGATATGGCTAATGAGATAATCAGGTTATTTTATTATGCTGCATGGATGGTTTGATGGATTAAAATAGTGACTAAAATTTATTCCAGAAACGGGGCTGTCTTGGGGGTTTGCTGGGGCTGCTTCTGTACTGTACAAGCATGAAGAAGTGCTTACATATTATTATTGTCCTCCAGCAGTCATCCATCACTGTCAGGGTTGCTGAATAGTTTGCATAGACATTTGACTCAATTACAAAAAAAAACAAAAAAAAAGACATGCTCTTGATTGTTGAGACATTATTTTGCCAGGGTCACAACATATGACGTCACCCAAAGATTTTGGGACTTGCTGAAAGGTGCTTATTTTGTTTTTAGATATGAAATCAGTGATATTTATAGAACTCAAGGTCAGGCTGCATTTCAGAAGGATATCATTTAACTCTAGCATGACATATCTGGAGAGAAAAAGCTTGATTTGCTCATTGAGAATCACATTATAGATGAATATCCTGGGGCACAGTGAAGCCTTGTCTTTAATAACTGAAACTACTGGCACGTCATGTTATTGAGCGATGTGACTCGGACATTATTGACTTTGCTATTATTGTATTTTCTGAGGTTCTGCCAAGGAGTTAGAGTTGGCTCTGACCCTCAGCCCTCCTCTATTTCCCTGCTGGACTCGGATCTCCCTCTGGATGAGACCAGTTGATAAAGAATGTAAAGATCCAGTGAACCTTAACCTTTATAGATTAGTGAATAGGAGCTGTCAGCGCCTCTCATCTCCATTTTCAGTGACAGCACTGCATCGAGTTTAATGAGCTCTGCATGCGCGCGCACACACACACACACACACACACACACACACACACACACACATGCACACACGCACACCTCTACACTAACCGTCATGGATTTCAGAAATAGACTTCATTTCACACTAGCACATTGTGTAATACTATTTACCTTCATTTTGACTAAACCTGACAGCTGTTCAAAATCCCTGTGTTTTGTGAAACCCGGCAAATTGAAGAGGACCCAAATGATTTAACACAATCACATATGCTACAGTATGTCCGCATCATCTCAAAGGGTTTTTGTAGTTTCCATCATACAAGGTCACAGTGCAGCTAAGTTTGTGTAACTAGAATTTTGAATTTGACATCGTTGGAGAAGTGGTCATCACTGTCAGTTATAATAATGAAAAAAATAAGCAGCATGTCTGTTTATGAATGAACACTGCACATGACCTACCACATGGCTTCACAATATGTTTAGCACTGGATTCAACAGTATAGTGTAGATAAAAAAGAGTTTTAAAAATGAAAGGATAATTCTTTTTAAATATCTCAGTATAAGCACTGTGATGCATCCCGATGCATGTCTTTTCACATGTAACTGTACATGAAATGATTCCAGTTGATATACAGTAGGAAAAAAAAGATAAATGTGTAATTATATTTTATTTTGGCACTGACAAGACAGAAAACACTAATAAGTATTCCTGACGATGAGTACTATTAGATCTCTACGAAGCCACTATCCCATATCTCTAAATCTTCCAGATATTCAATAAATAGAGTTAACTTGACTGAGCGGTTAGAATACGCACAGAAAAAGCACACAGTTAAGAACTTGGACAAAATATTTTCTTTATTCTGCAAGAGAAATGAATATTGTGGAGTTCCATTGAGAATATACATGAGTTCATCTCATAACAAATGGAGAGTCTACAACCAATACAAACTATTGTAACGGATACAATAAAGTATGGTGGAAAACATAACAGAAATATCAAGAAGCCTGTAGCAAGGATGATATTCAAATACTGAGAAGGAGGTTTTTCTACACTAGTCATTCTCCAGAAATTGTGAACAAATGGAGATGCTGTCTTATGTCTGATAATCAACATGTAGTACTGGTAATGGAGACCAGGCAGCTAGCGGAATAGTACACCGGGACTGTGCAGGCGTAAAGAGGGCCGACGCTAAGAATAAAAACTAAACAGGGTAATGAGTAAGATTTCATTCATTTTAACCACATTACTGTATTTGTGTGAAATAGTGAGTTAAGATTACGACAGTACTGAATTGTCGTACATGGTTAGTTTATTGCTCAAGCTGAGTCTAGAAAAGTACAATAAAGAACACACTGCTGGTGTCGGGCAAACCTTTAAGAAAGAGAGTTTGACTTTAAAGTTTTATTAATGGGTTGCCTGGATTAGCAGTAATATGGTAATAGGTCATGTCATGGAGACATGAAAACCTGAAATCTTCTGAACTGAACCATTGATTGGTTTACTATTGCTGTCACTGGCCCTCATTCTCAGTATTTAAGAACAATATCATTTTTGCATTGTCCACTGAAACACAGGGTTCAAACTTATTTCAGCTGAAAAAAAAAAAGCGGTGTTTTTATAAGCTATATCAAAATTTATATCTGACTACACCATAAACAGACAAATAACAGTTCTCGTTTCAACATTTTTTTCTTTTCAACTTTTTTGTTTTTTACACAAAACAACAGTCAAGAGTACCAAAGAAGCATGCTGGGTTTGTACGTATGTCAAAGTGGGAGGGAGAGTGAGGTTTTTTTTTTCCTCTTTTTCTTTCTTTTTTCCATTTCTTTTCAGTTTTTTTTCTTCATTTTTATAAATATTTTTTTAACAAGAAGCTTTACTCCATTAAGCTGTGCTGGGTGTCAATATGTGACAGCAGTGGTAAGAACATAAAAGACTCCCAATGAGAATCACAACATATTCAAACCTGACTGCAAATAAAACTTTGCAGAACTGCACACAACGGGCAAGAAAAACAAGACATCGTTAACAGTCCTGGAATAACCTAAGCCTGGTCTTCTAATCACACCCGCCTCAGAAAACTCAGACTGGTACAGGTGAGTGGAGAAGGTCATTTTGGTTCATGCCCAAACCCTGTGAGCTTGTGAAGTAATGCACCATTGATCTATTTCTTTACCTTAAAATCTGTTTGTTTCCCCTTCCCAGTCCCACGTCAATACATAAATGCACAGGCATTTTTTTTCTTCTCCGAGTAAACATCTTTCATACGAACCCCAATGCAATGCTTTTCCCTGAAACCTTTAGGAAAGAAAAAAAAAAAAACATGAAATATTGCATGCTTTGCGGACTGTATGACCAAACAAAAAAATAATGCTGCTTTCTGTCCTGCAGAGTATGCTCGCTTTTCATTTTTGAGACAGACCACAAATTATCAGGGGCACTACTCTTACAAATCCTCAAAGGAGGGAAAATAACGCCTCCAGCTAGGCCGATCATGTGAATTTACGTTCTGGAAAGAAAGTGAGACAAACTCTAGATTCTGTTGGTGTGAGGTGTGTCAGTGACTGAACAGTCAAATTTCAGTTAACAATAAAACAAATTAAAATAAAGATGGCACACAGAAAACTATTCAAGCACTTCCTACTATGTGGGGCAGAAAGCTATTAACTGTTAACAGATCCACCTCAGGTGTGGTCTGGATACCGCTTAAGTGGTGAAGGTTTCCCACTTGATTTGTGCAAAGTAATTTTGAACAGTTTGTTTTAAATGGCAAATATTTACCTTATGACTATCATGACTCAAACACACAAACAATGTCTGACTCTTCGAGAATCTGATCACATAACCCCATTTACCATATTGAAAGTTAATTTGTCGGACAACTGCGGACCTAATAATGGCAGTCCAGACATGACATCAGCTTCTGTTTGCATTGGAAGCAAGGCAATGGATAAACCTCTAAACTATCCCTAGCTATGTGGAAAATAAAAACCCAACTAAAATCTTTGGTCTCAATGCCTGGGAAACAGTAACAATAAAGGAAAAACAACCATAACAACCCGGCTCAAACAAATTCAACCAATGTCTTGTATGAACATACTAGAAGTTGTATAACAAACATGTCTCTTGCCAGTCTCGTATGTTATTCTAAAAAAGTCTCTTCAAATATGATGTGTGCAATATTGGACAGCAGGATCCAATAAACAGTCATATTCTTGTTAAGGAAAAAAAGCAACACTTGAATTCTGTCTCTGAATAACGTGTCTACACATAATTCAAACTCAATCAACTCCTGTCATAAAAGGGATTTCCTCTTCTTTAATATATGTATATATGCTATATAAAGACATTCAACAGTGAGCAATGCTATAGTTCAAGTAATAGAGAGAGAACCCCGCAGGGGCCCAGGTTAAACAAAAACCAAACAATCTGGATCTGTAAAGAAGGAAGGAAGTGGGGAAAGAAAACAAGAAGCTACACAGAACTAAACTCTAATGTTTAAAAATGAAAATGGAAACACTATAAATATATCAACAAGGTTGCCATTATTCTGATGGAGATGTGATTCTGAAGAGGAAATGAAACTATCGGTGACCTCTCATGGTTAAGTAAAAGTCCAAAAGTGATGCGAAAGGGCCAGACAGAACAGTCATTCTCTGCCTATGAGCTCCAGGCTCCCATTGTGCACTGGATAGAAGCTGTGGTGCTCTTTCCCCAGCCAATTAAGCCTGACCAAGAGTCGCAGGATTGAGGAGAGCCCTACCGCTCTTGTGGCAGTTGTCATGGTGAATGGCTGAGGAAGGACTGAAATGAAGAGGACGGAGGAGAGGCGAAAAAATAACCTATTCTTCAATATCTGGCCGACTTCAAGCCAAAAGCCCTGAGGACATGTGGCCTCCATCAAGGACTGGCGGTTCTAAAGGAGCCTGAAGTCGGTCTTATCTTGAAGCGAGAGGGGTGGGGGTGGGGGTGGGGGGGTGAGACAGATAAAGTACTTTGCAGGAAAACCGGCTTCATGAGACATGAAACAAGGACATTTTCCGAGAAAAGTTGCCAAACAAAATCATGACCTTCCTGTCTTTTCAGCCTGCGTGTTGATGATGGTCAGTCTGACCCGAAAGCACCGGCAAACGACTGACCCTGTAAGTGAAGCTAAGACCACAGCTCTCTTTGCGCCCTTTTTCGCTTTGTTCGAACTTGTGGACTGAGCAGTAAAACAAGAAAGAGGGAAGAATACTCTCTGTGCACTTGACCATATTTGTACATAAAGTGGTGAACTAAAGATCACGACCTCTGTGTAGTGAAGTGTAGTACACAGTTACACAGGGTACAATATTACGTGTGGATGTAGCCACAATGCATAGTACTAGTACAGGAGTAACAGGCAAGTTTGGCTCCTTCACTTGTGTGTAAAAAGCAAGAGAAATGCTTCAACAAACTCTGGAAAATAGACAAAATAGACAACTCTGGAACCAGCAGCTGCCCTGTGCTTGTTAAAAGGCAGTAAATCCGCCTGTTGTTAAAGCATCTGTCAGCAGTGGCCTTAAAACTGGAGCCTGGATTACGCAGGAGTGAAAAACTGCAGTTTCAGACAATCTAAAGCGATAAAAGCGTCAGAGCCGGCCAACGGATACCCTGAACGCGGCTGTCTGAGCATCCCAACTCCAGTGCTACCAGGGAGAGATGTAACCCATGTAGTCTAACAGAACATTGTGCATAATCTCTGTGAAATTGTCCACTGAATTCTTTAAAAAAGATTTTATTGTGCGACATGAAAACCAACAGGTAGCCAAAACCGTCAAATGTTGTCTTTCTTATGACCAAGACTGCATCCACCAGATATAAGGAGAATCACCAAGCAGAAAGAGAAGCATTTTCAACAGGAAAAAACCAAACTAACTTAAGTCAAACGGGTCCTGGAGCATGTGATTATTGCTCACCGGTGCCTCCGAGCTTACTTTGTGGATCTCCGTTACAGCTCTAACCTACTGTCAGTACACGCTGGATTGCACTTCCTTCAAGTCTTCATCGTCTAAAGCATGATTTTTCTCATTACTGAGCCTCTGCTTCTGCTTGTTGTGCACCATGTAAGTCAAAGCTTATTTTCTGAATGTTCGGTTAACAAATACAAAAGTCCAAGCTTTTTTTTTTTTTTTTTTAAACAGACATTAGCATATAGATTCTGTTTTAAAACCACACATCAAATAGTGTTTCCGGTTTTCGTTTTCTAGTTTTGATCACTTTTTTCTTCTTTATTTTGGTGTATAAAACGTGCAGCTGTAGTTAGTATTTTCCTTATTAGTTAAGTGCTTCATAATAACAGTATCTGTGCATGCGATTTGGAAAGGAAAACCTCACAAAGCGCCTCAGCACAGTACGTAGGGCCGAACTCTATTTTATGTGTGGTTAGCATACAAGTTTTACCAGAAGCGTTAGCTTTCCTGTCACTCTCTTTAAAACAAGTCAACAGAAGAAGAAAAAGAAAACAAAACGGGACTTCTTCCCTATACCAACTTTGGTCTCTGTACTGGACTGTAACAACTTTACTGCTTGGAAAAAGGACTGATAATAATAATAATAATAATAATAATAATCAGATCCAGAAAAAAAGAACAGTTCTCCTCTATTGATTTAAAAGCAAGCTTTTTTAAGACTACAACACATTTTCAGTTGTGCCCCCTCAGCCCCCACCCCCCTGTTCTGTCCCCTTCTATCCCATAATCCCTTGTTCAGCAGCAGTCACTGTGAGAAACACTCTGGAAAGTGTCAGGCGCTCATTTGCTACATAGACTTTGCTTATTCCACACACATACAAAGAGAGTGTGAGAGAGAGAAAAAGACAGAAAGAGAGAGAGGAGAAACAAATATATATTTCCTGCCTTGTCTTTAGTAAAGAAGGTGGAGACAAAACAAAAAAAGAATTAAAAAAGCACAAATGAATGACAGTGGGAAGGGGAGAAAAGTTTCAAATGGAGCGTGTAAAAAAGTCCCAGCTGGAGTTTAGGTAGCAGCGCGGGTCACCTGAAACTCGCCTCTTCTGCTTCCTTCTGTTTTTGTTTGTTTTTTAATCTTTTTCTTTTCACATTCACAAACATTTAAATCTTCCTTGTGCAAATCAAGCAGTCTTTAGAAAGAATGCCCTCCAAATTGTTCTAGTAAAAATATAGAACTCCAAGGTGGCTGACGTGTGTGTTGCAGCAAGTGTCTGTTGCCGTGTTCTGTGTGTATCTGTGTGTGTCTCTTTTCTTTTTCGTGACGGTGCGTTTTCCGTTGGGTGTGTTAGGTAGGTGTGTTTGGGTGGGCAAAGCCTCATCTGCGGGGGCCTGAGGGCATCTGTGCGTACACAGGGTAGGCCAGCCGCACGTTGAGTGAGTCGTTGTGCTGGACCAGTGAGGTCTGGTGATAGTGCAGAACAAGGTCTTTCAGAGTGCTGTACAGGTTGTATGGCTCGGCGAAGCCGTAGCCGCGGGGCGTGCTGTAGATCACACAGTGCTTCACCTCACCTTCAACACTACGGAGAGACAAAAAAAACAGTCACATCAGTTCAGAAAAACCACATCAAAAAAAGGAGATACAAATAAGTTAGAGTCTGTTATTCTTTCCAAGCAGCTGACTTGATCATGCAGGGCCTAGATAATCCGAGCAACAAAGCAATTTCAATCAATTCAGCTCTCTGGTTTTGTCATGTGACAACAGACGTGGTAGAATGCGTTTAAGGAGACACTATATAAGAAGTAAAATATAAGAGAAAAATGTAAGAAGTACTATCATAATTTCAAAAGTAATCAAAATATCTGAGACAGGCCAGATTTGTTGATTTGAGATTCTGAAGGTCAGTTCTGGTTAATTCCCCAGCCCTTTGCCTAAACAGTGCAGAAGGCCAAAAGCTACTCACACTACGGAGCAGGCGTAGCAGCCCTTCTTGCTGCTCTCCCGGATGAGGAAGGCTCCATCCGGCTTGCCCAGTAGGAGGTCTTCGGCTTGCGTGCGTTTTAAGTCTCCAACAAACCAACTCTTCTCGTCGTAGTGTGGCAAGTTCTCGTCCTCTTCACTCACAAAGTAAGCGCTGAAACAATGATGGAAAGTAACAGGCCAAGATGTTTCTTTCAGATAACAGAACAAAAACTAAGCTGGTGAAGCATATCTGAGCTTTTAGTGCCAGCTCTAGAAACACTCCACATTATGTCAGTTGAGAAGAGGCATGCAGGAAAACAAGAAAGTGGAAACTGGAGGTAGGAAAAAAACGAAACTTACTCATCTGCGTTCTCGTTTTTGATGCCCAGCCAGTCGTTAATTCGTTTCTGACGCACACCTTTGTGATTAAGCCAGCTGCAAGAAAGGAAGAAAGAAGACGTTGGCGAGGATATGACTCACATGTGCAGCTCGACCTGGACTACGTGCAACAGAAACCCACTTACACAAGATATTGGTCTCTAATTTTCCTCAGCTGGATGAGATCCGGCTTTAAGCTGTTCATTTTCTTGTCCGTCTCCCTGTTGTCCAAGGCTTGCGTCTTCAGGTCCTGCTCCAGGCGGATCTTGCTGTCGTGGATCTCGCCCAGGCGGGACTTCAGTTTGGCGTAATTCATCATGATCCTGGTAGGAAAAAGAAAAAGAGTTTTAAGCACGACACTGGACCAGTAGAGACTACTGAGAGGATGGAGGGTGACCTCTACCGGAGCTCTGACTATTAGGACTGATTTCCCTAGCCGAGCGCACCTTTCGATTTCTTTGTCGTTGCCCTCTCTGCGGAAGCGTTCGATATACTCCTTGCTGTAGCGCTCTTGTGTGTGACACTGCTCTTCGAAGATCTTGATGGTTTCATTGAAGGCCTCTATCGCAGTTCGCTTCATCTGAATCTCCTGCAATCGAAGGCAAAGCGAAATCCATCAGCTCAATGCCAGCACTTCTGCAAATCTGTCCTTTCCAATTGATTTGCTGGTTAATTAGGGAACAAAGAGTCTTTCCGTGGTTAAACTATTTGCTTTATATTTCCTTCTGCACAGTTTGTAGGTTTTGCATTTGCATTTAAACAATTTAGTTGTTTACATTATTCACCTCATAGGCCTTATTCACCAACCATTCTTATAAAGAAATTTGTTCTTAAAACCCACCAACATTCACCAATGTTTTCTTAATTTTTAGATTTGTTCTTAGGTAAAAACCAATGGAGTTTTTCCAATTCTAGTCTCAATTCTTATATAGCGCTGTTTAACAACATTCTGAGGCGACAGTGGCAAGGAAAAACCTGCTCTAGCAGCAAGAAACCTTGAGAGGAACCAAAATTAGGAAGAGGACCCCATCCTCCTCTGGGAGACCAGGGTGTGTGAACATTTAATACACAAGTTAACACTGCTTCTGTAATTATTTTCTTATGTTCTTTTTACCTGTGATGTCTTTGTGTACTCCTCATACAGTCGGTCGTACTCTTTACTCTTCTCCTGATATTGATTGTGATATTCCTGGAGTTTCTTTCCCACAGCGTCAATGTTGTCTTCTTTTACCAGTTGATCCTACGAAATGGTGAAGGAGTTATTACTGATACCAGGAGCTAAAAGTGTTTAAGAAAAAAAAAAAAACTACTTGCTGTGCAACATGATATGGATTTTGCTTCCACACTGGAACTCAATTTTTTCTTCTTCTAGCAATCATTAATAAAAATCCCTGAACCCCACAGTGCCTCTGGAGGACATGTTCTGTGAGTGTGGAACCCCCTAAATAATGAGCACCTGAGTGCCTGAGACATACAAGTACATGGGGAGGGCAGAGAGAGAGAAAAGATGGGGGAGCACCAATAAATGCCTGGATGGCCTTTCGACATTGTGGATGTGTGCAATTATTTACGGAGTGTGCTGCACTGGCAAATAAGCACAGTAATATTTCATGCCCCAAACATCCTGCTGCCTCTGCACTTTCACTCGCAACAAGCTGCAGAGTTCATTGAGCAAAACCGACTTCAAAAGCAGGAGGAAGGCGGTGTGTAGGGGCAGAAAGAAAGACAAAGAGACAGTAGGTTGCGTTTACCTGCTGGAAGCGGGAGATGGGGTACATGAGCTTGACGTCCAGTTTCGTGTTGTACTGAGCCAGAGACTCGTGTCTGTAGTGACTGATGAGCTCCACCACCGAGCTAAAGGTTAGCGGGTCCGAGAATCCGTACTTGCCGTCGCGGTGGTAGATCTTAATTAGCTTATTGTTGCCGCCTTTCCTAAAGGACAGATCGATCCATGTTAGAAGACAAATTTATTCACACCGATTGTTCAGTAAAAAGAGGAATCACAGCATAAAGCCACTATTTAAGTATCCGTTAACCTAAGAGTTAGAGTGTAGTCTCCCTGCATCTTCGTAGAGGCGTCCCGTACCAGGAAGGTCCCGTCTGGCATGTCTCGCAGTTTATCGTTCACCTCCTCCCTGCAAAACAAAAAAGGAAGGAAGAAGAAGGATGAGAAAAGAGCTGGGTTAGAGAGCAGACATTAAGATCTTCCTCAGACGACTCAGCAATTATGGGTAAATGTGAGTTTCAGGCCCCAGCTCTGGAAAGGGCACCGAACAGGATCTCCCACTGCCTTTCCCCCCAGTCACATGTCTGTGTTTGGTCTGGCAGAGGCCAGAGGCACCAGCCTGTGACCGCGCTGGTTGTTGCTGCCGTCTGAGAGTGAACGAGACATCTCGAAGCGGTTTACCTTCTTTAACCCTGTCTCGAACTGACACGTGCTAGCTGCCTTTTTCCCGTCTTTACAGTCTGCTGAATCAGACATGTCTAGACTGGAGGTCTCGCCTTGTCTTTTCCTCTCTCACCCAGTCTTGTCAGAGAGATGAGCACCGTCATACTAGAGTTAGTCTTTACCTCAGAAACAAGCTAGAGCAAGCTAAAAATACTCTGAGGTCAGTCTGTGTCCAGCTCAAGAATAGTAGGGTGAAGGAAAGACCATTTTGAACTGTCTGGAGGGGAGAATGAACACTGATATTGCTGCACATTTCAGACAGCAACCCTGGTGTTGGGGGCTGTCTTATTTGAGAGGTTAATGCACGTGAACAGGGCAAGCATCAAATAATTTTAATAATCAGAGCATGAAGCACAACCCTGGGCCGAAACACAGACAGGCTGTGTGTGTGATGAAGATGGCAGAGAACTGCTGTTTGGTAAAATGACAATACCACATTTTACTCAGCACTGCCAAAGTAAAATAAAAGTGGAAACCTCAAATCATGTTGCTGGCGTCATTCAGAATTAAAATAATTTTAAAAATCCTGAATATGCATGTTGTGTAAATTAAGATTTAAAGCAGACAAAACAAGGCCTACCCTCAGAAGATCCAATATCGGCTGCCAAATCTAAATGTAAGGTTTGCAGATTTACTCTAGACAAACTCGCAACTTACTCAAGTGCACCCGCTACTTACTAGTTTTTCCACTGAAACACCTCAGAGAACAGCAAGGACCTCAGGTCAAGCTAAAAGAGGATCCCAGCTTGCACAGGGGGGAAACCTTCTTTGTTGCAGTGGGCACCGAGAGGAATTTGAAGTGGGCTCAGATGTCTGGCCGATTCTTAGAGTACCTCAGCAGCATTTGTACACGGTCGACATCAAACGGGCCTAAAGTCGGTCACTAAGCAGCACTCTAATCTGCTAAAACCTGAGCGTTTTATGGGCTCGCTTGGAATTGGGCCGGGCTGCTTGACATTTTGGAGATTTATACTCTTCTATCCCTTTGCCCTATCTGACTAAAATGCAGCCCCCATTTCACCGCTCCCTCCTTCCTTCGTTCTCTCAGATGTCCTCCCCCTAGCTCCCTCTCACGCTGCACCTTTAATCTACAACAGCTACTGAGAAGCCGTGACTCCAAAAGAGGGTTAGGAGAGAGGAAAGAACTATTTTACTAGCTCATGGAAAAAAACTAGTATCCACAGCTATATCCCGCATGATGGCTTTCTGCTAAACCACTTTCAATACATAGAGGCGGGTCTTGTAGTCTGGCAACCGAGCGCGAGAAAGATGAGGGCGGGATGAAGAGCGTGACGCAGCAATGTGCTGAACGACTGGCCCTGGGTGATCTTAGCCCCAACATGATGGGGGAGATCAGGAGGTGTGGAGGACGAACGAAGGAGGTAGCAGACAGAACTGGATCGTTTCCTCCTTGCGCAGAGAGAAGCTTGTAAACCCAGGGAGCCTTTTATCCTGTCCACAAGGGATCTCATGACTCCACACACACCCATCATCTGACGCCGTCCAAAACACTGACTGGGCGATTAACCACACACTCTACAGATGTGATTTATTCAATGTGCAGATGAGTTCCATCAGTCTGGTTCCGAAACTACAATTCACACTAATTTTATGCACAGGAAGTCAACCAAAACAGCTGCGAAAGGTGCCACAGAACTAAAACTACATCACTTGGTTTAATTTAAAAGAACTTTTGACTAAAAGACTTTATCCGTAGTCTGTTCACCTGCTGAGCAGTCACATTTCCGCCATACAGGCCTCAGAAACTCTACCATACATGGACAAAAGCAACAGAGTAGACAGAGAGGTTGGTAACTTACCGAGATATGTCTCCCCAGTACCACTCAGCTTCCTGCAACGAGTTGCTGCCAGCTTCCTTCACCCCATTACTGTTTACAGGAGTCATGGGTTTGGCCGGCTTGGGAGGAAGAGCTGGAGAAGAGAAAGAAATAAAGGTTTTAATGACATTATAATAAAGCCAAAGAGGATGTTAACAGAGTTCATCACTTTGAAAACAGAACACGAACACACACAAAGGTCTGAATTCGAGTAGTCTGAAAGGAGACAGACATCCTCACCCGCACTGCACCATGTTGTCCCTCACTGATGTGTTTAATTTGTAGTAAATAAAGGCAGTGCAGCTCTCAATGAGTACGTGACTGACTTAGCGTCTTCCCTGTTTTGGCCCAAACACTCAACAGCTGATGCAACCGTTTGAAGTACTCTTTCCCAGACACAAACAAGTGTCAACAAAAGCGGGTGGACATTCACCACGTCCATGCATCCTGGTGTCATCAAGCTGATGCGTCCCTGGGACAATAAATAGAAAATGAACCAAAACCGACAAGCACAACCTGTTCAACGTAATATCGCCCATGAGAGTTATTTCGATTAATTTTTTATTCTGTTAATACTTAAAAAAGAACTCTCTTAATACTTTCCCCGGTGTGTAACCTTGTTCTGTCCACCGCATTCTATCAAGGGTGCGGTCATATGATTCTGCCCTGCCCCTGTCCAAATATGGCGTAAATATAACTGTTAAATCCTTGTCAGTAAACTATAAAAATCATAATCATAATCAAAGAATAAAATTCAATTAATCGTGATACTGATTTGTGGTCATATCGTCCAGTCGTATGCATCACTGTGTACGTGTAAGATGCTTTGGTGTGTGTATGTATGTGTGTGTGTGTGTCTCCACCAGCCCTATTCTCAGCTTACTCTTCCACACCCATCACCTCCTCCAGAAACATTAAGCTTCTAAAACCTCCAAGCCCAGGGCAATCAATTCAGCGTGCGGCTAAATGAGGCGGCCACAGAACAGGGGCTAACGACATGCAAAGCTGCGATATATTGCCTGATGGAGGGCAATTCCAGTGTAATTATCTTGAGCCAGAGGAGGTATATATTCCACAGGGGTGGAGATCTGTGACCAGCGTTACTTTAAAGATAAAAAAGTCGCCGGCTTACTGCGCTTGCGGTTACGTGTTACTAGACACCCCAGGTGTGTGTATATGTGTAAGATTAAGTTGAGGTGTGTGGTGGCTTTGGCAAACACGGCAAAAACCCAGCCAGGTGCAGCTGGCAAGGAAGAGTTACTGGCTTCAAGGCAGGAAAGAAAAAGCGAAAGCCCGAACGCCGACCGAATTTACAGAGAGTGCAGTGTTCGGCATGGCCCCTTGTGCCAAACCAAACTAAACTTCTCCTGACCCAGTCTGAAGCCTGCCACCGAAAGCCTGACACACAGCACCCCCACATCTTCAACAGACGAGTGTTCTTCAACAGCCGAGAAGCTTTTAAGTGAAACCAGATTCCAGCCGCTTTCGCCCGAAGGATGCTGTGAAAACATGAGTTCTAACAGACTTGTATTGAACGTGGATCACAATATGATATTCAGTAGGGCCTTAAAGATGACTTTTGAAAATCTATGAGTCAGCACGCACACACACACACCTTGCTTTCTTTGTGAGGTACTTTTATTGACTCCCATAATTACAAGATGTAAATAATACTCCAGCTACACACACAGAATCATGCCTGGGGAAATGCTTTGTGAGGTTGGCCGTCTACAAACCGATGAAGAGGGTTGTGAGTTAACACAGGACAGTTATGGAAGAACAGGTGAGGGTTGTTTAAAGACATCTCTGCACTCGTCCATTCTAGAAATCTCTCAACGTGAAGAGAGCGCTCAAGAATGTCAGGACTGCCATGAGCCAGAGCGGAACATCCAATACACTGACGGTCACAAAAATAAAACCAGACAGACACACGCAATGCTCAGTCAGGCCAGGGCATGATTCATCACCGCCTGCAAACTCTGTAACGTCCCGTTTCATAGTGCAACACCAATTTAGCAAACATAAAGGCTCTACTCACATTTTCAAAACTCATAAAAATAAAATGTGTAAATAAAACTTTAAAAAAAACACGGAAATTAAAAAAAAAGGCTGTAGTCCCTTGAAATGTTGCTGTTTAAAACTTACAATGATCACAGTCATTCTTCGTGGTGGGTTAAATCATTTCACTTGAGAGGAAAGGGAGTATGAATGGTTTTCTTTGAGAGCAAGATTAATTAAAAGCAGCGCTGTAGTTTCTGGACCAACGGTGTGTAGACTGGACACAGGGGCAGGCTCGGGGCAGATCAACTCCCACCGGCCAGGAGGCTGTACCTCAGTCCGGTGGGGTGAGCGGCAGGAACCAGTTAAAAAGAAGCTTGCTTAATTGACACATCCCTCGAGCAACCTGAAGTTTTGCAGGTGCAACTACTCTCTTTCTCCCTCCTTCTCTCACACAAACACTCACTCACACACACCCCAATACCTCTCAGTCTCAGAGAGGCACAGGAAGTCAAGTGAGGAAAAGGCACATTTTGTCCTTTGAGAGAGTGAGTGAAAGGCAGGAACAGGGAAAAGTGTGAGAGGGGAAAACTCTCCTGAACGTGGCCGCTCTGTGCACTTCCCTGCCGTCAGAAGCGTTGGAAGTAACAGCAATCACCTGGTAGTGGCCACTTCCAGCAGAGCTGCTTCTGAAAGCAGCCTTTTATGCATCACTTAAGATTTATGGCCCTCTTTTACATCTGTGCTGACACAATAATTACCAGATCAATTATACATCACAGCTCGGGCAACTCTCTTAATGAAGACGCACTTTACTCTGAACACGCAAAAAATACTGAACATCAGGGCTGGGCGATACGACCTCAAATCAATATCACGATTAACTGAACCCTACCTCCATTACGATAAGCAACAATTATTTTGTTTTTGCTTTTTGACCCTTATAGTTCACTGACATGGTTTGTATTGTAAATATGCTCCACTATGAAAGCTGGGATATTATTTTTTTCTAATGAGAGAGTGAATATCTTTGCAGTTGCATGCTGTAGTATGTTTTTAAAGGGACAACACATGAAAACAATGGGACAAAGTTAGGGTTTTTTTTTTTTTAAATAACTGAAATAAAAGTAACAGGTAAGCTTACGTCACTTAGAGGTTCTGAACATCAGTTTCGACTAAATGCGCAGCCTTACTGAACGTGGTGTTGGAAGAAAGTCAAAACTATAAAAAGAAAGCATCTGCAAATGTGTTCTTGCGCATGTGTTTTTACTTTACCTGTGCATGCAAAAAACATGCAGATATATGTATGCGTCGTCACTGACACATGCCCATACACACACCAGACACACATATGGAGCTGAGGTATATGGTTTTGTCACAATGCCCCATTGAGGGGTGAAGCGGCAGGCTGCTATGAGGTAGGGAAATGCCTCTGCACTCGGCTCTCTCCACACTGCAGCCAAATGGCAGGTGCACCAGTCGAGCTGAAACCTCACATTCCTGCCCGCGCGTTTTCCACGGTCAGCTATTTCTGCAAGTGTGCGACCAACTCTGTCCTTGCTCTCTCTCCAACACACTAAAATCCACTCACACACGCACCTTTGTACTATTTTTAAAAACAGTGGACAACAAAAGGATACTTATACATGTGATCCAACACTCTTAGGATGGTGAGCATGCTGCACTATGGCATTTCCACAGTCCATGCTACACAACGGACAGCACTCACAACAAAGCCTTCTTACACTGCTAATACCACACATTAAACGAAACGGGAAATGAAATTAGACACACCACATCTCAACTCACAACTCTTTCACACAGCAGACACAAACAATTAGGCTAGTAAGAAAACATGTTTTCCTTTTTCAACACAAATTTCTACACAAAGGGGTCCAACTGAGACTAATCAGGAAGGATGCAGAGAAAGAGACATTGAGAATAAGAGAGAAAAAGTCTAAGTGCTATGCAACAAACACATACAAGCAGTGCAGCTCTGAACAAAGAAAGCTGCGCCTTGGTGAAACTCTGCTGCTGTTTATGAGCCTCCGCTCACATGGCAGCTCCCGAAAGACAACACAACGTCACCCCGACATTTACACACAGGAAAAAAACCCAAAACTTTAAAATACCAACGCTTACAGAAAAAGCAAACTTAATACTCTAAAAAAAAAATAGGGTGCCTTCCTTTTAAAGAAACCATGAAAATCCTAAAAACTTTTGCTGCACAGGTAGACTTTTAGGAGAGGATCACAAACACACACACACACACACTCTTCAACGTGTGGAAAATGTGCAGACAAATTAGGAGAAGCATTAGCATGAGAAAGGGCGCATGCCGCAAGGAACAAGAGTGGCGTGGTAGGGCGCAGCATGCGTGGGTCGCTCCGTCTCTGTCCAAGGTGAGCGAATTAAAGCACGATACGGCTGGTTTAAACGGCAGCCCGGGGAGTCTCGCAAAAGCGTGAACAGGTTCAAGAGAGCTTCCACATGCTCTTGTTTTTTTTAAAAGCTACATTTACTTTATCTGCCAACGCATGTCAACTGACTAGGTCCAAGTAATCCAGCTGTCAAATTACTGAGAGAATGAGAAAAGTATAATAAGTCCAGAGAAACATAAGAGACGTGACAATACCATTGTCAACTACACAATACACTCTGGAAGCGAATGAGCTATATGCATCCTCCTGAAATAACATCATGAGTGTTTTCAGCAAACAAAAGGACCCCCGTCCACTAATTGCCACCGAGCTTCCATTGCCCCCCATTCAGTCGAACCACAATGGAGCCGCGAGCGGAGAAAGCAGCGGAGTGACAGCGGCGGTGAAAGCAAGAGAGAATGAACAGAGGAAAAAGAAGAAAAGAACAGCGGTGGTAAGACCGCTTACCTTCCTCCGTGGCTTCCTCTTTCAGCTGCATGTGTACAGAGCGCAATCCGCTGTCTGCGACACGAGTCCTTT
This sequence comes from Distichodus sexfasciatus, assembly GCA_032718565.1. Taxonomy (NCBI): domain Eukaryota; kingdom Metazoa; phylum Chordata; class Actinopteri; order Characiformes; family Distichodontidae; genus Distichodus; species Distichodus sexfasciatus. Next base: position 5,604,380 of record JAVGVS010000003.1, read on the forward strand.
CTTTCTCTCCCTCCCTCTCTCTCTCTCACGCGCTCCCTCACTCTCACTCGTGCTCTCCCTCTCTCCACCCACTGCCTCACAGACTGAAGCCAGAGGGAAAATCCCTGCTCCTAAATTCAGATGCTGCTGCCTTAACAAACCCTCTGAATGGAGACGTTGGCGACGGCCAATGAGATCGCGAGCTGGGAGGAGGACGAGGCACGTATGAGACACAGAGAAAGAGAAAAAAGCTCATGGGAATGGTTAGGGAGGAGGGGGCAACGCTCCTCCCAGAGAGAGACAAGACACCAATGTGAACGCACACACTGCAACTTTTTGCGTCTTGCCTTAAATGAAAAGAATTTTCCAGAGAAAACCACCAATCCCCAGTGTGAACATAAAAAGAGATTTAAAAAAAATGTTGCATTTACTTTGCGTTTTTGACACTCAAAGTGCTTTAAAGGACAATGGGGAGCCACTTCGACCACTACGCAAGTCCCAACTGAAAAAACATTATAATAAAATGTTCAGCTGTGATTCATTTCTACATAAACGTCTGACTTACAATAGTGTGCAGTGAAAGAGAAAGACAATAGACAAAGACAAAAAAGATCAACTGATTCATTTGTGGTAAGCCAGGCCGAATTGTCTAAAAATGAATTTAGAGACACAGAGTGTGTGTCAAGGGCAGCAGTGTATATTCTCTCACAGCACCTTCTTTCTTAGCTCAGTGGCAAGAACTGACAAAGGAACGTAGCCCCTCCCCAACACACACACACACACACACACACACACGGACACAGTGAATATCAGGTACTGCATTAAATCTTTTTGTCCATTCTCTCACACCGCTAAAAAGAAAGAGGTTGAAAGCTGACAGAAGAAGTAATTTTCCATTCTGTGAGATCTCTGACCGCTGCCTAAACTCAAACACACTGACCCATAAGCACCTACACCCGTCGCTCTCACTGACACATTCAATGTGGAGACCAGCCAGTGCCTTCGGACCGAGGGACAGTTTCCCTTGGGCTGGTGTACCACCTGTGTTCATTGTGCAGTGCAACGGAACAAAGCGTCCATCTCTAACTGACACCCACAGTCACATATTTTTATCTTTGTGATAAACCTCCACTGACTCTCGTAATTACTACAAGTACATACTACAGCTAACCTTAATCCGAACTACAGTAATCTCAAGCTAATCCAAAGCATGTCTTACATATAGGATCATCACCGTGAAGGCAATAAAAGTAACAAATCAGAGGTTTTACTATCATTAAGAAGACAATGAGGTGCTTACAAATATCTAAAAACCCATCCACTGCCTATTGTTGCCATCAAACCTATTTCAGGTGCTCTAAAATAAATATTATAACCACAAACAGAGCGAGAAGTTTTTCTTCCTCAATACTCTCATACAGACAACGTTAGGAGGACTGGTAGAGGACGTGGCTGCTGAAAATGAAATAAAGCAGTTATGCACATTGATATGATATTTGTGGGTCTTTGTGCAACATCCAGAGAGAAAGACTTTATTTGTATGTCTGTGTTTCTCCTATAAAATAGCGTGAAGTGGAGTAGAGGAGGAGATAAGATGAATGTGTGGATTCATGACACGGAGCCTCGTTCATTCATTCCAGCTGTGGTGCGATCGAAAGACCATTGAGACCGTAATTCTGCCTGCCGCTTAACCAAATCCTTCTCGCTAACTCCAGCTTCCAGAGCACAACTGGAAAACTCTTCTTTTCTCTCAGAAATGAGTGGCCTGGAAAAAAGCGTAATACGTCTATTTCTTTCAGAGGACCAAAGAAAGATCATATATCATAATAAACCCAGGAAAACATGTTTCAGGTTGAAATCAACAAATGGAGAGTTTCACAGATGTTTAGACTAAAATATCTGAGCAGCTCGTACAATATTATACACTTATGGAAAATCGTGACAACCAATGTTCTGAAAAGAAAATGAGCAGACAACGTACTGCGTTTACGTAACTTGACTTTCTAGGTGCTGTAATTTCACGTCACCATAGTTAAAGGCTTGCATTTGGGTTCTGCTAACCATAGCTGACAACACAATGCCTGAACGTCTCCTCCAACAATGCTGCCATAAAATTACAGCCCGAGCCTGTTGAGGCCCAACTCAAACACTGACTCTTTTCACATATTCTGCTCACAAAGAGTCATCTGAGCCTTTATTGCAGGAATCATCCCATCACAGAATTAACGGCCTGGATTAATGAGCCTGTGGCTGCTGAATAGGGTCCAGTCTCGAGTCTATGACATCATTGTGAACAGCTATAAAATGGTGTCAAAGTCATGCCTAATAAATCACAGAAGACCAATGCTGCACATGAAAAAGAAGATGCCACTGAAAATTTCAGGACAGAGGGCTAGGCAACTTTTTAAACCTAGACTTTAAAAGACCCTGAAGTCACCATGGGTTGCAAAGTGGAAAAAAAAAATCATCTTTCAGAAACGGTAAAAAATGGACACGCTAAATAAGGGTCCCATCTCCAGAGAATCACTATGTAAAGAGAGACAGACCATTGTCTAAACTAATCTATACGACACACCAGCACTGCAACACAAGCTTCCGCTTGTTATAATTTCCAGTCCTACACAAGATAACTCATTTCTGTCAATACAAGATTTTATACTGTTTGGCATGCCTGTATAGAAAATAACAAAGGAGGATGGAAATCTCCCTGTGGCAGATGCACGATAAAAGCCTTTTCCACCGAGTCCTGTCACAGGCTTTAGGTCACCCTCCCCCCGTCCTATTGAACCAGACTATTCACCCTTTAACTGTTCGGGGACTAAATTATGACAAATGCATCAGAGACAACAAGGCAACAGCATTAATCGTGCACAAAGTCTTCCATGCTAAAGTGCAAAACCTGTACAGACTGTTAAAGTGCTGCAGTTTTTCCAGGATTTCATGCAAATCTTGCTGTCTGTTCTTAACACACATCCTTCTCTGACTATTGTAGTTGTTCGTGTTGAATTTCAATATGCAAAGAATATGCAAGGACACGTCTGCTTCTGACATTCATCAGAATAGCAGACAAGACTGTTAGACGATTTTACACAATATCCACACTGGCTGAACTATTGGCAATGATGTCAGTTGGGCAGTGTCACTGGTTTAATGTACCTATTGTTACCATTGCATTAGACATTTCTGGTTATTCGTCAGACGCAAGAGGCGCTAGACAGAGACTCAAATAGCAGCGATAAAGCATCAAAATCTGAAATACTTTCTTTTTGAGTGACTGACAACTGTAAAGACAGTCTGCAAATGGATTTGTGAAGTGCTGTCCTGAAAATAAGGTAGTCAGAAGGCAGACAAAGGCTGGCACTGTAGAGACACTTTTATTAAGGTGCAAACTTCAATGGCATGAGGAAAGAAAGAAAGAAAAAGAGAGGGAGTCGTGACTAGACCTGCACAATATACCGTTTCAGCATCGCACCGTCATGGCGCATGCGCAGTAGTCAAATTGCAGGCAGTGCAAAGTAAGACAAAATTGAAGTCAGAACTTTTTACTCAAGATTTACTCAGTTCTTAGAGAAAGTTCATGAGAAGATCGTTCATACGTAAAATGTCCTTTGAGTAAAAAGTTAGCTTTTTTACAGAGTAAAATTGTAGCTATTTACATTATTTTCTACGCAGGTGCACTCCCCTGAAAAACACCAAGCATTCTAGAATAATTCATTCTTTTCCAATAGAGCCAAGACATTTGGTACAAAAAAGACCGACTTAAAACAATGCAGCGTCATTTTTCACTCCTAATATCGTGCAGCTCTTGTCGCGACTAAACAAGTCTGTAGGTCAGTACCTGGTGGTTGATCCATCTCAATGTAAAATATTAATTCTGTAGAATACGGCATCATCACGTCTTTCCAGTCGTCGTCATCTTTCTCCGTATTCCAGACCGTATTGTACATTGTCTGACTCCAGTGACGAAGGACAACTGTCTCTCCAAACGATTAAAAAAAAAACTCTCTGAGCTTGCCGATGAAACACATAAAACGACAGTGTGTCGTAGCTAATTCTAGCCAGCTAATGTTACCCAGACTTGAGCTTAATCTGACGTCTCCGGTCTGAATGCCGGTTTCAGAGAGTCTGTGCGGGATTAAACACGTTAAAGCACCAGGCTTCACCTAAAACTTAATCTCACGTCGTCGAGCATATTACAACCTTTCCTCCCCCAGACAGAATAGAAAGTAGATACCAGCTCTACAGTCCACTCCGTCCTATCTAGACGCAACGCTAGTCTTCATTTCAAGAGCTCTCACCAGACAACCTTTCACTTCATACGGAAGAGACCATTTTTCCTCCCAGTACGGGGTGACACGAAATATAGGAAAGACGTACGCGACCCATGTGAGGACGATACCAAAATTCTATTAGGGAAAACATTATTTATATAGGGTATAGCGTTGGGGAGTGACATAAAATCGTTTTCTTTGTGTTCTCTTCCTGATCAAAATACAGATCTACTCCAATCGCAAGTGACATCATTTTTGAAAACCCCCTTCCTTCGACTCGGTGGTGTCGCCCCGGCCGGGACGGTTTGCCATGCTTAGGAGCTGCACAACGCGCAGACTCCAGATTTGGGAGCCAATGAGAATCCAACGCTTCTCCAACTCTGTTGCCAAAGTAGGAGTTTGGCGTCTTTGAATTTCCTTTTTTTCTCATGCCGCGTGTTTCCCGAGAGCCAATCAGAAAGCCTGGAAAGCGGAAGTCGAAATCCTATTGGTCTGACAGTTACTAAGAGGCGCACACTGTAAGGAGAGAAGACGGCCAGGGAGGAAATTTGAGGCTTTAGAGCAGAGAATTCTGTGCACGAATTCAACCTCTTGTCTCTCATCTTCTTTTGCCCACACACTCAGAGTACCCAGGCACCACACACATGTTGCAAACAAAAATGTCGTCATAAATTTTTAAGCACCTTACATATTTTTACCAGACTAATATTAAAAGTGGCATGTATTATTTAATGTCTTTGCAAAAAAAAGAAAAAAAGAGAATTCAATTTTGTCTTTTTAAACGGTCACTGACAGCTGATGCTAACAACTTTATACTGCTGTCCACACCCTTGTCCAGTTTATGTTTCCCAATGTATATTCATCACAAAATGGTTAAAAAAAACATTTGGGCTGGTTAAAAAAACTTAAAAAAAAAAAACCCATTTCACTGTGAACCCAATCAGTCTCCCTGCCTACTCTGTCCTCTTTTTCTCATCTGTCAGATCTGCGTATCACAGACATGGATATCCATCTTCCATGCCCTTTGTAGAAGTAGACGTAACAATAAGGGCATCTATTTAATGCAACACTCAGAGGACCATCCAGATGGCTTGTGCCTGCCACAGGCTCTTCTTGTCATGTGTGTCAAACTTGCTTAATTGTCACTGTCTGTATCCTCAGACCCGCTGCGGACAGATGGATCCAAAACGGTAACAAGGAACTGACTCACAATGGCAGTTTGTGAGAGCTGTGGGAAAACGTTAATCTCATACACCCAAACTATGATGAACAAATAATAGCAGCCTCACGCACATGCACCTATTTGCAAATTGCGTTCATAATTGCAAGCTTTAATTCAAGGCAAAATGGTTTAGTATATTACATTATAAACAGGCAGGCCAGCTTTAGGACTGAGCGTGCCCCCTGGGGTTTGGTCGCATTGTTAGCTTTAACACGGAAACCATGGACAAATACACAGGTGACCGTAGGGATTTGAGTGTTGGGTAAGTTCATGGGTCAGCCATAGATACCAGTTATGGTGCTAGGTGTTGCTTTGGTCTGACAGTATGGGAAAATACACAGTCTGTAAATCACAAAAAAACCTCAAAAGATATACAGTTTATATGCCCAAATCTGACAAAGAAATTGAAAAAGTGTTAGCATGTAGCTGTAGCGTGTAGACAAGATTCTCTAATTAATGAAAGTTTTATAATCTTCTTGCAGCATGGCCTCCTACCATGAAATAGTGTCTCTTCAGCTAAGAATGTTTTTTCTCACTCCACACTGCCTCTTTGTGTGTAGATTGCTGTCTTTCAGCCAAAGGGCAGGCATGACAAGTTGAGAGAGATTTTAATCTGTGTGGCTGCAAAACCCAACTATACGAAGCCTTTCCCTACCAAAAGGACCAGAAAAGGAGGTTTGAGGCAAAGGTGAAGTGTCGCTTTGCTCATTTTGAGACAGTCATGTGAGTTTTACGGGAGTTGCAAAACCTGTTTGCTGCTTGGAGGAGTTCATCCTAGTCGTTCCTGAGCTGATTATGTAGATTATGCAGTAGCCCTGGGCTTTGCCATATAAATATATATTTTCCCATGACATTAGCAACTCCAGTGGACTGTGGTGTTTTGTTTGGGAATAGATGGGAAAAGAGTGTTCCATAGATTCCACTTGCTAAACACAGACATAAGCAGTGTATCAAAGATGCTGTCACTGTTGTGTAACTGCGGCTTGCACTTATGCATAATTCATAAAGTTTCTGATATCTAAAAGAGGTAATGCTGTTGCTCTCCAGCCGAAATGGCAGAGCGAAATTGGTTTCACTCCATTGTAAATTACGTACAGCGAAGGAGACAGAGAGCGAGAGATCACCTTTTTCACTTTTTTTGCTGAGCTCATCAGAACCTGGATGCTCTCTCTATCATTCTCTCTCTCCCTTTCTTTCTCACTCCCATTTTTTGGGAAATGTGATATTAGTAAGTGTCTGCCTAAGTCAGACTCTCTCTCTCTCTATCCATAGTGAGAGCAGAGGCCGGCTCCGTACTAGGTGCAGCGGAGGACATCTGGAGGGGCATGGACTTGCACTAATGCTGTATAGTTTAGCTGTAATGCTGTGTTCTCCATATGGTAACACATGAGAACTGTACAGTTTGCCCCAGTAACCCCAGGCTTAGGCTTATCGCTTTGTTGCCGGGCTTGTGAGAGGGGTACTTGAGTTTCAAGGGAGACAGTTCAATGCAATAATGTGGCTATAATAATACAAGTAATAAATGAAATATTTAAAATAATGCAATAGGCAAAATAATATTTGTATAAACCTATAACAAACATTTTGAAGACAACAGCACAATTCTCACTATTACAATTAAGGCCTCTGAATAACATTTTCAGATGGAAAACTTGCTAATGATCTTAGTGAATGCATATTACATACTAGACAGACATTATGCATCTAAAAAGGGCTTTATTTTCAGATACACTTTCATGCATCATTTGCTATGAGCCAGTGTTTTTTCATGGCGCTAAACTAATGGGCTCTTATGGCTGCGCTCGGCAGAAGGAGTCATGTGTCTCGGATAATGCATGCTCTGATTTGAGTTAAACGATTAGGCATACTGTCTGGAAATTTCTATCCACTTTTCTTGTTGCTAAAATGTCCGTACTTGCATAAGATTTCTCCGGATGCAACAGTGCACAAATGCAACACAACAGAGAAGCAGGAAATTTGTGGAAAGGCATGAGCTAATCCCAGTGCATGTGCTATAGAGGGCAAACCAGAAACTGACACCAATGTGTTAATGACTGTGCGAAACAGAGGGGTGGAGAGACACTACCCCCCATGCCTTTGAGAGCTCATCAGCCAGCTGAAAGAGATAAAGACAGACACACTCCACCTTCTCTCTCTCCCCCTCTCTCGCTCTCGCCAAAGCTGGTTGGGTGATGTCATCGTGCAATGTGAGCGTCCCTCTTGGACTGATGCAATACTCTAGTGACACTCTGAAACAAGCTATTGGCACCCACCTCCATCTTACATCTTAATATCTCTCTCTCTCGCTCGCTTGCTCTCTCTTTCTACCTACATAAGAGACATCTTTTTTCCTCTAAAGATTTTTTTCACACCCCTTTCTGCTTTACTTTTCTGCTTTTCTCTCTTATTCCCCCGCACCCACGTCTATTCCTCTCTCACCCCGGCTCTCCTCCCTCTCTCCCTCCCTATGTACAGGCCTCTGGTTGTCATGGTACCGGGCACCATGGCTCAGCATTCTGCCACCCCACAGATAAAGGACGGACTCTTTAACCCCTTCCTGCCTAAGCTACGGCAGCCTGAATGACTCAGACACAGAGGATTATCAGTCAGCCAGATCCACACTACAGATCTACAGCCCACTGTGCTGATTAAGCACTGATACTAATGTACACGCTATATATCCGCTTTAAGATCAGATAGGGTGCGGAAAACAAACCCTAACATCTGAGGATTGATATTTGGATTGAAGTAAACCTCTTTTATTCTTCATTAACAATTTAATATAACATGCTAAACTGAACACTTACATTCAACCATCATGAGATCATTTCAAAACAGAAGGTAACTTAGAATTAAGAATTTACTCCAAATCCTCACAGTCGCTCAGCAGCTGTCATGTAAAGAGCTTCTTTTAACATTTGAGCTCATTTTGTCCTTTACCATCAATCATGGATTTAACATGGACAAAGTGTTTCTGAGTCACTATATATATGTATATATATATTAAATGCTTTACAGTTAAACAGTTAATGTTAAAGGCTTTTTTGCTGTATGTTGTTCTTGGAATAGAGAAAATCACTGTATAGAATTCACTCTTGGAATCAACTCTGTCGATTTCCAACAACATCAATTGGAATCTGAGTCAATTCCAAAATGTTAGTAATCAAACACCACTCCCAGCCATTTCATTATGAACAGCTACTGGAGCTTGTAAGTGGAGCTCATCTGCCATGGAGTTTGTGTAAACCCTTCATCAACAGTCAGTTCCTTGCCTGCCTTCTTATCTGGATATTTATGGTGCTGCTGGCCACATTCAACTCAAGATTTGTAAAACTGATGTATTTAAAAATCCCAGCAATGCTGCGCAATCCCAGCAATGCTACAAGATTTGATTCTGCATTGGTCTCCTTGTTGAGAGCAAATTTTAAAATAAATCTATGCTGTCATACTATGTATCAGCCTTAAGACAAGATAATAGCAGCCTGAACATGGATGAGGGAAGGTGTGTCACATCTTTAGTAGAACAGGACAGAAGCCTGGTAGGATTGCAGTCCAGGTCTATGTGTGTGTTTAAGTTTATACAGTGTGAAATTGTTTGTGTGCCTAAAAGAGAGAGAGAGAGAGAGAGAGAGAGAGACTGGCTTTGACTTGCAGAATCACATGTTGCCGATGCCCCAGAATCAGAGACAAAAGCTCTGCTTTCCTCAAAGGAGCCCTCTGTTGAAATGTCTGAATCAAAGGGTCGTGCAGACATCTTGATACCCTACAGTGGTTTTTACTTTCCATTTAGCAAACTGCTGCACAGAAAATGAAGTGAGAGGCAGCTTTGATAAACCTTGACTTTACAATACAAAAAGTAACTGAACATGTTGTACACAGAGACGAATGTAGGATAAAACTTCCACCTGAATTTAAGATTTTGTGACTAACAATTCATCAAAGCTAAATATGAAAAAGGCAGGCTTTAGTGTAGCTTTGCTAAAGGTGTTTATTCAGGACTGCAGCTTTCCTGTGCATGTTTGGGGGCAATTCACATGCTGGGAAGATGCAGGCGGTGGGAATTAGCTGGAGTTCATGTGTGAGTGAGTTCAGTCATTTGTCAGGGGATGATGCAGGCATCAGGTGTTAGGTGTAATTGTAACCCAGTGCAAGAGAGAACGGCCTTTATTGGATAGTTTGTTCACCCCAGCATGAAACCTCGATGGAAATCACAGAGTTATCAGACGAAAATTAATTAAGCACACAAGCTCGACAAACTTTCTGCAATCCAGGGGCTGGTTGAGTATGCATATTTTAGCTGAAAAGCCTTTAGGACCTTCTGGCTTGATGCTTGCATGATTGTAGGTAATATATTAACATATATGTCGGACTGACTTGTACTTTGCAGTGTCAGTGCAGAGATAAATGCCTGGGTTTTACGCATTTAACAATGCTTTAATTGTGGGTTTCCAGCCGTCCGTTGTACAGTTTTGTGGCAAGGGACACGGTGGGGAAGAGTGGGAGGAGATCAACCATCAACGAAATTACACAAATTACAAAGCAACTGCAACCTGACCACTCTTTTAATCACCGGCGATGACATGTCCATAAACTCCCTCCTTCCCGCTGAACTACACTGTACAAGACTTCAAAGGATCAGTGTCACATCTGCCTGACACAGTCCAGCCTCTAGCTACAGGGGTCAAACAAGGAGTATAAAGACGGAGGAGCAAGCGGTCGACAACGCCTGTGCTTTACGGCTCTGCAGCATCGTGGATGTCACTGCTGTTTACCCTGACATCACAGAGAACAATGGGGGCTCCAACACAGCGTGACGTGTGGGTGGGCTTAAATACCATCCTATACCCAGGAAAAAAGGTCGTGTTCACATTGTATAGCTTGTCCGGTGACTGAGTGGGCAATCAATATGCTAATCAGTAATGTTATTTAAAGGGTTTCTTTACATACTGTAAAGTCTCCCACTTGTTATGTATTTACCATTGATCTGTAGCACAATTTGCTTTAACATGTTGCTGATCTTCATCAAAATGAAAATCCTAGTCTAAAGGTCATGCTCACATTCATCTGCTGGTGCCTTTAGTCCTGTTTGCATTATTTTATGGCTAAAATTAGTTTGTTTTACCTTTTAGCACATTTTTACAATATTACATTACAATATTTATTCTATAACCATCTATACATTCTATAACTATACATATAAAAATACTTTTACTTTACCAACTGAACCCTACCAAAATGATAAGAAAGGTTGAAAGCTTCCAACAAATTGTGGAATATGGGGAATGATAGATTTATCACAGTTTTCCTCAAATTATTTCATAGTATTTAATCTGTTTCTGATAATCATATATCTTTAAGCAGCTTACAAGTTACTGATAAAGAACTTACAGAATTATTAGACTATGCCTATATTACACTTATCAAATAGCATTTAAAATTTTAAATAACACATTTTACATTACTAAAGAAAAAAGGAACTGTTAAAGTTTACTTTAAAGTATATATTTACATGACACTATGTTTACTGTGTCTATTTGTTTAGAAGGACTACATTATTCAGAGTCTTAGGGAAAAGACAAAAGCTTCAGTTTACTAGTGTGGTACCAGTGCAAACCAGACTAACTAAAGCAAGATTTTAGCCAACACAGTGACCATCAGCCAAGAACTGATCAAAAGATTAAACATCTTAGGGCCTGTTTACACGTATGCGGATATATTTATAAACGCGTATTTTTATATGTTTGGGCCTTTCGTTTACATGCAAGTTTTTACCATGTTAAACGCATATTTTTTTAAACGACCTCCAAAGTGAAGATTTTTCAAAACGCTGGATTCTGTGGATCTAAACGTATAAAAAATATGTGTTTATAAAAAATATCCACCTATATATAAACATGCCTTTTTTTAACCAAATGTTGTGTAAACACAATTAAAAATATGAATGTATAAAAAATATTAGATTAAATTTTTATGAAATTTGGCTGACACTCTTCCAGAGTGACAGTGATTTGTAGACCACCAATAGAAACGTTTCTTCATATGTACCAACTAGACTTATTTAACATTACTTATCTTTCCAAACAATATCAGAATGCAAATTTTTGGAAAATGTCCCAAAGCTTTGAATGCTCATTTTGTCTGTGTGCATGGAGGAGGGTGGTGGTCTAGTGGTTTGGATACTCACCTCTAGACCAAGAGCTCGTGGGTTTGTCCTACCTCCAGCACTGCCAATTCTGGGTCCCACAGCAAGACCCTTAACCCCAAGTTGCTCTCAGGAAGAATCTCCCTACAATTAGGAAATGGAAGTCGTTCTGGATAAGAGCCTCTTCTAAATGCAGGAAATGTAAATGGAACACTACTGAAGTTCACTGAGTCACATTCAAATGATCCTTCTTTTACACTGAAACTGGCCAAAGTGTCTTCAACAGAATAGAAAGCAAAAACACAACAAAGGAACTGTATCAACACATATAATATCTGAACATCACTGTTTCATCTAAGCTACCCGGATAAAAACTCGAATGGTGGTGGTGGTGGTGTAGAGGTAAATTGTTATTTAAACACTTAAGGCACAGGAGGATCATAGATTCCAGTCCAGCTCTATTCTACTGCCAGAACTTACACCACTGACCCCCTGAGCTCCAAGGAGGCTGCACCTGTAATAAAGAAATTGCTGGAAGTTGCTCTGGATAAAAGCGTCTGCTAAAAACCACAAAAATAAGTTCGATTTTATAGAGGTCATCCAAACTGGGTTGTGAACAGATAGCTCCGATCAATTTTGCAACTCGTTTGATGTTACACTTCCTTTGCATTGACAATCCCAACTTTAGTCACCTTACAGTCAAAAATCTACAAGTTGTGTAATAAGTGTCCTGACAGTTTAATCAGATTTAAAGTGATGGCATAATCCCGGAAGGGCAGATTTGATTAATAATAAGAACCTAAGAACTAATAAACGACATTTCAATCAAATAATCTAAACAAAAGCATCCTAGTGGGCGCACCAGGACAAGTAAATACAAATTATTCCTTAGACTTTGTTGTAGAAGCGTAGACTGTGCCACAGGAGAGATGTACAAATCAGACGCTGTTAAATGTCACATCAAATGTCAAGATCTGATCTATGTTTCACTGTATAGAAGCTGAATTACATGCTATTTGACCAGATTTGTGTTACTTTACTCAGACGTTGACCGTAGACACTCAGGCCTTATCAGAGAGGCACTTATTATAAGCTGATTGGGAATCATTTATCGTTTCCTTCCAGTACTCTTGAAGGGGGCATCTGATGGAAGAGGATAAGGGGCATTGTTTTAAATACACTTTTAAAGGCCTGTTTCCTACTAATACCTGCCAGAAAAAAAGGAGATAAGTTTTTTCGCAGAGCAGCATTGCACTTTTTTAACACTCCGCACCTATGACACTATGGACGGGGGGAAAACAGTGCTTTTTAAAAAAAGTATGGAGTGTTAGAAAAGCAAAAGGCCGTTGTTCAGTACTTAGCAACACTGTCATCTTGAATCAAGTTCCAGTCCGTTGTGCAGAGCGGCAGCCTGGATACACACAGTCCCTACAGTAACCTGAGCCAGGAGCTATTGACACTGTCCCAGCTGAGCCAAACCCTGCCTGCAGGGGGGAATGTGTGTGTGTAAGTGTGTGTGTGTGTGTCTGCATGTGTGCAAGTAAAACCCACCTCATTCAGAGAGGTCAAACAGAGAATGTGTAATGAGTGTGTTGTTCATGGAAACGAGCATTTTGGAGACAGGTGGATAAACACGAATACCAGGAAATCCATGAAGACACAAGACAATGTCAGTTTTGACCCCGCAACACACACACACACACACATGCACACGCGGTCACAGATACCGACACACCTGTGCACGCATATACACACACTTGAATATACATTTACATGCATGCATACACACACAACACACATATGCACACTCACACACATACGCCACACATGAGTATCATACATGCACACATACACACACACTGTCATGATTATCCTTTTGCATTACATAAGAATTCATACACGTACACAACTATAAACATACAGGCATATATACACACACACACACTAGCAAACTGGATGTCCTCTTACATCCCATAAGAATTCTTACACACACTCACACACACACACTCTAGCACCGAGTGTCCTCTTGCCTCCCATAAGACTTCAGATCTCAACCGCTGCATACTGTAGAAAATGAAACACTTTCTTTTTTCAAACTGTCCACCACAACTTAACATTTTCAGAGAATGTCCAAAATGAAATGGATTTTTGAGTGGACCAGCAATAAAAAGCAGCCGCATGATGTACACAAAGTATTGGCCGCGGAATAAAGGGTCCTGCCAATGAGTGACCTCGAGGAAATTAAGGTCCCGCAAATGAGAGGATGTCAGTGAAGTGAATGGACACTACGTCCAGCTGCCACTGCTTTTTCCCCACACTGTACCTTGGGTTTGTGCTCTTCTGCACTGTTTTCGTGTTCCAGCCCAACCCGCAACCACAATCAATCTTTTGATTTATTTGCCCTCCTTTCACACCTATAGTTTTGTAGTTCAGAAAAAGAAGCACTAAAATCTTGACAACGTAATTAAAAAGTTCCCAGAATAACAATTAAAGTGCATGATGACTGCTGTAACTTGCAATTATAGAATTTTTCATTAAAACAGCTGCATATAAAAGTGAAAACTCTTGCATGCCATGCACCATGCGTACGTCAAACTTACACAACAAAAATATTTCACAACAAGAAAAACATTATTTCTTGATTTTTTTGCTACTTTATGTAGCATTATTCTGATTTATTTAAAGTTTCTACACCTTTTCTAAATGTAATTGAATAACAAATGACTTTGTTCACCGACCATTATTAAAAAGACATTTGTTCTTAATTTCACCAACATTTTCTTATTTAAGAATTGCTCTTGTTTAAAACAGAATCAACACACAATGAATAGCTCCCACAAATTTTATTGCATCCATTTTTGTACAAAACTGGTTAGGTTTTGGGTTAGTTTGGAGTTACTTTTACCATTCTACAGTTGGTAATTTATTATACTTTTTAAATGTTTTACGTGTCTTAAGAACAAATGTAAGATTTAAAAAAAAAGAAAGCATTGGTGAAAGAGGCCCAATATCTTTATATTTACATAATACCAAGCAGTTCTTTTGCAGAACCACATCAATGGAAAACTAAGATATATTATTTTTAATGAGCTAAGTTATTGTCCAAAATTAACTTGATGTTATCATTTAAATACATATTTGAAGAATCTAATGTTTTCACCTGCTAAGATGATTTTGTTGTGTGCAGATAAACTTGGGTGTAGTTCCAGGAGAGGTAGGAGGAGAAGAAACAGTACCTTACCTCCCTCCAGTTTCCCCAGAGAGAGGAGGTAAAGAGTTAAGCAGAGCAGACTAAACAGAGGGTGAAGAAAATGACTAATTGAGCATTTGAATATCTTTCTGACAGGCCAGAGACCAGGATAAAAAGGGAATCAGCAAAAAAAAATTCCCGCAAGTCATGCTGCACTGATTAGAAGGGCCACGTCTCAAATCAGCCAGGACTCATTGTCCCACATCTCTTGCAGCGCATTTGTACACAGGCCAAAAAAACGAGAGAATTACACACACACACACACACACACACACACAGAAAAGAAAACAAAGACCTTGAATGTCTGTAGCACGTTTTTGAACTCATAAATCTTCCATATGCCCAGTAAAGAAACGTTATGTTCATGCTCGGGTGCTGTAAGACAAAAAGCACATACATCTGAGGCACACTGACTTATTAGGAACCTTATGCCATTTAATACCTGCTGCTTCAAGTCAGCTTAAGTCAGAAAGCCATTTTTTGTGACCTCGAAAAATTGAATTTTACAGTGCAAGCATCAGGCAGCGGTCTGCTCTCATACAAGAGAAAATGGGTAATGATAATGTCGGCTGATGCAGCCAGATGGGCAAGCTGCTCAAGCACATGATCACAGTGAATAGGCTCTTTGCTCTCATGCTATTAGAGCTCTTTGTCCTCAATCAGATCTCCCATCTGAGAACGGCGAGAGTGCGATTTACTTGTGATCTCCAGATTAAATTAGTTCTGACGAAAAAAAAGGGCCAGAATAAATGACAGGGAGATTTGCTTTTCCCATCAGATGCTGCAACGGTAGTCGGAATGTTTTTTTCCTACACCCAAACCTGCCCATACGTACTAAAAAAATGAGCCGAGTGTGGGGCGAGGATGCCACTTTGCATATGCAGTGACATGACGTGCAGGGCAGCTGTTACGTTAGCGAGGGTTGCTCCCAAACCAGCCGTGGGAAAAGCAAATTGAATCAAATGTGGTGAATCCAATGTTCGCAGTTTCCCTCAAATGAGCAGTTTTTATCCGTTTTAGACCAAAACCAGATCATGGCAAATCTGACGACTCGGCTTCTCACTTATAAGAGATCCAATTACTGAAGATGTTGTTGTGCATCTTTAACTACGTAAAGAGGTTTTTTCACCGCTCATGCCTTAAGTCCAAACCTATGGAAGCTTGTCTACTCAAGTGGATTCTGTGCATGAAAAGGTTAAAGGTTGCCACTGGCTTTTTAAAATTATTTTTATTTTTTAAACCATGAAAATATAGAAATGACAAAATATAAATCCCAAAAGACACTGATTTTGTCCTTTTGTCAATTTATCATTTGATATGTGGTCATTAAGCTGAATTGGATTATATCATATCATCTCTCGGGCAGCATGTCTCACAGATGTCCCTGACACGTTTGATTTGAACGTGACTGCTGTATCAGCATATATGGTTGGGATGGTGTAACTCATCATGCCTGCCCTCTCTTTCGCGCTCTCTCCTTGCAGAGGAGTGTGTGTGTGAGGCAATGACATCACCCCAGCATGACAACCGACACCGGCACTCGCACTGACCCAGCACACTCTCGGCTTTGTTAACCGAGCGACCAATCATTAGAGCGCATCGTCAATTATTCAGGGCACTGCCATGTCACTTCTGCTGGCTGATGAAGACGAATGGCTGGGGTTGTGGAAAGAGAGAGAGAGAGAGAGAGCGAGAGAGAGAGAGAGAGAGTGAGAGAGAGAGAGAGAGAGAGACAAAAGAAGACAGAGAGAGATGGAAGGAGACAGACAGAGAGAGAGAGAGACACAGAGAGAGAGAGCGAGAGAGAGAGAGAGAGAGGACAGAGAGAGAGACGGAAGGAGACAGACAGAGAAAGAGAGACTGAAGGAGAGAGAGAGAGAGAGAGAGGGAGAGAGAGAGAGAGAGACAGAAGAAGACAGAGAGAGACGGAAGGAGACAGACAGAGAGAGAGAGAGGGACACAGAGAGAGAGAGAGCAAGAGAGAGAGAGAGAAGACAGAGAGAGAGACGGAAGGAGACAGACAGAGAAAGAGAGACAGAAGGAGAGAGAGAGAGAGAGAGAGAGAGAGAGAGAGAGAGAGAGAGAGAGAGAAGGAGACAGAGAGAGAGACAGAAAGAGACAGAGAGAGAGAGAGAGAGAGAGAGAGAGAGAGAGAGAGAGAGAGAAAGGGACAGAGAAAGAAAGAGAGAGAGAGAGAGACAGAAGGGGACAGAGAGAGAGACAGACAGACAGAAGAAGACAGAGAGAGAGAGAGAAAGAGAGAGAGAGGGTGGGGGGGGGGAGTACAAACCCAACATCTGCTTTCCCCCCACACAGTGTGGTATGGTGAAATTGTAAAACATATTTCCATTGCAAAGTGAATCCAGGGCCGGTAAAGTTACCACTGAGGTTCTCATGAGCGAGGTACCGTCCCCAAGCACTGCTCCCCGGGCGCTGCCCTTCTTAGCTGCCCACTGCTCCTTCACAGATGGGTTAAATGCAGAGGTCACATTTCGTTGTGGTGCACTGTGTGCTGTGCTGTGTTCACAATGACAAATAAGCACTCACTTTCACTTTCAAATATACTGCACCTAAGTACCTCATGCTTTTTTGGTAACCCTTCAGTTGGGGTAATAAGTGAACTGAGGAGAAATCAAAAAAGCCCAACACTCCACTACTTAGCTTTATCATAACAGCATTATTTGACACTCCTATCCCAAGCGTCTTCCATTTCATAGTTACAGAGATGGTCTCTCTGGAGCAACATGGAGATTAAGGGTCTTGCTCAGAGGAACAATGGTAATTGTTACAGAGCTGGTTTTGAACCTACAAGCTCTTGGTCCACAGGTGACACTACCTCTAGGCCACCACCCCCCCTCTACATCAGCATTGTCACTAACAGGCGGACCGCGGTCCAGGCCCGGACCCAGTCACATACGGACCCGGACCTATAGCCAAAACAGAAGGTTATGATTTAAAACCTGACGGGTGCTTCTATTTTAACCGGCGCAGCAGTACTGGTATAGTGGATGAGGAAACGCACAAATCCCACCTGATACAACTCAGACAATCAAGTCTGCGCTTTCTAGGTGGTAAACATTGCGACTCTACAGTGCAGTCAGAAGAAAGAGTTAGAGGCAAGGCAAAAGTTGGTAGAAAGAGAATGAAAGATAGCAATACATGTAGAGAAAACAGGGAGAAACACAGAAGACTGAGCCGGACTACGTTGAGAAAAAGACGGGTGAGACGGAGAAAGGGAGAGAAAAACAAGGAAGATGTGGCACTGTCTGAAAAAAGAAAAGTGCACAGCAATTATATATATATATGTATGTGTGTGTGTGACCCGATCTGCGGTAATGAGTCGGAAGTCAGTGTTCTATTTATTTAGATACGGGCCGATTATGTTGACAAACATCAAAAATATCGATTTTCTTTTTTGGTCTTATATGAAAGAAAAGGTCTTCAAAATTAATCTGGTCTCCAGATAATAATAATAGGCTACTTAAATATATATATATATACACACATACATATATATATATATATATCACACTAGTTAGACATTATTCAAATTCAAGACCTCTTCAAATTTCAGTTGACCCCTGTGCTATAGCATTTCGCAAAGTTTATTTGGGCAGTTGGAGGCGTAACGGTAGGGTGTTCGCCCCGTGATCAGAAGGTCGCAGGTTCGATTCCAGGACCGGTAAAGTTACCACTGAGGTACTCATGAGCACGGTACCGTCCCCAAGCACCCCAACCCGTCCTGCTCCTTCACGGATGGGTTAAATGCAGAGGTCACATTTGGTTGTGGTGCACTGTGTGCTGTGCTGTGGTGTGTTCACAATGACAAATAATCACTCACTTTCACTTTCATTTCCCCCCCATGACTGTATAGTCTTGTGCAAGTTTGGACCACTGTTTTGTGCTGTACAACTCCTTTACACAAAGTCAGAATTACAGTTTTACAGTTAGAATTACTTCTTTCTCTTTGGGACTTCAGGTTTTCAGCTAGCTCAAAACACCTTGCCCAAGGTTGCGCTAGCATTCCATCAAGTTTAGATAAAACTCTTGCCTGTTAGTTAACAAATCCTTTCAGACTTGCCATGCACTTTCTGGTGCTTCGACTGCCTGCGAGTTGGCACGTATACCAAGAGACTACGTGTAAATAATTAACTTCACCATGGCCTGGCTACCATGGTACGATGCCCATCACTGATCTAGTAAAACACCTGCTGCTCCTCAAGGCATTCTCCCATCTCTACGGCTCAGTCCTGAAGAGAGGAGCTTTAGGACCATTAAGAGCGACAGAGCTTATTTCAATACGGCTTTAGGTGTGAGTCAGGCCAAAATACCTGAGTGGCGTGGCCCTGGGGTGTGGCGGGGTTATGACCTCGCAATCGGCCCACCGGGTCGGGCCGTCCCACTCTCACCCCAACGGCCTGAGCCAATCGCTGCGCGGGTCACGCCTCGCGTTACTGCAAGCTCTGCTGCACACAGATTACACTAAAGTGCGATGGCACGTACTTAGCTGAGTACAGACTGCAAAACGCAAAACGCTCAGTAACCACATGCTAAAAAATTTAAATGGACAGGAACAGAAGTGATTTGATAGACTCACAGGGAAGTTTTTAAGTTTGACCTCGTGGGGGAGAAAAGGAATCCGACAAGCGTTATGAGGAAAGGTGGAAAAAGAGAAGAAAAAAGGGAGGGAGGGAGGGATGGCGTGAAGAAGGGAGGGCGTGTGGGAGGGAGTGTTTGCAGCTGTACAGTACCGAGCTGCTCGGTGCTCTCACCCGTAGATTTGACCGCCCCTAATAGGATTAATGGCGGACAATCTGTGTGAATAAATCTGGTTTTATGGAGAGGGGGGAGCCGATACTCCCTCTGTCTCCTGCAGCTGTCCGCCCCAAACTGCCTTCTCGTCCTGCCTCACTCAGAGAGCGGAAAAGTTGGAGCATGAATGAAAACCACAAAGCCTCAGGAGATGCTCAGTCAACTTAAAACCTTAATGAGCAGGAAAAGGAACGATGATTTCCACCATGTAATTCAAACCGGCGACCTTCTGATCGCAGGGCAAACGTCCTAACCATCACACTATCGGGGCTGGCCTGCCCAGGGTTGGTCACTACCTTGCGCCTGTAGTTCTGGGATAGGCCCCGCACCACTGATTGCGAAGTGGTTCTGATAATTCTCACATTAACCACAACATTTAAATCAGTGATTTGCGTATTGCAACTAAGTCGCCTTTCGTACTTGTTGTGACAACACAAAAGCTCCAGATCAACACAATCGTATTTCATCACTCATCATCTTTGCATATGTAAACACATTTAGCATGTGTCCCATCACTTTACATTTAGTCCCAGTCCAACTTTAAACCACAACGACTCGTGTTTTACAGCCAGACGGAAACTCAGGCGTGCACATACATCTATAAATGTGATAAAATATGTGTAAAAATCAGCTGACGTAAACAAAATCATTTTACAGCCAGTGTTATCAGCTTTTATTCTCCAACCAGCACTTTTTGTGTTAAGAACATTATGAATTCTTAGAAGTAGGGCCTGTTTATATTTTATAAACACATTTTTATAATATGTTAATCTTCTTAATTGCGTTTACACGATATTCAGTTTAAAAAAAGGCCTGTTTACACATATGCAGATATTTTTATAAACGCATATGGACCTTTCGTTTACATGTATCCACAGAATCCAGCGTTTTGAAAAATCTTCACTTTTGAGGGTGTTTTAAAAAAATATACATTTAAAGTGGCTAAAACTCTGTTCACATGTAAACGAAAGACCCAAACGCATAAAAAATATGCGTTTAAAAATATCTGCATACATGTAAACGGGCCCTTAAACTAACGCTAAAAGGCATTCAAATTAAGCTTTGTGTTGCAGTATTAATTATTCTATAGCATGACAAATTTTTACAAGAAAAATATTTCGGATGAAAATATCAGTAATTCGTCTGCTTGGTCTGTAATAATCAAAAGCTTTAACCTTATGCTCTCATGTGCAATATTCATACTAGACTTTAAACTGTCATCAGCCATCTCTTATAGGGTCTGATCTCTCTTATGCAGCTCTGGACTGCTGCTTTATTTACTGCTGACTTTGTTTCGTTGCATCTCATTTCTATCTTAGTCTTACTATATTAGTATTTGTTGTATGATAATGCTGCACTGCTGAGGTACGAATTTCTTTGTTCTTTTACAGTAAACTTTGCAGACACGTCGGAAAACTCTTGAAATGGCTTTTTTGTGTAGGTGACGCTACTTCCACGAGCTCACCCATATGAACACACACATAGACACACACGGGCGGATAATTGCTGACACACCCTGTCCTGAGGGCTCCCGTCTGCTGTGAGAATTCAGCCCATGGTGTCATCTGCTCACTGGCCAGCGGCTCCGACCAACCAGCAGCTGCTGCACATTAAAGTCTAATTCTCTCCTTATCTCTCTCATCACTCACACGTTTAAACACACACACACACACACTCTCTCTCTCTCTCTCACATGCACACTTTATTGATGTACCATATAAGTCCTGATCAGCATACATCTTATTTGAATCACGAGGTCTCACGTGGTCGCTATGACATCTACAAGTCTCAAACGGACGAATGTGTCAAATGTGCAACACGCCAGACCTCATGATGCAGGGAAAAGGTGTGAAAAATGATGATAATAGCTAAGACTGCAAAAAATCAGTGTCAGAAAATAAGAAAAAGAAAAGGATAATAAGAAAAAAGGTACCAGAATCAAGCAAAATTATCGGCCAATATAGTGAGAAAATGTATCTTGTAAAGATCTCCTAAAACAAGAAAAAAATCTTTCCCTTTTTCCATGTTTTTAGCTTTAATATTCTTAAAATAAGCAAAGTTGTCATGAATTTCTTAACTCGTAGTGGAGAGCATGAGAACCTGTCCGTTCTCTAAATTAAATTTCTTATTTCGTTTTAAGAAGTTCTTATAATCAGTAATTTTTTCTTAATAAGATAATTGTAGCCAACGTTTCTCAAAATTAGATTATTTATCTTACACATACAAGTCAGTTATTCTTACAAAAAAAAACCCAAGATCTATTTTTCTTTTTAGATTTTCTGCTTTTTTTGCAGTGCAAGACCCCCAACTCTCGATCTGTAAATGTGTTCGTGAGAGGGAAGGCGAGAAAGTGAAGAACTAAGAAGAGAGAGGAGAGAGGAGGAACAATGAGAGGGAAAAAGAGAGTGTGAGGGAGAAGGAGAGGGTGAGAGACAGAAAGAAGGAGGGACAAAGAGGAGGAAAGAAAGACTGAGACTGAGACAGAGAAAGAGAGAAGCAGGACAAAGGGGGAAAGTAAGATCGTGAGAGAGGAGGGGAAAATAGAGAGAGAAGGAGGGACAAAGAGGGAGAAAGAATGAGAGAGAGAGGAGGGAAAAACAGAGAGAGAAGGAGGGACAAAGAGGGAGAAAGAATGAGAGAGAGAGGAGGGAAAAACAGAGAGAGAAGGAGGGACAAAGAGGGAGAAAGAATGAGAGAGAGAGGAGGGAAAAACAGAGAGAGAAGGAGGGACAAAGAGGGAGAAAGAATGAGAGAGAGAGGAGGGAAAAACAGAGAGAGAAGGAGGGACAAAGAGGGAGAAAGAATGAGAGAGAGAGGAGGGAAAAACAGAGAGAGAAGGAGGGACAAAGAGGGAGAAAGAATGAGAGAGAGAGGAGGGAAAAACAGAGAGAGAAGGAGGGACAAAGAGGGAGAAAGAATGAGAGAGAGAGGAGGGAAAAACAGAGAGAGAAGGAGGGACAAAGAGGGAGAAAGAATGAGAGAGAGAGGAGGGAAAAACAGAGAGAGAAGGAGGGACAAAGAGGGAGAAAGAATGAGAGAGAGAGGAGGGAAAAACAGAGAGAGAAGGAGGGACAAAGAGGGAGAAAGAATGAGAGAGAGAGGAGGGAAAAACAGAGAGAGAAGGAGGGACAAAGAGGGAGAAAGAATGAGAGAGAGAGGAGGGAAAAATAGAGAAGGAGGGACAAAGGGAGAAAGAATGAGAGAGAGAGGAGGGGAAAATAGAGAGAGAAGGAGGGACAAAGGCGGAGAAAGAATGACTGTGAGAGAGCAGGGAGAAAAAAGAAAGAAAGAAAGAGAAGGAGGGACAAAGAGGGAGAAAGAACGAGAGAGAGGAGGGAAAAAGAGAGAGAAGGAAGGACAAAAAGAAAGAAAGGAGGAAAGAAAGACTGAGACAGAGAAGCAGGACAAAGAGAGAGAAAGAAAGATTGTGAGAGAGGAGGGAGAAAGAAAGAAAGAAAGAAAGAGACAGAAAGAGGGACAAAGAGAGAGGGAAAAAAGAATGAGAGAGAGGGCGGCAAAAAGAGCATGAAAGAGAATAAGAGAGAGAAGGATAGAGAGAGAGAGGGAGAGAGAGAGGGAGGGAGAGAGAAAGAGGGGGCGGGGAGAAAGAGAGAGGCAAAGAGGAGATGTCAGTGTGTTTGACAGACACCTTTTACCCATCAAGTTTACATCTGCTGGACACACACACACACACACACACACACACACGCACACACACACAAACACACACCCACACACACACACACACACACACACACACACACGCACACACACACAAACACACACCCACACACACACACACACACACACACACACACACGCACACACACACAAACACACACCCACACACACACACACACACACACACACACACACGCACACACACACAAACACACACCCACACACACACACACACACACACACACACACACGCACACACACACAAACACACACCCACACACACACACACACACACACACACACACACGCACACACACACAAACACACACCCACACAAACACACACACACACACACACGCACACACACGCACACACACACACACAAACACACATGCACACAAACACACTCACGCACAAACACACACACACACACACATGCGCACACACAAACACACACACACACACACACACATGCGCACACACAAACACACACACACACACACACACACACACACACACACACACACACACACATGCACACAAACACACACCCAGACAACCACAATGTTTTACAATGTACGATAAGAGCAGCAGAAATATGAGTGATGACGTGGCTAATTAAGTGTGATTGGGACATTAACGGTGCATAAAAGCCACAAATGAGTGAACTGCGTCATATTAGCTGTTTGTGGAGGGAAAGTGTGTGTGTGTGTGTGTGTGTGTTGTGTGTGTAGCGCTCGAGCTGCGTGTGTACCAAAGGCATTCATGCTCAAGCCTGATAGATTATACTGTCAACACACTAATCTGACCAGAGTCCCTGGCTTTTAAAGCGAACACATACAGAAATCACACTGCGTCTCTGCAGCAGCCCCTGCAAGTCCATGCGTGGAGATGTGGACTTTTATAACTGTGCGTTGTTTTGCTGTGTGACAATGATTTCTGACAACTTGGCAAATTGCACTGCTGTCATTTTGGAATGTTCAGCAATCTAATTAAAACCCAATTAACTCGCACCCTGCATGGACTAAATGAGTGAAGGACATTATGGGCTACAACATTTCATTTTTTAGAGCATTAATATAACACTACTTTACATGTAAATATGTAATTTGTGAATTTCTGTGCATTTTACATAATAAACTGACATCATAAATTGACCAAGCAACAGTAATTCATCAAGCCCTGAATGTGGTTTCAGTGTGTGTGTGTGGGGGGCCAAGTGACAGGATACTCAGCTTTGGACCACGAGGTCGTAGAGGTCAAATGACACTCCATCTTAAGCCCAGCACTACCACCACTGGACCCCTGAGCAAGGCCCTTCACCCCAAGATGCTATAGTGAGAACGTCCCTGTAATTAGGAAACAGGAGATAAAGGTGTCTGATAAATGCCATAAATGCGTGTCCTTGTCTCCTTTCCCATGGTATGGTTTTCTGTAGCTGGGAGATGAAGATGTGCCTGGAAAGAAAGGATTCATCAGATGTCATGAAGATGATTCCTAAAATTACGAAGTAGCACCTTTCAGCTAGAAAACAGAGATGAAACACATGATCTTTAACGGGAAAATCTCTCCCATTTTTACAGCATAATATGCTTGACATCATTCATGCTGAAGGCCCTTATAGATGGAGGGATATAATGCTGTTAAAGTCATGATTTTCATCCATTCAGCCTCTACAGTAACCAGCAGAACAAAGAAATGAAAAGCATAAAGAGTGTCATGTTCCTGCACCATCTGGCTTTCATAGGTACTTATATTAAATAAAGCTACATATCGATCGAATGTATTAATGAGCTGAATTTACTCCCCTAGTTTTAATCAGACTCGTACAGTCAGACTCCGCTCAATGAACATACAGCACTCTCTCACTCCTGCCAACATCAGCATCACTTATTGAAGTGCCCCTTTGTAATGTAAAGCATTTTAGGGCATATGTTCACGTCTTCTTCATACCCTTCATACCGCCAGCATCAAAGAGCATGATGAAACCGTCCATAAGGAAAGGATGTTTCAGATGAAATTTGTCACAAACAGGGATGAAAGAGCAGGAGGGTAGCTTTAGGGAAGATCTTGTAAAAGTAATGGGCTCCGGCGCGTTGAGACGCGTTCAAAAGGAGGGTTAGTCAATGCTCTCCGTTCAAATTATGGAGATCAGACATGTATGTTATAGTGTTAAGTTAAAACATTGTACTTTGTAAAGCACCATTCGGAATGACACCCTGCTCAATAATTCTATTATGCTCCGTTACAGTGCCTTTATAAGCGTTGTAATAGATTGCCAACACTGCCATGCGTGTGACACACAACGAGTCGAACAGCGATTATGACAGGGCCATAAAAAAGCCCAATGCGAGTTCTATGTTCTGGAAAAGTGGCGTGCGCTGACGATAATTGATCCTCAGTATCAATTATTAAGCAGTGACAGAGCGACGGCCGCGACGCAGACAAAGCGGCGAGGCTCTTTATGCGGTCGCTAGAGCGCTGGTCGCCTTATCACTCGGACACAGGGCACCATTTGGCAATTATTCACCCCCAGATGGAGAGGTCCATTGTTAGGCGAGCACTGGATTTATGCCCCGGCTGGGAGGAGGGCTGACCTACACCCCTGACCTTTCCCGAGCCATACCTGTGGTGAGGGGGGGACGTCTGGCCCACGGGGGGGGGGGCAACAATGGGAGAAAGAGACGCTGACGTGGGTTGTCGGGGCAAAAAAGGGGGTTGGAGTCGGGGTGGTAGGGAAGTCGAGGGGCTCGTAAGTGGCAATCTAGGAGAAGATGACCAAATCCATAATGGAGACCTGCTACCGGTTGTCTGGTAATGCTGCATTCATGTCATGTGGGACAATCTGGGAGGGTGAAGGAGTGTCTCATTGCTCTGGGGTGAAAACGTATTTAATGGATGTTTCGTGTTAGTTCAAGACGACCAGCACACACCAACTATTCATTACCGACTCAATAACATTTAGATATTTAGCACTGGTTGGTGGTTAGTATTAGCACTAACTTTAGGTTGTATTATTTATATCATTTCATAGTATTACTATACTATATACTCACTAATACATAAAGCAGTCTAGTTTGGGGCAGTTGGTGGCATGCCAACTGCTCTGTAATCAGAAGGTGCCAGGTTCGAATCCAGGATCGGTTTCCACAAGTTACCACTGACGTACTCATGAGCAAGGTACCGTCCCCAAGCACCGCTCCTTGTTAGCTGCCCACTGCTCCTTCACGGATGGGTCAAAAGCAGGTTGTGGTGCACTGTGTGCTGTGCTGTGGTGCGTTCACAATGACAAATGATCACTCACTTTCACTTTGCATTAGCATTATTTTGAGTTCATCTTTACTGCCACAAGCAGTATTATGCTAATTCCTACATGACGTCAAGGTGGTTTTCTTTGACTGGAAAGTGATAAGCATTCAGTCAAAACCAACAGATTTATCAGACATCATGAGGCTGCTTTTCGGAGTGATGAGGTTGTGCCTCTAGGAAACGTGGATGAAAACCATGATCTAAAAGGGAAAACACCATCCATTTTTAATTCATCCACATTTAATTTAATTATATATTTGACATGATTTATGCTAAAGAATACTGTTAAACAAAATATACAGCAGAGAAGGCCTTACAGATGGGGTATGTAATGTATTAAAAATGGGAACGACATCCCTTTAAGTTTTCCATCCCTATGTTTTGTCATCAGGTTTTTAAGCACCGTTTAACATCAGCTTGGCATTGTTTTTGCTAAAGAACACGGTGACCAAACACACAGCAGAAGAGAAGACC
The DNA here is from genome assembly GCA_032718565.1 of Distichodus sexfasciatus. Classification (NCBI taxonomy): domain Eukaryota; kingdom Metazoa; phylum Chordata; class Actinopteri; order Characiformes; family Distichodontidae; genus Distichodus; species Distichodus sexfasciatus. The sequence goes on from JAVGVS010000003.1 coordinate 5,631,520, forward strand.
TTACAGATGGAGGCATTAGATGATGCTGTCAAACACTGGTTCTCCACATGATAACAAATCACCTATTCAGCAACAAAACAACATCCAGCAACGTTCTCACTATCTCCCCCAGTGGTTAACAAGCTATTGCAAGAGCGATAAGACCCAGGGCCTGGAAAAGACAGAGTCTGATTGGGTGAGCTTTTGATGTAAAGCCTCTATCATCCTCCTTATGTTGCTCTCCGTCTCCCATCTCAAGGCCTCCGCCAGCCTCATCTCACCTCCAGTAACCTCCTCCACCCCCACCCCCAAACCCTCCTCCCTCATCTCTTCGCTCGCATCCATCCATCCATCCAGCAGCCCAGGACAAAAGCACCGAGAAGATGCTCTCCTTCTGACCCCCATCTGAACAGGAGAGAGAGAGAGAGGGAGGGAAAAATCCACTTAACAATCGTCCCGGGCGTTCTCAATCACCGGGAATTTTACTTCGCCGTGAAAAATCCTGTTTCTAGCTGAGATTTCGGCGTCTGAACCAATCGGTTCCGTCCGCCGCGTGAACCCACGAAATCTACCCGAGCTGCTGGAGCCAGCGATACTTGACGGACAGGGCCATTTTCTCTGTAATAGCTACAGTAATCCGACCAATCAAAGGCGTGCAGCGGCTCTCACAATAGGGACGCGGGGTCAATAATGCAAATCGGCTCGGGCCTGGAGCCGCCGCTGAAAAGTGCTCTTTTATTTGCGAGGTCTTCTATGTCCCGATTTGATTAAACTCACACGGTTGCAACCCCTTGATAAAAAGATTGTCAGAGGGAAGGGGGGAGAACAAAGGAGGAGAGGACAGGATAGAGCGAAGCACTAGAAAAGGACTAGAGCCGGGTTTTAAAAATCGATCTTCCGATTCAATTCAATGTTTATTTTAGCATTGTGATATTGATTCATAAACATTCAGAGATCGATTCTATTTTACATGACCGTACATCTGCCATTGTCACTCAGTCTGAACTGAGATGTTTCCAAGCAAGATCTCAAAGAGACTGCTTTGTGTATAATATGCATGACTATTATGGTGTCAAATGTTCTATTGTACATTGTGGATACAGGTCGGATAAGTTCATACTTAACCATCTGAATAGTCTTTGCAAGTGAAGTTTGGGCTCTAGACGCTTTACTGTAGGTTTCCTGCCATGAAATAACAAGTTGGACATAAAAGAGTCAGAATAAGCAGTGTTGGGCAAGTTAATTCCAAAATGTAATACATTAAAGATGTTGTTTCAAAGTAATCTGTTACATTACAATACTACTGTCTCTAAACTGTAATGTGTTAGACAACTCCTGCATTACTTTTGAGTTATTTTAACCTAAATAACTGAGGAAATAGGACTTGGTATTCAAAAAGCTACAATGTAGTTTACTGTAGCTCATTATACTGTTTATCCAGTGCAGACCAATTAATGTTGGGGCACTAAATAGCAGGGGTGGAAGTAACGAATTACAAATACTCACGTTACTGTAATTAAGTAGATTTTTTTGGGTACTTGTACTTTTATGAGGGGTTTTTCAAGTGTGTAATTTTACTCGTACTTGAGTACAATTTACACCATGTAATCTACTTCGCTACTTATAAAATCAAAAGTCGCTACTGAGTACGCCCACAATTTGAATTAACATTCAAACCTTTCATCTGCATCTTTGCAGCCAATAAGTCTGTGCAATCGCGACCGCGCCAAGTAATCTATGACGTAAGCAAAGAATAAACTCCGCTGCAGCAGCAGGCACAGGTGTCTGGAGGTACTACACAGTGGGGTACAAACAAATTTATAGACTGAAGATTTGGAGACAAAGAAGCCAAAATGGAGACAGAAGACAACACTGTCAACCGTGAAAATGATGGAGAAAAGACGGAGGACGAGTGCCCGCTGCCTGTTGTTCGCAGTGTATTGGGAAAAGTTTAAACTGTTCTATGCATGTTCAAAAACATTTTTGTCATTGTTTTAACAAACAAAATCCCTGCTTTATATCTACATTTATTTACAAAACAAATTGCCTTTCTATACCTTGTTCATCTGAGAAATGTGCTTTGAACGTAGATATTTTATACTGGTGAAACGAATCGAATGCCTGCTATTGACGACGCAATAAAACATCCATCGGTTAAAAAGTAATTAATACTCTGAGTAGTTTTTGAGAAGAGTACTTTGTACTTTTACTCAAGTATTTTTTTTAACACCAGTACTTTTACTTGTAATTGAGTACATTTTAACCAATGTAACAGTACTTGTACTTGAGTACAAATTTTCAATACTCTTTCCACCTCTGCTAAATAGTATACTTGTTACATATTTCAGTAACAGGCGTTACAACACACTATTAACTCCAAAATGTTGTGCCAACAAACATCACCATCCACTGGATGTATAATGAGCTGCAGTAAACTACATTTTAACTTTCTGGAATGCCAAGTCCTACTTCCGCAGTTATTTTGATGAAAGTAATTCAAAAGTAATGACTGACGCTGGAAAGGATAGAGCTGGATCTGAACCTATAACCTTTTGGTCCATAAACTATTATCTAACTGCCATCCAAAACGTCTACTGCAACCATCAATAATACACCTTACCATAATTCAAAACCTACTACACTAATACACTAATAAATCAATACACAATCGAAATCATAATTGAATTGAAATGAGCCCCGGCAAATCGAAGCTGGAATGCATTTGGAATTATGGGACGATACCTAGTCTCGGAAGAGGAAATGCTGCTACTGTTATGCTGTTATAGGGAAGAGATGAGCAGTGGAGAGAAACTCTAAAAAGAACATTAACAACATTAGCAACTTAATGAAACATGAATTGAACATAGACACGGACCGAAAGTCCAACTGCTTCATTGCAACTAAATTAAAAATCTCACAATGATGCTGTGCATTAGCCTTGCTCAGGAAGACACTGGGCAAAGTAGCCCTGCTGAAGCACGCTTGAATCATGAAGCACGTCGTCACTGTGCAACGCATAATCAAGTTGATCCCATACAGCTCACGTTTCATAAGATAAATCCCACATGCATGAGCTGCCAACTGGCACGCTTGTTTAGGTTGTTCTACAGACAGAGGCTGGACATGAGAGGACAGACGTACGGGTCGTGAAAGATATACAAAGGAAGGTGTGAGAATTTCACTCCACAAGCATCACCATTCTGGCATTTTATCAAATTTATTAAATCAAGTTATTACATGTTCTCAAAATTAATAGCAAACCAGCAATAGCTCTCTCTCTCTCTCTCTCTCTCCCGTCTTCTTTGACACACACGGCATGTTAAAGTCTCGACTTCATCATTTCAGTCTGCAGCTCTTATCTTCCTGATTACCTGCTGTGTGAAAGGCTCTTCTGTGATTCTGGATCAATACCATTATAAAATGAGCAAGACCACAGCACACCTATTTCTCTCTCTCTCTTTCTTTTTGTGAGTGTGTTTGTTTGAGCTGCCAGGGTCCTGGGGAAAAAATAATCAGGCTACTAAAGATGTGTGTTTTAATCTTCATTTTTCAGGCCTCTGCTGACCTCCTATACAGCTCCAATTAAAATGCATGCTTTTTTTAATCAACGCCGAGCTCCTCCCTGTTCCCCTCTAACCCCGATGTTTAACCTTTAATAACGCTGGGGTGTAGAAGGACAAAAGAAAGAAGCAAGAGTCCCTCTCAAGAAGAACCAGCAGCCAATGCATCCGAGTTAAAAATAAAAATGATTCAGCTTTCTCATGGTGATAGATGTAAACGTTACAGGTGAGAATTAAGAGAAACAGAAGAAGCTTCACTTTATACACACACTCACAAACACACAGTCATAAGACACACTGAGGTGAAATTCTCTCCTGCCCCGGACTGCTTTCCTAATCACATTTAACACAGTGCTGCTCTTTTTCTCACACATATACGCTCACATCTACACACACACATTCTTCTACATGATTATTTGACATGTTACATAAACACAAACACAGTCTCTACACGTGCGTAAATGCACTATAAAGTGCAAAGTCTTTAGCCAACCCTCACTTCTTCAAATTTACTAGATACTGCAGTAGATTTTACTGTACATGCAGTGGACACCTCTGACACCATCTTGAACGTGCTATGATTTTAATTTTAGTGAGTGATTATTTGTCATTGTCAACACACCACAGCACAGCACAGCACAGCACACAGTGCACCACAATGAAATGTGGCCTCTGCCATTTGATGCATCCATGAAGGAGAAGTGGGCAGCTGATGTGTAACGTTATTGCACATTAATAGTACCTTGCTCATGAGTATCTCAGTGGTACCTTCATCAGTCCGGGAACTAAACCAGCGACGCTCCGATCACAGGGTGAACTCCCTAACCGTTACGCTACCAACTGCCCCTGTGATGCAATCTATCGGATGCCACTTGATGCAGGCTATCAGTTTCCACTTTCACGAATCTGCTCGGTATAAATACCCATCTTTGTTTAGAGGGAACAATAACAGGATTTTTCAAATAATGATGATGCATTTTGACATGATACACTGTAAAAAATGTCAGTTACTCAGAAAGTTGAGGGCATGTAGCAAAAAGGTGTATGAAAGCAGACTACAATGCTATCGTCCACACGTTTTAGCGTTGGAACAGCGAGGAGGAAGATTAGCTGCGCCAAAAAGTAGGTGGATAATGAAGTAATGACGCAAATAACGCATTTTTACAGGCAATAAAATTGACAGAACTCGCAAATGAGGGCACGTATTGACAATGTGAATGACAGCAACATAAACTGCTATTGTCCGCACGTTTTAGAGTCCGAACTGCACAAAAACTGTAGGAGGAGTAGCGGCACCAAAAAGTGGGTGGAATAATAATAATAATAATAATAATAATTAATAATAATAATAATAATAATAATAATAATAATAATAATAATAATAATAATAATAATATATTTTAAAAAAAATGATAACAATATGGGATTGCGTCACCGTAAAATGCATGCATTTGTTATGTACGCACACACAAACAAACTGCATGTCTGAACTAAACATGTACTGTACATACACACACTTTATAGTTATATACTTACCCACCCACACACATCCACACACACACACACATATTCACATACAAAGCTCTCCCAGCACAGGCCTGATTCAGCAGTGCATAAATTCTGCCTTACACACACAAACTTACTAAGAGCTTAATAATGCTGTGAACAAACACGTATGTGCTGTGGTGTGCAGTCTCTCCTTAAACCTCTTTCACATCGAGCATACACGCTATGATATATAGACTTTACATCCAAGAAAGCCAATTAACACACACACGCACCCCAACACGCGCACACACACACACACACACACACACACCCCCCAGCCTCTTTAATCCTCGCCAGCATCTATAGCCGCTGCCTTAAACTTACTGTACCGCACAGAAATACAAGGCGAGTGCAGTTGTTTGTGGAAAAACACCCCATCCATTTACAGTACAGTCACATTCATGACGGCTCAAATCAATGGGAGATTTCCTTCGAGACCCATTTCAAATTATGTTGTCCAATAGGGGAGAGAGGGAAAGAATTGTAGCGCCTGAGCCTGGAGGACACAGCCGTGACTGACATCAAAATTAAAATACAACATTGATCTCTTACGCACCAATATCGGCCTGCAGCAGCGTGTCAGACTCTCACACTCTCTCTCTCACAAACACACACACACACACACACACACACAGCCTTGCAGCACAGTGTACATTTCAAGCCATTCGATATACAGGCTGAGATCCTTGAAAGCACGATGGAGAGTTGAGACCTCGGAGTAAAGGTAGCAGACCTGGGAGCCACAGGATCAGTAGCACGCCACAGTTCATATGACGAAGTGCTGGAGGGCTTTAAAAAAGTCAGAAGGTGTATGTGTATGTGAGTGTTCCATCTGTCAACTTTGGCAATAAACAGGTTATTGATTCAACAAAAAAAGGATTTCCTTGCTGTCTCTCTCTAGTTATCGTTTTACGGTGAGCTTCCTGACCACAGCCGGCAGGTAGAGCAGGGAATTATGGGGAAGATTCATGGCTGCTTCTCTATTGCTCCCCAGTGGGTTAGATGGCTTTAATCTGCAGCCCTGCTAATTTGTTATCGCGGCTAAAGAGCGCTCTACAGCACTACAATGGTGCCTGTGTGGCTTCATTACTTTCCCAAGGGTAAGGGGTGAAAGTCATCACTTCCTGCCTCTTCACCCTCATCTCCCATGATCCCGCCTGGCACCTGACCCGCCCTACCGCCACGAAGACCTCTCTCTCCAGATTGGGGTTTCTGTGAAATGGACATTAAGCCCGGTTTTACACTCCTCTGCTAACATTAACTTAACATGTGAATTCCTCAAGGCTCAATTCTGGAACCTCTGCGTATGCCGCCACTGGAAAATATCAACATGGGATTCATTTTCATAGTCATGCTGGTGATACACAACTGGATATTTCTCTTTCACCTAATGATGCCAGCACTCTTCATAGGTTTCCTTCTATTGGTAACATCAACATCTAATTTCTTACAATCCGTTCCTCCAAAAACACACACAGATTTGCCTGAACACACACACAGACACAACGTCACACAAAGAAGCATGCATGTGTACATGAATGCACATATGCACATACTGTGCATGCATGCATTCTCCCCTCCCACACACACATCTGGGAACAAGTGCACCTGACTACAGATATTCCAGCTTTACTATAATGACTCCCATTGCAGATACTGTAGATACAGTTCAGACAAAAAAGCAATCAGAAGTCAAGAATCTAAAGAGTTCAAAAAGCTTGTCTGTAGTCCCACTCTGACCCGTTCCAAAGTGTGACACAGAAACACGAAGCTGTGCCACGTGCATTAAGGTATTTAAAGTAATAGGTTTATATACAGTGAGAGGGATTATAATTATTAAGTGCTTGTGCTGCACCCAGGGGAAATAAGGGAGTGCAGACCTTTAGCTCTCTCTCTTTCACACATACATACATAGACACACACACGTACACACACCCAAGCTAGGAGATGGTGGTTCATGTAGTGAAGTGGATCGATCCCAGACACCATCTAGGGGCATCTTCTATATGAAAGTGTGACATGGTTAGAGTTTCACTTCACCTTCCTGGTGTCGCTACTGGTCATGCTGTTTGATGAACACACACAGACACACATAACTTCCATTACTAATAGATCTAATACTAATAATACCATTAGAAATACTAGTAATACATAAATTACCTCTACTACTAAAGTTTGGTACCTTAATTTTAGTAATTTACAGGGTGGTGGCCTAGTGGTAGGATACCAAATGGACCAAATCGTTGTAAATTCAAATCTAGCTCTGTCCTACCTCCAGAACTACCACTATTGGGCCACTGAGCAAGACCCACAACCAACCCACTGGTTACTACAGGGAGACTGTCCCTGAATCTGAAAAGTATGATGCTCTCAAAAGGAGTAAAAAATGCAGAAAATATAAACTTTTCTAGAAATTCATCATTCCTTATGAGAATACAAATGTGACCAGAAAAAGCAAGAAAAAACACCTAAAATCTGGCCATCTGAGCAAACACACAGTTGCACACCTTATTTCTCTAGTGGGCACCCCTCCAGTTTGGATAGCTTCTGTTCCAGAGTCAAGTGCCACTGTAGACTGTCTGCTGGGGGGAGGATCTGATGGAGAGTCTCCCAGCTGGACCTGGTTCACTAGAGGACACTGACCCAACGTACGTCTAATCTACTTACTGTGTGTCACAGTCTCTCTGGAATGCATGAAGGGTAAGAGCTGTAGGCCTCACAGTGTCTTTCCCTCCCCACTTGGAGCGTGAAGCCTGAAAACTTATGTAACAGTGCAATTTTCTCCTAAAGTCCCTTCATAGAGGTGAATTAGACCCTGGCATTTAAGTAGCCTTTGCTAAGAGCAGTAATGGCTAAAAGACATGCTCTGTTCACTGGTTGAAAGGAAAATTACTAGATAGGCTGACTTGACCTTTTGAATAACAACAGGCTAGTCTACACAAAACAGAGGAGCACAAAAAAGGGAGAGACAAATAAACGGACGTCAAAATGTTTCGAACAGTTGGACTTGCCCAATGTTTTTTGTTTTCTCAACAGGCCTCCGGTAGTTGAACGACCCCGAATTCAGCAGAGGGAGTCAAATGTGAGGAAATAAAGCATCAACTTAATGTGGCTCTCTGCTTGGGTCCTGCCCTGGGGCTGGAGGAAAGAAAAGGGGGCCTGAGGCTAGGCCGCTGTGGAGAGGGTTGGGGTGGGGTGGGAGGTGTTGGTAGTGGATCTCATGGTGAGACCTCCTGGGCCTCTTGGCTGGAGAGTCTGTAGCCACACGATACTGTAGAGGAGTCCGATAAACGCTACAGAAAAAGGCAGACTGCTGTCTACAGGGGGCAAGCACCACAGAGGGGATGAAAGAAGGTAAAAAGGCACAGCAAGGGTTTGTTCTCCCTTTTGGAGTTCTCTTCCAAAATACATAACTAACACTCAAGCAGAGACGCGGACAGAAGCAATTCTGTCTAGAGCTGTTTGTTTCAGCTTTTTAATAGGGAAAATGGATGTTTTTATTGGCCTTAATGAAAAGTGGCACGCTGGGCATTCGGCAGTTACTTTAGGCACTGACCATTAGCTCAAGGCTTAATACCAGGGGCCTTTCAATCCAGCTCTTGTAATGCACTAAAATAAGCCTGAACAGACTGTACCAAAAGGAGCACTCGTTCAGAGACTCTGGAATTCAACGCAATTAGACAATATGCTGAAGGTATGTCACATGCAGGCATCCCAACCTGCAAAAACTCATTTCTCCCGGAACTTCCGGGAGACTTGGGATGTCTGCACATGTGAAGAGAGCGCTGGAAATTGTTATGATTTCCATTTTCTCTGGCAAATAATACCACGCCCAAGTGTCTCTATAATAAGCATTATTAAAGTTCATGTTTAGATATTAGAAAAACTGTAGAGTAATGACTTTGAGTTGACAGTGTGGGAGCTGGTGATGTCACAAGCAGTCACAAGTAGGTTTGGATGATCTCAAGGTGGCCTAGTGGTAGAGAATTCATCTTCAAACAAAAAGGTTGTGAGCTGGAGTCTGTCTCTATCCTACTTCCAGCACTATCACTATTGGGGCCCTCAGCAAGACCCTTAACCCCAGGTAGATCCAGGGAGACTCTTGTCATCACAAAATAGAAGTCACTCTGGATAAGAGCACCTGCAAAATACCACATAGATGTAAATGTATGTATATTGTTCATCTCTCAGAACCTGTAGTCAAGGGTAAAATTAAAGTGAGAGCAATGATTCATTGCATGAGAAAAGATTTCACAGAAATGAATATTGTTACAGCACAGACTGAGTAGGTGTAATAAGCAGAGAGGATGGAGCACGGAGAGAAGGAGCAAGAAGATTAGGAATACAGAAGCAAAGTGACTGGAGATTACAAGAGTACAGGATAAGGGGGAAGATCACAGCAGATTAGGGGTGTAGATTAAGAGAGTTGAAGGCAGATCATGAATGAGTGCACTATCCTGCCAGCTTTGGCACAACCTGAAATGTAACGGTTTAGTGGGTGGCAGAGAACCTGTGCCCCATACGCATGCCCATGGCAACGGTGTGCCCACATCTGCATGCCAACACTGAGGCTTGCTTTTAATATGTATTTCTCATTGTATAATAATGTATTAAAATTGCAGAGACTGAAATGTGTACAATTTTATATGCATGTATTTCTGCAGGGGAATTATATTCCCAAAAGGAGAATAAAAATCAAAACTGACGCATGACAGTGAATGAAAACTAATGGTGACTTTTAGCATAAACTGAAATCTCCCATTTAACCTTATAATTAGTGCCTAATTCCAAACCTAAAGTGCTGAAATACAGAAACTGGACAGCAAATGCTGTGTCACTGTCCAGTTACCTACTCACATCAGGGTTTAAAAAAAACATGAGCTCAGACTGAAGCCTTTGTTTCCCACACAAACCAAATCCTTTGCTGAGGATGCAGGAATTAAGTCCAAAAGACGGGGTTTTCCTCGCCGCCTGGTTCAGAGAAAGGACAGGCTCTTTAAGCGGGACTTGGATTTCCCACAAAACTGCTTGTGTATAATTTAGCAACGCAAACTCATGTCTTGAGAGTTCTTAATCCAGGATAGAGACAGAGGCATCCACCACAGCAGCAGAGTGGTCAGACTCAGTGCCCGACTTAAGGTGAACTTCTATGGGGTAGAACTTGAGGTCACCTGTCTGTATCTGGTTTGAATTAAACTATATGTGTAGCCTGCAATAATACATTGTAAATATAAAACAAAAAATGTAAAAAACATAGAAAACAAGTCATTTACCAATATTTAAATTTTGTTTAATTTGTTCTTATTTAATTATGCTATTTAAAATATTTAAATAGCATAATTGATTCATTCATTATCCAAACCGCTTAATTCTTATCGGAGTTGCGGGGAGCGGTGCTTATCCTGGGAACTACAGGCGCAAGGCGGGGACGAACCCTGGGCAGGCGCCAACACACCGCAGGGCACACACACTCACACACTCACATTCACACCCTACAGGGCCAATTCAGAGTCGCCAATTAACCTATAGTGCATGCTCTTGGACTGTGGGAGGAAACCGGAGCACCTGGAGAAAACCCATGCAAACACGAGAAGGCCCCACGGCCGACCCGAGGATCGAACCCAAGACCTTCTCGCTGTGAGGCGGCAGTGCTAACCAGTGCGCCACCGTGCCGCCTCTAAATTGTATAATATTATATTATTTTAAATTGAAATAGCATTGTATATTTAAATAGTTTAATATTATACAACTGTGGAATTGAAGAAACTCAATAAGCTTATGTTTTGCTTAAACAGGCGTGCAATAAAATTTGCATAAGAGTGCTCTTCCCCATTTGTAGATTCTGTTCTTAGTCATCTCAAATAAGAAAACAATGGTAAATGTAAGAAACTTTGTGGTTTCTAAGAAGAACTTTGTGCTTAAGAACGGCTTGTGAATGAGTCCCAAGATTTTGAAAAGGTCAGCTCACTTCAAACATGGCTAAGGCAAAGCCAAAATGTTTATGTAGCCAAATGCATGTAGGTAAAAAAAAAAGTCTTGAAATAGCGTCACTAACGCTCCAAAATTTCTCCTATTGAATACTGGACAGCTGTCTCACTTCTCTCCGTTGTGGTGAAGTGAAACTGCACACGGGGAGTCGTGTTGCTAATCCTGAGTAGGCTGCTAAACACTGCAGGCTTTTGTTTGAGGGAATTATACGGCACGGGACAGAGCACACAAAAATACTCATTCTGCTCCCTCATTCGCCACAGCACGACTTGTTTGCTTTTGGCTTGAGACAACAGCCATCAGCCCATCTTTTGCACTCTGACCTTTGAACTTTAGCTGGATGCAATAAAGACAAAAAAGTTCTTTGGTTGCTGGGGAAGGTTTCCCTAAAGGTGCGGCTCTTTTCCATAGCAGGGAAGGAGATTTACTCAGGTGATCTCAGCCTATTTCCCTTTCTTTCACTTCACTGCATAATAACCAAACAGCCCTAAAAGAACGCAGCTTTCAAGCTGAGCACAGGCTTTGGGAAGGGGGAAAGTTGAGTATGCAACCATATGAAACTACTTATTGGATATGAACTGAGAGCACTCTCGCTCCCTCTCTCTCTCTTCTTCTTCTTCTTCTTCTATTTTTTTTTGCATCTACCGGAGTTGTGGTTGGTATTGATGTGTAGCAAGGTGAAGAGATCAATACAAGCCCTTTATCAAGCTAAGAGCTCTGTCAGTATCTGCTTTAAACCCCTGGAGAGAAGGAATGAGAGGGAGGACAGAGAAAGAGAGTGAGTGAGCGAGTGAGTGGGGTGGAGGGATGGAGGGAAGAGTGGAGCCCTGTTGTAGGAGAACCACGGTACTCAATCAGAGGACTGGGATAGCGTGAGAGGCCGGGAGAGAGAGCACGCAACAGGATCTGTTGCCTGAAGTGCAGCCACGCACGCACATTCACACACACACACACAGACACACACACACACACTCTAACATATCGCTTTCCAAGGACATGGTGTGCCGGTCGTGCCATGGAGCCCCAGGGCTGTCAGGACCAGTGACCTGCCCCATCACTTTGGCATGAAAAGCGACGCCGCTCTGCTCTGGGACCCCCGACCGCCCGATGAGTCCTGATGATGCAGAAGAAGCTGCCCCTCCATCACCACCACCACCACCCCCAACCTCACCCCCCTTCGTCCACTACACCCCATCGTTCTATCTCTCCACGCCGAAGTGAAACATGCCATACAGGCACGCAATCATTCGCCCCGGCAAAGTACAGACCGTTCAGGGCAGCGAGATCGAGCATGAGCGATGAAGGCGGCAACAGAAAAGTCTGGGGAAGCGTTTGTTCTCGCTGTGGATTCACCTTGGAAAAAAAAAAAAAGTGAGAACAGAAACTTCATACACAATCAACCTCTTTTATTATGACTAGCAGTGAAATGATTACAAAGCCTTCCCCAGAGATGTGCGGCGACTTCAAAAGTACATCAGCGCAAGTCTTTAGATTTAGACCTTCATGCAGCTCGCAGTCGGCTTGTGCTTTTCATTCCTGTCTGTATAGCCTGCGAGCTCGCAGAGGCCGCTAACAGCTCTAGAAAGCCCTTTTGTAGTAAACACATCTTGCCAACTTAGCAGGAGCTCTGATGTTTATGGGGGCCACTGGGGTCCCGCTTCGCTGCTTAACTACTTTCAGATGTGCTTGGCTTTCGCGTTTCTCCGCCGCTAAAACACCCCCAGACACGACATACTATTCCGCGTCTTCTGTGTTCTTTTTTTTTTTTTTGGTGCCCAATTTAAGCTTCATAATTCATAATCCCAGCATGGGGAATGACAATTATTTTTAAAATTTCCTCATACAGATTTACATCAACAAACTCTCATTAGACAGGAACCTGTAAGGACTTTCTACTGATGTTGTGGGTGCAGCGCTGCAAAAAAAGAAAAGGGAGACATGCCATTGAGTTGCCATTAACTGCACGGACCTTTCTTTTCATTTACAATGATGAAAGCTGCTTTCAGTCATAAAGCCTTATCAGCATCAGAAACGCCAGTCGGCTCTCCTCCTATGTAAACATACCTCAGACACTAAAGGCCGGAGCACAACAACTACCATAAATGGGAAGAAAAATTATATATGAAGACAAAGTGCTCAAAAGCACCACATAGACCTCTTACAGAAACAGGCTTATTGTTGACAGTTTTCTGCAATTGTAAAGCAATTGTGTTGGGCCACTTTCAAGGCAAGCTTCACTGCTCCCTAGTCTCTATGATTGCCATGTTCAACAATACTGAGAACGTTTGCCCTTGTGGGTGTCCAGGCATTTAGTAGAAATATTACACAGAAGAGAGATGAAAAAGACTAGTGTGAAGATAATCAGACTGCTTTCAGAGGACCAGAAGTATGCTCTAGGGATGCACCAATACCGATACCGCCCCCGTGGAGTTAGTCGTACTCAGAACAAAATTCCCCGATACCTACTACCGATACCACATGTAGAAGATATGATGTAGTTATGTTCATCGCCACGCGGAGGCAGTGTAAATGCCACAGCACTTGCCAAATAAACTGAAAACTGTCCGGGGATAAAAATGCCAGCCATCTGGAGGTACTGTAAAATAAATGATAATGACAGCAGCAAAGCAGACTTATATATTTTAATATTTAATATTTCTTTAATTGTTGCTTTTTTATGTTTTGATACATATAGGACAAATAAATGGATAAAAAATAGTATGATTTATTTGATAAAATGACATAATAAGGCTCCAGTGTACTTTAATTTATATTTTGGTTTTTTTGAGTTTAGACTACCGTATTTCTCCAGCGATCGGCCGCGGCTTATACATCAATTTTATAAACCTGCGTATTGGGTGCGGTTTGCTTAAATGGGCGGCCTATCTAAAAACATCAAAACGCATTTGCTAAAAGTATAATTCAGTGCACAAAAAAGACGACATACCCAAATGATTCGTTGAATTTAAATGTACTGTTTACTGCAGCAACGAACAGTTCGAAAAGCAACGCAAAACAAAGATAGATCAATGATGATGTTCTGTCACTTAACTGGCGAACTGAGAGCATGCAAACTCCACGCAGAAAGGCCCTACGGCCAACCTGGGGATCGAACCCAGGTTCTTATCGCAGTAAGGAGGCACTATCGCAGTATCGCAGTAAGGAGGCCTGTTTAAATTTTAGAATCTTTAGTATTTTAGTTGCTATAGTATTACTTACATTTACTAATTTAAGTGGGCAAGTGTAAGTGTGTGACAGAAAGAGGGAGAGGCTAATAAAGACTACTAGAAAAAAAGAGAAAGACACAAAAGAGATATAAGGAGAGAAAAAATACATTTAGTCAACTCATAAATCAATTTTCCTTCATTTAGAGAAAACAACACAACACACAGTATTATGATATTTACAGTACTAATCAGACAGCAGTGCTTCAGTGGATGTGGTGGTAGTGCAGTGGTCAGAGAAGTTAAGATTAGAAAGATTTGGGGATTGAGGGCCACTGGTGTTTTTACCCTTTCATGCACAAATTATGAGCAACTATGTCAAAACCTTTTTATGGTTGTCCACCCAAAGAGATGCTGTACATAAATGGGAAGCAGCAGGAAGATTGTCCCTGCCACTGGAAAATGCATGTGGATGTAGATAAGAGCTTCTGATAAATGCTGTAAATGTGAATCTCCACTTTTCATAGAGGTGCACATTCATACTTATGAACACAGTGGGTGCCCACATTTTCACAGGTGTAAATACAGTCTTTAAGAGCAATATTTTGAAGGCTGCATCCACTAAACCATATCCGTTCCATCTCACTTCATCACTGTTCTGCCACCAATCCCTTTTATCCCAAACCTATCGTTCAATCAACGTCAACTGGCCATTTGCATTGCTTTGAGGCACGCCAGCGGACGCGCATCTGCCTGGCGAGTCTCCTGCCGCCTTTGAATGACTACACCAAGAATCAATGATGCAGGTTCATTATCTTGGTTTAGCTGGGCTCATTAGACGAGGGATCTTTGTGGATTAATATAATTGTTGATTGTGAATTAATCAGATAAAGTGATTGGCCGGGCTGGAGGTCTCGTAAGAGAGGTCTTGAAATAGATCAATCCTGTTTGGTTAGGCCCATTTGGGCTAATGTAATCTCTGGGTGGACTGACCTTTCAGAGGGGACTGTTTCAGCAACTGTCTCGGGAGGTTTTTATCTTCGTGCTGAATAATACACCGGGACACCGGGAGAGAGATGCTAATCCAATCTAATATAGAATTTCAGCATATGCCATTAAAAGTGGGTCTGTGTAAGCTACCGGCAGTTACAGTTCTCCATCTACTGTAGGTAGAGTAAGATCATCTCAGACTCCTTTATAAACAAATGATGTCCTCTCATCAATAATCATGCTAAAATATATAACTCTATGAAGCCATCCTATGTACAGTAGTCGTAACAGTTTGGGTGCTCCTCCTATGATTAGAGGGTCTCATTTCGTTGTGGTGTACCGTGTGCTGTACGGTGATGTTTTCACAATGACAAATAATCACTCTCCTGGCTTTCAAACCCTTCATAATCACACCTGGTTTGTAAAAAACACATTTGATGACACAGGCTATACTGATTTTTGAACTATATCATTTAGATTAAGTGAAAAAACAGGTTTTCTTGTCTCCTTCCTGTGTTATTACAGGTGATATATCAGGTTTTATAGATGAATGAATGGATACATTGATGGATGGATGGATGGATGGATGGATGGATAGGTAGATGGGTATCAGGCATTAAGGCATTCAGCAGCTTATATAAAGATAACTGACACCAAACTGAAAAGCACAGATGAACACAATTAAATATATAAACAGACATCTACTATTCACCAATACACATATCAAATAAATATACACAGAAACAGAAGGGCTAACGTAGCAAGTAAAACAGATGGATAACAGTATCATTACATCCATTACTCAGTCTCAGTAACATCCTGCCATTGACGGGGGAATTTAACTAGCCCAGGAGATAAAAACTCTATCTGTTGAGTAACACTGGGACAGCAGCAGAGGCGGACAGTAACTAAGTAAATTTACTTAAGTAATATACTAATTCCTTAAGTAATTTACTAAGTACATTTTCTTGAGTACTGTACTTACGTAGAGTTTTTGAGTATCTGTACTTCACTTGAGCACTATTTTATTTGGAAACTTATGATTCCACTTCACTACATTTTAAAGACAAATACTGTACTTTTTACTTCACTACATTTCTATCAAGGTCCTCGTTACTCGTTACTTTCAAATCTGTGGATGAAGTGGATGTTATTCCCCCTTTTCTAAAACGTGATTGATTGTTTGGCAGGTAACAGTGTATCAGTAATCAGTAGGGTTATGTCACACCTGGAGACTGGAACTATAAAACCAAGTTCAGACAGTTCTGCTGTTTTCTGTCTTGATGAGAACATTGTTGCTGTTGGAAAGTCATGAAGCTAGAGGTGCAGAGCTGGGTTTTAAGCAGGTAGGAATGTTGCTTTTATGTTGTGAACAGGCTGCATTTACAGCTATTGCACCGTCCTCCTGATTACCATACACAGATACCGTACGTGTGCACACACTGCCAGAGCTGGGTCAGAACACTACCATGCTGTTTTGTTTGGTGTGTAGTCTTACAATTAATTCATAAAATAAACTAAAGACTGGTTTTCTTCATCAGTTTAAGTTGTTTCATTCTGTAACATTCTACCAATTCCTTATTCTACAGCTTCTACAAGCTAGTCAGAGGCATTAGGAATTGTAAGTGTTGTGGCAATAATGCAACAACGCGGTGAAAGAAGATGTACTTTTAATACTTAAGTATTTTTTAAAACAAGTACTTCAGTACTTTAACTTAAGTGAAATTTGACTGTACGACTTTCACTTGTATTGGAGTATCATTTGACTAGTGGTACCTGTACTTTCACTTAAGTAATGAAGTTAGCTATTTTGTCCACCTCTGGACAACAGTCTGCCACTGATCATCTTCCTCAACTTCATCACAAGTTATTATGACATATATGGGACCAAAGGCTTTAAGATTTTAAAAGAATCTTTAGGCTCTAGTCTAAACTCCTAAACTGTGGATTTATTATAAACAATAGAACAACTGTCTTTGCTACAGAATTGAAGACACTCAATGTGAAGGTGTGTATGTGTGTGTGTGGCATGGCTGGGTAACCTCAGAAATGCGATTTGTCCATAAGCAAGCAAGTCAGAACATTTGTTGGAACAGGTCTGGCACAGCGGGGAGCTCACCATAGCCCTGCCTGCTCTTGTAAGCATAGAGCAGCAGCGGCCGGGCCACTTGCTATTCCAGTAAGTCTCACTGTAAATGTTGCCGATACGTCACTGCAGACACGGCCTGGGAAAAGGCCTGGGTGCAGACAGCAGCCTTGAGACTGGATAATCTGAGGTTGAGGAGACCTTTTTTTCACTATGCCTTTCGCTCCCAGATCACCCTGGCCTCACCCTGGCCTCACCCTGACGAGACCTCCGGAATGCTAACAGTGTGGCTTTGCGGAGGGGGAAAAAGAGAAGCTCGGGGAATGTTGAAGGACAACATGGGAAGGGAGTTAAATAAAGGGGCATCTCTGTTACCCGTATAACACTGAGGAAAAGCAACAACATTACCAGTGGTCGAGACTTTCCGCTCAAATGATTACGGCTATGGACGCTAATGAAGATGACGATGAAATAAAGAAAAGGAACTTTTAAAGCTAACTGGATCCCCATTAGTTCTAATTCACTGTTAGCCACATTAGAATCATTGGGATGAGTGCCCCTTTAAGCAGCTCAACAACTTATTTTGTTCCACAAAAACAGTGGAAGAAAGAATGATAATAATAGAACTGGAAATAGTTCCATTAACAATGTAGTTCCATTAACAAACACTGAAGGAAATTAGGAAAATGTTAAAAACATGGCATCAGCTGCTCAATGGAAATATGCTATCACCATCTTTGGTGATAAACGATCCCTAAGTTCGGAGCACAAGTGCCAAAACTAGGTTGAAAAAAAAGGAGTGTAGGTAAATAAAGAAGTACATGGAAACAGCACTGGTTAGTTTGCGTGCGACGCGGAGGCCCAGTGGCTTTTCGGCAGTACATTCTTCTCTGACAGCATCATTAGGCAACGCGAGTGCGGCCTGGGAGCCACATTCTATCAATAAAGAACCAGAGACAAGGGGCGGACAGCCAATGCCTGCCCAAGAGAGGGCGGCTGACTTGTGGGTGCGAGCGGTGGCTGGAGCCAGGCCCAGAGTGGGTTCTAGCTGGGCCCCAGTTGGCCTGCCAGCCTCTGAAATATAACTACTTCTACCTCCCTTTCTTTAACCTTCCTTATGAAGCTTTTCTAGAGTGATGGTGCAGCCTAATATCTCGATACATACAGAAATACAAAGGACCAGAATTTTTGTATGTAAGCTTTATGTAGGTGCTTTATACAGTACACGTGTTGAGTGATGGCATTGCTAAGGCAAATAAGTTTAAAGAGCTGACACTTTAACCATTTAAACTACCATCAAAGTCTCATGAAAGCAACGTTTCAGTCTTTTCTGAAGAATTGGTTGTGGTTTGTGTTGGGGAAGAGTTAGCGCTGGTAGATTTGTAGGTCTTCGTTTGTATGAAATTCAATAAAAGATATCAGGCTCAGAGTCTGTTGACAGCAGATCAGATATTACTGAGTGCTAATGAGGTAATCATTCATTCATTCAGTCATTATCCGAACCGCTTAATTCCAACTGGGGTTGCGGGGAGACTGGAGCCTAGCCCGGGAACTATGGCCACAAGGCAGGGATCAATGTTGGGCCAACACAACGCAGGGCACACACACTCACACAATCATACTCTCACTCACACCTTACGGGCCAATTTCGAGTCGGCAATTAACCCATTTTGCATGGTTTTGGACTGTGATAAGGAAACTGGAGCCCCCGGAGGAAACCCACACAAACATGGGGAGAGCATGCAAACTCCACACAGAAAGACCCTACGGCCAACCCAGGGATCGAACCCAGGACCTTCTCGCTGTGAGGCGGCAGGGCTAAGAACTGTGCCACCCATGAAAAAATCAAGTCTTCAAAGTTCAAAATGTTGAATTATTAACAGTGGGTGAATCCTTAACACTGAACAAATCCTGAATGCTAACTGTAAATTCTCCAGAACTGTAACCAATGTTCCAATTGGAACTCGGAGCAGTGGTCTGATACCTCTTTTCCACTACACTGGTGCTGGTGCCAGGTGCCGGTTCTGGTGCTCGGCCGGTGCTGAACTGAGAACCAGCCGGGAACCGGCCCGCTTTTACACTGACCAGGGAACTCAGCGGGAGCCGCATGATAAGACGTCACAGGTCACGCCCACTAAACGAACTGTTGTTCGTACGAAGCCTGCAACTTTTAGTTTTTCCTTTATTTCTTCATATGCCTTCTATTTTTTTGTGCACCTGCCAATTTCTGTTGAATCTGGATGTCCATATTGCTAAAAGAGCTTTAATTTCTTCCACACCCCACGTTACTGGACTTTGGCTCTCCGCCATTTTCTCTTCTAACGCTACCTATCACTCCGCCCACCTCTCGTGACGTCACGGGTTCTCGGTTCTAGACCAGCAAAGTTTAGGGGCCGGTTCGGAGCCGGTTTTAGGGCACCGGCACCAATTTCTGTTCTGTGGAAAAGCGCGGCACCGGTTCCAAAATTGGGAACCGGCACGGAACTGGCAGGGGAACCAGAGCAGTGAAAAAGGGGCTTTTGTGACCATAACTTTACGGGATCGAGACCCAGAAAAGATTCAAACCAGCATTGTTTGTCTGAGCAAGACCTTTAAACATAAACCTTTAAACCATAAAGCAAGCTGCAGCCAGTCAGTCCTAGTCCCAGATTTTGAGGCAGTTGGGAAAGACATTCGGTACAGAAAATGAAGCTGTGTAAAAGGGTCAACAGCTCAAAACTAAGACTTGGCCGTAGTGTATCAAAGTTCTGAATTTGACGACTAGATTTAGGACACAGTCTACTAATGTGAAATCCCTGATGTAAACTCTGATGAATAAAAAATGTGCAGCCTGTTGTGAGTGTTTGCCTTTTAAATGTTGTGTAGTGTAAACCCAGCCTACGGCCCTTAACCCCCAACTGCTCCTGCAGTGCTGATAACTTTCAAGTAACTAGCATGAAGTCTCTCATCATAATCTTCAAAAAGAACAAAAGTTATGGACTGATTGCCCAGCTACCATCAGTGTAGAAGAAGGCAAAAACATTTTTTTCTGTTTATTTTCTTGCTTATGTAACTCAAGGAAATGAAGAGGAGGGAACGAGTGAGTGAGACTTTGCTGGAAGTTAGTTCTGCTTTTCAGACGGAGGAAAAAGTAGAGCAGAGGGATGGCGTGAGAATCGGAGGAGTGCAGCGTGGTTCTGAAATCTGCCTGGGGGGCATCTCACGCACTCCCTCCTCTCTCTTTCTCTGTCTCTCGCACTCTCTTTCTGTCCTTCGTCTTTTTTCTCTCCTTTTTGACTCATCAGGGTGGAGACAGTCATCTCGCTTATTCCGCAGAAGCGGCCCTATTCCCTCATTAAAAGTTTTGGCTTGTTGTTTTATATCTTGTGTATTTGGCATGCTAACAAAACTCTAAGAATAGCCACGCTCCCCTCATCGCAAAGCAGGCTAGAGCTTAAGGACCTACGGTGCAGACAGTTAGTCCAAACCCACATCAGCACATCACAGTCTAGAACATGCCATGCCATCCATTCCTGTTCCTTAAGAGCCCTACAATGGTAATTATTCTTGCTGAAATCAGGCGGTTATTAAAAAGTAGATTTATGGCTGTAGGCTCTGTGGGAATCCCATTATGATTAAGGGAAATGTAATAAAATCACATCAGGGCCGCAAATCTGAAGCCACAATGCAAGAACTCTAAACAACTCACAGCCTGTGAATAGCACTACGTCCAAGCAGAGGGCCACGCTGCGGTTTGCCACTGACTTTTACAATGTTTCTCCCTCATACTCCAACTATGAATGTACATTGTTCTTTTATTCTAATTACACTTTGTAAGGGCATTTACTGATCCCAACAATGGCTTCTGTAAGGAGGTGGAAACACACTAAATTAAATAACTGCAGATAATAACCCCTTAAACACCTCCTCACCTGTTTAATCCAATCCAGCGGTCACTTCACTGTACATTAAAAGATCTTTGAAGGTCAAATCTTAAATGTCAACAGAGAAAAAGTGATAGAGCTTTTAATTAGATTATCTTTAGGTAAAGATTTTTAATGAAAATTCATTAAACCTTTTTTTCATGCCATTTATCTAATCTCATAATAAAGTGGGCTAATTCTTAAAGTAAACTTTGCTCTTCTTCACCTGATCATGACCTCCCTCTCTCTCTCTCTCTCTCTCTCTCTCTCACTCACATACACATACACACACTCTCTCTCACACACATATATCCCAACACACACACACACACTTTGGGCCCACAGGAGTGGGGGTGTGGGAGAGGGGGGTGTCATAGTAATTAACTTCATAATCTGCAGTTCTTTCTCTGTTATCTTTCAGTAATGACTCTGAGCTAATCAGGATATATAGTGATTAATTGGTGCAGAGTGGCATGCTGATATATGATTAACGCGAATAAGCAGCTAATAATGAGCATCCCTTAAAACGCCAGTGCTAAATGAATTCTTTATCTTGTTACTTCCTGGTCCATCATTTCAACTGGGTTTCCGTGATGCGCGGCATCAACTGTAGTGGGGGACAACAAGGCTTAATATCTCTATTGTCCTCATGTGGCCACTGACATTTTGGAATGCACATTTAACAGATTACATTGTGTTATGAGTTCTTATAATGAGACTTATAATTGATTTTGCCAAAGCTGGTAATAACCAACATTTCTCTTCAACTTCATTAGAGCTGGGCATAATATCGTTGGTATATTAATGCGGCCTAGTGGAAAAGAGGGGTGGGAAAAGTGAGGGTGAGTGAGTTAAGAGTTATTACAACAAGATTAGTTCTCTGATTCTTCTTAGGTTTGGAAATAGCTTCTACTTTATAGAAAAAAGGCCCTCATAAATCCTGTCAGACAAAGAGATATTAAAACACGTTAAATACTTTATCAGAATGAAGCTCATATCAGCCCGAACTCCAACAGGAAATGGATAAGTTCTGAACTCAGAGAGTAACTTGGAGAGGAGGATGAGAGTTTAAATGATTAACTGAACAGAATATGATTCCTGTAGTTTCTCAAAAGTACGGGAAAGAGGACAGCAGCAAAGCCTAAAACTGTTCACAGTTTTGTCTCTAAAATAAAAACTTCCAGTAATATAATGATATGAGAAGTAAAAACTCAACCATTTTAAGACCAAATAAACTGTCTTTAAACCAATTTACCAAAAGCGCCTCAAACATCCAAACAACAAAGCCACTTTCCATCAACAAACGACCCTGTTGACTTGCTGGCCTTGGGTGAAAATGACTATGTACCTCCTGCCTGGTCTCCAGGGACGAGGCCGTTCTTCCTACCAGCTTGGCCTGACATCTGCTCCGTTTGAGAAAAGCCTGGATTGGAAGCTGAGGAACCGAGACGTCTTTAATTGCATTAAGCCATAGTGTCCGGGCAGCAGAGCTTTGGGGAGAAAGCAGTTTACGTTCCCGCGTCACGCTGTAATTGGCACACTCTGAAAGGACGTAAAAGCTGTAAAAGGAAGCGTAGCGTCTCCCAAAACCCCGAAGACAAAGCTGATCACAGCGGAGAAGAGCAAGCTCCATGACGGAAGTGTCTCACCTATGTGGTCCCCTGAGAAACACTCATGACAAGTATTAGAGCTGTCACCTGCTTCGTAAAGGTGCTAGTAGACAAGAGCTATTTTATTTTTCCTGTCATCGCTCTTAAAATTCAGCTCAAACTCTGACAAGGTGCCGGTTTGGGATGTTCTAGGTGGAAGTGTGGCAGCGTGAAATGGCACTCAGGTCTTCAGGGAGGCAGAATCCGCTCTTATAATTGGTTTATTTATTATTTAACGCATGCAATGTACATTTACATGAATAAAGACTTCAAACTTCAGCAGAGATGCTCACTGAAAGTAAGTATAGATCAAACCTCCAGAGCCTGTATTACAGCAGTTTTTTTGTCAGTATCTAAGTTCAGGTGTGAATCATCAGAGAGTGGGTAGGATAGAAAAACTGCTGGATACTGTCCTCCATACCCTCCATGACCAGAACTGCCCACCCTTTCTATAGATACTACCCAACAGTTCTCAGTTTTATTCTACTGTATATCTCTAAATGTAATGAAACACTGAAAAACATTTTTCATGCATCACCCATTCAAAACCTTTCAATTTAATTAGGTACAGTAAGCTGTAAAAATACTCAAGCAGAAAAATATAAATAAATAAA
The DNA here is from genome assembly GCA_032718565.1 of Distichodus sexfasciatus. Taxonomy (NCBI): domain Eukaryota; kingdom Metazoa; phylum Chordata; class Actinopteri; order Characiformes; family Distichodontidae; genus Distichodus; species Distichodus sexfasciatus. The sequence continues at coordinate 5,655,000 of JAVGVS010000003.1, forward strand.
AAGTGATTCATTGCACCCGTACTAAACACCACCATCATGGTTTACAGCAGGGGTTTTCAACTGCTTCTGTAACCGGGAACCACCATTCAGACTAAGCAGTAGTCTGCGGCCCACTGTGTGCCCGTGTTTGTGAGTGGTGGGGTGGGTGTATTTTTTTCTATTATTTTTGAGATATTTGCACTAAATTCATTAATTCATAAAGATGCCCAAAACATCTGGAATTGTTTTGAACATAAATAAAATGAAATAATTTTTAAAAAGTGACTTAGTAGTGAAACTGGATTGCATGTCAAGGGCCACCTGCAATATTCCCCGGACCACCAGGGAGCCACGGACCACCATTTGAAAACCCCTGGTTTATAGTAATCAAATGGATATTCAAGTTCAGAAATACTTCAAATTCTCTTCTCAAGTTTCAATCTGAGGTACGTTTCCCAAAAGTATAGTTGCTAACGTATTGCTAACTATGTTAGCAACAGCGTGTTAGGTGCTAATGTAGTTAGCAACTATGCTTTTGAGGAACGCACCCCTGAACGTTATCACACTGGCTGGTTGATAGAATGCCCAGTTTCTCAGAAGCACACTAAATCATAACAAAAAAAGTAACAGATTTTGGGGAAATCCTATAACAACAGCTTAAAATGCACTGATTTCTCATAAATATTTACTATCAACTAATATTTTTCTAATATTTGCTAACTGTCATATGCAAACAAGGAAAAACAAGCAAAAAATCTGGATAAACACTGCTGACAGCTGTGCTCTTAGCTCACCTCCCAAGTGACTGAACTGTTATATTTTGTAATTTGTGTGGTTCTGTGTTGTGTTCTTTTAGGTGCAACCAATTTTAGCCTACATTATACCACAAAATATCTGACAATGGCTCACACTGCAGGACTAAATTGCTATCGCAACCGTTATCAATTATGTGACAATGGTGCTGACATGGTGCGAGTTGCTCATTATGTGGGTGCCCACACTGGCATCCAGCTAGCTCACTGAGTCGTGCATCGTTTACCTGGTAACACTGTGGGACTAATGCTGTTCACATGCTGTGATTTAGCTGTAATAAAAAAACCTCTGCAACAGCAAAATATGGTCGAAATCATGTCATAATTGGTATGTGTACCCAGTGTTATATACTGTCAATGATTTGTTTTACAGTATTATAAATGCAAAGAAGAGTTTTGGATTTATAAAAGATTTAACAATTGCAAGCCTGGCTCAATTGTGTGCCAACGACTAAGGACTGGTTTGTCGACTCATGTCCCAACCTGACACGAGCCGATCTCCTGTCGCCAACTCAAGTCTGAGTCCCGCGCTGCAGAATCCAGACGGCAGCACTGATTGGATCGAGTGGGAGCCTCACCCAATTTCTAGGTAATGAAATCCAAACTCTTTAGCCAGGGAGAATCCCTTTAGCCAACCATGCAAAATGCCCCTGGAACAGGCAATCAGATTAAGGTCCTAAAGCAGGCAGTGCAGAGCTCCACCGCTGCCAGGCTAATTCAATTAAACAGCCTTGAGCTCTTGGATGTGTAACTGGGGTCAGGCCTTTCTAACACAGCGCAATGTGGATTTTACACCACGGCTACCAACTTCCAGGGGACTCCCGCACTTCTGGGGGGTTTGTTGTTTTTTCGCATCTGTTACAGCAGGTGGAGGGTTATGTTTGTGTATGGAGCACATTCCAATGGAAAATGGAGAGTGACACTGTTTTAGTTGTTTCTCTCTGCACTCTTGCACACTGGTTCTGAAGTGGAACAATGGCGGCGAGGTGAAAGTGCAAAGTGTCGGTTGTAATTCGAGGGAATTTCCATCTATATTGGGTAAAACATATGGGAATTTCAGAGCCGCTGGAATGTAATTACTGTGCGGCTACACATGGGAGGAGGCATGTACGGGAATGACAATATGTACTGAAGTGGCACTGTGCTTTGTGGAGGCTTAAGGCACAGTGAGAGGGATTTCAACTTGAATGGATGAATAAATATGTGAAAATAGAGAAAGGTTTCTTTGTTTTAGCATAGTTGTTGCGCATCTGCACCAAATGGGTCTGAACTGTAACAATCGATAACCTCACCCTCTTCTCTCAGAGGCTTTTTAGCAGGTCTGCTATGTAGGAGTTCTAACAAATAATCAACGTTACATCTTTAAGAATTGAGATCAACATGTGCCATGATGGAAAACGGCACCCGACCTTTTCTTCCCCCGGGACGTCCCCCACTGTGCATTAAGTAAGACTTTTGAGGGATAAAGTACGCTTGTATCATTTATAAGCATTAATTAAATAAAATGTTATCCTGTTACACCCGGGCAGCAGGAGCTGGTGAGGCTTTCAGACCCACCGGGGAGAGATTCTCATTGTGATCTAGGCTAAACTCAGACGCCTCTGTAACACTAAATGGCCTAATCGCCTCCTGGGCCACTGCAGCGAGCCCACACGACATCAGAGGAGGACGGGGCATGGGTCAGATTACTGTACTTTACGTCATCTCTCACGCCTCCATGCTGATGCACAACCATGTAACAGATCATCTTCATGTATTAACATTTATACTGACATCTTAAATAGGCAGTATCTGAGTAGGCAGCTTGAGTTGAACATATGAAAGACAAATAGCTTAACTTGTAGTTAGTGTGGTGGTCTAAGCAACCGCAAGATCAGGGGTTTTAATCCCATAAGATCCAAATAAAAATAAACTTGTGGACCCATGCACATGGCCCTTAATAAAAAAAGCTACCCCAATGAGACTGTCCTTCTAATTAAGCCCAGGGGTGTCGAAATTAATCGCATAATGTGGACGATTCTGCATCGATGCAATGGCAGACCATAATCGATTGTAACGGAGGTTTTCAACTGGCTGCCCCCTAGTGGTCCATGGCGGAATGGCAGGTGAATTATATCATAATGACAATACTTGGTGATTTTCTGGCCATGGCATAAAAATTCTAGTTAATAAGAACATCAAGGCAGCAACGATGCCTCATCTTCGTTCCATGCCCAATCTGTATGCAATGTGAAGTAATGTAGAAAAATTGATGGGCTGCATCATGATGCATTGTAATGCATCGAGATATCATATCGAATCGTACTGTTGACCTAATAATTGTAATCGATTTGAATGGTAAGAACTGTGAAGGTTCACACCTCTGATTAAGTCTCAAGGTAAGATCACAATACACACTACAATGCAAAATCCCAATACAGATTCTTAAAACACATGACACCGTCAGTGCTCTGATGAGGATATGGCGAACAGACAGACGCTTACAAACTTCCAGCGGCCGGGTTAGGCGGCTGTCGGAATGCTTGCGATTCGGACAGCGATCTGGTTAGGATTTGAACCGAATGCCTCACTTTCACAATTCGACAGTGATCTGGTTAGGATATAACGGATTGCTACTCGTTAGCCGTTAGCCCTTGTAGCGTGGTGGTTAGCCCAAACGCGGCTCTATCAAAGAGATAAACCCAATAACTGGAGTACTCACAGTTGATGCCGAAGTGAATCGGAAAAAGGGCCAGGGTGACTCCATGGCAGAGCAAATCGCCGCGAGGAAATGACTCCTTAAATACCCTTTGAACCGCGACCGGCCACGTCCCAATCCAACTACCGGCTGCGGAGTGGAGTGCGCATGACAGACACAATGTAGCATTATATACGAATAAGCAAAGATATAAGAATAATAATCAACTTAAGATCTTATAAGCATAAGATGGTCTTTTCGTGACTTTGCACACAACTTTGATGTAGTTAACTTTTCCCTGTAGCTTGTAGTGTAGCTAACTACAATATTAAAACAGTAGCTTGGCTGTCGTTTAGCTACTTGTAATTATAAATAGTCAGGTCATCCTAAAAATAATCCTATTTTATCTTGCTCATATAAATGTTTATTACAAAGAATTACCTCCTTCTTGCGCTGAAAGTCATCTTCTTATCATGCTCTTCAATTTCGAACTAATTAAGATGAAACAGCTACTGAGAAACTACTGAATATTACAGTACATTATTACATCACACAAACTGAACATTGTGAAAAAATATTTAATGTAAATTGAAAATTGGCACCTAAGATACACTTTCCCCTAGATTATGATCCTGTTGGTGGGGTTATAAGGGTTTGGTCTGCAGGAAACATCACATTATGCATGCCACATTCCACATTGAGGCCCTCATGCTGGACTACACCTGTGCTACTCACGAGTGCTCTGAGGTGTGAGTAAACATGACCAAGAGGCACTGACTGCATTAGTTAAAGAACAATGCGGAACAATTGAGCCCAATTACTGTACATAAGGTGCTCTACATAGTCTTGCCAGAGCCGTTTATTGCTTGAATGGCAGTTATCTTCCAGACTTGGCCATTCTTTCTCTTTTTACTGGGCAATCCCTGAGGTAATCAGTGTGAGAAAAAGAGAGAGAGACAAAGGAACAACAGAATGGGGGTTGTGCTGCATGGACACCCAGAAGGGTTCAAGGGTCAAGCCTCTGGTCATAGCCTCTGGTCGTAAGGTCCAATTGTTTTAGGCTAATGTCATGGTCAAAGTCACGTATGTCGAGTGTGTGCTGTGCATCTCTCTCGAGAGGAGGACAGCAGGGAGGAGAGGGACAGCTGCACCGCACTCAGGGCTGTTGGCCGTCCTGCCAGCGATGAGCTCACTCCCTCCCGCTCAGCTCCTGCCCACCAGCAGGGCTCCAATATGGATCCCCAGTGACCTACGTCATTACAGCACTCTGCAGACTCTCAGATGCCACTTTTACACCTCTTCATCAACACAAAGCAGGAGCATCTCTCATGTATCTACCTTAGAAAGTATCCTCACATCCAGCACCAAATTATCCCCTTCAAATGGAATAATTGCACGCTTTGGACACATGAAGTAAAAAACAGAAAATTAGGTTCATGGAATTTGATCTGTTTGTGTTTGTGAGAGAAAAGAAGGGGGAGGGAGAGTCAATTTTCATTTATATCATTTTTGCCTGTTTTATAACTTTCTGTTTTTAATCAAAAGTAAATAAAAGTAATCAAAACCAACATAAATGGATGCAATCATCACATTTTTTTCTAAATTATAAAATGTAAACCATTTTTCTCTCTAAAATAATTTCTTAAAAAAAAAAAAAAACAAAAAAAAACATTTTCCCTCAGCTTTGCACACTCATTGGTTTTTCTCTTATCAGCACCATAATGGCTGTGAGAAAAGCAGAAATGCATGAAGGTCTATAAGAACACATGCAGTGCACATAGTTCTTTTTATTGCAAAAATGTCACAAAAAAGACTCCAGGATCCTGCCAATGGGACAGACTTTCCCCTATTCTTTAGTTCTCTCTGTACAGAAAAGTAAATTAACACTACTAAGTATATCACCCTAACTACTGATTAATAAGCTCAAAATAGTAGCTAACTGATTATTTTTTTTTCTGAGCCGAACAGAAATTATTAAAGCAGAATAAATTTAGGGCGGCACGGTGGCACAGTGGTTAGCGCTGACGCCTCACAGCAAGAAGGTCCTGGGCTCAAGCCCCGGGTCGGCCGTAGGGTCTTTCTGTGTGGAGTTTGCAAGGTCTCCCCAGTCCAAAAGCATGCACTATAGGTTAACTGGCCACTCTAAATTGGCCCCGTAAGGTGTAAATGTGAGTGTGATTGTGTAAGTGTGTGTGCCCTGCAGTGCGTTGGTGCCTGCCCACCTTGCGCCCATAGTTCCTGGGATAGGCTCCGGTCCCCCCGCGACTCCGTTTGGGATTAAGTGGTTCAGAAAATGAATGAATGAACAATAAGTTCATAACTGAACATGAAATAAGCAACTTGGTCAAATATGCGAATTTACATCAGTTAAGGTTTTAGATTTAGACTGTATATATTTAAGCAGGAGTGGGCAGATTTTTGACCGGCTCTGTTTATATCAAGTGAGCCTCCAGTCAGTATGTGAGTTTATGTGATGCTTAGATGGTTATAATTATAGATTGGCTACTGTCTCCCCACGCTGAACATTACGAGCCCCCCAGCATGCCCATAAAGCCTCTCTGTGTAAAAGGGAAGGTGAGGCTGCCATTTCATTGAAATATGAGGGCAAATTAGAGCTGTTTTTACACATGCCAGCTCCGAACAATATCAGGGCCCATTTGGCGTCTTCATGCAGACTCAACCTTGAACTACTGCTCTCCCAGATTTCAAAAGGCTCATAATGTCACGCCATCCATTTCCACGCGTGGGAGTGGGTTGGGATGGGAGACGGAACAGATGACCTGTAAAACTGCACTGCCCAAACCGCCCAGCCACATAAAGCCCTCGAAATGGGGCCCGGGGCTCGGCCTCGTAAATCACACTGCATTAAGACTTCAGGCGGACCAGACAAAGGCCAAACAACTACAGCACCTCCTTTATGGCCGCAGTCTGCATTTTCTCATCCTGGACGTTTCCTCTTTGCAGATTCCCAACTTATCTGGCCTTTCTGAAGTTTACTTTCTTGCTCACTTGTCCAGATTTTTTTATTTTCCCATCACCTCGCCCCTCCTTTAACCTCTCAGGTAACAAAAGCATGGACTGACAAATATCTTTTGACAGACTGTCCCCGTCTCACCCCTCGATTCTCCATGTTGACCATGGCGAGACACGCTAGCATCGGCCACGGCCACGAGATGCCCTTTCCCCCTCTCCATCTCTCTCTCACGCACAGAAACACTCTTATCGTTCCCTGCGGACGGAGTTACACATGGCTTAGCGGTTCAAAGCAGGCACTAAAACTGTAAGTGGGGCGATCACGAGCACAACGTATACAGGCTAGATTAGAGCTCAGCCAGGCTGATGACACTGACTGCAAACACACAGAGCAGCAGACGGCTCAGACGCTCCCTATACAACATTAACACAACACGCTTGGCTTTATGAGCCGCTCACATGCATGCATGGGCCAAGTCGTGTTGTTCACTCGGGGTGGTTGGAAACATAACACACATACTGTATATATCAGTATAAACACATATATGCATACATACACCATCACATAAAAATAGAAAAGCGCGCATGAACTTAGCAAATACATTTATAGAATTATGCGTGAACAATTACACACACATGCATGTACATACATAAGCACGTGCAGGAACAATTACACACTTGACACACTGTAGAGATGAAGGCATCTATGCTTATACAAATAGTAACTTATATTTGATATGAGCAAACAAGCCATAAAAAAGTCATTAAAATGGTATAACGTCTGACATGCAGGCTGCACTCAGCGTCACACGACATGTATTGTTTGACATCAAACATTACAGCACATTAGACTCCAGCGTCTAGTTCAACAAAGGCGTCTACACGAAGGCGGTTACGTTGGAATTCTCACCTTCCCAGAGATCGTGTTAATCGCCTTCTACTTTTGCTCCTTATGCCTCCTCAAACATTTCCCTCACTTAGTAAAATTCCCCTTCCACCATCTTCACACCTAAACAGCGTTCGTTTGGTCTCTTACTTTGAGGCGTGTCCTCCGTTGGGCACAGCGCCAGTTTATCTGCATATGACATTTGTGGAGGCATGTGACTAATTTGTTTAATTAATCACTGTGGTTCATCTCTCCACCTCTGGCCCTGAGGCAAGACACCAAGTAAGAGAGATCAGCAGAGGAATGAAAGAGAGAGAGAGACAGAGAGAGAGAGAGAGAGAGAGAGAGAGAACTCAAGGTGGAGATGTGAAGATTTATCAGTATGCAGGAATGCCTGCATGCACACACACAAAGAAACTCACACACACACACACACACACACAGAAAAATAACATTGGTCACCTGCTATTTTATTTTAAAAGGAAAGAAAGACAATGAAATGTTATGTAGCTTGTGTAATGTTCTGTATTATGTAGCCCACCCAAAACAAAGCTTCACGAGCAGCTTCATTAGCACTGCTGGTCTCTTTGATGAGCCACGTCCTGTTACACGGCTCACACCAATAACAGCAAGGATTTATCTCTCAAACTCGATAAAAGAAAAAAAACTGGCCCTACTTCTACCGAGAGCTTTTCTTGGCAGTCTAGTGAAAACAAAATATACAAGCAGCTGTCCACATGCAAGACGACTATGGGCTGCAGCGAGGACCCAGAGAAATCAAACGGCCCCTAAAGGACGGCCCAGAATGCGGCCATAACAATATTTCTAAAGTGAACTGCCACAGAGCACAGCAAGTCATCCAAAACCATCCTGAGGACAACTCTTTGGCTGGAAAGTAGGCTGAAGTAGCTTGAAGATAAAACTTAAAAAAGGAAAAGATATAAACAGCGAACATTTTGTGACCAAAGTTGAAAAGCACAACACAGATGAGCAACCCCAGCCTGATGATTTATTTACAAAGAGATACTACACAACTCATTCCAGAGACCTTAAACTTGTAGTCTTGCCAAAAATCTGTAACAACCGAGATGTGACAGAGGCTTCTGGAAGATCTTTTACAAATCTTCATCATGGCCACAGAATCTGGGAAATGGGCCAGTCATGTCACTCATCCAATATCACTTTTAACAACACTGATAAATGTTTTTAAAGATTATTACTCAAGATTCCAGAACTGTTCTTCACTGCTCTGTAATGACTGGGTGTTTAGGAAGTCATTACCATGTTTTTCTTCTTCCATCCTTCATTTAGTACAATGCAATGAAATTTTGAAGGTAGAAGTAGTACTATAGAAGCCGCTTCAGTCACTGTAGGAAACTGGAGGAAAAGGACAGCAAATGTTTCTTAAAAGCTAAATCAAGTTTACTGAGAGTTAACTGAGATACATATTTCAGAAGGTAATGTTCCAAAAAGCACATTAATACTATAAAACAGCAATCAAATGCTTCAGTCTAAAGAATTGTGGACTGGTGAAAGTGAGCGATTATTTGTCATTCACTGAAAAAAGGGAATGTGCCTTTATTAAGTTAACTAAAATGAATCACATGGATTCGACTTAATATTTTAACGTTTCCACTGAAAAAGTGATTTTACTGTGTTAAGTCAAAACAAAACGCATCAAATAACGCAAAGGAATAAGGACAGCATAACTCAAAGGATTCATGTGGAACCAATGTCCATTATTCAATCAAGTAAATCCAATGAATCTTTTTTTTCAGTGTTGTGAACACACCACAGCACAGCACACAGTGCACCACAACGAAATGTGACCTCTGCATGTAATCCATCCGTGAAGGAGCAGTGGGCAGCTAACACGGGCAGCACCCGGGAAGCAGTGCTTGGGGACGGTACCTTGCTCATGAGTACCTCAGTGATGATAACTGTAGCGACACCCTACCGTTACGCCACCAACTGCCTAAATAAGGTATAAGATTTGCTGTTACACAAGTCACTAGTGTTAAATGTCAGATTTTTTTAAATGGATGCTTTTAAAAGCCTATAGAGTGGTTTATAAGGCAGTTATATGACAATCAAAGCATTTTTTATTTTCTACATTGTACCTCCAGTGTCTCAGATCTGCAGGGGCACTAATGCTGAGTCAGGCCTCTTAATAAATCACACAATGAAATGCTGAGTCATGATAAACGCCGCTCTTTTGTATTGAATGACATGTTATTAAACTTTTAAAAATCAGCCCTTCAGGGGGGAAAATGAGAAAAATGTGAGCATATATAGCGCGCGCACACACACACACACAGCTTTCTGGGGTGAAATGGGGACATTTTTTAATCTTTGAGCTGGCTCTTACATGATATAGTAAAATCTTATAAACTATGACAAACTTAGTAAAAGTCAGTTATTAAGAAAATCTGTGATTAAAAAACTTGATTAAAATGTCTGTGACCTCGGGCTCCTTTCGAAGCGAAAATGCTGAGGAACTAAAGATATTGCTATTTTAATGCCTATTTTACATCACATATTACATGATGTAAGATCTGCAGCTTAATCTCGTCCACTGTCCCAGATATAGTCCATCACAGTGAAGTACATAAAACTCCCAAAATGGTCCTTGTGCTGCGCAGCTGGCGTTGGCCAGTCTGTATTAATACACTGATAAAGTTTACATAAAGATATTTTTCATGCCACTGTCTGTTATGAAAGATCCATATAATAATAGACATTCACATAAAATATTTTAGTAAATAAACAACATTAAATAAAATAATAATAATAAAATCGATGTACAAAGAAGTTTTGTGAGGGCAAAAGGACAAAGGTACAGTAGATAACCTTCTGGACAAAAAATGATTAGATAAAGTTACAAAAAGTCAGATATTTGGATTGTGTTTTAAGAGTTAGTGAGTAAACACATTAAATGAGTGATTGTAGAATTTTCATATTCCTTACAGTTTGACAAATATGGCCACGGATTCTTGCTTCCATCTTGGCCAAGGTGGACTCCATCGTACAACTCACAGCTGCTGTGATACCATGCCAGATCAGTCACTGTGAATTCGATGTTGTTAGCTACTTTTTCTCTGTAGTTTGAAGTGTAGCTATCTACTATATTAAAACAGCTTGGCTTCAGTTTAGCTACTTTTAACCATTTAAAAGCTACCATTAAAAGTAGCATCACCAACACTGGGTGTGAGGGCTTTAGTTTCAATGCTGATGTCGTCCCATCACTCCTAATGCGTGACTAATTATGGACACGCAGGCAGTAATGAGGCCTGGCTCTGTTTCCACACCGTCCACACTCACCGTTCCATATTAAATATTTGACTAAGATTAGTTGGCATACAGCTAGAGCAGAGCACACTAACTGACAAAACTGTGTGTGTGTGTGCATTTGTGTGTGTTTGTGTATTTATGGTTTACCGCCACAAATACATGACTGTCAGAATATTTGTTCTTTTCTGGGAAGTGAGAAAGGACTGGATTAGATAAGCTTCTCTCTGCTAACATGTATACGAGGGCTGGTAAATTTAAGTCCTAACACTGCAGAAATCTGGAGCTGCAAGTTGTCAAAGTGATGCAAAGCAAGTTGTTCCTTCTCCCGTGTGGAATAAAAGGTGCACTGGCCCTTCTTAAAGCAACAAAAGTCATGGCAGTGAAGTTTCACTCCTCCCCTGGTGTGATGCATCCTAAGCAGTTATGGCCGGCCACAGAGGGCTTTATTAAAGCTGGTCATCTAAGCTTTACTTTAGCCAGCTTTGCTGAGGCTTGTACATTTTGCTCGGGGCTGGACAAAGGGCATTTTGTTCAAGTTAAATGGATCCAATGTCTCAACAAACATACACCTGAAAAAAGGCAGTGGTTATTAAATAAAACCTGATGCAAAATAATAAAACTGAAACCACATTGGTGGGGAGTGAGCAATATGGAAACAAGCATGGATCAGCTTTATAGCGGGGAATAAAGGTATCAGAACTTTTTATCAGCCACTTGTAATGCAGGTCAGACAGATAGTGGTTGCAAAACTTTCAAAAGAGATGTTGGTTCCTTTGAATGCTTTAAGCCAAACAGTAAACAATTAGGACTTTTATGTATAGCAGGTCAGTTCCATAATGACGCTTAGTCTGAAATGTCTTGACCAAGCCTTTAACACAGCTGCTTAAGCTGAGACTGAAACAGAGAGCGTAACATTTCACACCCTGCCCTATGACACATGGAAAAGTCACGTCGGAAAACGTCGTCTGCCGTGACTTTTACGGGGTAAACCGACACTGCAGAATAACGTCAGACCCCGGCTTCTTCCAGTTTTGCTCGGAATCACCTTATCGACTGCGCTAAACCCAGTTAACCGGCTTAAGATCCGCCACGTCATACTAATCAGAGCTTCATTTGCCTGACGCTAAGAGCGGGCAGGGTATACTTAATGGAAGATTAATGCGTTTGAGAGTGCAGCTTAGGCAACCTTAACGAGATCGGTATCTCTTTAAGGAAGAAATGGCGTAATCGGGAAGGAAGGCAGCAGAAGGGTGGAAGCCATGTGAACTCAGCCTTGCCCTGTGCTCGACCTTTTACATGTACATTTAAGACGACAAATAAGTTTTAAAAGCATTTAATATGTCGGCGTGTGGGTGTGTGTCTGAGGGAATGTGCATCTGTTCCTGTTAAGAACCGCAGCTGACCGTAATGCTTAATGAAAAGCTTGGATTAGTTCACAGCGCATGAGGAGAGTTTGACATTAATATCATCTGAAAGGGTCTGTTTTTGTGCCAGAGAGGGGGACGAAAACTAGAAACATTTGGAATAACGAATGTCATGGTGAGTTCCATCAGGCAGTGAGAGAGTCTCCCTCAAAGGGAAGGAAATGAAAGCCGGAAAGCTGACACACATTCTCATGGCTGTGGACAAGCTACGAGCTGATGTAGAGGTGAGTTTTGCTCTGGTTCTTTGACTGCAGGCTTTATCTACAATCAGCCCAGAACAGGCCACAGAATACCTTCTCCTAAAGAGGGTCTACAATCACATTTAAAGCAATAATCAGTCACACTTTCATTTCCTAATTTCCTAGTCTCCCTTGAGCAATTTGGGGTTGATGGTCTTGCTCAGGGGCCCAGAGGTGGGAGTTCTGACAGTAGAACAGAGCTGGATTTGAGCCTGGCAGACTAATGATCTACCACTAGGCCAATACTAACCAAACTAAGCCTACAGCTTTTGGTCTTCACATTTTAAAGTATTTCCCAGGATTGTTTGTGGGTAAAAAAATCTGGGTGTACATTTTAAGGGCTTTTGTTTCCACTTGTGGGTCAAAAAACGACAAAACCAAAAGGTGCATCAGTGGTGCAGTACTGAGGTAAACATGTTGCTACTTTATATAAAAGACACACAATGCATTGAACAAATGACCTCTAGAAATGAGACTGCTTGCTGCTTGTAGTAAACAACAATCGAAGCATTTTACATTTTAAGGCTTTTAAATATTTGCTTCATAAAATGTTTCATTTGAGCTATGGGTTTCAGCATGCCCTTACTTCTCAGCAATCTTTAACTCGTGTTTTTAAAAGGCAAATGCTTTGAAACATTATAATGTAATTATGTACACTATTAGCATGCATTTAAACTCAAATTTCAACAAGTTATGAAAATTTGTTTAAATGAGGGGGAAAAATGATCCTCTCAGCTGCCGTAGTTGCAACTCTGGCATAACACAACAGGGTGACTAACACAAAACCCTTTGTGCTTCGGTCTGGTCTGGCCTTAATGCAGACCTGGTAGAGTGTTCTGAGAGATGAGGTGAGCTGAGCTCTAGAGGAATGCTGCAGTGTTGTTTGGAGCCTCACATGGGTAAAGCCAGAAAATCACATAACCACAAAGACAGGATGGGCTACAGCCTAACTTTAAACATGATTTAGCCAATCATTTACATTTATGGCATTTAGTGGACGCTCTTATCCAGAACGACTTCCATTTCCTAATTACAGGGACAGTCTCCCTGGAGCAACTTGGGGTTAAGGGTCTTGCTAAGAGACCCAATGATGGTAGCTCCAGACGGGGGCTTTGAACCCATGACCTCTTGGTCCAGAGGCGAGTGTCCTAACCACTAGTCCACCAACACCATCAATCAATCAATCAATCAACTTTTGGGAATGGACTAACTCCTGATAGCTGATCTTTGTTCCTACATGCATAAAAGGAATGTACAGCTGGTTCCCGAGTTACGATGGTTCAACTTACGATTTTTCAATCGTACAGTGAAGATAGCGATACGACAAAACAGCAAAAATATTGAATGTTTTGTGTGGTAGCATATGCAGTATGTGCACATCACTTGTGAGATGCCTCACTCGTGCCAGCAATCAACAGAGTTCAGTTGTCTCGGAATTAGAGACCATATTTTCTCTGTGGTTTTGGTGTTTTAAAGAGCAATGTCTCAACTTTATGATATTTTTAAGTCACTGGAATGCATCTCCATCGTAAGTCAGGGACTCCCTGTATTCATGGAAGCACAATGGCACAAACGATTTCTGACCTGTCGTATGAATAACAGCAAATGGTGCTAGTCATGTTCTATCTTACCTACGCTGTAATAGTCATAGTTGGTGAAATCTGCAAATCACTTTACCTGATGCTATTTTATGATAATTGTGATTTTTCCGCAAAAGCTGTTCCCTTTAGTTTACAATCCATGTTAGCTACACTAGCATTACTTTAGATTCAGGAAGAACTGGCATAGTTCAAGCTAATTTTAGGTCAAGTTGTTAGAACCTGGACTTTTCAACCTAGCAAAAACATTTTGTGAGTCTCTCTTTAAGACACAACACATGTTTTCTCTACAGACTCAGTGTGAACATGCACTGGACGAACAGTGCTGCTTAGAAAGATGGGACGGAGGAAACAGCAAGAGAAAACAGAGCTCCAGAACAAAGGCCATAGTCAGGCCAGTTAAGAGATTATTACATGGTACACTGAAGCATGTGATTGTGAGCAGCTGAGTGGACCAGAGTGGTCATTTTCACTTGGTCAGCTGGGACAGAGGGTCAGTTAGTGGGGATTTCCAGGAGGTCATGCCCTGAGCCCCAGGAGTGGTGTGTGTGAGTGTGTGTCTGCGTGTGTCTGTGTGTGTTAGAAACAGAGGGAGAGAAAGTAAATGTGTTTAACGAGTGCATGTGAGCGGGTTAAATTGAGGGCAATGTGAGCAAGCTTTGGGAAGATGACTGGGCATAATCAGAGTGCAAGATAGCAAACTGGACAAATGAAAAAGAGACAAAGAATGTGAATGCTTATTTGTCATTGTGGACACACCACAACAAAACGTGACCTCTGCATTTGACCCATCCGTGTAGGAGCAGTGGGCAGCAAACGAGGAGCGCCAGGGAGCAGTGCTTGGGGATGGTACCTTGCTCACGAGTACCTCAGTGGTATCTTTATCATGCCTGGATTCGAACCTGCGACCTCCTGATCACAGGACGAACACCCTACTGTTACACCACCCACTGCCTTTTCTCAGCAACCTCTGGCTTACCTGCCTATAAGTGGTCACCACGGCACATGCATTATGGTGGCCATCTGTCAGTCTGCTGTTTTACACATTGATCATAAAACCATGTCCATGATTTTTCCATGCACTTTTAATATTTTTATTTCATCTGATTTGTATTTGTTTCTCTGTCCTTCTACTTACACATCATTTTCCAGACTTCTTATTTTGCATTCAGTTGAGCTACACTAAAATGTTCTATTTCTCTCTCTCTCTCTCTTCCTCTCTCAGCTGCAAACATAATGAATCTATCAGTCTTTGACGGGAGCAGTCATCCAAGAGGAGGCGAGCCCAAAACAACCCCCAAAGATTGCTCTTTAAACACACTGTTTTACCAACAATCCTTACCAAGCTGGAACCCATTAGAGCTCAAATCTGGAGCTGGGGGCAGAGAGAGGCAGCCAGGCGTTCGAGGGCACAGTATTGCGTGCCTCCAAGACGGGGAAATAAGAAATAACATGAAGGATAAATGAGCAGTTGTAATGTGAATGGATGGCTTGCGATTATTTCCTCGTGCATTTGTGTCTGTGTGTGTGTGGAGTGGGCAGTTGGGGAGTGTTTTCCTTGCCCAATAGCTGACAGATTGCCTGCCTGCAGTGTCTTGATGTGAGCCATAATCATGGAGTGGCAGGGTTAGAGGTTCAGTGTGTGCATAAAGAACACAACACTCCTCAGGTGGGGTCAGCCCTCCTCCCAAACACAAGTACGTTAGGAAACCGGGGGACGGCTAAGCTGTCCGGGAGGCCTCGTTCGACCTCTGGCCCCTGGGTTAATGTGGTTTCTAGCAGTCGTGTAGCAGAGGAGAGGGGGATACTACGCTTACTGACCCCTGACCTTGAGCTCTAGGCAACTCACTCTGCACACATGCCGAGATGTTGGCTAAACCTTAACCAAACACATCAGTGCTGGGTCACGAAATGCCCGCTACTAATCCCAATCTAGAACCAGTACACAGATGCCAAATAACAGCTGCTATAACATCCCATCGTCACCCAAACTTGCCGCTCAGACCCTTCAACCCCAGCAGCCAGCCGTACAGCACCCCATAAATCCATTTACGCTTTCCTCTTTGTTGGGGGAGTGCCGAGGTCATGACTCGGGGCAGCCTCGGGAATATTCGGCCACATGCGCCATAATGTTTGATCGATGTTTTAAAGACGAGTCCCGGCAGGAGCCTCCATAATGCTCCAAACGGTCTCAGAGACCGAGAAGTCCAAACACATCTTCATATCTACCAATGCAACACCCTGGTGTGTTAATCAAAGCATTAAAATTCCTTCCTCCAAAATAAATCCCCATCAAAAATATACATATAGTTAAGCCCGGAAAAATGCCGACCTTGCAAGTCACCCTGAATTTTGCAGTTGATCTGTGACTACAACGTTGTCTTAAATGTTTTGACTCCAGATTGTGGTAGCCAAGGGAGGGGCCCGAGCCGTCCTCCCTCTGTGAGAAATACATAACTTAAATAAACTTCGGCCCAAGAACCGTATCGGGCACAGAGACAAACTCTTTTCATTATACCACAAAACAGACCGCGGAGGGATTGCTGGCTGCCAAAAGCTCTGACAGGAGAGGCAGACTCATTGCAGCCGAGTTCTGCCAGGCCTCAGTGGAGTCAGTAATGTTGGGCCAGTCCTCAGAGAGGAGGATCATGTACCTCACTCTCTTCCTGTGCCATCCATCCACAAACATTCAGTGGCCCTCAACAACCTTCATCAGTCAGTGTGACACACACACACCCACACACACACACACACTATCTTCAATCTTTATGGACATTTTACTGAACTTGTGAACTCCTATAGCATATTCTTTCATATATATTCCTTAACTTGTGAACTGGTTATATATGAATTTTACCCCAAAAGAAATATTTTCCTTCTTCTTTTCTCCAGTAGAGGAAAAAATAGTACTGGCAGTGAAGGGGAACAGTAGCATGTTTCAACAATGTCCATAAAACCCATGTCATCGGAAGGTTCTGTCATCCATTATCACAAAACCACACATTACTATATTTATGGATTTTTTTCCATTCATTTCTGTAGTTAACCTTAAAGACCAAAAATGAATATTTTCTTTTCCTTTTCTTCTTTGTTCTCCAGTTGAAAAAGGGGGATCAGCAATTTCCACAACACTCATAAACACCAACACACACTACTAACATTATTTAGCAATGATTCAGTCACTTCCAATAGGGACAGCAAGAATTCCAACAAAACTCTCACCACCAATAACAATGACCACATGAGTGACATAACTTCTGAAAAAAATCTGTGGTCCACATGTGCTAAAAAAAGGCCAGGACAAAATGTGAACACAGAATTCTGGCAGAACCTTTCCTTGCTCCGTGATCTCGGAGGAGGCAGTGACACTAAGAGTGGAAAAGACACCCCCGGCAATTTTCCTACCTGGGGCAGCTTGCATCTCCATCAGGCCCCCAGCCATAATGAGAGCCTCCAGGATCTTGACGTGGTGCTCCGGGTTCACGTCGGCACTAGGGAAGAGGAGAGCAGAACATCAGCGCCTGAAATCAACTACAGTCAATAAAACCCTTACAGGAGAGGTCGAAGAGAGATTTCAGTTCCTCCAATAGCTGTTAGATCAAGGTCACACTTTCGGTTACCGTGTGTGTGCTCACACATAAGACACACTCACAGGTTAAGCTGCTCACACTTAATCATGTCACGAGATGCACTCAGGCGTAGTGTGAGATGCGGTGGCCTACATGGTGGGGGACAGTTGGCGCTTTTTTTACGGGAAAGGCCACACTGATTTTCAATGGTTACTCACTAGCCACTTTATTAGCAACATCTACCTCATACTTGATGTTACTGGCCACCTAATTAAGAGAAATGACCTTATCCAGAGCAACTTCCATTTCTTAATTACAGGGAGTGTCTTGTTCAGAAGCTCAATGGTGGTGCTGGTGGTAGGATGGAGCTGGATTTTAACCTACAATCTTTTGGTCCATAGCTGATATATTTTTCCCAGGTGGCAATGCTGGTGTTGGTGCTTGGTCAGGTGCTGAAGTTGGGAACCAGCAAGAACTAAATTGTATTTCCACTTACTTAACAGTGGGAGCTGGGTGATCAAACTGATATACCATGTCTTATACCATGTCTTACTCCACCTAATTACTTACTTTCCACCTGCTTACTCCATCCACTTCTGACTTCACTATCTGCCATCACAAACTCTTGGTTCAAGACCAGCAATGTTTTGGTGGCGGTTTGGAACCAATTGTGCGTGACTTGAACTCCACTGGAAAAATGATGCACCAGTTCCAGACTAGGCACCGGCAGAAATACAGTGGAAAAGAGGTAAAAAAATGAACCGTTTCCACACAGCAATGCAGTGAGATTGAAGCTAAATACTGAGATATTGTTCCAATTTATAGCATTATCTTAAAGAGGTCAACATACCCAGTGGTAAACAAAATGAAACAAATGGACTATGGTCTCTAACTGTTCCTATTAATGTGGCCTGTGAGCATATTGCTCAATAACTCTATCCCCCAGGATACATTTCCCTGTGTGTTGTATTTGTATAACTAAGCATGGGGCAAATAAAGAATCTTGAATCTTGAATCTGTATATATGGCCTAAGATTCAGCTAAAGCTAAAGTTGATGACTAAACAAAACAACAGTTTCAGGACTAACCCTGGCCTTCCCTCTACTAATCGCACAAAAGGGAGAGGAGGGCATCATGCTGCGAAAAAGGCAACGTTCCATCACTGTTCCTTACTTGGCAGCAAGACAGCAAAGCAGATCACAATCAAATGAGAGTGAGGCCAGTTAGTGGAGCACAATGCACTGGCTGTGTCCCAATGACTCACTTTCACACTACTGCCTATCATACCTTTATCTGGTGTCCCTGTTTGCAAGGGAACATCTGGGTGAGCATTTTCTTGCACAAGTCATGCATAATTAAAGATCGATTTGCATTTAACATTTGCATGTGACCGTTATACTAAACCAAAATATGCTGTGTTTTTACTGTATTATCAGTAGATATATAATAAAACCAATAGTTGCTTCCATGAGTTAAGACATTCAGTAAATACTGTTTCAACTAAAGGGGAACGTTTTTTACCTTATTTATGTAATTACCTGCAAATGTAAAAACATACTGGAAAAGGGTTCTGCCTTTAGTCAAAGTAACTGAGCTTTGTGTTAAAAGACAAAGACAATGGAAATGCCAGAATAGGGAATGGGATTTTACAAATGTCCAGGTTTTATTGACCTTATAGGCAATTTCAATTGATGTTAAAGTTGGTTCCTAAAAATGCCCTATGCTCTGATGCTGAACAATAAACTCTAACCTACAGTCTAGACTTGTCTCTATACTGTGGCTGGATGTCTGCCTGCTATGCCAGTTTTTCAAAAAAGTCGAGAAGATGAAACCTTGACTGTCATCACCATTTCCTGAGCACATATTCACACATTGTGTATGTTGTATATCTTGCATTACAGGAATAAATTAATCCAGTGTCTTGCTGTTAAACTGCTTTGTTTCAAAATTAAAGGACTCATTCCAGAAGCTCTGCATTTGACCCCTGGTGTGTGTGTGAATGAATCATCATAATGATGTGGTTTTCCCATAATACGGGCATCATGGGAAATGCATCCTGCAGTGTGTAATGCTGCAACATGCTGATGTGTTACCATGAAATACAGAACAATTTCATACACCAGTACATGGAGAAAATTACATATCATTCTGCATTAATGACAGAAACTCCAAAGCATCATATATCAAATAAATAAGGGGTTATCATAACCTATAGCAATGATACCTCATCTGCTATTTTGTCATGCAATCAGCAACATGCCTCTTGGAAAATGTGATTTGTTCTGGATGTTAAGATCATTCTGGCATGTGCTTAGAGACTTGTCCACTTGTGCTGCACTCCATTCAGTTTCTCGCAGACTAGTAAAGCAAATAAAACACTGAGGATTCAACACAAAAGCCAAAATCTTGCTGGTTGGGCATTATGTCTGATTTAAGGTGGGTGTGTTTGCGTGTGAGTGTGTATGTGGGCACGCCTTTGAGGGGAAAACTCACGTTCTGTGTAATAACATTCCACACACTACAAACTCATTTTTCAAAGTAATTACTTTCCACCAGAAGCATTAAATGTGTTTTATATTAATGCAGCCTTGTTTGATCTAAGTACAACGTTGAATGCAAGTTTCCACTATGACAGCCAAATATTAAGTATGTTTTACAGCAACAAATGGGGTTTTTCTGGTACAAACCCACAGACCAACCAACACTGCAGAGAGAGAGAGAGCATTACCATAACAAAGCAAGCAAAGTAATTTAAATTGGGTAGTTGCTGCTTTCAACTATTTTAAGTTCAGGGTAAGTTCAGCAGTTCTTTTCCATAAAACCACAAAGCTTTGTTGCTCATATTTAAGAGTTGTCCTCATGTGTCTCCTTCTTACCTGAAGTGATTATTTTTGAAAACCGGCTCGCTGTAGGCCTGAGCCAGAAGCTTAGGGTTCGCCTGAGCTGCTCCCCCACTCTGGGCCACCTTGCAGAGGTGCTGGGTCAAATAGACCAGGAGCTGGTGGTTCGATTGTGGCATGCTGGGGGAGTCCAGGATTTTCTTCAGCTGCTGACCACACTCCTCCAAATTAGGAGTTTCTGTTACGGAAACAAAAGCATTTTTAATACTTCGTTGAAAACATGAAAACATGTTCAGCTCCAGCTTACACCCAGTACAACACGGCATAAGGGTTTTGGTAGTTTGCTAGCTGCAGTGTTCAACCAGCAAATTACTTTCCGTCCATATGAATATTAGTTGTAAAACAAGTCAAAGTCAGGTGCATTGTTGGCTTATTGCTAATGAACAATTGCTGATTTCTAACAACTGCACTTTTCAACAACAAAAAAACAAAAAGTGAGGCACTGCATCTTCCTGTTATTTTAAGTGTGCATTATCAGCTATCAGGACAGTAATGTGTTACTGTAAGCAACAACTACATATAAAAAATATAATGGTCATAATGGTCAGTGAAATCCAGCTACTGCCATACATGGTCTGCTCATGTGCAGTGTTCTCTGGAGAAAAAAAGGTTTCATCCGGCAAATGTGCCATAATAAAAGCAGTCTGCCAAGGTTCAAGCATACCTAGCTTTTTAAAGGAACTGGAGGTGGCAGTCTGATTGGTTTACTGCATTGTACACCTTTGATTTAATTAAGAGAACAAGAACAAGCCTTTAACATGCACCTGGAACGATGACTATTTATACACCATTAACCTAGCAGAATTTGATTTGGACATGCACTAAATGCATTTGCAAGATGTGCTTAGATTGTTAAAACTGCCGTTAACCTGCTTTCTATCTTTGACAGCGCTCTTGAGGTGATGTGCATTGTTCACTATTTTGTGCAACTCTATGACTCATCAACATCAAACAATTGCATCATGACATTACGCACAGTATATTACACACTGTCATACAATTATACTGCAAATCATGATGCTGTCTACAGATCCCTAGACAAGTGTTTAGCATATAAGTGGTCATGGTAAACACAAAAATGTTGTGTTGGGAATGTTGTTTTCACAAGTCTTCCGTCGCATAAACAATGTGTAGAAACATTTTTGTTGATTTTTCATAAGAACAAAAGTGTTGCAGCAGATAATTTACATGCACAAACTGCAAAGCTGACAACCAGACTCCTAACTTAGCATCTATAACCACCGCAGAAGCACCTCTGGACTGATCCGCCAACAGCTTTCTCACGGCCAGTTTTTGTACTACGTTTGCAAGACTTCTGGCAGCTGCTGTCTCTGGGTAACTACCCCTTGGAGGTGCGTCTGTCTGCACCGGGGCGGCCACGGCCATCAATGCTGGGGCACCATGGTAGGGATGACAGGCTGTCATTACTGCGACAGGACACAGAGGCCGAGTGTTGGCCACATGGGAAAGTGGAGACACCCAGTCCGATTTGGAGAAGACGCTGAGTCAGCAAGCCTTCTCCCACGCAAACACACACACTGCAAACCTCCGAGTCAAGCAAATATCAGTTGCTTGGGCTAAACAAAACAAAGGCTCTCAGGTTTGGCAGTTTGTTCTTCACATATTGACGGAAATCCATTCAACTTAAAGCAGCCACCAGATCTCATTGTGCACTTTTATTAATCTGCCAGAATGTGTGTGTTGCAGTTTTGCTTCATTATGGACTTACTTGTACATTAAAAGACCCAGCCTGACAGTGCAGTGAGAAGCCAGCAGGAGCGATCCCACTGCCTTCTCTATTGTCTGCTAATGGACCAGAAAACAAAGCTCTTATTTAGTCGGCGAGCAGCGTATTGATGAGCGTCGGTCGTGGGCTTTCCCACACTAAACAGGCCAACATCTGTGCATCAGGCTTTACTCCAAATTGCACCCTGCTCATTTATCACTGTGGACTTTTATTCATTTAATGCCCTCAGAGGCCAAAACAAGTAGCCATGTAAGAGTCCTTTCCAAATCCAGCTAATTTTAGCTGACCATCAGCTTCAAAATGATTTTCCTCTAAAATACTGAATTTATTTTGTCTACTTGCATGCAAAGTTCCTAACCTCCTCACCTAATCTTACTGGCCGGATCTTTTTCCCTCACTATAGTATTCCTCTGCTGCACTGCTTACTACCTCTCTTCCCATCTACATGCTTCGGTTACCAAGCTTTTTCTCAATTTGCTCGTTATCTCTGGATGTCTCAGTCTGAGTCTGTCTCACCGTTTCTGTCTTCTTATCTATTTTCATTGGACGTCCATCGATCTTGAATTTATCCTCAGTTATTCCAAGACTTTTACAATGTTTCCTGTTGACGTCGTCCTATTTTGTTGACTGGGCATATTTTAGTATTTGGTGAGCACTTTATAAGGCAAGGCAAGGCAAGGCAAATTTATTTATATAGCACATTTCATACACAGAGGTAATTCAAAGTGCTTTACATAAAAGGAAGTAGAATAATCATAAAAACAATAATAAAAACAATAATCATAAAAACAATGATCACAGCAAAATGATTTAAAAATGATTTAAAAATTGATTTAAAATAAGTTCAAGACAGTTAAAAACAGAATGCAATCAGTTCGGACGAAGCACAGTGCTCATTCAGTAAATGTAGAGCTAAACAGATGAGTTTTGAGTCTAGATTGAAATGTAGCTAATGTTTTAGAACATTTGATCTCTTCTGGAAGCTGATTCCAACTGCGGGCAGCATAATAGCTAAAAGCGGATTCCCCTTCTTTTGTGTGAACCCTTGGTATTTCTAATTGACTCGATCCTAATGATCTGAGCGGTCTGTTAGGTTTATATTCAGTGAGCATGTCTGCAATGTATTTAGGTCCTAGGCCATTGAGTGATTTATATGTCAGTAAAAGTACTTTAAAATCAATTCTAAATGTAACTGGAAGCCAGTGTAGGGACCTGAGGACTGGTGTGATATGCTCAGATTTTCTGGTTCTAGTCAGAATCCTGGCATAAGCCCAATGTTTTATTGTTATACTTGTAATGGCATGTTTTGGAGTCAAATCAGCCCAGCAAACTACATCTAGACCACTTCAACAAGCAAATGACCATCATAAACTGCTTAAAATTCTATGTAGCACTTGTTTGGGATGAAAGCAAGCCTTAGCTCAGCTCTAGCGATAAGTCAAACGCTGCTTTTATCAAGATGTTCTTTGCCAGCATGTCAAAGTGATGATGAAATATCGGACTTCGTGTTCATGCTTGCCGCATGTGAACGGCTGCAAGTTTCTCCGCTGCGCCAGACATAATTCAGCATACACAAGGTGGCCGGCAGACAGGCCCATCTCACACATACATACACACACACACAAACAGGGGCTGTGTAAATCTGACCTGTCACAACACTTTCAGTGTAAGTAAAGACTAGCATCTAAAAGCCGCTCACGCACACTACATGCGCTGAACCACACTCTCAGCCTCCTGCCAATTACACTTCCACCATGAGTTACGAGCGCAAGCGCAGTCATTAAGGTGTGGCTGGTTAAGACGCCTCGCTCATAGTGCTTATGTAAGATAAGTGTCCCGAGGTCAAAGGTAATGGGCAGTGGGAGATTCGGGGGGCTGAGAACTTTGACCTTGACCTAGGCTCCACAGACCGCTGACATGGACCTAAAACCCTATGCAAACACACACACACACACACGCTATAATCCAGAGTTGTGAAGTAGCTATCTACAATAACTTCCTATTTTTCATTAGATTATCAGAAGGGAAACTACTATTAAAAAGCTGTAGCTACAAAAGTAACAATTACAAAAGACCACAACACTACAAAAGAAAACATTTCTCTTTGCAATTACTGATGTTTCTGATTGGTGCTGAATTGGCAGAAGTGGCACCTGAAGGCTACCATGCCCGTGTGGCACACGCTTGTTGCGTCACAGTGCGCTCTTGGCAGTTGCAAGATGGAGTTGGAGGACGGCAAAGATGAAAGCCAAAATCAGTTGTTGTGAAATGTACTTTTTCTGCAGCTTGTAGTGAAGCTAAGTATTATATTAGAATAGCAGCTTGGCTGTGGCCATTTTTAATCTTTTGAAGGTACTTACAAAAGTACTTTTAAAAGCAGCTTCATCAATACTGCTTCAACCATCCTCCTTACTCTTAAAATACACAACTGAGTGCACACATTATGCCTCACGGAAAGAACAACCCACCCCAGGCAGCCACACATACACACAGAACCACAAACGCACGCCTGCCGCCCAGTATCGATGGAGGGTGACCCCGTTCAATAAAGGCCAGAGCCTCACGCTGCCAGCCGTGGCCGGGACTTTGGCCGAGTCCATCTGGCCCCAGCGTGACGTGACAGGGGGAAGGGCAGACGACCAATCGCATTCCTGGAAGGGGACACGCTAGTCCTCGGTAGGCCAGATGGACACCGGCGCTTCAGCCTGATACGCTCTGACAGATAACAGTGAAAGATGTCGTTAAGGTTTGTCTCTGCTATAGATTAACACTTAATGAAATGATCAGAGCCACATCTGCCGGGAAGTGAGCCGAATCTAGGAGGGACACATAAATTATTTTGTGTAGTGCTTTATGACTCCTTAAAACCTTACACTTCAAACCTGAGAAATACACATCCACCCTCAAGTCTTTGAAGGCCCACGTCATGAGCTAATTTGACAAGACAGCAAGTGAATGAGCTTACAGACAGGAGGGAAACTGCTTAATTGGGCCTGTTGATTTTATCAGGACGGTCAGAATAAACAAGTGCTCTGACACTCAGAATAATGATAACAGTGTCACGAAGGTCTGGAAGTCAAACGTTTTTACACACCACAGGGTTTTACCACGTTAACATTTGTTGCAGATTTTTTTCTTATTATACACTGGAAAGTTGTTGAGTAAACTATAAATGAAAATATTATTTTATTAGTTATATTAGTTATTATTTGTCATTGTGAATGCTGCACAGTGAACCACAACAAAATGTAACCTCAGCATTTGATGTGATTTGATTGGAAGGTAGTGTAACAGTTAGAGAGATGGCCCCCTGATTGAAGCATCGACGATGTGAATCCCGGACCGGTAAAGAACCGGCGACATTCCAATCAGGGGGCCATCTCCCTAACTGTTATGCAACCAACTGCCTCATTGCAAAAAAGTTTATAATGCAACAGAAATGTCTTTCAAAGTTGTAGCACCTAATCGCTAAAACAGGAAATAAATCTGGATTTTAAAAAGCTGATTTTAAATGTTTTTTTAACATAATTTAATATAAATATAATCAGAACTCTGTCATATTCCCTAAGAACAGAGTGTATAATGCAGGGGCTGAGATCTAGGCCAGCACAGTCACCATGATGAGGCTTTGCTGAGAGAATAGTGCTTACATAATTCAGTCTGTCCTAGCTAAATCAGGCCATACTCGGGAGCAATCGGACTGGGCTAAGGGAGAAGGCAGACTGTGTGTGTGTGTGGTGGCTTCAGTGGGAGTAATTCAGAACGAGGTTACAGAGAAATGGTGCTATCTCACCCTTGGGCATGTTAGCGCCCCCGCGTAAAACACAACAACACACACACATATTCACCCACACATGCACACACTAACAGCCTCTGCATCAAGTGTAGTGATACTGTACATTGGTACGCTTCAGAACAGGACACACACACACACACACACACACACCAGTTTATTTCAGACCGAGAGGCCACAGAGTACAAATTATGATTCATAGTCCAGAAGCAGTGAGCAGCTCTGCCCATCACCTCCCACCTGCTCTGTGAGTGCACTTTACACAAGACTGCTCCATCACCAAGAAGAAGGACAAATTCTTTTGAATATTGTGCTCATGCTCCAGAGAGCTGCTCACCCTGAGCGGTGTAGACCAGCTCGCTGTAGACCACAGCCGGGACGAGGGGAAACGGCGACTCCTGCAAGTAGGTCCTCAATGTCTCGGCCAACACGGGCAAGTCATACTGCTCCAAGTCCACCGAAGCTGCGTCTGAGAAAGACAGACAGAAAGAACACTATATTAGTCATAATCCAAGAAGCTAATTACTCACTGCATCACAGCATGCCCTCTGCAGCTGCGAGATGAGTCGACTTTTGTGAATTCTGAAGCAAGAATTTGTAGGAATATTCACCAAACTATGAAGGGTGAACCCAACTGCACTGAGTGTGACTTGTGCAAGCCGTAAATCAAAACACCACTGAGACATCTTTAGATTCTTAATATTTGACATTACATTGTTTAAAAGTGATAGACTTCAAACTGAATCAATATGCTAAGGGGCAGTTGGTAGCATAACGGTTAGGGAGTTGAACCAGTGATCAGAAGGTCACCGGCTCAAATCCTGGACAGATAAAGGTACCGCTGAGGTACTCATGAACAAGGTACCATCCCTAATCACTGCTCCCATGTCAGCTGCCCACTGCTCCTTCACGGACGGGTCAAATGGAGAGGTCACATTTCATTGTGGTGCACTGTGTGCTGTGCTGTGCTGTGTTCACAATGAGATTTAATCGCCAACTTTTACTTATTAAGAATAACTGGATTAAACAGCTTTTACGCTACAGCATTTAGTGTAGTTAACTACTATATCAAAACTGTAGCTTGGCTTATTTACTTTTAATCAAATTAGCCTTTTTAAAGTAGCTTCCCCAAATCTATATTCCATATTTTTTCAGACTCTGTTATTCATCCTCAAAGGGCAAGAGTCCACTTCAAGTAGTCACTGTCACTGACCAGTCATGTCCGGTTACGCACCCTGATCCACTGGCATGCTTCACAAACTGAATGACATGGAGTGGACTAGCTCGACACATCAATACTTCACTGCCTCGGATAATGGCAGCTTGCTAGACTGCAATTACACAGTAAGAATTTTAAAGGGCCTTCACTCTGCTGAAAGTATTAGGGCATATTGATATATTGAGAAGGCGTAAAAAGGGGCTGACTGTTCTCTCTCGTATTCCAGATTAAAGGCTCCTTAATTTATAGGAAGGACATAATTGTAGATTTATACGTGGTCCCTCTGCGTTTAATAGCAGGGATATGGGAAACAGAAAGTACTTTATGCAAGTAAATGACGTGCAAAGATTAAACTGAGCACGCCAAAGTGCACGATTCCGGGAAGCAGAAATTATCATTAAATGTGCCCGGTCAATAGGACAATACGTTTCTTTAGTGCTTATAAAGAGTGACACCTTATATATTTTTAAACTACTCTCCACACTAAAGCATGTTATAATGCAGAATGCTGAAGGTTTCAGAGTAATCATCCAGCAGGCTGACACGATGCACAGTGGGATGCAGATGTTCAGGTTTGGGTCACAAATGATCCAAAATCATAGATTACCTCTACAGTTTAAGTAGTATGACAAAATCTACAACATATGTGTGGAACCATAGTACTAATCATTTATTATCCAGACGCTTTGCCAGCATTATAGCACTGAAATTATATTTACATTTACAGCATTTAGCAAACACTCTTATCCTTCCATTTCATTAATTACAAGGACAGTGTCCCTAGAAGGTTAAGGATCTTGCCCCGGGACCCAGTGGTGGTAGTACTGGAGGCAGGATTTGAACCCACGATCTCTTGGTCCAAAAACCAGCATCCTACAACTAGATACCCACTACAGCACAATTATTGCTGCAACTAACGTAAGTACTTTTTTCAGTAGCTTATCAGTAGCGAAGCTACTTTTAAAACGCTGTAGATTTCCCAGCTTTCCCTAACCCTAACTGTTCTTAGCAAAATGGCGTGGCAAAATGTTACCTAAACTCGTATTTTTCTCCCATTACAAAGATGGATATTTTCAATAATCAGGTGTTTGTGATTGACATTCTGGCATCTGATAGGCCCCCGTGTCTGAGCATGCACACACTCTTTGTGTCACAGCACAAAGTTTGCCTCGTGATCAGAAGGTCACCAGGTTGAATCCCAGATCAGTAAAGTTACCACTGAGGCACTGCTCCCCGGGCGCTGCCCATGTTAGCTGCCCACTGCTCCTTCACAGATGGGTCAAATGCAGATGTCATGTTTCATTGTAGTAAACAGTGTGCTGTGCTATGGTGTGTTCACAATGACAAATAATCAATAGAGTCAGAAGAACAGAAATGCGACATGGTACTTTGAGGTACTTTGAGTAAAAAAGTGTAAAGAACTTGGTTGTGTGTTTAAAATGTACACTTTAATAGATACATTGTGTCTTGGTGGTGTAATGCAAAAAGGGTTAACATTCGTATTGGTATTATAACGCGCAAATTAATGTACAAAGTACACACAAGCACACATACAGTACTGTGTGAAAGTCTTCATACGAGGAAAAGAATTCATGTTTCTTGGCACATATAAGCTAATAAATCATTCACTGTACCTACTGTCTCATTTTTCTTCTGAGACTTTTGAACAGTACTGTAAATGTAATAAATAACATACATACATCCCCTCCAGGCTGTGGCCTTCAAATGATACATTTGATTGTGACAACTTCACAAACCAAACAAAAGGATGAGGGCTGTTGTGAAATTAGACAGATTCTGTCAATGTTCTTTCTGTTCTGCTTCTCCTCAGCTGTCTGCTGCCTTCTCCCTCCATCCCAACATGAGACGTGTCTGACCCCTGCAGCTAAATTGTTAATAGCATTGATCGCCCCCCTGACTAATTGTAAAGTAAAGCTTCCCCGTCATCGGGTTCCAGTGAGATGAAAAACCCATTAAGCTTTGCCGATGACCTTATCCTCGCTAAACGTGATTAGTTTGTAGACCTGCTGCAGCATCTGCTACCAGTGGTGAGCTTCAGGGTAAACTACCACCGTCAACAAAAAAGTGGTTAAAAAATTGCCTAAAAATATTCATGTGATCACAGTGAAGAAGCTTGACAGCTGGTGTTGGAACCAAACTGACGAGGAACAACTGCTCTGTTTTCAACCTTATAACATCATCAAACAAGCAATAAGCTTCATGGAGAAGCTAAAACCTTGTACAATCTTTTCAGCATCATAGTTGCCATGTGATACAAAGGAAACGCCACCAGGCCCAGGCCAGAATTGTGAGCATGATGCATTGCACAGAAGAACTTTGATTAAAAATCTTTAAGTTGGCAGATGAGACTTGGCTTTCATTCTTTGTCTTTTCAGACGATTCTAGTTTTCTCCATTGCTGAGGTAATGGTGAGGGTTTGAGTAATGTGCTGTTGGAGTTGCCAAAGACACACAGCATTTTAATCGCCGTTGGATTAGTCAAGACCTGAGCCAATCTTTAAGTTCAATCATGCCAACGTCTAAGACAAATGGCTCCGTAAAGAAAAGGAAGGAGGTTGGAGCAAGCTGCAAAAGGAGCTGGTGTATTATGACATGGGATCAACATCAAACTTAAAATTCTAAAATCATACCAGACCAGTGGTTGCTTTCCTCTGTCTGAAACCCTAAGCATTTATTCTCTTTCCAAGATTTTCAAAGACATTCTTAGAATTTACTGGCTGACTCAGCTCACGTGGCCGGTAACCTGCGCTGAACTAATATTCTCCTGGATTAGCGAAGGGCTTTTCTCTACCGCCTGCTCTGTCCCACTGCACAGAGGCACAGCCATGCGAGAAACTAAGACCTATTGATCAAACCCTTCTCAATGAATCCCATTTATTGGTCCTGCTAACCAGTTAATGCATCTACATATATTTCTTATTTTTCCAATCATCCTCCCGGTGGATGCTCATCTCCCGGCTTTTCATTCCTCGCCACGAGCCCCAAATCGATCGCTTCCTCCTGCCTGGTTTGATCCATACATTGTTGGAATTTCTGTGGGTGCGCTCATCGATGCCTAACCCCTCCTCCCTCCCTGTTCCTCATCCACACTCTGCTAACACTCTGCTAACAGACTTCTTAAGGTCATCAATCAGGCTTTGGCCCGCCCTCCTTCCTCCAGCGACCATCCACTTCAGCCTTTTACATGCCTGTCAATTGAATTCACTGTCAAATTTGGCCGCCTGATTCGTCTGCTTGGGCTCTATTGATCCACGTGGGCTTTATCTGTGTACCTAGCGCCTTATGCTGGTCGTTCAGAAACAAAGCCCCCATCATCAGGCTTTGGCCCAATTCCAGCAGCCTCAACCTCAACCTCAAACTAGGTCAAAGCATCCAGATGTCTCGCTTAGTTAATGTGTTAAAAAGGTTACATGACAAAGACCCCATTGAGGCAGGATTAGGGAAGTGCAGTCCTGTCCTGGACGTCCGACTGGCTTAAGAGGTCAGGACTATAGGTTTTATGTAGGTTTGAAAGCACAGTAGCATCTTATCACTTGATAACTGCTCCGGGTAAAACTTTTCCAGCTGGCCATTTCCTGCTTTTCTGCTGGTCTTACTGAAGGCGTTGACCCTAAAGCACTGACCTGCAAATCTAAAAAGGAGTATGAAGGTAAAAAGTCCTAGTTCTACCCAAACAAGTCCAAAAACAGAGTATGCAGTGACATGTATAATAAACTGTATTTCAGAAAACAATGTCGGAGCGGCTTTTCAAGATGACATATTATGAGTGTGTTAGGATGCATACGTGAGCATGGATAAGCATACAGGGGCGTGCATATTAAACAGACCCTCCAGGATTTCATGATGTTGCAATCACAACTATTAACGCAAAATCATTGTAGTTTCCCACAAAGCGTCCAGCCATACGTCGGTGAACTCACTTCCTTGTTACGTTTGGAAGACGCAGGAAACGTGTGATAAAAACGCCTCACATTTACCTTCAAAAATAACTAAATGGTTAAAGATTGACACCAATAAAAGTGGTTTTGTCAGTCAGTCATTATCTGACCCGCTTAATCCCTAGCGGGGTTGCGGGGACCGGAGACTATCCTGGGACTGCGGGCACGAGGCGGGTGCCAACCCTGGATGGGTGGCAACACACCGCAGGGCGCATGCTGGTGTTGTTCCCTTCAGTTTAATGAATTGTTAACTAATAATTGTAAAGGGAGAAAATCTCTTAAACTTAAAACTTATTTCCGCGACTTTGACAAAGACTATAAACAAAACATATAGATATATTTTAAAATGCATTATTTTGGCCCATTTTGTAAATATTTTAATATTGCAAAACATATTTTCCACCAAAATCATAGCTACATGCAGCTACACAATTATTAGGAAGAACAGTCAGTGTACACACTCAAACCCACTCAAGACCACCAATCTATACAGGGTCACTGTCAATTTGTATGAAGTAAACACAGTATTCTCACTCCTTGAAAAGGTTGTCATTCTTCAGTGTCTAATCTCATTTTCAAAACACCACAGTCATTGTTCCACTCAGAGATAAGGAATCCAACCAAAGGAAAGTGGGGCGATTGGGAAAAATGTCAAATGATCAAAATAATATCTAGGAAAATTATCTAATCAAGTCTAATAAGAAGCTCACTGGCATGACACAGACTGGCACAGTGAAGCTGCTCCAGCCTTAAGTGGATCAGCATTCAGCAGAATTCTCCTTACTGAATTATCAAATCTTTTCTTCGCCTTTGTGTGCTAGCACGGGTACAAGTTCAAGCGGTTCACTGAGGTCAATGCTGCGATTGTGCTCCATAGAAAGTGCACTGTTACCCAAAACGCCAAAAAGTCATGGGTTCCCACATCAAACACCAGGGTGTAAGTAAATTACCAGCATGGAGAATGAAGATCTGATTAGTCCATAATTTTATTCTATTGATTTGTTAAATTCCAATAATTCTGAGAGACAGAGAGATTTTATTGCCTCAAATTGGACAATGAGGTCACATTAGGTTGTTTGGCCCCTACGTGTTTTATTCCTCTGTCGCAATGATAGGAGGTGACATTAGTTTGGGAAGGATGTATGAAGCAGCCTGGAGATTTTAAACTGAAGTAAGGGGCTTGTTGCTGGACAACAAAACATATAGAGTCAACACGGAGAGTCTGAACTGTTTATAGTATTAGGTCATAAAATTATAGACAAACATAGAGCCTGCATGTGGTTATGTAGTGATGTAGCACTGAATACACTCAAATAATCAACACCTGCTAATGCAGTCTCAGTGTGTGTGTGTGTGTGTGTGTTGAGAAGGTGTAATCATTTATTTCTATATTCAGAAAAAAATTTAAAATCTAAATCTCTAATGCACCATTATGTGGAAGCATCGGATAGTATTCGGGAGGTGGAATATTTGGAAAATGTTAATTTAATGTATTTCCCATCATACCTGGGGAAATTATGAGTTTTAAGGAATGTGTGTGTGCAGATTTTAGAAGGTCAGGTTGTCCCCATGAAAGAGAACATCTGTGATTTTTGGGCAATGTGAGGACGTTTTAGTATGTAAGGGCATTGGGCTTCATTCACCAATATTTTTTCTTATGTTTTTCTAATCAAAGTTAAGACATTTAACTAGTATAATCTTATACAACAGTAGATTTGAAGACACCCAATAACCTAATGTTTTGCACAAATGTGCATGCAATAAAATTTGTCTTCAGTAGAATCTATTCTTACCAAAAAATTAATCTTTAAGGTCCCATATTATGAATAATTCCCTTTTTCTGCTCTTTGTACATCCATTTGAGTCTGCACTGCCTCTACACACACTGTAAGGTTGATAAAAATGGTTAATTGTGTTAGTATGAATTTACGACGTCACATTACTACGTCACATTAGGGGACATTTGAATAACTCCACCCTCCTATCTGAGAAGCTCCGCCCACCAGGTAGAACTGCTAGCGCTCCCTGATCCGCCATGTTTTCTTGCAAGCGCTAGTGTAGGAACCACAGTGAAGAAGTCTAGCGGCGGAGTGTTGTGTTGAACGTGTATGGATGGTCTGTTAGCAGCAGCCATGTTGATTATTTTCATGTGAGGTAAACTCTCCCCGTGCCGTCTACACCCCAGTAGTGTGTGGGCAGCAGCAGCTCATTTGCATATAGGAATACTAATGAGAAACAGCCTACTCTGAAAGGGACTGAAATAGAGGGTAAAAAGCAGGTGAAAATGCCTAAACTGAGAGGTGTTTTAAGCAAACTACTTCAGGGACATGTTTAGTGGAGCTCATAGACCTATTTTAACTTCTTAAAAAATTTTATGATATAGGAACTTTATATAAGTATATATTAGACAAACTGGTGAATGTCAGAATCTTTCTGGGTTTTAAGAATACATTTCTTCTTAAGAACGATTGGTTGAGGCCCACTGACATTATTATTTGTAAAAAAAAAAGTTTCTGGCAAAAAGAGCATTACTGTGTAAAGGTCTTGAGCTACGTTTAACATCATAAGAGATTTATTGTGTCCAAAATAATCTGCCAAGTCCATATACAGTTCTGTGCCGCCCCCATTTCTTCATATTTGGCTTCCAGGGCACAACTTTCTTGTGTTTTTATTGTAGTCTTAAGGAACAGCATTTACATGTATGTTTACACGTGTTACAAAAAACGTACATATTGACTAATTTTTTCTAGTAAAATGTGAAAAATGAGGGCTGGCTTAGGACAGTTTCTGCTTTAGAAACTGAAACGCAAAGATTTTGTAAAGATCTAGTAAATATGGAAGTACTTCACAAAGAGAGCAAGAAGCAACTGTGTGTGTGTGTGAGTGCTGTGACAGTGGGAATTCATATTTAAAAAGCAAAGATGCCTTTGTGTTCATTTCTGTCTTTCTCCACATGCCTCATTCTGCACATACAGTTACACATCAAAGTCTTCCCTCCACCACAGTCTCACTCTCCTCATTTGAACCAGCGTGTCAGCCAGAGGTCAGCTTCGCAACAGCATCAACTCCAGCGCTGGGTTCATCAATGTTTTCCTTTATTAATACTTGATCAAAGCTAATGTCAAAAAGAATAATACATATTCAAGTAATAAATAACAAGGAAAATTATTATTCATGGCAAAGCCTACTTTCAATATCAGTAAACCTATCCTTAGCTTAGACTGTAATCAAAATCCATTCCTTCTTTCCCACACACACAGACTCACACACACAAATACACCCAGTGCTAAAAGGGCCATCTGGTCAACTTTTCAGTCACTTGTCCATGCCTGTAGCTTGGAACAGTTCCTAATGTCCCTTTAGCCCAGTATTTCCCTCTAAGAGAAACCCCCCCAGACCACTTGCTTCAAAGACTCCATGAGCCCCTGCATCTACATGTGTCGACGCTCCACAGAGCCTGTCAACAACCGCTGTAAGTTGCACTGCTGGAAATCCAAGAGCTTTGTGTTTCTTATTTTAAGTTTCTCCACACAGACAGGCATGCAGACAGCAGCATTCTGCAGATATTTGTCACCGAGCTGACCGAGACTGACACTGGGCTACAAGACCAACTCTCACCCTCAGCTCTTATTTTATTTTCATAAATAGCTCTTTGAAAGACAACAAAGTATAATATATATATAATATATATATATATATATATATATATATATATATATATATATATATATATATATATATATATTCAGTAATTGCAAAAGTTTTAGGTAGGTGAAAATGCTGTAAACAAAGAATGCTTTCAAAATGGAAGTGTTAATCATTTATTTTCATCAATCAACAAACTGGTGAATGAACAAAAGAGAAATCTAAATCAAATCAATATTTGTGTGACAACCCTTTGCCTTCAAAACAGTATCATTCTTCTAGGTAATACTTGCACACAGTTTTTGAAGGAACTCGCTGGTAGGTTGTTCCAAAAACATCTTGGAGAACTAACCACAGATCTATAATCCTGTAATCCTACAAAATAATATAATGACTATAATCCTACAAAATAATATAATGACTATAATCCTACAAAATCCCTGACTTTGTGCAAGTGTACCTATAAGAATTGTGATGCTGGTTTGAAGGCAAAAGGTAGTAACACCAAATATTGATTTGATTTAGATTTTTCTTTTGTTCGCTCACTTTGCATTTTGTAAATTGATAAAAATAAACAATCATTATTTATATTTCTGAAAGCATTCTTTGTTTACAGCACTTTTTCACACCTGCCTAAAACTTTTGCACAGGACTGTATATACAGTGAACTTACTATCAACAGCATAAAACACAAGAAAAAAATAGGCTGTTGCGTAAACAATGCAACGGCAATACAGAATAAACGCTGAAAATCTCAATAAATGGCTGTATTGTGAGTAGAATAGGGGATGTTGTGGTTATTTATCAGCTAAAATGTTTTTTTCTGTAATAAAGGGGTAGATTTGACTGAACAGGAGCGTTTTAGTGAGAAATGGTGCTCACGAAAAATTCATTTATTCATTTTTACTCATTTACTTCTGTTTTTGTGCACAGAATATCTCACAAATAGTTTCACATACAGAGGGATCAGGTCTTGCCTTGATTGTGCCACTGAAAACGTTGTGTGTCACTAATAAGCGTCCGTGTGAAACACAAGCTGAGGATGCTCTAACGAGTGAAAAGAATTAAACGAAGTTGTGATTCTAGAAAAATTACCTTGACCATTTTTTGCAAATAAATTAGTTGAGTTATTCGAAGAATCATTTCAGCTCTAATTGGCACACCAATCTAATCAGTCATACTTTAATACTATGTGCAAAAATTAGCCAGCAAATGTCGCATGTTCTTGGAATGCTTAACTTTATTACAGTTGTCTCCGGTGCTTTGACTTAGAGATTTTGTCCGTGGAATGAAAGAAGGTGCTCCAGTAAAGACTGACCTTTATGGACTGTGAAGGAAAACAGTGGAGGGGATGACAGCCGTCATTCCAGTAGTGACCACAGGGCCCGGTGCCTAGCGGACAGACATGGCACTGCCCTTCACACGGGGCATGAACTCATTCACCCCGGCTGCCCGCTAAACACCCCCCCTCAGCCCTGAGATCATAAATTACATCACCAAGAACCACAACACTGTTCAAGTTTTGTCAGCATAACTATACGCCTGCCATAAGAGGAATGTAAGATGTATGTTCTTGCAAAATGTACATCTTGGTTTCCCATAATGCAAAATGATCAAGGGCTTCGAAAGCAGGCAAAAAGAAAGCTGCCATGCAGCCCAGTCTAACATGTGTTTAACATGTGATTTAAAATCTGCGCTGTCTTTTATTTAACTATTGTTCCATGTCTTGAAGTGCCACTTGGTTCTTGGTCAGTGCCCTGTTTTGTACATACTTTATATTTATCTTTTCATGGAAACTCGGTCTATAGTTTTATTTTTCTGCATTTGGATGTGTCCCTGTCTGTTATGCACAATTGGTGTTTCGAGACCTTGCCATCTACTAAGAAATACCAAAAACAACATGTAAAAATAACAGCTATAACAGCATTCAGCATACATGGGTAGATGTAAAAACACACATTCTACAGCAAGCCAATAAAAAGTGTTTCAAAACCTTGCCATCTACTAAGAAATACCAAAAGGAACATGCAAAAATAACAACTGCATACAGTGTATATTGGTAGATGTCCTGGAACACACACATTCTACAGCAAGCCAATATAAAACACCCTTACGGACACAAACTGCCCTCAGCACAGCAATCATCATGGTATATTGCAGCCATGCCATATTACATTTTTTTATTTCTCCTTTTCAATGAGGAAAAAGGACTGAAATGAAATAAAATCGCTACTTTTCCCTCTTTCAGTCATGTGTTGATTGCATTTAGCAACACACAATAGAGAACAATGAAGTTACAGTATGCAGGAGCTCACAATAAGGCATAAAATATGTCGCACACCAGCGCTTTGTTGCATGCCTTTCAAATATCCTTTTTTATGTTCTATTCTTTTTTTTTTTAACATGTTTTATCTCAGTTGGGATGTGCGGCGCCCATTTAAAGGAAGACTGCACCTACAATAAAAGCTTGTTTATGCCTTCAACAGCACACAACTGCTTTATATTTCATTCAATGTTATGAGCAGGCAATTGTGAGTGAATTGCATTCAAATTGTTAATTTTTATATGAACCAGCAAACTTGTCTAGAGGATATGGTCACTAAAAGAAGGGATTCCAATCTCAATCTAAGACAGTTAACGATGTGGGAAATAATATCAAAATTTGATTGTCCTCGGAATGTGTTTAATTCATTGGCACATTTTTAAGGATTTAAAGAAACTTAAAAGAGAAAATATACCAAAAAGTGTGTGGAAAAAAGTGTAGAAAGTCCCAAAGGTGAACCCAAACTTTTGACTAATATTGTTTACTGAAAACGTGAGTGCAGGCCCCAAAAGGCATCTCTCTGAACCATGTCATGCTCCAGTGACAGCCCCTTTCATACCCTTTTTCCTGGGAAAAAATCTTTTCAGAAGAACACATTATGCACAGAGCTTCGCTGCCATCCTCTGCAGCATAACGAATAAGCGTTGGCGTCTCTCAGAATGCCCTGAGCTTGCATGTTAGAGACCAAAAAGGAATTCTGCCGCGACAACAACAAAGTCCTTGTCATATATCTGGCAGCCATGTCTGTGTGAGCGCCCGTGAACTTGGGGTTCAGTACTGCGGCACAAGGCAACACCAGGACAGTGGTGCTTTCAACCTCCAAACCCTGTGTTCCACAATATACAGTATGAACTGATATAGCACAAAGGGAAAATGTGCTAAGAAAAGCTGCATTTATCATCCAAGCTATAC
The DNA here is from genome assembly GCA_032718565.1 of Distichodus sexfasciatus. Taxonomy (NCBI): domain Eukaryota; kingdom Metazoa; phylum Chordata; class Actinopteri; order Characiformes; family Distichodontidae; genus Distichodus; species Distichodus sexfasciatus. The sequence goes on from JAVGVS010000003.1 coordinate 5,692,945, forward strand.
TGATCATCAAAGGTATACTGGATGAACCATGATGTATTTTGGTCTGATTTCGTCTGGAGGGTTAAAATGCTTGACGTGAATGGAAGCGTCTTGTAATAAGGCTCATGGTTTAAGAGGATATCAACTGGAATAGTAAGAAAGTGAGCCGTATTACAAGACCTTCCCATTCACATCGAGCTTTTCAAAGCCTTCTGAATCAGACCGGATTCTTCAAAAATACATTTGATGATCCAAGTATACCTTTGATGATTAAATGAAGAAAAGGAGCTTTTCATAACATGATTTCCCTTTGAGCTATAACAAGTTTGAAAAGCTTGGTGTGAATGGGACGCTCTTGTAATTTGGCCCATGGTTTAAGGGGATATGGATTGGAATAGTAAGAAGGTGAGTCCTACAAGTGTACGTCTGACAAACATTGTGGTGAGTGTGAAGAAAGAGGTGAGGAGAGTTTTGAGTAAATCAGAATCCAGGCCAGCTGCAGTTCAGACTATGAAATCCTTCTGAAGTTAAGCAGGTTTGGGCGGTACTTGGAGGGAAGACCAACTTTCAAAGCTGGTAGAGGGGGTTCATGTCTTACAAATATTTTCTATGTTCTATTCTTTTTGGGAGGATATGCAGAATCTATTTTTAGGTAGGCCATTGTATGATCTGTGTGAATCAAATCAATCAAATCAAAAGCCAATGTTCTAAATGAGCTCTTAGCAGGTCTTCAGGGATCTTGGAACACTGCCGTCTTGCTGAATCTGGCCCCTAATCATCCATTTCTGCAATTGGTGAATTCTCTCTTAAGGGTCTTAGAAGCTCAGAAAGTTGTATAACTGATGGAAGGGGAGAACTGGATTGGAACCTTCAGCTTCTTGGTTCCTGAGCATTTTTTTTTACCACCAGGCCACCACCCTCCCAAAATTAAATGCTGCATAGAGTTTACTACAGAGAACAGTGAAGATAACTATAGATGCTTGGAGTTAGCAATTTGAAGACAGCTGGTACAGATCTATAGTGCACATTTTGGGCCTGCAGATAACTGATGAAAACACACAATGATGCATCATTTCAAGAAGGAATTATATTCTTTAAAAAAAAGTGCAGGAGAGCATGTTGTAGATTACACACTCTTACCAAATGACTGCTCTCAGCTCCAGTACAGAAGCCCACACTGGGCGGATATAATGAGTAAATATAATGTGTCTGAAATAGTTTAAATTGCCATTATGAGAATGACAAAGGAGGAAAGAGAACAAGAGAGGGGGCAGAGAGTTGGAAAGAGAGAGATTTAAATTGCTCTAAACAAACCCACTTAGGATTCAAATTGTCATTTTTTTTTTACTTTGGTTTGGCACTTGTGCTTTATACAGTAAATCGCCATCCAGTTGTATCTTGGGGGAAATGAGGAATAAGAAAATTATACTTGAGAAAAATGGAGGAAAATGAGATGTGGGAATGATACATTGCAATTAAATTATCTTTTGGCAAAACATAATAACTGTGAATTGTGTATTCCAATGACAAGCATGTGGAGTGTGAGTGTGTGTGGTTTTTCTATAAACCTTTTTAGACTGTATAACACAGAAAAGACTTGTGGACTTCTGCCCACAATCAATCTGACTATCAAGCATGAGTCCACCTCCACAACCCAGAAAACACCTCCATCAAACAACCAGAACATCTCTTAGCTATTGATAAACAGGTGCACATGGCCAATACTTTTGGGGATGTCAGACTGTACACGCGGAGATTGGAGATGGAGCTATCTTTGTAGATGAACAATGGCGTCCCTAATTGTTTTTGCTTAGTTGTCTTTTATATTTGGGGTAATGGATGTCTTGTAGTAGGGTGCTAGACTGTAGTCAAAGAGATTGTGGGTTCAACACTACCTACCACCACTGGGCCCCTAAGCAAGACCTTCATGCCCAAGTTGCTCCAGGAAAACTGTCCCTGAAATTAGGAAAATGGTAGTCGCTCTGAAAAAGCGTCTGGTAATTGCCAGAAAATTCATTCATTTATAATCCAAACCACATAATCCCAACTGGGATCGCAGAGGGGTCGAACTGGGAACTATGGGCCGAAGTGGAGGGACCAACCCTGGACAGGTGCCAACACACCGCAGGGCACACACACTCACAAAATCATACACACTTTATGGGGCCAATTTAGAGTCGCCAATCAACCTACAGCACATGCTTTTGGACTGTGGGAGGAATCCAGAGCACCTGGACAAAACCCATACGAACACGGTGAGAGCATGCAATCTTCACACAGAAAGGCCCTACGACCGACCTGGGGCTCGAACCCAGGACCATCTTGCTGCTAACCACTGTGCCGCCATGCCAGAAAATTGTATATGTAAAATGTATTAAAGACAAGTAAAAGAGCTGTTTCATTTTCCTTACCAAAGCTATGTTTAGGGTTAGGGCCAGCCGTAGAGTTATTTAGCTGCATAATTATTATGTATAGGAATTGTCCTGAAAAGTATACCGAGTTGTGTGAGTGTGTTTGTGTGTGTGTGTTTGTTGAAGGATGGCTGGGTGTGGGTGTCGGCACACACATTTGAGCTGAAGGATGACATCATTGTCAGTGATGTGTTTTCTGTGACAGTGACATCTGCCGGGTAAAAGTCTAAGAAATACACAAAAGAGAAGGAGTGAAAGGCGAGTGTGTGAATGTGTGTGTGAGACATATTTAGATATCTAAAGAGATTAATCTACATAAAAATAAGGTTTAAAGCAGATATTCTTAAAGTATGGATTAAATAATGATGTTTTAATGGATTGTGTAACTGTTTTTTTAATGGAAATGACAGTAAATTGGGTGGACAGGACAGGCTTAGCGATATAGCAGGATGAATATAAAAGTCAAAAACGTATTATATATATACACATAATGAATACGTAGGAGTAAATACACCACTAAGACAAAAAATGCATTTAACTAACCCAAATAACACACACAAACACACCCACACACACTCTGTAAAACCTTCCCTCAGGTCTTTTACAGTGTTCCGACTGAAATCTCTCGGACTCGAGGGTCTGACGTGCCGCCGTGTTAATCAAGGCTCTCGCTAAACGACTCCAATAAAACAAAAGCTGTAGAAGAGCTTAGACAGCAGCACTCCCTCTCTGGTCCAGCTGACTGTAAAACGCCCGCCTCTAATAGGTTATCGACTGTGGCACACGGGACACAATGACATCATCGGTGGCCAATGGCGGGAGAGGAAGGGCGGAAGATGAGAGCAACGTTTCTAAATTGTGTTTTGCTGAGCTCAGCTTCCGCTATCCGAGCAAAAGAGTGGGGAAAAAGGAGGACCGAGATGAATGAATGAGGAGAAAACTGCGGCGGAATGAAGGGAAGGGGTTACAGAGATGGAGAGAGAGAGAGCGGGAGAAAGAGAAAGAGAGAGAGCGGGCACAGGTCGGCACGCTCCGTGTACGTATCACTGTATCCAAGGAGACTGGAGCCGGAACTTCTTTTCCTGGCCAATACTGGGCAAACTGTGTGTGTGTGACTGTGTTTGCGTGTGTTCAAGAGGACACTACATTCATTACACACCTTACATTATTTATAGTAATGATGCAGAGGGTATATTTTTCTCAGATCTCTACATGGGTAAGTGTTTATTTTCCCTCTGATGTCCATCCTTTCCATCCTTTCGTACCAACTTTTCTCTTCTTTCTCGTTTCCGTTCTCACCCCTCACCCTCTCAAACATGCTTTTCCACAAGGCGTAGACCCTGGCTAAAATCGGCTCTCCGTCTCCGTGATGACACCCCTGCCTTCTCCCGATTGGGTGGAGAGTTCCTGCGCCCCGTGTCGCTCGGGTACGGGTGAGGTAATGTTCTTTTCTCTGGCTTTCTGAGACCGCTCCACTACGCCACGTCTTGGCCGTCCCTTTAAACAGCAGCCGTGGAGCGTGTCTGCCAGGACGCTGCAGAGATGGGGTGTGTAATGGCGGGAGCGTTTCCATCCCACGTTCCGTCCGTTACGTAACGCCAAACCTGCTACGCCCCATTGCAGGAATGGAAAAAAGAAGGGGGCAACAAGTATGCAGGGCTGATGCACCAGGGTTTTAGGGGGTCTGTGAAAAGCGAAAATGAGTGAATGTGTCTTTAATGTTCCAAAGCTACGCCTTCATAGCACTTTATTTGTTTGGGGCGAGTCGGCTCTGACACTTGCGGCATTTCCATGTGCTATACAGTATATGGACGTAAAGGACAAGCTCAGAAGAATCAGTCTCTTTCAGTTTGGATGCAGGTGATTGTGTGTGTGATTTCACATTGTGTCAATTGTACACATTTGTTTTGCTCAGTGTATGCCTGACCATGGATATTTGCAAGTATTTGCGTATATAGTAAAGAGTAAGAGAGAGGGAGTCAGAGGGAGTTTTCTTAAATATTCGAAATAATGTTTGAAGATATTGTAGTGATTACTTGACATTGTGAACACAGCACCCCACACACAACGAAATGTGACCTCTGCATTTGACCCATCCTTGAAGGAGTAGTGGTCAGCTGACGTGGACAGCGCCCGGGGAGCAGAGCTTGGAGACGTTACCTTGCTTACGGCATTTGAATCAGCAACGGTCTGGTCACAGAGAGCAAGTCCATGACCATTAAACTACCACACCTCATGAGAACGGGAATAAATGCTGGAGCTTTTGCAAAACTCAAAGAGTGAATATATTGGCTTTTGGTTACTTAGGTTAGGGTGAGCATTAGTATCATTTAGATCTAGATTTGGAGTCACTGAAGTACCTCACAGAGATAGCAAAATGTGTGTTTTCCTTTTGCCCAAGAAGGACGTCTGCCTTTAGAGATCGTATACCACACATGTTGGTGTTTGGGTTGATAATGGTCTAGAGGTAGAATGCTCAGCTGTGGACCAAGAGGTTATGAGTTTAAGTCTGGCTCAACCTGACTTTCAGTACTACCACATTTAGGCCCCTTAGCAAGCCCCCTCAAGCCAAGTTGCTCCACAGAGGCTTTCCCTGTTCCTGTAATTAGGAGATGTAAATTCCACTAGATAAGAGTGTTTGCTAAATCGCATGAATGTAAATCAATTTACATTGGGGTTGTAGTGGACTAGTGGTAGGAAGAAGAGGTCATGGGTTCAAATCCGACCTCCAGCACTTCCAACACTGCGTCCCTGAGCAAGATCTTTAAGTTACTCCAGGAAGACTGTCCCTGTACTTAGGAAATGGACGTCATTCTCTGGATAACAGCATCTGCTAATTGCAGTAAATGTAAATCCCTATTCTAGCTCACACACTGAACTCATAAAGGCCTTGTTAACTGATGAGCTGCTGTGGGTGTGTGGCGATCTAGAAGATAAATAAACATGCATCACTGTGTATCTTTTAGAGAAACATATCAGCAGTGCTGCATTCTCACCTTTGAATAATATTTTGTCTAGCTGCTAGATTTGGGCAAGAAGACAATTATCAGTATTTGAGAAATCCCACTCAAGAACATGCAAAAGCAGTAAAGGTATCTTCTGTAGTGAAACGCAGGTGTGTGTCTGTGTACACTCTAACTTCCCTGCCTGAGTCACAAAGTTATTTTTGGGAGAAGCACAGTCGAAAAAAGTACGGAGCCAGAGCGCGCCCTGGTGGAGCTGTAGAGAACTTCAGCTCAAACTTTTAGATCAACTTTGGCAACGCTTGTGCATCAGGGATTTCGCTAAATGTCTACACCAAATATCAACACTAAGTTTATGAAGATGTTTCAGAAAAATATGTCTCAAAGTACCACTAATAACAGTGCTAAAGTGGGACAAGTGTGTGTTATATCTGCACTGACCTGCATCCAAAGCCTGGCATAGTTCGAGGGATTCTGTGGAAGCAGGAGGAGTGCAGTAAAGAGCTTCATTTTCCCAGCCTAAAAACACAATCAAATATGAAGCATAAATGAAAACTGCCTTTTAGAAATGAGGTGCAGAAACCTGCCACGGCATACTGCTTATATAGCGCAGAGAGTTTTCTAACAAAAAAGTTTTTATTCTTTCTAAAAAATGTTGAAAAGTTGTATGATAGCAAAGTCAACATGTCTGTACAAGTAGGAGTTGTGTGCGGTTATATAATTCATACTTGAGATAACTGGACGGATTTTGAAGACACTTGGGTTTTGCATGATGATATAAATTGCACATGCTACACTATCAACAAGAGACTGCATATGTTGACGGTATCGCATGTTAACCGGCTGGTTAAGGAGCTCACCTGGTCTCTCCAGAGCCTCAGTCAGCCTGAGGACCACCACCGGGGCCTGCTCTGCTACAGCACTCTGCTCCATAACATCCCCCAATCCAGCGCCTGTGAGAGAGAGAGGGAGAGAGATTAACGATAGACATCCTGCATGCTCTTTCCATTATTCACATGAGAGAGGGAGATAAAGAGAAAGCAGGGCCAGCAGACATGGGGAGATGTGAGACGTCTCAGCACTGACACACCACACTCGCTGATGAGCTACCTGCTGTAAGCCCCTATGGCGGAGCTCCCCAGGGAACCGGTGACTGTCACACTCACACCACCATTATAGATATACTGTAATGTCCACAAAACATAGACACACACACACACACACACACATGCAAGCACAAACACATCCAGAGAGTATATTTCTAGAGGAGTCAGAGATAAAACTGTTGGGGGATGGGGATGGGGACACAACAAAGAATGAAGAGGTGAGCTCAATAATAATAATAATAATAATAATAATAATAATAATAATAATAATAATAATAATAATAATAATTACTAATAATAAGAAGAAGAAGAAGAAGAAGAAGAAGAAGAAGAAGAAGAAGAATTATAATTATTATTAATAATAAGAAGAAGAAAAAAGAAGAAGAAGAAGAAGAAGAAGAAGCATTATTAATCATAAAAAAAAATATGTAATTTTATAGAGGACGTCACCAGTGTCAATCAAATAACGTGTATAGAATAGTAGTCTTGACTACAAAGAACAAAATTTTTGTACTTTGTGTTTTCTTCTTTGTCAGTATCCATGTGAATGTGTGTGTTGCAATAAAATATAAAAGAGAAAACACAGCACTGGATAAGTAATCATGGTGTCTTGCGGGCATGTAGCTTTATTAATGATCTCTAGAAATGACATGACCACACATAATTAATAAAGTTGCATGATCATAATGTACCGTGTTAATAGCCTATGAGCAATGTGAACATGACATGTCGTCCAGATTCTGGTTTCATATGAGATCTAGTCTAGCACAAAGGATACGAACCAAAACCACAATGAACCAAGTCTGAAGACAGTCGTCCCTAATTTGAGGGTCTATTGTGGTCCATCCATTTTACATGACCTGTGTAAGAATGTCAAGCTGCAGTTTTAATTTCAGCCAAAACAAGTAATGTAATTTTTGAGCTTTACATTCAGACGGTGCTAGAAAATGTCTAAAACAACAAATGATCAATGTAATTCAGTGGACACCAGAGCAATTAGTCACAGTGGGGAAGTGTCAGCATCTGAATGAGTCAAGGCATTCGCTAACAACGACGAGAGTTCTTTCAGATGCACTTTGCTTAAGTACACAGACTGATTTTGAGCGGGGTGTGGAGATTGTGCCAGGGAATCATCAGTCTGGCATAGCTCGCACACTCGCCACGTAATCAATATTATGGAGCGGATTGTCCAAATTTTTGCCTCAAAACACTACTAAATTATTGCGGTGTTGTGCAGATGGCCAGAGCCGTGATCATGACGATGTGTAATCAGGATGCTAAATGAAGATCACAAAGCCTGAGAGAATGACTAATTTGTTTTAGGCCAGAAATTAAGCAGTTGCAAACATGAGAGTGGGGACTGAAATTCAAATAAAGCAAACATGGATTATTAAAAGCCTCTTCCTTATAATAATGATAATGAATTTATTACAATAATGCAATGTTTGAAATATAACCAACTAATTAAATGTACTACACATTAATATTATGTAAAAAAAATAAAAAAATAAAAAAATTTAAACCACCACATTCTTTTTCAAAGATTTTACTCCAACCTTGAACCCTCCCTATAACTGTAAAAGAAAACAGACTTTCATTAAAAAACAGCATCTTACAAGAAGTAAATTTGACTTTCTGCTATTTAAGACAAAAGACAAGTTTTCTATGTAGTGCAAGACTTTTGCACTGAAGATATTCATATGGACCTTCAACAACACTTATTGAGGAAAGCTTAAGTGTGATCTTAGTCTCACTAAACTCACAATTGAATTAGTCAGAAAATCTGGAAATGTGCATTGCCTGTCAGAAGAGCATCACCGACGGCCAATCTAGTGACTTGGCGGAGTGCAGATTACTGGAGGTTGCTGAACACCAAAAATAATGCTATTTATTATGATATGTATTTGTACAATTATTTATTCAATATGTGTTCCTGAAATGTAGAAACTATTATATCTGCATTTACAGCTCTTACAGCATTTGTCCAAAACTACATACAATAAGTGCGTTGGTGCATCAGTAGACGATCCTCATCCATGTTATGCTCTTATTTGATACTCTTGAAGAAAAATACAACACCTGATGAAGGTCAGCCTGGTAAAACAACCTGTTTCGGTAAAAAAGTCACTCTTCATTTTAATCAGATATTTTTTCCATTAGTAATTAGAACATTGTAAATGAAGAGTCAAATCCAGACAAATTCTCACGAGAGCTGGTCTGTTTATACTGGGTTACAGCATTGTTATTATATAGTATAAACACTGTCTTAAGAATTTGTATTGGTACTCAGCACTGGCAAATAAAAACGTAAGTATTCATACTCATACTTGGTCAGAAAAAATTGGTATCGGTGCAACCCTACCGCTCAGGTTCGCTTCAAAACAGTAAATGTCATTGTTTTATTGAAAAGGGGAGAGATTAAATAACTCTAAACATCTGCATTTTTCTATTGCATTTTGTTTCTTCGTTTCTTTCTTTCTGGGAAATTTCTGCCTTTGGGAATCAAACCTAACCCCAAATCTAACTCTCCTTCTTTCTCTCTGTCTTAATTTATACTCTCTCTGTCCTCTTTTTTGTTCTTTCTTTGTCTTTTTCTTCTATTGCATCTACTTTCTTCATTTCTTTCCTTCTGGGAAAGTTTGTGTCATTGTGAATCAAATGGTAATCCACCGTCACACATTCCTTTCTTCTTCTCTTTCTTTTTGTGTCTTCTTTCTTCTGTTTTTCCCTGTTTCTTGCTTCCCTTTTTCATTCTTTTCCATTCCCTTTTTTCTACTATTATTACCTAATATAAACTAGAATTTTCCTTAGTTTTTTTCTTTCTTTTACTTGCTTTGTTCCTTCATTTTGTTCTTTCCATTTTTTTTTTTTGTCTTTCTTTCTTACTCTCAGTTTATTTCCCATCACTCTTCTCTCGTTTTTTGTTTCTCTTTTTCTTTCTTTTTTTCGTTCAGCTGCATGTACGCTATTCTGGTTAGTCATAAAATACTAAAAACTTTAAATGTCATGTGCTGCTTCTTCCTCATCCCATTGCTGTGATATAAAAAGCTTCTGAGACACAACCTCCCACACTGATCAATGTAGCAGAAGCTATTATATGAGCTGTTCTTCACACAATAAAGACTCGCAAACTGTCCCGAAGACGGAAGTTGCCACACACAGGGGACGTGTCGACATTATTATTCCCCCTGCAAACAAAACATCCATGACCTCCCCGACGTCTGCGCCATTGATGCAAAGGAGGTGAAAAGCTGCGACTTATTGTGTGACATTTGCACAGGTAAGCTACCATGATTAGTTTCAGAGTAATTGTGAGGAATCCTGTGAGAAATGTCTGTGAGGAAAGCGCTCGTTTCCCGCCTGCTTATGTGGAGTCAGGACCGGGGGAAACGCGATGCTCCCGTTTTCCTGTTTGGGGAAATTCTCCTCAGCGACATGCTACCAGCACTGATAGAAGCGGTCGCTAACGTCTAGCTGCTGTCAGCGCTCTCCGCTTTCTCCCTCCATATTTCATAATCAGGAGTATTTGTTTGTCTAACCTGCTGACAGCAGGAGCGGTTGTTGCAAAGGCACTGGTCTCTATCAAACATGACCAAAAACTCTTCTTTCTCTTCTCTTTCTTTCTTTGCTCCTCTTAATTTATTCCCTAATGGAATGATTTTATGATTTTAAAAAGTAATGGAGAGGAAACTTGAAGAGTTACAAAAAAATTATAATCAATTAGCAAAACAACAGGAAAGTTTCTGACTCCAAAAACTCACTTTCTTTTTTTTTATTTCTATTTTTTCTTTTCTTTCGTTCTTTATTTTTTTCTTTTTTCTTTTTTTACTGCATTTTCTTTCTTTCATCATTCCATCTTTCCAGAAAAGCTTTCGCCACTGTGGGAGTCAAACATGACCTCAACACTCTCTTTTTTCCCCTCATTTTTTCTTTGTCTTCTCTTCTCGCTATCTTTCTTTATTCTGTTGCCTTTTTGTTCCTTCCTATCTTCGCTCTTCTTTTTCTCTATTGCTCTTTCCTTTTCCTCGCTACTTTTTTCTTTCTTTTTGTTTTGTTTGTTTTTTCTTTTTTTCTATTGCCTTTTTCCCCAATCTACTCTTTTCCTTTCTTTCTGTGTTTTGTCTTCTTTCTTCTGTCTCTTCCCAGCCCCCCTTTTCTCCTCTTTTTCTCTCTCTTTTTTGTTTTGGTTCCTCACTCTCTTTCTCATTCTCTTTTTCTCTGTTTCTCCCTTTATTCTTTCTTTTTTTTTCTCATCCTCTTTTCTTTCCTTTTTTTCTACTGGTTCTTTCTAGTTTCTGCTATTGGAAATCAAATGTAAGTTCAAAGGTGGGCCCAAAACTCTCCCTCCCTCCTTTTTACTGCTATTCTTTTACTTTCTTTTGCTTCTCTCCTTTTTGTTTCTATTGTTCCTCCATTGTTTTTTTTTCTTTTTTTGTTTCTATTCTTCCTTCATTGTTTTTTTCTTTTTTTTGTTTCTATTCCTGTCTTCTATGTTTCTTTTTTTTGTTTTCTATTTTTCCTTCTTTTCTCTCTTTTTTTCTTTTCTTTTCTTTTTTCTTTTTTCTTTTTTCATTTATAGCCCCTTCTCTTCCCTGTATTTCTTTTCTTTTCTCTTTTTCATTCTTGTTTCTGTCGTTCCTGTCTCCATGGGGGAGTTATTGCCATGGGGAATGGGACATGACCCCGACGCTGAAGAGCGGGACTTGGAGAGCCGCTGTTGAAAGTGGCCTCATGCAAATGTGAGAGTGAAAGTGAGCGAATATTTGTCTCAGGGAATGTGCAACTTTATAAAAAGGATGGTGGGGAGGATTTTGGAGGAGGAGGAGAAGGGATTATGAGGAAGAGTCGGGGAGATTAATAGCATAAATACCTGGGAGTGTTTGGTGCAGGTGGCTCGGGAGGAGGCTGGGATTACACATGTTGAAGGCCGAGCTGCACTGGTATTCCAGCCACACAGCGCCTTTAATTGCTCCACATCCTGTCACTCTCTCTACGGACCCGGCGAGGGCTGGGCTTATGAATGAGAAAAGAGGTGTGTGGCTATTGAGCTGGAATCATAACTCTCTCCCCCCATTGCTGCGAGACCCTCACACGCCCCCCTGTGTTGCTGCTGTACAGGACATGAATGACAGCAGAACTAGATAGAAGTTGCACTTCTCATATGAGACACACTAACACATATGAGACCGAATGTGATCACTGCCAGTTATCTGTGTGTGTGTGAGTGTGTGTACAGGCTGATTGTGTGTTTGCATGTATGTGTGTGTGTGTGTGTGTGAGTGTGTGTACATGCTGATTGTGTGTTTGCATGTATGTGTGTGTGTGTGCGTAGCGTGTGTGTGCGCATGCGGAGGCATGAAAAGATTCCCTCCTTTCCATTGAAAGTTGTGTGTTTTCCATGGGCGCTGCTCGACTAGCATCGCTGTCGCAGCCCATCACCGCGGCAATTCCTCACCGGGGCTGCAGCGAGCGAGCGGGAGAGAGAGAGAGCAGGAGAGCAGGAGTGTGTGATAGAGAACAATGTCACTGCAGCACTGCCCTACTGCACGCACACACACACGTCCTCACCTCTGGACATTAACACTGATGACAATGGCTTTTATTTCTTTTCCTCTCTTTCTTTTCTTGTTTCTCTTTTCCACTTTATTCTCTGTGCTTTTTCTAATCTTTTCTTTTCTTTCTTTGTTTCCTCCATCTTTTGGTTTTTTCTCTCCCCACCTCTGTCCTCTTTGTTTTGTCTATTTTTTTCTATTCTTACCTTTATTTCCTTTCATTTTTTTTATCTTCTCGCTTTTGCTTTTGTTTCTTTCTTTTACTTTCTTTTTTTATTCATTTGTTTTCTTTTGTTCCCTCCTTCATTCTATTTTCTTATAGCCCTTCTTTATTTTCTTTCTTTGTTCTTTTCCTCTCTCAATTTATTTCCTCTCCTGCTCTTTTTTTTTTTGTTTCACTTTTCTTTTTCTATTGCTCTCTTTCTTTTTTTCATTGTGCTTCTTTTCTTTTGCCAATCTCCTTTCTTACTTTCTTTCTCTTTCTTTCTCTTCCCATCCCCATCTTTCTTTTCTCATCCCTTTTCTTTTTTCTCTGTTTCTCGCTTCTCCTCTCTCTTTCTCTCAGTTCCCCATCTTCTCATTACTTGCTTTCTTTGTCCTTCACCCAGTTTCTCTCTTATCTTCTTTTCTCTATTCTACTCTCTCTCTCTCTCTCTGTGCCATATATAGTATATATATATATATATATATATATATATATATATATATATATAATATATATATATATATATATCTTTCTCATTCTTTATCTTCTTTCTTTCTTTCTTTCTTCTTTTGCTTTCTTTGTTCTTTCCTTTTTCTGTCCTCTAAATTTTCTTCCTCTCAATTTCCTCCCTCTCCTCTTTTGTTCAGTCTTTCTTTCCCTCTCTTTCCCACCTCCCTCTTTTTTCCTCCCTTCTTTTTCTTTTTCTTGTGCTCTCTCTCTTTTTCTCAGTGTCACACTTTTTTTCTTTCTCTCTCTCCTTTGTTTGCTTTGTTTTGTCCCCTCTCTCTCTCTCTTCCTCATTCTCTCTTTTCTCGGTCTTCCTCACTTTCTCTCTCTTTCACTGTCTTCCCCCTTCTTTCTCCCTCTCTCTGCTTTCTCTTCCTCCCTTTCTTCATCTTTCCTCTTTCTCTTTTAGTTTCCATCACTTTATTTCTCTATTTTCTATTTCTCTCACTCACCCATGTCCTCCCCACCTCTCCAAATCTCCCCCCTCTCTTTCTCTCCCCTCATTTCTTTCTTTCTTTCTTTCTTTCTTTCTTTCATTCTTTCTCTCAATAAACCTGTCAGGGTCTGACAAGAAATAACTGTACACAATCAATAGTACTGAAAGGTAAACAAATTTCTTTTCCACCTGCCTAATAAGATGAGTGTGTAGCAGGAGCCGTGTTGTGCCGTGTTTAAGCAGTGGCAGGTCATTAGATCAGCCAACAAACCTGCACTCAGCAGCAGGAGATGATCCATTAGCATCGCTGATGCACAGAAGCACCGCAGATGTAAAACGGAGGGCAGATGTGGCCTGTGCTGCGTGTGAGGATAATGTGCATTGTTGGTGGTGTAATAAAGGCTGTTTGTGGAGAACAAGGCCAGCTGGGTTCAGACAGCAGCGCTCTTAACGTTACTGTACACGTCGAGAGTGCAGCAGCCTCGATGCTTTAGCAGAACACAGCAGCCCAGCAGATGTTATCCGTTTTCCATTAAGTGGACAGAAAGCAATTTCTTGAGCTTTCATTGCTGTGTGTGTGTGTGTGTGTGCGTGCGTGCGTGTGGGTGTGTGTATGTGTTTAATGAGGCTGTCCTGCCGTGGTCAGGGTGACAGGGAATTACTGGAAGGATCAGCACTTCTGGACAAAGCCATTAAAGTGGGTAAAGCCTGGGGTCACCCCACTAAGAGTGCAGAAGACACAAAACATCCCATACAAAAACAGCAGTTTAAATCCCTTCCTTCCTCCTCCTCCTCATCCTCATTCTCATCCCCTCTTCTTCTGCCACTAAGCACTCCTTATGCACTCAGGAGAAAGATTCTCACATTATGCCGTGCTTACGTCGGCTCACATGAGCACCCAGAAGACAAGAGCTGAAAAATACCCTCTCGTAAAACCCCCTGCACCGCACCGAGTCCTCACTAGGGGGAGCAGCAAACTCTGCAGAATTCATGAAGACGCCAGCCTTTGTGCGCTGCTGAAAACGGGAATGTGGCTGAATGCTCCGAGAGGCAGTGGGAACTTTACCAAGCAGTGGCAAGACAAAGAAACATGAGAAGACAACACATGTCATTTTGAAGATCTGGAAAGGAGCCTGCCACTGCCTGATTATTGTCTCTCCTCTTGTACATGTATGTTAAAAATATACAGTAGACCAACTTGGCTAATTTGGTTTCTGTTGCTCAGTATCATAACATGCTTTATAAAGACCCATTTTATTAGTGAAAAGTTTTTCTTCTCAACGTTTTTCTCTATTCGAGATTAATTTACTTCCAACTTGACCGATTTAATAAAACCAGTAATAATCAGCAGATTATCATAACTTAAACATAACATATATTCATTCTTCCAACCGCTTACTCCCAACTGGGGCCGTGGGAGGACCGGAGCCTATCCCGGGAACTACGGGCACATGGATACGGGACCAACCCTGGGCAGGCAGGCAGGCAGGCCGGCCAATTTAGAGTTGCCAATTAACCCATAGTGCATGTTTTTGGACTATGGGAGGAAACCGGAGCACCCGGAGAAAACCCGCAAACTCCACACAGAAAGGCTCCACGGCCGACCCGGGGATCGAACCCAGGACCTTGTTGGTGTGAGGCAGCAGCAATAACCACTGCGCCAACGTGCCGCCCCCAGCTTAAACATAACATACATTAACTTGCTTAAGAACCAATTTAAAGGAAAAAAACATGTGACCCTCCACGGCAAAACCAGTCGCTTGTCGCAACGGAGGTTTCAGAGGAAAACGAGCGTTTATGCTGCGTGGGGTAAAACTTTGGATTTTTTGTTTTTTGTTTTTTGTTTTGAACCAGTGGAAGGTCTATACTGTACTGTTGTGAATAAATTTCCCTGAAAAACTTACCCTTTCCATCCTAAAAACTTGACTTTCTTGAGGTGAGGAATTCAATTCCAGCAGAATGTTAAAAGTTTCTGTTTTGACCGTTCTACTTCAATATTTACGGTAAATCCACTGGTTGACTAGCGTGAAGATATTTCTCCGGAATCCATCTTCGTCTCCCGAGTTCAGTTAACCTAACGCAGGTAGGCTATCCGTGTGGCTGTGAACGCAGCGTAGGCTACCGTAAATACAAACGTAGCCGTGACCGCACCACGCGTCTGTGAGTGCTACGGCAATAGTCAACTTCAAAGGCAGATTTCTTCGTTTCTCACTTGGCGTGACAGGAGAAACCCGACTCCTTTGAATGTTGATATCTCAGTCATATGTTGTCTGATTCATTCGATATAGGTATCGTTTTGAAACTTGATTTATGCCCTTTCATGAAAACATAATAACTCAATTTTAAAAATTTGCAACAAGCGACTGGTTTTGCCGTGCAGCGTCACATATAATATTATAATACTAAAACTATTTGTGAATGAGGCCCATTGTCTTTAGCAGGAGAAGACGTAATGCTCCAAGGTACTCTCACATACTATAGACAACATGCCACAGGAGCAGAACAATGGTCTCACTCTCATAAAGAAGCTCCAGTCAGAAGGGGCTTTATCATTCTGCAAAATATTTCTATTGTGTAGGAACACAGTCAATACATCAACTATTGTATTTAGTTTTTTGCGTGACACGTTCTCCATCTTCCACCAAATTATCTTCCACACTGACAATGTAGTAAAGACTATTTCCCAAACAGGATGGTCAGTCTGGTCAGAATACACTGCTCTCTGGAGATGTAAAGGAGTCGGAACGAGAAGGTAAAAAATAAAAGAGACAATACATTTACAAAGATTTATGGTCTCTCAGATGCTTTGATCATGTCAGCATTGACATAAAAGTTTTTATCAAGATGGTTTGAGCAGCTTTGTCTTTTAAGCTACTTTCATACGACAAAGTACAGAAAAAAATATTGAACAAATGATAACAGTGCATGTTACAGATGAGAACTGTCGCCTATTGTATGCTATTATTCATGGTTTTAACTGTAATCGTGTTCATAAAGACGGACTAAATGTTCTGACAACCTTAGTGTAACTGACAGTGAAATGGGTTTTGATGAAGCTTTTCATTTTATTTTACTTATATCATTGTTACATTTATTTTATTACATTTAAATGTACATTTTTGAGCATTTTAAGTGGAAAGCTTTATGTCTATTGACAAGTATTGACAAGTGTGGTTAGCTGAGAAAAATACAAAAAGAGAAATTAAATGACATATTAATAAAAATCACACACTGCTTTCTCCATGATCGTTCAATACAGAAACAATAGCCATCATTTATTCAGGCACATAAAATATATAACCACCTTTTGTGTATTATCATCGCTTAAGATCTATAATTTAAGACATTTTAAATGATGAGCTCAACATAAATAATAAATAGATCTGGACGTAGAGATTCAGGATATGAGCGTACATTTGGAAATTACCGCACACATTTGGAACGCAATGTATAATATTATATTCAGCATTTTATTGCGTAATGGGGGGGGCAGGACTGGTCCCAGATCAGCAGGGAAGCATCAGGACCCAGCAGATTTTTCCATTCACACAGAGGGATGTAGCGCGGAATTAAAGGGCTGTATTACATCACTCTGCTTTGAAAATGTGATTTAGTGTGGTAAGAAGCGCAGTCTGTTGATTACGTAAATCATGGCATGCTGGATTCCAACACAGAGAACTGATCTCTCCCTGTGCTGCAGAGGGACACATGAAGTCTTACAGCTGCACAGATCTGCTTGTCCTCAGTACTTTTGGTAGTGTTTATAGCCGTGTCTCTAGACCTCAAGTGAGATGCTTTATTCTGACCGCTGGTGTGGAACAAACATTACGTTTTGCACATTTGTCAATCAGTGAAAAGCTGAGGCTGTGTGTGTTCTCTCTGATCTCACTTCTTACTGAAGCCCCTGCTGCCGGAGACTGTTTTCAATAAAAAATCCTCCAGTTCCACATACTGAATGAAGTCACAAGAGTGAGCAAAGTGTCCGAGAACTGAATCCAAACACACTCCTCATTCATGCATACACACACAAGTACACACACTCAGACCACACACACTTCTTGCATTCTCATTTATATAATTCTGAAAAACAGCACGTTGCACAGACAAACATACATACATACATACCATATAGTCTCGTGTAATCTAAATATATTTTTAAAGCACAGTGTAAATAGACGACGACACAGTTCGATCCCTAGGTTGGTCGAAGGACCTTTCTGTGTGGAGTTTGAGTGCTCTCCCCATGTTCACGTGGGTTTTCTCCGGGGGCTCCAGTCTCCTCCCTCAAAAGCATGCAGTTTAGGATGATTGGTCACTCTAAACTGGCCCCATAAGGTGCGAATGTGTTGGTGTTTGCCCAGGATTGGTCACCAGAATCCTGGAATGGGCCCTGGTCCCTACAACCCCGATAAGTAATGGATAAATAGACAGACACAGACACAGACAACTTGCAAACCAGTATCTGACATTTTAGAAAACAGCACTTTGCAGGCAGACAGACAGACAGACAGACACACAGTTTTCTAGTCTGGTATCTGAAATCCTGAAAAACTGGACCTTGCAGACAGATACACACACTACTTGTAGTCTCATTTCCACATATTAAAAGAAAAGCACATTGCAGATAGTCACACACACACACACTACTTGTAGTCCTGTATCTGACATTTTAGAAAATGGCACACTGCAGATCGACAGGCTGACTCATACAAACACACACACTGTGCAGTTGAAAAAAGCACATTGCAGAAATGCATGAATGCACACACACACCAATATACAATCCTCTATGTTGCCACGCATACACTGCAACAAAGCTGCCAAAGTGCTTGAGTTTACAAGACAGCACACACACACTTCCCCAGACTGCTGTGTATTCATGCTGAACTGTTTAGGTAATGGCAAAAAATGTGTGACTGAAACTAATTGAATGTGGAGGTTCTATCCGGAGCAGCAGTCCAGACAGATGGAGCTCCTCAGCCTCCATTGATTATGTGCTCATTGTCTATCCCTGCAGGAATAAGAAAATGCATTATAGCAATCAATTGATCCCGCAAATTTTATCTTGTGTACGCTAGTGGGGGATTAAAATCAAAATAAGGCTTCAGAGGCAAGGACATAAGGGAAATGGATGATCCATTTAATTTCGGGGCAATCCATGAGAATTTCAGCTTGATGAATAATCGATGAGAGTCTTAAAAAAAGATGGAAATATCTACGGCGAGCTCGGCCCGCTCCGCAGATGTCGGTGAAATACGTCTCCCCACACCAGTCGGGGTGTCACATTCATCTCACTTTCATTTTCTCCAACACGCAGCGGGTGGAAAAATGTAAGAAGCTCAGAAAAATAATGACAGGGGAAAAGAAGGAGAAAAAAAGGGGAGAGACAATGACCTGATAAAAAGTTACGGTCTAGAACAGAGAAACGTCAGAAGCGGGCGAGCGAGAGAGACGGCACATAAAAAAAGAGTGTAATGTGAAGAGAAGCAGAGAATGATAGAGCGAGAAGGAGAGAGAAGGGAAAACAGAGGGAAAGAGAGGCGGAGATGGTGGGAAAAGAGAAGCAGGTGCCAGAACGGGTCTGTAGAGTGAGGTCAGACTGCGGCCGTCCCAAAAACACTCCACCTGGCAGGGGGCTCGCCCTCGGATGTTTCCCCTACAGCCAATCAGAGCGGCCCATGAGAGGGGTGTGGAGCACATGCCTCTTCAATTAGACTGAGCGTGTGTGTGTGTGTGTGTGTGTTTATGGATGAGAGAGAGGGAGAGAGAAGTAGTTCAAAAAGATCCTTTTAAAAGAAGTTTTGTAGAACCAGAGAGAGAGGGCGTTTTGTAGCTGAGGAATTTAAACAAAGCACAAACAGAACAAGCTGCTAACGAAGTGCAATGTTTTCCTGCTGTGGAATGCAGGAGCTCCAGCAGAAAAAAGGAGCACCAACAGTAACATACCAGGCATTACGCATAAACAGGGACGAGGCATCAAAATCTGGGCCCTATACACAAGCAGTCTCCATAATAAAATTAAATTCCAAACTTCTCAAGGGCCCTCTCCCAACTTGGGGCCCTGTTAAGTCAGTCCCACTTTTCACCCCACTACGACGCCCATGCGCATTAACAGAATAAACTGACGAAGTGCTCCATCAGAGCTGACTCCTAATTATGACGCTCCTGTGTGTACAGTGTTTTATGTGTTGTCTGTAATGTTTTACTGTATTTAAGTATTATTTAACTTTGCTGGGCTACAGTTATAATGAACATGTCCTACAGGTTGACTGGGTACTCTAATTTGCCCCTATAGGTGTGAAGTTAAGTGTGTGTGTGTCCTGCCAAGGGTTGGTCCCCACCTTGTGGTCCCGGGATGGGCTCCGGTCCCCACAGCCCTGATTGGAATTAAGCGGTTTACGTCATGAATGAATGAAGTTTAGTGCAGCTCATTTCTACGACGGCGTATTAGGGCCATTGTATAAAGTCCAAATTGACTTCTTCCGCCAAACAAACGTGATCCACCGTAATACACATGACATGAAACATAACCTGCCGACTCTACACATCTCATTTCAACACAGGTAAACTTACCTGATTCAGCCATGTTCCACCTCTTCACCGTGAGCGAATGAGAGAATATCTGACATTTTCTCGCAAATTTACAACTTTCTGATCTCACAGAATATCTGGGTTTTTTTCTCGTAAATTTGTGAGTTTTTTTTATTGTATATTTACCACTTCAATCTCAGAGAATATCCAACTTCTTCTTCTCGTAAATTTACTACTTACATGTCAGAGGATTTTGGAGTTTTCTTTCTCACAAATTTTACAATATCAGAGAATATCCAAGTTTTTTCTCGTAAATTTACGTCTTTAACCTCGAAAATTTTGACTTTTTCTCGTAATTTTACCCCCCTCCCCAACCCCGTTTTATTATTTTTTATATACAATGGCCCTAATACGCCGTTGTACATTTCAAATGCTTTAGCACTTCTTTTGGCTAATTTTTTACTTTCTTTAGGTCACTGTCAAGAGTTTCTAATTCTACAAATATAAGATCTCTATACACCACGGAATGCAGGTAACAAAGTCTGAAAAGTCTTTAGTATCTTTTAAGGCATTATTAGTCACACTGGCATCATTTGGGCAAAGTGGCACTATAAGTCTGACCTGGCCTGACTAAAAGTCAGTGTGTGTGTGTGTGTGTGTGGTAGCCCTGAAGAGTGTGTGAATTAGGGACAGCAGGGTGGCAGTGATCATACTCTGCAGTGTGAAGATAATGCTCATTTAGTGGAGGCTCGTTAGAGAGTCATTAGAGACCTTTTCTACTGAGAGCTGCAAGAGTGTGTGTGTGTGTGTGTGTGTCGCGCACGCAAGCACGCGAGTCCACCCCAAATGTACTCATTCATGAGCTCCTGGCTGTAGACCACTGGGGCATGCATAATTAATAAGGGAGGGGAGATAAAAGCAGGCTGAAGTTATTTTTTCAACTGTGTGTGTGTGTGTGTATCTGCCCTGCCTTGGTGCTGAAAGGAGTGCATGTGCATCACATCTGTGCGTGCGTGTGTTCACCACCCCTGAGCCTGTGTGTGTGTGTGGGGGTGTGTGTGTGTGTTAAACGTGTGGTTGAGTGGATCAGATTAGTCCGTCATGTTCCTTGCCGTAATTGGCACCCTTAAGAGAAGCAGGAGAGAAAGTAAATGTAGGCCAACTCTGCTAGCCACAATATTTATCAGATCTCCAGCATCCCGCCCTCCAGCAGCAGTGGCGGGCGCAGCGTGAGTCCAGCTACACACTCCACACACCACACACTCCACACGTATCTCAACGAGCGGATAGAGGAAGAAACCGGTCCATTCAAGGAGCGAACGTATTAAAAATAGAGGGAAATGTTGAACGTTTGTGGCACAGTGTGTGTGTTCGTGTGTGTGTGTGCGTGTGTGTGCGTGTGTGTGCGCGTGTGTACGTACTTCTCCCTCGGCAGCACGTATTCCCCATGGGCCGTAAGCCCAGCAAAGACTCCGATTTTTATGCATCGCACATTACCTACAATCTACATATTTCATACAAATCAGCAGAGGCATAAGAGGAACGCCTTTCATCCCGCTTTATTCAAGCGAAATGAGAGTTTGCGAAAAGGAAAAAAGGAGGCTTGGAAATGTTTGAGGGAAAGCCATATTTGTGAGGGGGATGTGGAAATAGGTCAGATAGTGAGTTATCAGCGCCACTCATACAAGCCACGGAATAGCAAAAGAGGTTAATGATATGACATAATGGGAGTTGGCTTAAAGGGAAACCCAAATTTCACTAACAATCAGAGCTGCAAGATACTGTTCGGAAAAACATTTTTCTTTCAATTCACAAAAAAGCACTGCACAGTATTCCTCAACTGTAATGTGGATAACACAAAAGACGTATTTTTTCATGAACCGCTGCCAAACGTGTTTGTACTATCCTCAAGGGGGAACACAACCATTACATTATACTTTATAGTGTTGACGTGTCAAAATGTCCAAATGTACTACAGTACAAATCCTACACTACCGTCAATCAAACCCATGCAGGAAAGACGCACATTATTTCATGAATGAACATATACCAAAAATCTGCCTGTTTCTTTACCGCTTTACAGTCCCAAAATCCTGGCATTTCCCAGAACCAGCACCCGCGGCTTCATTGCTAAGTAAACACATTAAACGTCTGAGTGTTGTCTTGTAGTCTTGTTGCAGAGTTGCAAAATAAAATGGCATCAGTTCCTGTCAGAGGTAATCGGTGGTCTAATGCACGTATTGATCGCTCTCTTTACATGAGGCCAAATGTCATCAATGTGTCTTTGTTCTTAGCCGCTACTTTCTGTTTGTAGTCAATGAAAAATGCTCCAGAGGAGATCAATGAAGTATTTTTCCTTGCTGTGCGTGAGATTAGTGTGTACTGGTAACATAACATGATGTTCTGCTGTTTGATCATGTGGCGTTGAAATAAATTTGGGATCCTGGAGGTGAAGAGAAACAATAATAGCCGTCTCCTGTTCTTTCCAATAATTGCAACAATTCAAAAGACTATACAGTGGATCACTACGGACTGCTCTATTGTATGGATCAAAGAAACACGAATCCCTAAAGACTCTGCTTGGGGGAATATTTGCTTGTTCCTCCTGATGCGCGTTAAGGAGCCCACCCGCAGTGCCAACACACATGCTTGCACACGGAACATACACGGCATATATCACGCACCGTTTTTCACTGACATGCACTATCAGCGGGCGCCGGATAATAAACGACAAGCGGCACAGGTTGGCACATGACGCAGATACAACAAAACAACTTGGCAGAGCTCGGTCAACAGGACAGAGGGAGCTAAGACATAGAGAGAGAAAACAAAGGAAGGGCAGACGAACTGAGAGAAGGAGAAACGGAGGGGTTGGAGAGAGAATTCTATACAATTACAGTCACTAATGGTTTTTAAGATTTGCTGAAGGGGACATAGACACAGATCCATGCAGATGAGCAAGCTACCGCCCCCATGCACTGTTCCCTGGCGCTGCCAAAAGCTGCCCACTGCTACTTCACGGATGGGTCAAATGCAGGAGTCAAATTTCGTTGTGGTGCACTGTGTGCTGTGCTGTGGTGTGCTCACAATGACAAATAATCACTCAAAAAAATGCACACACACAACTACAACTCATCTACATTTCTTCAAATTTAGATCAACTAAGGACTAGGGGTGTAAACCACAAGTTGCATCACAATATGACATTATACTGATTCAGTGGTCAATAATTTGATGTCTGGCGATATCACAAAGTCTGCTAAGATACAATACGAGACAACTCAAAAAAACAACAATCATTTGACATCTTTATTCTCGAGCTCACCAGACATTTAAATGAAAAACAATCTTCTCTTTTAATAAAAATACACCTCCTGTTCATTTTAAGTGAGTTTACAAGGTGTATCATGTTTGATTAATATTTTCATTTTGGATCGATGCTGAGTACAATGATCGTTGAATTGATGTATCAATGTATCGTTACAGTCCTACTATGGACCACAGGTTCTTGCACCAACGCTACTACCATTGAACCTCTGAGAAAGTCCCTTAAGCCCAAGCTGCTCCAGAGACACTGTCCCTGTCATTATGAAACTGAAGAAGCTCTGCATAAGAGGGTGTGTTAAATGCATTAAATGTAAGGATTGTCTCTCACTTGTTACGAGTTAAGAAGAATGAATAATTACCGTGTAAAAAATAGTGAAAAAAAAAAGCACCATTTATCTAGAAAGATTTATCGGAACAAAAATGTCTGACAACAACGAATAACCTGCAATAGAATGGTGGAGAATGCACACAAATGTAATAATATCATTATAAGATGGTTCCTTTCCAAAAGTGGTGAAGGACATGACCCTATGATGAGCATGAATCTCAACAGTTTTAATTTTTACAGCTTGACAATCCATGACATTCAATGTTGTAACCTGAGCTTTGGCACTGTAAATATAACGGTCCTTGTCATGTCAATAAAGCTCACGGAATTGAATTAAACTGAGTGAGTGTGTGAGAGACAGACACCGAGGGAGAGGGAGATTGGAGATGGGAGATGGAAGAAGGTGGAGGTGTTTGTAGGTTATCACAACAGCACGTCTCCACGCAAACAGATCTCCGCCCTCCGATGATTTACAGTTTTTCATTTTCAGCACCTGCGCTAGATTAGTGCTCGGTGCCTCTCGTGTAGGTTCATCCCTGCGCTGTCCGAGCTGAGCTAATGAATCGTTCGGCACAGCTGCAGTGCTAAGAAGTCCATAGGAGAGCGGGCAGGTAGGGAGGGAGGGATGGAGAAATGGAAAGAGAGGGAGAGAGGAGGGAGGGAAGAGCACAGATGCATTGCTCCGGCTGTGTCGTGTGAAGATGACACATTGGGAGGAAGAGGCGTCCGGTGGGAAAACACTATGATGTGTGTGTTTGACCTGGTTACTGCGCAGACAGGTGTACAGGTGTGAGGAGCCCCGTGCAAGCTCAGAGAAAAATGGAGGTCTTGCGTCAGGCTCCTCATCGCCCCGTACAGAAGACAGAAGAGATGGCCAGGTGTTCCCAGCCTGGGGTGGGTTCTTTGTGCACGCTAAACGCGGTGAAGAAGACACTGGGGATGATGGGGAGGAAATGCTTAATAAGTTACGTGTTATGGCCAGCATGTTCCCTGTTAAACATTATTCAGAAATGAACCACAATAATGTCAGATCAAATGTAATATTCACAAAGGGGATTGTAAGTAACTGTAGTTGCCCCGATTGGGATTAAGGGTTTAAATTTGGTGTACAGAACGGGCTTTATAGTATTCAG
Source organism: Distichodus sexfasciatus (assembly GCA_032718565.1). Classification (NCBI taxonomy): domain Eukaryota; kingdom Metazoa; phylum Chordata; class Actinopteri; order Characiformes; family Distichodontidae; genus Distichodus; species Distichodus sexfasciatus. The sequence goes on from JAVGVS010000003.1 coordinate 5,717,423, forward strand.
GGGTGGAATAACGAATTACAAATACTCACGTTACTGTAATTAAGTAGATTTTTTGGGTACTTGTACTTTTATGAGTTTTTCAAGTGTGTAATTTTACTCGTACTTGAGTACAATTTACACCATGTAGTCTACTTCGCTACTTATAAAATCAAAAGTCGCTACTGAGTACGCCCACAATTTGAATTAATATTCAAACCTTTCATCTGCATCTTTGCAGCCAATAAGTCTGTGCAATCGCGACCGCGCCAAGTAATCTATGACGTAAGCAAAGAATAAACTCCGCTGCAGCAGCAGGCACAGGTGTCTGGAGTTACTACACAGTGGAGTACAAACTAATTTATAGACTGAAGATCTGGAGACAAAGAAGCCAAAATGGAGAAAATGGAGCCAAACAAAGCCGGATAGACTCTGTTAATTTAGAAAACCGGCTCTTGCTGAAACTGAACAACAGGGTTCAGAAAGTGAAGTGTGACAGAAATGCTATAATGTCTAAGAGTTTAAGACACTTACCTGCCTGCTGTTCGCAGTGTATTGGGAAAAGTTTTAACTGTTCTATGCATGTTCAAAAACATTTTTGTCATTGTTTTAACAAACAAAATTCCTGCTTTATATCTACATTTATTTACAAAACAAATTGCCTTTCTATACCTTGTTCATCTGAGAAATGTGCTTTGAACGTAGATATTTTATACTGGTGAATCGAATCGAATGCCTGCTATTGACGACACAATAAAACATCCATCGGTTAAAAAGTAATTAGTACTCTGAGTAGTTTTTGAGAAGAGTACTTTGTACTTTTACTCAAGTATTTTTTAACACCAGTACTTTTACTTGTAATTGAGTACATTTTAACCAATGTAACAGTACTTATACTTGAGTACAAATTTTCAGTACTCTTTCCACCTCTGATAGCATTCATACTGTGATGGTTCTTAATTGAGTCACATGTAGCTCTGTGATAGGCTAAGGAGGGAGGAAGGAAGAAAGTGAGAAGACTAAGGAAATAAATTAAGAAAGACAGAAGAAGAGGAAAAAAAAAACAGGAAAAAGAAAGAATGCTAGAAAGAAAAAAGAAAGCTTGAGAATAAAAAAAGAAAAAAGAGAGAAGAGAAAAGAAAGAACTGGTTTATAATATATAACAATAATAGTAGAAAGAAAGAAAGAAAGAAAGAAAGAAAGAAAGAAAGAAAGAAAGAAAAAGAAGAAATGAAATGTAGTGGATTATGGTTGATAACAATAATCTCAAAAAGAAGACATTACTAGTGGCTTATATTAGATAATAATCACAATGACAAAAAGGAGTAAAAAGAAAAAGGTGTAAAAAGAAAGAAGGAAGAAAGGATGGACTTGATTGTGGTTTATAATGGATCATATTCATGGTCTAAGGACCCAAAATTGTAAAAATGCAATCTGATAGGAAACCATTACTGTAAATTGTGGTGCTATTTTATAGTCTCCACAACAGAGTGTGTTTCCAAATAAATGTTGTGGAAATGCAAATGAAAGGGAAAAAAATATACGGTAAATATAAATACATAGACATATATTTTAGGAACATGTTTTTACTATACATTCTAAAAATATGTATCACTGCCCAAAACTCAATAAAGGCCAGTTTGCTTGAGTGTGTGTGTGTGTGTGTGTGTGCGCCGTCGTACTCATGTCCTAGTACAGCACACTGTTATAACTACAGGTTACAGTTCATGTCATTTTCAGATTTAATCTCTCCCTCTCTTGGCTTTTAAAATCAACTCGATGCCATCAGTCAGGAAAACAGTCTCTGATGGACCTGTAAGACCGAGCCCATGAGATGCCTCCTAAATTAAAGCATCCACACACAACACAAGCATCATGAGTAAAAAAAATGAACTGGAACCGAGTGACAGTCACACGAATGCAATATAGATTCATGCTTTCATAAAGGAAACTGTGATCTCTTATTTTCATTCTGGCTCACAGCCGCCGCGGCGGCGTTAGCAACTTTATCTCAGTCACTCCACCAGCACATCCAGCGACAGAAAAGACAGTTTAATGAAGAGCCGCATCTTGCCGGCGTCTCAATGAAGCTAAATCACTCGTCTCGCTAACTGCTGCCAGTGATATGACCTTCCTTCCTAGCCCGCTCTGTGTGAAGTGACAGGCGTCAAGCCAGTCGCGTTAGCCTTTCCGCTAAGATCTGACTCACAGAGCCAAGACTTAACAAAAGGTAACCGGCGGCGCGACTGCGTCAAGCGGGTTAATGGGGTTTTACAGGTCTCGGCTCACACCCGTGCGAATCGTTAGCGCGCTGCGTCAGTGAAGGCTTAGCCGCCGCGTTAACGTGACAGTGAAGCTCTGGAGCTGTCGCTGAGGGATGAAGAAGAGGATTTTACATTCCACTTCTGAAACGTGTAGGAAGGCAGCGTGGATGTACTGACTAATACATGCGCTGTAAATAAAAATAAAGTGAGATCGTTAAGCTCGGCAGCCCGAATCATGCGGAGGCTTTAAATTAACCTTGAGGGAATTCAGAAACATTCAGATGAATTTTTATTCGAATGTAGGCTGCACCACAGCCTGGAGTCAGTCAAAAATAATAATTTGTAGCACAACATTCCCAAAAATGAAAAAAAAAGGTAACCTTAACTTTAGTAACCAAATGCAAGTCGGAAAAAGGCATTTTCCATTTGACACAATAGTATAATACAAACATGAAAAACTTTTTTTCCCCATAACTCTTAAGCAGGGTTAAGCATTATAGCAGATCATCTAGAACACAAACTTCCTCGCTAGGTTGCTAGCTAATGCTATTTTACGCTTGCTTATGTTAAATTCCGCTACCGCACGGCGCTAACACGACATAACATTATTTCCCCACGTATCCTCATAGAAATTATAATTAGATAATAGCTACTAGATAAAGTTTGCCAGCAACTGATTCCTACAATGAAACAGTTTTTTTCTTAGCTATCCTGTGGACATTAGCATCAGTTGATATCTGCTAGCTACTGCGAATTTTTGCTTGTGCTTGAGGCTTACAGGACAGACTGTGATTTGCTAGTTTCCACTAGAGCTTGATGTGACTATCCCTTGGTGTCCAAGGGGAAATTAGCATTAGCTAAAGTCTGCTAACTAATGTTACGTTTCGCTAGGGCTTGAACGAAACACTTAGGTGTCCTTGTGGACTTGAGGCTAATAATAGCTAGTAAATATTAACAGTCGTCAGACTCTCTCTCTCTCTCGCTCAACACTATTAACACCAGCTGAGGGAATGGGTCAAACTGTAAGTCAAAGTGCTGCAGCAGTGAAGCAAGTCAGACCATAAATTTGCACCCCAGTGTAGAGTCTCACAACGGGGTCTTATAAGCACGTTACACTGTGTTACTATTCTGAATATAAAGTGAGAATATTAAACCTAAGAAATAAAACACCCGTGGGTCTCTCATACTGCATCTCCACTCTGGCAAAAACCCCCGTCTCCTAACACACGTCCACTTCTCTGCAGCGCCATCGCAGCAGGGGCCAATACCAAGAATAAAGTCCCAGTAATAGCACTTTTCTCCTCCATCCCACGGAGAGAGGGATACTTCCCAGCGCTGAGAACCGGATTAATCATTTTTAGAGCCTTTGTGGGCAAAGCAGCGGACTGGAAAATTGTGCTAGAACAGACATCACTTTTGAGAGATCGCGTGTGCTCAGGTGGAATCTCAACAGGACGAGAGCCACATCAAGCGTCGGCCAAACTGGAGCTCAGCCCTCCGCCTGCAGGCACGCAACCTGGAACTGATGGACAAGAGACGAGAGAGTGAATGCTTACAAACGGCATTTGACTGCCACGCACCCATTTTAGGACAACACAGTACAAATGTGCTCAGTGATTTTTAACTTAGTTTATTTTACTTTGCTTAGGATATATTTTTTCTTAAGATGTTCTCAAATTTATTCTAATTTTTTCTTTTGTTTATTTTTAAATGACTTGAACACAGAGCTAAGTAATATGACTCAAAATTCTAATCACAATATTTCTGGACCAAATGTTAACATATGTGTTAATAATTTAACCATTAACATAACAAATGCTTAGGGTGTTTTCACATATAGTCCTCTTTATTTAGGAACCAAACTTTTTCTGAAGAGTTTCTGAAGTGGTTCAAAAAGTGGACCAACAGAAAGGATTCTGTTTCTAGTCCACTTCAGCTCAGATGGGGCCTCAGTCCTTTTTCTGTTCTTACTTAATTCTCATGGAGCTCTCAGACCTTTACTGCTTTGCATTCTGGGTAGTTTTCACTTTGAACAAAAACTGTCGAAGCAAACCAGGAGCGCTTTGTTTTCATAAGGTGCGAGCTAAACGAACCGTGCCTCGGGGTGTTTTCATACTAGGTCCGTTTCAGCCCTCAAAGCGAACTCAGATCGATTAGTCAGCATTTTTTACGTAGACGTGAACACATCAAACGAACTCAGAACCTTCTGAAACGAACCAAACTGAGACCACATCGGGAGGTGGTCTCAGATCGGTTCGCTTTAAGTCCGCGGCACGGTTTATGAACACAAAGCACTCCTGGTTAGCTTCGACAGTTTTTGTTCGAAGTGAAAACTACCCAGAATGCAAAGCAATAAAGGTCTGAGAGCTCCATGAGAATTAAGTATGAACAGAAAAAGAACTGAGGCCCCATCTAAGCTGAAGTGGACTAGAAAGAGAACCGAGTGCCCTTTCAAATCAACTCACAGTGTGAACATGAAAAGAACCGAGTTCCCTTTCTGTTGGTCCACTTTTTGAACCACTTCTAGAGGACTGAGTTCAGTTCCTTTAAAGAGGACTATATGTGAAAACACCCTCAGACTTAAAGCGAACTGGACTGTTCGTTTCAGAGGGGTCTGTGTTTGTTTGGCATATTCACATATGTGACCCTCGCTTGTCGCAAATTTTCAAAATTGAGTTATTATGTTTTCATGAAAGGGCATAAATCAACCTTCAAAACAATACCTATATCGCAAGGAATCGGACAACATATGACTGAGATATCAACATTCAAAGGAGTCGGGTTTCTCCTGTCACGCCAAGAGAGAAACTGAGAAATCTGCCTTTGAAGTTGACCATTGACATAGCACTCGCAGGCGCTTGGTGCGGTCGCGGCTACGTTTGTATTTACGGTAGCCTACGCTGCATTCACTGCCACACGGATAGCCTACCTGCGTTAGGTTAACTGAACTCGGGAGACGAAGATAGATTCCGGAGAAATATCTTCACGCTAGACAACCAGTGGATTTACCATAAATATTGAAGTAGAGCGGTCAAAACAGAAACTTTTAACATTCTGCTGAAATTGAATTCCTCACCTCAAGAAAGTCACATTTTTAGGATGGAAAGGGTAAATTTTTCAGGGAAATTTATTCACAACAGTACAGTATAGACCTTCCACTGTTTCAAAACACTAAAAACAAAAAATCCAAAATTTTTCCCCACGCAGCATAAACGCTCGTTTTTCTTGGAAACCTCTGTTGCGACAAGCGACTGGTTTTGCCGTGCAGAGTCACATATACGTAAAAAAAATACTGACTAATCGATCTGAGTTTGCTTTGAGGGCTGAACCAGATCAAGTGTGAAAACACCCTTACAAACACGAACACATGAAAACCAAATATCTGACTGCACTTGAGCAATGTAATAATAAAGCTTCTGGCCTTAGAAAAGCTAGTAAGAGGGGCCTTAGTCACAGTGCCGAGTGCATTTAGGAGGCGAACCAAACCACAGAAATAAAGCTCTACAAATTCATTTGGTGCAAACTATTCATTCTTCATATTTGTCACTGTTATGTGGCAAAAATGTGTATTTAAGATAAGAACTGTTAAGGTAAGGCTGTGCAATTAATCGAATTTTAATTTCAATTTCAATTTCAGCTCCAAACAATCACAAAAATAATGTAATCGACAAAAAACAATTATAATTACAATTATTTTGCCACATTACGCTCTGCAAGTATACTCATATTTTGTCTTGTGTTCCGAATGACACACGCACGCGCACTAATGCACCTTCCGAAGACTGAACGCATGTGTGTGTTCTGGTGGCGGTGTACAGTCTGAGCGGTAAAGATGGCAAAAGGAGGAGAGCAGCATAAAGTCTTAAATAGTAACAGAAAGTAAAGTGTTAAATAATCGTGATTTCAAGATTGACCAAATTAATCGTGATTATGTTTTTTTTCATAATCGAGCAGCCCTATGTTAAGGGACAGTAACAAGTCATGGAAAACCTAAAAACACGTGTGTGTTGGCAGGTTTTTAGGTGGTTGCAAAGACCAGACTGTCCCCAAAAGACATTCCGTTTTTGTCGTTTTGTGAGGTCATTTTTGTATTTAAAAAATGTCAAAAGAAAAGTCAAAAAGTTTGATTTTGGGTAATGGGATTACAGTTAGAATTAGCTGTAACATGGATGTGAACAGAAGTGCATGTCATTGTGAACACACCATAGCACACAGTGCAACACAATAAAATGTTACCTCTGCATTTGACCCATCCGTGAAAAAGCAGTGGGCAGCTCTGGCAGAGCCCGGGGAGCAGTGCTTGGGGACGCTACCTGGATCATGAGTACCTCAGTGGTACCTTTACCGGTCCGAGACTTGGACCAGCGACTTTCAGATCATGGGGTCAACTCCCTAACACTACCAACAGCCCCTTTTTTCAGTTGCTTGTATCAGAGGTCACTGCACTTCTTTTAAGATTCTTGAACACCTTTCAATCCTCATCTTATTCAGTTCTCAGAACCTCTCATCTGAAAGGCTTCTTCACAACTGCTAAGAGGTGAAACGTCTTCAAGACCCTTAAGAGAAGTCCAGTTGCCTTCGATCCGATCTCTTTAAAGATCACATTGTACTGACAACTCAGGACCCAGAGACAACACACATAAAGGAATACCTACTGTGTGTGTGTGTGTATGTATGTATATGTTCCTGAGATCTAAACCATAACTTTGCTGCAAGCATTTCTCCTGCTCCACCACCTCCCTCACTTCACTCCTACCGTGTCGTTGGATTGCGGGTGAGCTGCCTCCCGTCTCCTTCTGCCCCACAGCACGCTCGCCTCCCTAATTACCTCTGAGAAAGTGCACTTTTTCCAAGCCCTTACCCCTCTTACACCCTTCGCTACACCAGACCTGAGATACAGCGAGCCTTCCTTGAGCTTCTCATTAACTAATTATCATTGCTCAGGCTGGGAATGCAGACAGTATGCCGGCTTAATGACGGAGTAATTTAGAAGCGATTTGGAAGTCATTTACAACGCAGGTCTTCGAGACACAAAGATGGAACACCGGTTAAATTGGGGGAGCGTTCGGGAAACGGGGAGAGCGCGTGGGCTTCAGTTGCTGAAGGAGTGACATTTACGATGGCTCCGGAGTGTGTGTTAAATAACGTGTAAAGAATTCCCTCGATCCTCTCTCTCTTTGCGACACGCCGGCCATTTCTCACGCCTCCGCACAGCTCCGTTATGAATCAAAAGGACAGCAGAGACGGTGTGTGTGTGTGTGACAGAACAATCTCCCCCATGCCAGCCCTGATGCCATTTACCAGAGGCCTAGTCAGAGGAGAGGATGGCGGATAAGAGAACGAACACACACACACACATACACACACACAGACTGGGCCGGGGTTTAACTTCCTCTCCTCATGAAGACAGATCTGTTTGGAGAGGACGAGAAGAAGGACTAACGTGTGAAAAGCAATTAAAGAGGAGAGAATCCTCCACTCCACCTGTTTCCCTCCGACAGCCCACTCCCTCATTTCCTCCATCCTGGGACGCTGGTTTTCCCTCGAGGAGAACAGGATGATTAGAGAACAGCCAGCAGAGTTTATCAGCCCCGACTTCACCAGCAGCTCTTAACTGTCTAGGTCATCTTCTTATAATTAAGATAAGATCTAGTCAACGCGGCAATCCATGTCATTAATTTTGCTCTCGCCCAGACTGTCTACTCTCCAGAATATATATTTTTAATTATCTCATAACGCATAATAACACAAATATTAGCCCAGATTTTTTTTTATGCAGTGAAAAGTTTTGTAACTTGATCTCAAACATGTCGAAAAGGCAATGACACAGAAATGTCAAATGCAATCAAGCCTCCCTCCTCCACCCCTCCATCTGTATGTGCAACGTGGAAAAGAAACAGACCCCCTGATCCAATGCTAAATGGAGAAAGTGAATTCAAAGGAATCCTCCTCCAGAGGAGCAGCCTGGATCTAATTATTAATATTCCTGTTTAATTAGGAAGGGAGGATGAAAAAGCAAGCGCAGAGGTTATTTTTCTAGCGTCTGAACCCACCAGACAGCGGCTTTTGTTACCTGCGTTCTCCCAGTGCCTGGATTTCCATTGTGGCGGCGCAAACAAAGAACTCCCATCTGCCACCAAGCCGTGAGTTCAAATGGAATCAAAATAAAAGTTTCATCATGACGGAGATCTAAAGAAAAGCACCCGGCCGCAAACCTGGGGAAAAAATGATTGGTGCAATCAGAAAAGATGTCCTCTAAACGCTGACAAATAAGGTTGGAATAAAATTTTCCAAAAGCAGATAAACACAAGCTAATCCTTTCTCTCGGCCAAGGACTGGCTCTATTCTTAGAGGAGCAGGAGGAAAGAGACCCTTATCTTGGAGAGATTGGAACCTGCATAAAGCGCATTGAAAATGCAGAGGTGATATGAATTCTGTTTTGTATTGTGTACGCCTCCTGTGGTCAATGCGCCGACCCTGCAAGCATTTAGGTAGAAAATGGATTTTCTAATTAAACCTTCGGCGAAATCAAGGCGAGCCGGCTCTTCACTACGAGGCGCACGGTTACACCGCTATAAGATGAAAGGTGCGCTAATTGGTCACACTTCTGTGAGCGAAGGACACAAGACTTGCAATTACGGTCAGACCTCCAGCGTTAAAAAGGGCCCTTTCTGTGTCTGATTACCATTATTCTGCCAGAGGAGCTCACGTGCATTATGTATTTCACTTTGTCAGTTTGATTGGAGGACTTTTTTCTCCTCTTCTACCAAGTGTTGTTCGCCACTGGGGGACATAAATCATACGTGAGGGACCGGACGGCAAACAAAGAGAATCTCTCTCTCACTCTCTCCGTCTCCATCTCCACACACCTTTCAACCGAGTGATTAATGGTACGTAAAATGCATTCATCATCACTAATGTCCCTTTCCTTAAGACGGCATTTATGCTGATGCGGTGAAAAAGGTAGCCGCCACCGACAACGACGACAACGCCGCCGCCGCCGCCGTGCCCCCCGCCATGGTATGGGATCAACCTTGAGGCTCGCGGCGTCTCGTTCGCTCGAGCGCAGTGTGTGTCTTTATGGCCGACTGCTGAGCCATTAAACGGTTATTAGAGCTCCTCGCGGTGATGTTCGGAGCTTCGCGCGTCGGCCCACAATCCGTCTCGAAGAGCTTAATAACCAGCGAGGAGTGAATTATAGCGGCGCAGTGGGGCATCGGTGTGCCAGCGTGGAGACCCAGTGGGGTTTTGAGTGCTAGAAGCCTCAGGGACACGTCAGGTTTGATGCTAAAAGCCGACTCCTTAGATGCCTCTGTTTCTTTTGTCGTGTTTCTCCAGATCGGATCTCGTAACTTTTCTTTCTCACATCACGTGGTTGGCTTTTACTCGTCAATAAGGCCAGGGAAGCTCACTGATCCTTATGCATTGAAGTTTCTGCATAACTGTGTTTTTTGAAGACCTGTGTTCTTCCAGCACATTCACATCATGACATGATCACGTGATCTGTTTATATTCATGTAAACTCTTTGACTTACTGCATGCTTGCACTCTCCTTAAATATGTTTATTTTTTTAATCTATACATTGTTAGTTCCATATTTCTCTATCATACTAACACCTTGCACAAATCTTTTTACTTTTACTGTCTTTGTACCAACCACCAAAGCAAATTCTTTTGATGTGATGGCAATAAACTTCATTTTGATTCTGACTCGTCCATCCGATGTTGGGAATTCTTGTTCGTTGTGGCTTTGTCTGTTGTAAGTGCACCTCGGAGACCGGGGCTCGCCATGAGTGTATGAAGGCATGGCTTGTGGTGATGTAAGTCTTTATTTTGTCTTCCCTCCCTCTTCCTCTCTGTCTCGCTCTCTCCTTCTCTTAGACACTGGTTATTAGCGGGCTGTCAGAAAGAAGCCTGCACTGTCCATTAACCCCCACCTCATGCCCCCTGCTCAAGACTCACTACTGATGGAAGACATAACCTGTATTACTGGGGTCAATGCCAGCTCCACCAAGAAACACACACACAAACTATCTTTGTGGGGACATTCCATAGACTCCCATAATGACTAGATGTATATACTGTAATTCTACAGCTAACCCTAGCTCTAAACTTTCTCAAATAAAACCTGCACACTTTCTATAGTCATTTTTCTTCATGGAGACCTCTCAAATGTCCCCACAAAGCCATAAAAACATGGTGCACACACACATACATACACATACACACAGACTGGCCATCTTTGCAGGTTGTGTATCGAGCCCTTCAATAATCAACCAAATGGCTTTTCAAGGCCTCTTATATTCCAGTTTTACATGAGAAGCACTGAAGTGAGTGAGTGATCGACACTGTCAGCGCTGAGGACAATAACCTAACTTATGATTAAAGGTAGGCTACAACTACTGTTTTAGTAGTTAGTGTCACTACTTCTCCTCAATACTGGTCACTGTGAACACATCACAGCAACTCATTTGAAGAGCGGTGAAGGTCATTGCTAGTGGTAAGATACTAATTTATACACCAAGAAGTCTTGAGTTTGTGCTCTACTCGATCTTACATCTTACCTCCAGCACCAACACTGTGGCCCCTGGACAAGACCCCCCCCCCGAATGATGAAACGTGACCCTGCATTTAACCCAGCCACGTAGAAGCAGTGGGCAGCTCTCAAGTGCAGAAAGAAATGTGACCTCTGCATATAATCCATCTGTTAAGGAGCAGTGGGCAGCTAACAAGCACCCGGGGAGCAGTGCGTGGGGACGGTACCTTGCTCATGAGTACCTCAGTGGTAACTTTACCGGCCCTGGATTCAAACCTGCGACCTTCTGATCACGGAGCGAACACCCCACCGTTATGCAGAGGTGGGCAACGTAGCTAACTTCATTACTTAAGTGAAAGTACAGGTACCACTAGTTAAACGTTACTCCAATACAAGTGAAAGTCGTACAGTCAAATTTCACTTAAGTTAAAGTACTGAAGTACTTGTTTTAAAAAATACTTAAGTATTAAAAGTACATCTTCTTTCACCGCGTTGTTGCATTATTGCCACAACACTTACAATTCCTAATGCCTCTGACTAGCTTGTAGAAGCTGTAGAATATGGAATTAGTAGAATGTTACAGAATGAAACATAACCTAAACTGATGAAGAAAACCAGTCTTTAGTTTATTTTTTTAATCAATTGTAAGACTACACACCAAACAAAACAGCATGGTAGTGTTCTGACACAGCTCTGGCAGTGTGGGCACACATAGTATATATGTGTATGTTAATCAGGAGGACGGTGCAATAGCTGTAAATGCAGCTCAGAACATAAAATCAACATTCCAACCTGCTTAAAACCCAGCTCTACACCTCTAACTTCATGACTTTCCAACAGCAACAATGTTCTAATCAAGACAGAAAACAGCAGAACTGTCTGAACTTGGTTTTATAGTTCCAGTCTCCAGGTGTGACATAACCCTACTGATTACTGATACACTGTTACCTGCCAAACAACCAATCACGTTTTAGAAAAGGGGGAATAACATCCACTTAATCCACAGATTTGAAAGTAACGAGTAACGAGGACCTTGATAGAAATGTAGTGAAGTAAAAAGTACAGTATTTATCTTTAAAATGTAGTGAAGTGGAATCATAAGTTTCCAAATAAAATAGTGCTCAAGTGAAGTACAGATACTCAAAAACTCTACTTAAGTACAGTACTCAAGAAAATGTACTTAGTCACTGTCCACCTCTGCCGTTATGCCACCAGCTGCCCCTATATAGACTGTATTACACCAGCTGTATTCATATACTGGTGGAGGTGGAGTCATGTGACAACAAATGTAGTGGTGTGTTTTTTAAGGGGACAGTACATGAACACACACCGGGTAAGTATTGACAGAATGATAGCCGCTAAGCGCAACAATAAGTTGATTAGAGGATCCAGATGTCAGTTCTGAATCACTTTTCATTTACTGCCCAGCTCTGGTTTATAAGCAAGCTTACAGACCAGGAGAATCAAGTCAACCTCAAATCTGACTGAGGGGAAGTGGACGACTGTTATGTAACACACACATACCGGCACACACACACACACACACACACACACACACACACGCACATGTACTGATGATGCCTGTCACCCCTGGCAGTAAAGAGTTGGTTGTACAAGAGTCTACAAACAAGGGACGGACATGAGATCAAACTTGCTGAAGTCACATTTCCACCGTAAACAGACATCAGCGTGTCAGGGTTGACCTCCCGTACACCTCCTCACGAGGCTCGCCAGCCGTCCCGGCGTGAGAGAGGCGGCTTTGAAAAGGCACGACTCCTCCTCATCCACAATTCATGGCGTTCCGCATTGCTCTGAAACCACACAAGAGTGCCGTCACATCGAGAATTCAGACGATGAAAAGTGGATGTGGCGCGGGAACGAGCCATGCTATTTTCAGACCGAGATAAGAACACAAAAATGGGGGGACGAGAGGACACAGAACAGAGGGAGTGGCGCCAAATCGACTCGACCAGACTCGGCCTGGACCGGGTGGCAAAAAAAGGGGGGGGGGAGGCAAAAAAAAATTTGGAGAAGTGAGCAGACTTTGCTAGATGAAAGAACGGCGTCAAGATCGGGTTAAATCACCCCTCCTCTTCCTCCAAAAGCTGGCAGTCGGGTAGAAAGAAGGCCTCCAGGGAGGTTTCTCCATGCGAGGGGAAGAAAGAGGCGCTTTGATTCGTTCTCGAAATAATGAGAGAGAGGAAAGGGTAAAGAGGAAAGAATGAGGATAGAAAAACTTGGGAGATGAGAAATGGCAGAACAGTGGAGATTTGCATACAAGCGGGGCGGTGATCGGTCTGGACGAAGAGCTTCCTGCATTTCAAAAATCTTCATCTGAATGGAGAGGAAGAGAATGAGGACATCCGAGACCAGAGACGTCTCCGGACTTCTGCAGCAAGAAGAAAGGAATGCTGAGATGCTTAATAAGGGTTAGAGGAAAGAATCATGTGAAAAGTGAAAGCACTCAAACGGGAGCACTCAGAGGCGGGACAGGGGAGATTTGAGACGAGATTGAGAGAGAAAATGTCAAAGTTAAATGCTTCTCTGCTGGTTCTCTTGCATCTCGTTCAATAACTATACACATGTAGAGGTTCTAAACCAACTAGATGAGAAAGAATAAGAAAGTTTGCTGATGAAAAAAGGTAATAAAAATACAGTAAACTAGCTGAAAAATGGTGAAAAGAATTAAGTACCAAAAAATGTGGTGAAAAGGTAAACTGGTAAGATAACGTCAACATAATAATCCCCCAAAATGACAATGTGGCAGCAGCTTGAAGATGCAAGTGTAAAAATTAGGAAGGGAAAGTGATTCAATGGGATTGAAGGGTCAGGATGATGCCACAGAGTGTCAAAAAATCCCAACAAAAGTCTTAAAATCTGACCACAGCTTATGTCCTGAAGAAATTGTGTGATTCCTGTGTGAATTAACGTTTAGGAATAGGCAAAAAATAACAACAACATCAATAATAATAATGATAAAGAGAACAAAGTGTTACAGAGCATTCACAATAATTTGACTTAGTATGCTTCACACATACCGCGTGTGCAGATATGTTAAGATGTGCCGCTGGAGACAGGCCCTGTGTCAGTGCGTGTTGGTGTGTGTGTTTGTGTGCGTGTGTGTGTGGCACAGCAGGGAGGCAGGTGGAGACGGACAGGGCAGCTGTTACACTGAACTGCTGTTTAGCTCAGTCTGTCCACAGCACACAGGACTAAGTAACAGAGAGAGAGATGGAGGGAGGAAGGGAGGGATGGATGGAAAGAGGGAGAGAGAGAGAGAGAGAGGGAGGGAGGGAGGGATGGGGGTTGTGTGTGGCACGATGTTTATGTAAGTCTGAGTGTGTGCTGGTCAGTCCCGCTCGGGCACGGTGGTATGTCTCAGCTCTTAGCAGACAGGAGCCAGGCGGCATGTTACACACACACACACACACAGAGGATCAGATAGTCATAAGCCCACGACACTATGCACACACAAGCAGAGCCAAGATGGAAGAGGGAGGAGAGACACAAGGAGAGAAAGAGAGAGAGAGGCAAAAGAATCATAAAAGAATGTGTGTGTGTGTGTGTGTTAAAGAAAAAAAGTGTGTGGGTGAGACAGAGAGCAAGACACAAAGAATCATAAAAGAATGTGTGTTAGTGCGTGTGTGAGAGAGGAGGAAGAGAGAAATGGATGGAGGATAGAAGAGAGAGGGAGAGGGGTGAGGAAATGTAAAGAAAGAGCTGTAGAGAGTGAGACGGACAGATAGAGAGAGGGAGAATCATGAAAGACAAGGTGAGAGATTGTGTCTTTGACTGTGTGAAAGAAAAAGAGGCAATGACAGACTGAGACTAAATCATGAAAGAAAAAGCAAGAGATTGAGTGTGTGTGTGAGAGAGAGAGCAAGAGAGAGGGTGGGAGAAGACAGTGAGAACTGTTACTCATTAGTAACTAAAAGATCTGCTTCTGGTTATTGATGTGAAGGTTACAGCTGGGCTTCTCCAGTAGAAATCTCACACAGACAGCAAGATGTGAAGTGTACGTGAGGAAGAGAGAGAGAGACAGCAAGAGAAAAAGAGAGGGAGACTGACAGCGAGGGATGGATGGACCGACAGATAAGAGGAATCATGAGATGAAATGGAAGTAGGGTTGAGAGTGTGACAGAGGGGAGAGAGAGAAAGCAGGGACGATGGAGAAGGGAGTTAAAAAGCATCTGAAAAAGTGATGGAGCCAAGTCTTCTGGCCTGGGCCAACACGGATCAATGGGGACGCTGTTGTGAGCCGTGGGCTCCTGAACGGTTGGGAAAAAGAGAGGAGAGAAGAGGAGGAGAGGAGAGATATCTCTCCCTCAGGAATGCTTTCCAGTCCCAATCTTCTAAAAGCACCTCATCACGTATCCCGGCGCTCAATTCCACCAGAATTCCGTCTCCTCTAATCCCCCGCCCGTGTGCAGGGAAGCAGGCTTACGCCGAGATCAGATTTAAACACGGCCAGAAGACGCTTCAGAGTCGCTCTTTATCTTGGCCGCTTCAGATTACCTCGCTCCCGACCATCTCCAGGCGGTGATTTAAACAGTGAAAATCGAGAGGAAATTGTTGAAAACAGGTTTGCAAAATGACGGAATCACAGAAAAAGACCAATTTTGAAGAGTAACAAACTAAAATTAGAGAGGCTACTACCTTAACTGCTTTTTCAAATAGCTTATCAGTAAAGAAGCTGCATTTAAAACGCTGACTTTAAAATGCTGCTGCTCATTGCGTCACAGCGCGCTCTAAAGGGGCTGCAAAAGGGAGTCAGCCTGGCTGGCTAAAGAATAGCAACGTAGTGATGTTACAATACGTATTATGTCTCATGGCAATGCTTTCCTTTTGGATCTATGCAATGGAATTGCTGATCACTGAACCGATGTATCGTTACACACGTACTAACTTCTATTTTAAAACAGTAACTTGGCTGTAGTTTTGTACTTTTAATCATACGTAGTTTATATCTTCAAGAGTTTCCATAGCTTACCCTAAGATTGAATGCACCGATATCTGGACAGGGGGAGGACAAAGACAGTTTAAAGGAATTTTTGGAGAAGCAGCAAAGGGATCGCTGGATAAAAGAGCAAGGAGGATGAGAATAAAGGACAATAAGAATGTGAAGAGGAAGCCAGAAGCAGGGATCTGCTCTGCGAACAAAGGATTTCAGCGGAGGAGCTTCTAAGCGGCGAGCGTTACAGTGCGCGAGTGCTAATAAAGGCACGTTGGAAGAGACGGGACGAATAAAGAGAGGCAGGGGGTACTGCTGGGCGCCGCTGCAAGGACTCAACGGGGGGGCAGAGGAACAGGTGCGAGAGTGGCACAGGTTGGCACGTGATGCAGACACAACCAACTGACCCAGTGGAGCGGGCAACAGGAGAGAGAGAGAGAGAGAGAGAGAGCAAGAGAGCAAAAGGGATGGAGAGAACAAAGGAAGGACACAAATACAGAGAGTGAGAGAGAGAGAGAGAGAGAGAGAGAGAGAGATAACTGTATATAGGCTGCACTCAGAATTAATTCTGAAATAAAGCTAGGTTTGAGTACTCTTAGATGTGGCATCAAAAAGTGTGCGACTTAATACAATATCTCCATTAATTCCCATTTCTAGAAATGACAGCTGAATATATTACTGATTTGTTGTGGCCAATAAAATTCTGACTTTTGGTTCATGATTTAAAATGATAAATAAAAATAAGGAGGTGAAACAGTTGACTTAGTTAAACAACAACAGCAAAAATATTAAAGACGTATTCATGACCGTGTGTGTGTGATGTAGATGCTGGTATCACGAGATACACGCATGCAGAAGCAGACGCACGATTTATTAACGTCTATTTGATCTAAACTGACCAAGTGACAGAAAGAGAGACCTGAACAGAGACCTAGATTATTCACCTCAGAGCCAAAAAAAGAGTATAAGTGGAATGTGTTTGAGTAATGCGGTCGGTTTGGGAACGTGAGCAGCAGTGATAAAGTCCATCTGTGAAAACACAGAGCATCGTCCATGATAGTGTTCTACTGTAGGTGTGGGATGGAATATGAAATGCACGTGCATTGTTACCGGCTCTCCCCATGCACATATCAGCACATTATACAGGAATAAAGGTCACACATTTTGCTCAAGGGAATGTGTGTGTCAGTATGTGAGTGTGTATGTGTGGTAGAGAGGAAAAAAGGGGATGAGAGATACAGACAGGCAATGTCTCATCATAATAAAGACTCCAAATTCCTCCCCTGGTAGTGTGTGTGCGTGTGTGTTTGTGTTTATTTGTTTAATTCCCAAATTCTGATCTCAGGGTATTTTCATTTCTGTGAGACTGCACAGATTAGAGTAATTCAGTTTTATTCAAAGTGATTTTCAATTTTTAAATGCTAAACACCTTCCAAAAAAACTAATGAATTCTGTCTGTGTGAAGAGAACAGGGCTGAACAATATGACAAATCCATATTGTGATTATTCCACATTATGATTACGATTAATAAACAGTTTCACAATTTATACATTTTTCCAGAATAAAAGCAAAATGTAGACATTTTTATTGCATAGTTCTCATAAAAGCTTTAATCAAATAAACTGACATGAGCAAGATTTAATGTCACATTTTTAATGAACTGTTCCACTTGAAATGAGTTTTCTTAAGATGCTGCTCTCTGTTCTATGTGCTACTTGAAATTATGCAGTGATTCTAATCCTCGTAATCAATCACCATATAAGATTAATATAAAACAGGCATAACATTTTAGAATAAAGGTAATGTAATGAAGAGTGGATTATAATTAGTGGTGTAACAATACATCAATCTACTCTGATACATTTATTCAATGATCAATGAGTCCATAGCTTTGATTCAAAATCAAAATGTCATACATGCTGTAATGCCCTCACCATGCAAGACGAAGACGTCAACTTTAATTAAGCACAATAACAGCCTGCTGTGGGTCGTAGCTCAGGAATAAAAATGTCATACAATAACAACTATATTTTAGTGAATTGATATGAATGGAAGAGAAGGTATTAAATCAGCATATGATATTGTCTCACATCAATCGCTGACCTGAGTAGGAATCGACTCATAGCTGACTGTATCACTTTACACAAATAAATAATTATAATTTTCTCTCTGGTCATTTGTAGAAGTGGTAGTGGCCTAGTAATAAGAAACTGACCGAAAGGTAAATTCAAATTCAGCTATATCCTACCTCCCCGCAGCACATCCCTTAACTCCAAATTGCTGTCCCTATAATTAGGAAATGGAAGTAGCTCTGGATAACAACGTCTGTCAAATGCTGTAAATGTAAATATAAATCTGAAACAGTTTCTTTGCCAGCATGAGCCTCCCAGACTCTGAGATGAGCACGTCCATGCGTATAACACTCAGATTTCCTAGCAAACACATTCCACACGAAAAACTTAAGATGAGTTTCCAGAGATCGTTATTGAGAGAGAAATCTGCCAAGCGCATTAGGGACGATGTGGATTCTGGTGACATGCAGTGATGAGACTCTGTTAAAAGGTCAAACTGTGATCTCAACTGCTGGCTGATCTGACACAAAGGTGACAGAAGTGGAGCTTTGGACAGTCAGTCACAGTCAAACCAGATCTGACACCAATCCCATAACACACCGATAGTTATTAATAACACAGTAATCCCTAAAGACAGGACAGGGAGATGAGGAGAGAGCTCTGCTGACCACCACGACACAAAGACTCATGCGAACAACACCAGTGAAGGGGAGAGAAAGGTGTGAATCTGTCAAAGATGAGAACTTTTGAGTTATCTCAATTTAAAACTTTATTTCTCCTGTTCAAGTTTTCAACAGTCGAGTTGCCGTCACAACACGACAAGGTTGTCAATTTTCCGTCTCTCGGTGTCTTACTTTTTACAGCCGCAATAAGCCAATTTATCTGTAATTAGCTAATACTGCCGATAATATAGGCACACCAATCTGTTGGTCAGACTTGAACACAAGCATGAATTTGCATGAAAATATCACATATTCCTGGAATGACATTCAAGTTGTGTCTGATGGGTTGACAACATAATTTGTAAGTGAGATGGGGAATGGAGTTAAACAATCCATTTTCTATCTCTGCTCTTTTTTTCTTGTTTATATTGTCTATTGTTTACAGCTGACAACAAATTATTTGCAGTTACTCAATTAACAAACAGAAAAAATGCCAAGAAATTGACTTTTTTTTATATTTTAGCATGTGGCAAATTTATTTTTGAGGTTGAAACTGAGACGGCTCACATAGACCCTAATAAAATACTCGCTCCATAATAAATTTGATCAATTTACTGCCGACACATTAAAATCATATAACTCATATATTCATAACTATTTGGTTCAAATTCAAATTCAAGTTTTCCACAGTGGGTTGGGAGCCAAACCTGGTGTCCAGTCAGCTCAAAGGCACAAAGCTGACCAACACAGACGAGTAATATAGAGTCAGGGACCTGGGATGGAGGAACGTAGCCTGTACACATGTTCATCAGTAACTGGCTGAACCGTCCAAACGCCGAGGGCAAGGCGGCTATGGTGCATGCAAGACTGATTATGTAAATGAATAAAGCGGGACATGAGAGAGAAAAACATCGACCAGCAGGTGAACTCATTTCCATAGCACAAAACACAAATGACCCTGCCTGAAATAAAAAAAACATGATGCACAAGACACACACACACACACTATAGACAGCATTTCCCTATATCCAATGCCTGAGGGGACACCCGCGCTGATGTTCAGGACGTTAATGCATGTGTCCATGTCCGAGGAATCAGCTTATTTACATACATATTAAATACATATACGCATAGCTCACGCCTGCATGCAGTGCACTTTCAGGCAATTTCAGCGCTCAGAGAATCATTTAATGGGAGCAGGCATCTGGCTTAGGATGGCTGGTCTGCTTTTAAATGTGTATGTGTATGTGTGTGTGAGAAAGAAATGGAGGAGCAGCGACTTATGCTAATCCAATAATAACTCTACTCACGCTTTATCTATTTACCTGCCATTAGCACATATAAAGTGCTGTTCGTTATGTACGCGGCTAATTAACTCTCAGCCAGCATATCAAAGCACCAGCCTTCTACTCAGAGATTTCACAAAAGCCATCGGCCTCTATCTTTCTCATACACACATGCCCACCCTTGTCGTTCTATCATGAGGTCTTGCTACTGACTCCTAATGTAAATAACACTATAGTTACACCTAACCCTAACGTTAACCTTAATTTTAGTAACCAAAAAAATCCTTTCACCCTTTAAGTTACATAAAACCCACAACTTTTTTATGACTGTAGTTCTTCCTATATTTTACCGACCATTTCAGTCCTAACAATGCCCTAAATACATGACCACACACACAACACAGTCATGTATATAAGATCCTAACTTTGACACCCATTATTTCTGGACAACTAGGTATGTAAATAATACATTAACTACCAAACACTAACCTTAACCTCAGAAACCAAAAGTACATTTACATTTACAGCATTTAGCAGACACCCTTAACCAGAGCAACGTCCATTTTTCTCATTTCAGGACCAGTTTCTCTGGAGCAATTTGGGGTTAAGGGTCTTGCTCAAGAACCAAATGAGGGTAGTGCCCCAGGTAGGATTCGAACCTACAACCTCTTGGTCCAGAGACAAGTGTTCTAACCACTAGATCACCGACACCCCAGAAAGAAACCGCTGGACTATTATTGGTTTTCAAATAAAACGTCATCCTCATTATCTGATGCGCTTAATCCCAATCTAGTCTATACTGAGCCTACAGGTCGAGGCCGGGACCAACCCTGGGCAGGCGCCAACACACTGCAGGGCTCACACAAACACACTCACACCTACGTGGAAATTTAGAGTAAACAATCAACCTAAACTGTGTGCTTTTGGACTGTGAGAGGAAACTGGAGAACCCAGAGAAAACCCACATAAACATATGGAGAGCACACAAGAGTTTCCAGTCTTCCTATTTTTGTGGGACATTACCTAAAAACCTGGCCCATAGAGCCCACCCCACTCATTACTGGCAGCACACAATTCAGCCAAAATAGCTTTGACAAAATCTTTCAAAAATCCCATGAACACAGTTTGATCAGGTGATAGGCAGAACAACGATATAAGCAATAAAAACAGCAACAACTACACAAAAAGGTAACATACAAGGTCCCCAGGAGGGTTTGAGTGTACAGTACAGTGTGTGTGTTTGTGTGTGTGGCAGGTGTGTGTTTGTGTATTAGAGGAAGGCGGGCCTATAGGGGAGGGAGGCGGTCCCTCTGGCTTCCTGCCCCAGCACTGCTGTCAATCAAACAAGCCCGACTCAGAGCTCATAATTCATCATGTGTCAGAGACGCTGCAGCGCAGAGCAGGAGCTTAGTGACGGAGCCCCAGAGGAGCGCTAAAGAGAGGTCACACTGCTGCAGCGGAAACACACACACATACACACACAGACTCAAAGCATGCACATATATTTACCCACAAAACAACACACACACATATGCACAAACACACACTAATACTAAGCCTGCATACATGCATACATCTAAAGCAGAAGCCGCTGTAATCTGTAGTTGGTAGTGTAACGTTTAGGGTGTCGTGATCAGAAGGTCACCGGTTCAAACCACGGACCTGTAAAGGTACAACTCAGGTACTGATGAACAAGGTCTCCAAGCACTGTCCCCTAAGTGCTGGCCATGTCAGCTGCCCACTGCTCCTTCATTTATGGGTCAAATGCACAGGTCACATTTCTTTGTGCTGCACTGTGTGCTGTGCTGTGGTGAGTGCAATGACAAATCATCATTCACTTTCATAACACACATACACGCACAATATATGAACACACAAAAACATAAACACTAACAACCACACACTCACATAACCATAAAATATTTGTTTTTACACACACAATATATGCATGCACAAAGCCACAAATAAGAACCACTGACACGTGTCTCTGCACGGCAAAACCAGTCGCTTGTCGCAACGGAGGTTTCCGAGAAAAACGACCGTTTATGTTGCGTGGGGTAAAATTTTGGATTTTTTGTTTTTAGTGTTTTGAAACAGTGGAAGGTCTATACTGTACTGTTGTGAATTAATTTCGCTGAAAAACTTACCCTTTCCATCCTATAAACGTGACTTTCTTGAGGTGAGGAATTCAATTCCAGCAGAATGTTAAAAGTTTCTGTTTTGACCGCTCTACTTCAATGTTTACAGGAAATCCACTCGTTGACTAGCGAGTCTCCCGAGTTCAGTTAACCTAACGCAGGTAGGCTATCCGTGTGGCTGTGAATGCAGCGTAGGCTACCGTAAATACAAACGTAGCCGCGACCGCACCAAGCGTCTGTGAGTGCTACGGCGATAGTCAACTTCAAAGGCAGATTTCTCCGTTTCTCACTTGGCGTGACAGGAGAAACCCGACTCATTTGAACGTTGATATCTCAGTCATATGTCGTCCGATTCATTCGATATAGGTATCGTTTTGAAGGCTGATTTATGCCCTTTTACAAAAACATAACTCAATTTTGAAAATTTGCGACAAGTGACTGGTTTTGCCGTGGAGGGTCACAAATCATTATATATATCTACTGGCAATGATACAAAGAGAGAACAATGCCCAAATATATGTTGTGTGTACCAGTAGACACACTTTACACAAAACTTAAAATAGACACACAATGCAACATGGTAAAACTCTCAGATTCACACACTTGCTCGGTTCCAGGACAGTTCCAAACCAGACCTGCAGACAGCAAAAACAAAGTCGCCTATGGAGTGTGTGTATAGTACTTCAGCACTAGTCAGGTGAGGTCACACATACACACACACACACCTATGGGGATTTCCACTGATGTGTGTGTTTGTGTGTGTTTTTTCTCTGTGTGTTTACAGATTAGGTAGAAATTTCTGCAGCTGTGCCCTGGACCTCCAAGACACAGATGAAACACATGCACAGGACCCTCTAACCTGTGTGGCGTAGGGCCTGAGGCACCTCTAAAGGCAGCTGGGCTGAATTATTAAATTAGTGTTGGATGGTAGCGCACCTGTGTGTGTGTGTTGCTCTGAGAAATGAAGCCCTGACCAGCACAGCGTATCTCTCACTGCAACTAACCTGAGACGTAGGAGCCAATTAAAACAGCCCCGCAAACAAGCCCCTGCAGCACCTAGGCTAAGAAAACACACACACACACAATCATTTTTAATCATTTTAGTTGGTGTTCTCTTCACCAACTAAAACTTTTTCACTACAGCTTATTTTATTCTCCACTTTATTAGGTTAAAAGGGTGTGTGTGTGTGTGTATGTGTGTGTGTGTGTGTGTAAGAGAGTGAGCGTGAGAGAGAGATCACATGTGTGTTTCATCTCTTCATGGCCACAGGGGTGACCCAGAGGGGGGCTTTTTAGCCTGTACATCACACACCTTATCAGTAGAGATACGCTCACATTTAATAAAGGTGTATGAGCAGATGTCGGACCCCTGGCTCTCCTTCACCTGACCCAACTCCTGCGGCGGATATCAACACGGCGCTGATTAAACCCCAGACAAAGCCGGACATAAAGCACAAATCTCTACTGAATGCTGATTTTACAGGAAGGATAAGATACTTGGTGTTAGACCAAAAGGTTGTGGTTTGGAGTGGAGGTCTCCAGGACCACCAACTTTGGGCTCCAGGGAGTCTTCACTGGTAATCTGGGAATGGAAATTCGCTATAGATAAGCTAAAATACTGTGATAAAAACCATAAATGTAAAAGAAAATGTACACACAAAGACACATCGAAGGACTGATACCAACACCTCAGTAAAATATAAAATATTCTATTGTTTAAAATTCAACATTGTACAAGAAAAAATGGAAAAGCAAAATATTAAGATATATATGAAGAGAGAGAGAGTTAATGGCTTAAGAACATCTCATCCTGTGACACAGTGTGACTTAAACTCTTTCTCCTCACGCTATGAGCACGAAGAGTGAATTAAAGCCAGTCCTCTAATACTCAGAATGCATGCTGACACTAATGCACGCGACAATCTAGTAACACACATCACATAAGCCTCCCTGTCTCCCTCGCTCTCTGCTCTGTTAGCCACACTGAAAAGGAAAATCACACAGTCTGCATGATGCACACAGCTTCAATAATCTATACTGAACATGCACAACAAACTGTATTGCGTTTCACAAGATTTAGCCTTAGATTTAGGAGAATAATGCAGGAGCAACTAAGTTCCTTTTGCATATTTGAGGCTCAATCACAAAGCTTTTGGCTCACATTTGTGAATGAAAGAACGCTTCGAGAATATAAAAGCTCATGGACATGATGAATAGAAGATTTGGAGATTTTATATATGTATATATATATGTATACATATATATATATATATATATATATATATATATATATATATATATATATATATATATATATATATATATATATATATAAGACTTGTGTTGTGATAATGTACTAGCATCAAACAAAAAAAAATAATTATGGTCAATTTATGCTGCAATATAGAAACATGGTACCTTACAGTACACCTTATAAAACATCATCTCCTTGTTTTTTCCGGAACCCCAAGACGTCTTCTGTTTTCTTCCCCCTAAATAGCGAAATTCACTTCCAGTAACTTATTTTCTCTTTGTGTTATAAACTGTGGTCAGAAGCAAACTCCTACCTCTGCACATAAAAATACCTTTGCATAAAGTTATGAAACCAAGATTACGGTCAGTGCTTAGCGCTGTTGCTTCACAGCAAGAGGGAACTGGTGCTCTGGTTTCCTCCAACAATCCAACAGCATACAGTTTAGGCTGATTGGTTACTCTAAATTGTCCCCTTTAGGTCTGAAGGTGAGTTTGGTTGTGTGGAGGTGTGTGCCCTGCGTGCTAGCGCCCACCCAGGATTGGTTCCCACCTCACTTCCAAAGTCCCAGGATAGGCTCCCGCACCAGAGGTACAGATAATGAATGAATAAATAAAATTATTATTATTATTATTATTATTATTATTATTGTTATTGTTATTGTTATTATTATTACTATTATTATTGTTATTGTTATTGTTGTTATTGTTGTTGCTATTATATGGTGCATTGTCTGTGCCATACTGTGCAATTTCAGAAATATGTCCACCCATACTGGCACAATTAATTATGACAATTACTCAACTCTAATTGTGTTTCTGCAGTGGCAGCAATATTTAAAAATAGGCTCAAAATAAAATCAACGTATGCTGTTCCAGATAAACTGATGCTAATAACTGATCCAATTATAAGGTTATGAGACATTATAAAAACCTGCACAGCACATTCCCTTCCTCCGAGAGCTAAAACAGATACAACCTCACAGTAATAGCAGGAAAAACTTTATTTTTGGTGTGCTATAATTGTTCCCTATGAAATACTGCATGTGGGGGGAAGGCCAGAGACACGCTATTGTTCCGTGTGTCTAACACACGGTAATGCAGTGGCTCTGAGGACTGGAGGGAGCGAGTCTATGAACGGCTGGATTATGTTCCATTGTCTTACGTACCGTTTGGCTTTAATAATTAATGCCACTGGCAAAATGATGGACGCCGACTCTTTCCTTTCTTATTCCCTTCAGACCATGGTGCAAACAGAGGGAAGGAAAGTGAGATGGAGGGATGAGTGATGAAGATAAATCCGGGAGGATTACTGCACAGGGGGTAACACAGGCACAAACCTGCCAATCTCTTAACCCACAGTTCTGACTGGCACACTTGGCTGGTGTTAGTGTGCCAACACAGCAGTAATGAAACAATAAAGGTTCTGTTAAAGGCATGCAGATGCATGTATACACCCATAAATGCGCACACACACACACACACAAAGACACAGAGCTTTTCGGTATCTCTGGAGACCAGCTGTAACAAAGCAATCATATGCTATATGTGTAAATGCAACAAATATGGATGCACACACATACCCATATCCACAATTTATGGGTTTATTCAATCGATCTAATTTACACATCAGTAAACAAAAAGAAACACTTCCGCAGGATTTATGCAAGATCAACTTTACAAAAGCTGTATGCCTTATTCACAAAGAAGGGTATGGTGTGAGTCGCAATCAATTTCTTTTTATTTCTCTAACGTGCAACTTTTTGGTCTCAAATCACTCTTCACTTGCCACAGATCAGATATGACGTAGGTTTCACAAAAGGGAGTTAAACTCAAGCTTTTTCTAACATCACATCCAACATCCTTGTGCCATTTTAGACAGTGTGTGGTTGATCTGTTCCAGTGACATGAAGTGAAGAAGAGTCTGATAGTGTAACGGTTAGGGCGTTCGCCCCGTGATTGGAAGGTCGCTGGTTCGAATCCAAGGACCGGTAAAGGTATCACTGAGGTACTCATGGGCAAGGTATCATCCCCAAGCACTGGTCCCTGGGTGCCGCCTATGTTAGCTGCCCACTGCTCCTTCACGTACAGGTCAAATACAGAGGTCACATTTGGTTGTGGTGCACTGTGTGCTGTGCTGTGGTGTGTTCGCAATGACAAATAATCACTCACTTTTACCTACCATGCCTACGTTTACTCACTTTAAGAACAAGCATTTTGATTTAGCAAAAAAACCACGAATGCTCCAAAATGTGATCAGAATTAAATATTGAAAAAAGAATTAATTAATAAAAGAAGAATCCAGATTGAGAGCATGCCAGCTGAATGGTGTGTGTGCGTGCCTGATAGGTGGCGTGAGCGTTTGCATGTGTCCGTGCATGTTTAGGGAAGGTGAGCAGTAATCCTTGTGGTGAAGGAGATTACCCCAGATAAGCACAGGCAGAGTTAATGATGTATAAACCCTGGCATCATTCAAACAAATATAGTTATGAAATTCCAATGCACTAAAAAAATGTGAGTGCTTCCCACACTCATTCAGACACACTTACTCACACACATACTTTGACCAGGATCCTATTCATAGCAAATCATAGTCAATCTTCAAAACTGCTTGGACAATCTGGATGTTCCTCAGCCCTGGGGAATGAACGAACTAAAAAAGGACCCTTTTCCCCACGCTGCAAGTGGCCGACAGAAGCAAAGTCGACAGAAATACAGCGACAGGACCATCAAATATTGAGTGGCAGAGTTACCTGTGAGGCCTGCCTTTGTTTAATGGATGAGTTTTCCTATCGCTCACAAAGGGAGTGCCTTCCGTGCACGAGGCCGAGGCCGCTATCATCGGCGTTGGCGGCGTCGCACTGCACTCGGGCTGTCATCCGGATCGGTGACAGTGAGAAGAGAAGAATATCTAT
This sequence comes from Distichodus sexfasciatus, assembly GCA_032718565.1. Taxonomy (NCBI): domain Eukaryota; kingdom Metazoa; phylum Chordata; class Actinopteri; order Characiformes; family Distichodontidae; genus Distichodus; species Distichodus sexfasciatus. The sequence goes on from JAVGVS010000003.1 coordinate 5,744,474, forward strand.
GTTCTCTCCGCACTCCGTGTCCTTCCCCTTATATTCGCCTTCACCCAGAAAGCAGGGGAGCATTGACGAGAATGACAGGAAATGGTAATCGGTTTTGTTAAGCATCAGCTTCCTGTTGAGTCTCTTTTTTCCCTCCAGGGAGTGAAGGGGGAGATGGGAAAGTGCGAGAGGGGACGGCCTTCTTTAAGCTCTAGAGAACGGCGGAGTGGAGGGGAAAAAATGGGAAATCTTTAGTGTTGCTTTTTTATATATACTGTACTTACACAGCCCCTCTGGATGGTTGTAATTGGCAGTCGAAATGGAAATCTTTGCTGTTTGTCGAAAACTCATGGGGCCCGATAAACAAAGGAAGTGCTGGCTCTTTATTATGTGTAAATGTAGCAGCATAAGCCAAAAAATGGTCTAAGCTGATCTAAGCTGGATCACAGCTGAGGTTTACCTGGCTTAAGTGGCAAGAGGTGCGCGGTAGTGCGCGAGTACCGATATACGGACGAGGCTGAGGCCTTTCCTGTGGGAAAAATAAAACAATGGGTGGCAGAAACAGAAGTAATGACTGGATATCACAGAACTGCATTAAATTGCATGTTTTATATGCTTTCCTTAAGTGTGAAAACGCATCGCAACCATGACTGCCAAAGGGGTTTTAGTGTGGGAGGGAGTCGGACATGTTTATTACAAAATCAAATCAGCTCCTCATATCTCCGGATAAAATAGCAGGTGCACGAGGACAACTACGCTTAGAGCATTCAAATGTACAACTCTTTTGTCTCGTTCAATAACATAGCAACGCAATATAATCTATATCACATCATAACCATAAAATCTAACATAATAAACGTTTATTATGTAATATATAAGCCGACATATATAATCACAATATTGCTTTCTCAACATGAATTGTAAAAGTCTGTTTAGCTGAATTATGTTCTGCCTCCAAAGCAACCATTTCTGCTTATACTGTAAGATATTGTTATTATTATTACTGTAAGATAAAAGGGGAAAAATGAATATTGCTAAATGTGTGCTGTGATGGTCATTATGCCTGATTAGTGACAGCACACTCACAGTTTGCCAAATGACCATAATTATGTGAAATTCCACAGACATATTTTTCAACTTCTTCGATATTTTGTGTTTGTAATATTTTGTCACAGCCTGCAAACCTCTTACACAGGTTGGTTTTTTGCCAGACAGAATGCAAATTATCAAGATGACTATTTCAAAATGCCTGAGTGACACACTTTGTGTTGTTCTACTGTTCTATACGTTCTACTGTTATTATTTTATTATTTAGATATTTTTACAAGTAGGATATGAAGCAAAGACACAGATATGTTGCTTTTCAGATGTAAGTAGATAATACTACTTCAGTGTGACCGGTGGAAAATATTTAAAGACGGGAACCAATTTCAATCATTTAAAAATCATTATATTAGAAAATATTACATTTTGTGGTTGTTTTACAGAAATCCTTTTGTTGAATTCGGCTTCCAATGAGTCAGCCTTCCTTGGGTTTTTTAATGAAAGTGTAATGGTATTGTCGCTGCTCAAGACTTTTGCATAGTACTGTAGTTTACGCAGTTGGTAATGTAGGGAGTTGGCCCCGTGATCAGAAGGTTGCCGGGTTCAAGTTCCGCACCAGTAAAAGTACCACTGAGGTATTCATGAGCAAGGTACCGTTCCCAAGCACTCCTCGGCGGGTACTGCCAAAAAGCTGCCCACTGCTCCTTCATGGATGGGTCAAATACAGAGGTCAGAGGTTTGCTGTAGTGCACTGTGTGCTGTGCTGTGCTATGTTCACAAGGACAAATAATCACTCACTTACATAGTCTTGTTATAATGTTATTTTAAGCAAAACTGTGTTTCCAGCATTCTTTATCGATATCAACAAATATTAAATAGTATTATCGATAATAATAATTCGATGATATCTGGACAGAATATTGTAATATTGATTTATTGACCAAGCTCTAAATTCTACAACAATAAAAGCTCCACAGACTGGTATGGAGGACAAAACTCAGGCTCTCCATCACATATGAATAATAAATAATAAAGAAATCTGGCTTAACTTTCAAAAAATTTTACACACAGTATATAGCCTCTATATACACATATTTATATATAGAGTACATTCATATTTAAGAGACTGAGAAAAGCAGGTTATATGAGGCATGTGAAAACGCTCCTGCTTTCCTTTCTGCAGTCCTGGCTCCCCCGCTGTGGGGAAACGCTGGAAACTCTGCATGCTTTAATTAAGCCGAAATTTAGATTTAGCTACATTTTCAGACACGGCAGCAGAAATCTGCTCCCATTTCAATAATAAAGGAGAAAAGCGTCCCTCTTGTGTCTCTACACTTCCAATTTTAACTAAAATCCTAATCAGCCCCCATCCCTGAGGCTTAACATGCAGCCTTTTCCCCAATCCACTCCTCCTCCTCCTCCTCCGCATCAAGCCCTCTAAACTCCCCCCGCCCTGCCTCTACATGCCCCCATTTCCACCAGAAGAGAAAGGCTGAGCACAACTCTAAACACATCTCAGCCAAGAGATGAAAGAGAGAGAGAGGGAGAGAGGGAGAGAGAGAGAGAGAGAGAGAGAGAGAGAGAGAGAGGGGCATTACAGACGGTTTGATCTTTATCTGCTGTGCTGTGGATCTATTCTGGGATCTGCCTAAACTAAATGGATGATTTCCTTCTCCTCAAATGCCTCAATGTGAAAAGAGAAGGAGGAAGTAGAGTGAAGAGTGAGGGTGGAAGACTAGACTCGAGATAAATCAACAGGAACGGCAACAAGTGAGAACTTTAATATTTTATACAAAAAATATCTTAAAAAACAGGACCAACCTAAAACTTAAGCTCAGACTTACTTTCAAGTTGCCTTGTGCGGAAAGAAGGAATCAACGACAAAGAAACAGCGAAAGCGAGCAGTAGAACAATAGTGAAAAAAGGACTAAGGCTCGGTTAGAGAAAGTGAGAAATAAAGAGAATATGTGTGTGTGTGTGTGTTTGAGAGCGTGTGTGACAAAGAGTGAGACAGCATGTGAGAGCGTGTGTATGTGTGAGTGACAGAGCTAGTGTGTGTGAGTGTGAGAGACAGTTTGTAGTACATGTAGTGATTGTGAGAGAGAGTGAGTGTGTGTGAGAGGTAGTTTGTAGTACATATAGTGAGTGAGGAGTGTGTGTGTATGTGTGTGTGTGTGTGTGTGAGAGAGTGAGAGTGAGAGAAACAGGTTGTGTTTGAGCATGAGTGTGTGAGTATGTGAGAGTGAGGGAAACTAGCATGAGAGTCAGAACTCCACACGAGGCAGGAACAGCAGGAGGAGGAAGAGGAGGAGGAGGAGGACATAAGGATGTGAGGAAGGCAGGATGAGCGAGGAAGAGTAAGGTAATGAGAAGGCTCCTGAGTGCTGGGAAATTGCAGGGGGACAGGTAGGACTTAGGCGAGTGACAGTTTCTCGTCTGAAGCGACACCGCTTTACGCTGCTCTGGCCGCCTGGACACTAAATCACTGTAATTTTGCTGAACAGCAGCACCGCTCTCATGGTGATGGAGGGAAAAAACACAAATCTAATGTCTTCTTATCATTAGGCCTGTCAGCATTATACTCGGCTCCCGGCGTCAACCCCAAAGTGTCATTTTTGATGTTCTCATTGTGTAAAAAAAACCTTTGCCACACTTCGCCTTCACATAGTCCATAAAGGGACCAGTGTCAAATATAACAGTTTTGCGAGTGGACAAGACTGCTTTTGTTGCATGCGCATGTGAAATTGACTTAATACATATTATGCTTTAGACTAATTCTTTGCTACACAGTTCGTGTGCTCGTAAATAGACGTTGGTATACTATTTTTGCATGTTGAAACCAATTCTGGAAAAGTTCTGGAAAACATCTTGGCTCACACAAAAACGTGTGTTCACACAAAAAAGCCCATATAATGAGAAAATATCATAGGTGCACACAAAACTTCATTTTACTAGACCCTTTAGAGGTTCTGCAGTAACGTGAGCTATACTAACATACTACCAGTCAAACATTTTTGCACAGTAATTTTAACCACTTTTCCATTTATCTCATAAACGGCACAATTTACAATTTTTGTCAAGCACTGAGTGAGTGAGTGAGTGAGTGAGTGCGTGAGTGCTTATTTGTCATTGTGAACACACCACAGCATAGCACACAGTGCACCCCAAATGTGACCTCTGCATCTGACCCATCCGTGAAAGAGCAGAGGGCAGATGACTTAGCCAGCGTCTCGGGAGCAGTGCATGGGGACCGTACATTGTTCATGAGTACCACAATGGTACCTTTACCGGTCCTGGATTGGAACCAGAGACCTTCCGATCACGGGGCCAACTCCCTAACCGTTACGCTACCAACTGCCCCAACTTGAAATGAATACAGGTCAAATAAAACAAGTTTCCCTCATAACATGGAAAGAGTGAGTAACATTGCGTGTCTGACTTGCTACTTAACTGGCCGGTGGTGATTTTATAGTCCCATTAAAACACTATAAAGTAGGAAATCTGCATAAAGCAACTGGAATTTTGAATTAGAAAGGCTAAAATAGCATTCGGCAACCGCATGCTATTGCATTGGGCAACAGAATCGTTGGTCAACTGTTTTTTAACACACCAGCACAATGATCCCAAAGAGACGATTTTCTTGCTAATGAAAGTATTTCAAGAGGATGTGATTGTTATTGTGAACACACCACACCACACAACAGCACAGTGCACCACAACCAAATGTGACCTCTGTAGGAGCAGTGGGTACATTTGGCAGAGCCCAGGGAGCAGTGCTTGGGGACGGTACCTTACTCATGAGTACCTCAGTGGTACCTTTACCAGTCCGGGTTTGAATTAGCGACCCTCCTATCTCTGGGCTTAGGGGAGTAACTCCCTAAACGTTACACTACCAACTGCCCCAAAGATATAATATGCAAAGTTTACCATGTCATTACGTCGTCATTGACGACGTAACCACCAGCCCATGCCTGAGAATATAACAGTGCAATAGTGAACATAACGTAAATGTATCGGCTTGACAATAGTAGTGTGCACATTTTTAATAAATATTACGCGAGTATCATGCAAATGTAGAAAATTTGTGTGATGCAAAAACTTTTGATTAAATTAATAAGCCATTCTCCTTCCCCAGTCTCTTTCTCACTCTCTCCCTCTCTATCCCCCCACCCTCTCTCTCTCCCTCCCCATAATCCCCTCTTTTATTCCTGTCAAAAAGTCGCCCTCGCTAACGCAGACGGCATCCTGCAGCTCGCTTGTGGGTGGCGTTTCCCGAAAAACGGCTTTACGATTCGAGAACGGTCTTAATGAATCATATTTACAGCAACCATTTAAAATTGCATGACGTCACTGGCGGAAAAACAAACTGGGACGACGCAAAAAAGGGGGGCTAATGCATTTCCCTGTCCCTGCATTAAAGACATTAACAGTAACTCAAGCCTTCTGAAATCGAAAAAATGCTGACGATTAACAGAATGACGAACCCGAATATATATTGTGAGCTGAAATGGATGAAAAAATTAAAGGCTAACCATGCTACGTGCCCCCATTGGCTTTAGTTCACTTTGGACAAAAAGATACAAATTGAGACTATCGTCCTGGTAAATGTCGGCACCAAACGATAAGGCGAGTATACACGGAACTGCAAATAGCACAGTAGGAAAGTGTACATTGCGTATTAAATTCAGACTACAGAATGCAGAGAGAGAGAGAGCGAGAGAGAGAAAGAAAGGGAGGAATGGAGGGAGGGAGGGAGAAGAGGAGAGGAGAGGAGAAGAGAGGCCTGTGGAGGGAGATACACCGTATAGCTAATGTGCTGTGACAGAAATCGCTGGCTGTTGGCACTCAGCTCTGCTGCAGGAGCGAGACTGCAGGTAAAACAAAGAGCTGTAGCCAATCGCTCCAGCACGGCTCCCGCTTCACTAACGCTCGCTGTCCCTCGCCCACGGCACTGCGCACTGCGGGAGAGCTGCGGGTCCTTTATGCTGTTAAAATAAAGACATCGTGAGGGCATCATGATCTGGCCAGCCATTATGTACGCAACTTCAGACTCCGGCGTGCTTAAACGATGACGCAAAGCTTCAGAAGTAGTTATCAGCAGGAGGAAATATCAGCCAGTGATCAATACTCTCAGATCTCCACTTTGGCAGGGATCAAAATAATAACGGGGCCATTGTGGAATGTCAGCAATACATTTCTTTTTTTTTTCATACTGGGCAGTTAGTCAAAAAGCAATCAGAACCGATGTTCAGAATCTCAAATCAACAATCTTGCCCGTGTTTGAAATGTTTTGAAAAAATGTTCATTCTTTCCCCAGTATGTGTTCGTGAACTGTCCCGTTAAAAACATACTGTCATGTGCTGTCACTTAACTCTGCCCTGTCCATCTGTGTGTGTTTCCTTCAATTATTATAAAATCACAGAGGCATGCACTCATGACATGCTTGAGTTGAGCATTATTTATTGTGCAACCCTTGGGACTGAACTGAGGGCACAAAAAAAATCATCAATCATAATCAAGGTAAATGTTTCACTTAATCATGATAGTGATTTGAGGTCATATCACCCAGCCCTGCTGTTGTTTGTTGCTAGTCCAAGTTTGAAGTGTTTTCTATCGTATCTGTTTAATAAAAATCAGTCACTGCTCAGTATTTTTCAATAAACTAATACTGCTAATTAGCTAATATTACTATCACTATGTTCTCTTCATTATTTCTTCTACTTCTATTTCCCAGGTTCCAGTTTTTTCAGCAAGAAAGTATGAGAAGAATGCTGTTACTTTGCTTGTCGACAGTCCTCTGTTTTAGCTTCGTTTCATCATTTCTCCCCACTGATTTACATTGACTACATTTTCACATCATCTTGTCTATTAATATTTCATTGCACTGGTATTGTTGCATGATAAAATACTGGAGTGTTGGAAATGAACACATAGCATTTTTAGCAACAGAAAACCACCAAATCATAGCTTATTTTGTTCTAGTTGTGACCTTACATCATGGTAATATATGCCTTTCAAACTCTGATTTTTAAAAAAAAAGTGGGGTGGGCAGATGGTAGCGTAACGCCCCGTGACCAGAAGGTCGCAGATTTGAATCCAGGACAGGTAAAGTTACTACTGAGGTACTCATGAGCAAGGTACTGTCCCCAAGCACTGCTCCCTGGGTGCTGCCCTTATTAGCTGCCCACTGCTCCTTCACGGATGGGTCAAATACATTCACTGTGGTACATTGTGTGCTGTGCTATTCTGTGGTGTGTTCACAACGTCAAATAATTACTCACTTAAATTAAATTCATTAAAATATAACCGCCAAGGATCTGGTTAGGATGTGACGAAAATGCTTCCCGTTAGCCGTTAGCCCATGTAGCGTGAATGGTTAACCCAAACGCGGCGTAGGACGCGAATAGGTAGGCGAACCACACAAGTCGGTATAAGAACTCTCTAACGTGATAGAGTAAGGATTCCCACCGGAATCTGCGTTCTAAGGACACACACTCAATCAAGGAGATTAACCAAAGCCGAAGTAAATCGGAGTTGGGCCGGTAGACTCAATGACTGAACGGTGAGCCGCGAGAAGACGCCTCTATTTATACTTCTGACCGTGCTGACTACTTCCGGATCCTCGTGTCGATCACGTGATCGGAGTGTGTGTGACAATAGTGGTAAATCCCAAATGCCTCTCAACCCAGCTCTACAAACAAGTACTCATGCGCAAACGTAAGAATTATGAGGCTTGTATGTTTGTAGCAGTTTTTCATCACAAATGTTCCAAAACTCTACAAAGCCGTCCACATGGCGTGACAGGTTGGGACCACACTAATTAGAACGGGGAGTTTCCCCCTCATGCCGGACGATGAGCAACACAGCGCACTAGAGCTGCGCTCTGCGGTCGTTCCATCCGAGAAGCCAATGAGGGCTAGAGGGAGGCCGGATTTAAGCATACCCTGCTATTACACCGAGCATGCTGGGCCTGGTTGCCCAAGAGTACGCTGGTCCAAGCCACAAGTGTCCCGCAGAACACTGACAACATTCCTCCGTTGTCATGACAGATATTCAGTACGGACATAAGCGCAGGACGTTCTGTCCCTTAACACTGCTGATGCCTCAGCTTCCCAAAATTGCACACTAGCGTACTAAATGGTGCATCAAAACAGCACGCTACCATCTTGGCCCACTATTACATTAGTGCGCGGTTTGGGACGTCGTCGTCGTTACTTCTCGAAAACAGAAAACGTTTGTCTCGGGCATAACAATTTGCTAGACTTAATTTGCCCTCGGTTATGTGTCATGGTCGAAAGGCTGGTTTGACAATGTGCTTTTACAATTGTTTCTAACCCTATAAACAGGAACGGGCTCCACGAATGACTAACATTAAGTGGTTCCCAAAGTTGGGGAAGGCAAGGAAAAATGAATGATCCTAAAAATGAAGAGTTTCAGTCTCACGCTGTAACCCCGATTTCAGAATATCAGTAGCACAAAGCAAGTCCATACCAGTTACTGAAAAGATGAGATTAAGTGTGGAATTTTGGCAACGCCAACGTTCAGGTTTTGTCTTTTTTCCTCAGGGAGCTGGTTAGATGTTAAAGCCCGTTTTGGGCATTCTGAGGCAATTTTGAGAATATATGCAGAAAGCAATGTAGCATCCATGTATCATTCATTCATTCAGTTTACACTTAAAAACCAAAAACCAGAACCCAAGAAACATGTCTTTTTTTCAAGATTTCTTTCAAAATCAACGAGTCATTTTCTGATCTCATTTTTATCAAATGCAAATCGTGTGACCCTGAAGTAAACGCTACATGCAGAAGACTAAAAAAGGTGCAAAATCTCAGATGAATAAAACTAACCCTCTTACTGCCAAGGAACCAAGCAGTATAAAAGAGCAGTGTAGGTACACCACTTGCATTCGTTTAAAAAAAATGGAATATGAGAGTGTTAATTTAAGATACCTGTACATGATGCATGTCCACTGTAAAGATGATTTGTCATTTGGGGCAGTTGGTGGGTGTTCACCCGGTCATGAGAAGGTCATCGGTTCGAATCCCAGACCGGTAAAGTTACCACTGAGGTACTGATGAGTCATGTGCAGAGGTCACATTTCGTTGTGGTCCAACGTGTGCTGTGCTGTGGTGTGTTCACAATGACAAATAATCACTCACTTTCACTTTATTTATTATGTTTTATTAAAAAAAAACAAGCTGCAGTTTTGTTTCAATGACAATGTTTAAAATGAATTCCTATGAAGTTTGGAAGCATAGAGGAGCTCAAAAATATTCTTATCTTCAAAAGCGGCTCCCCTCCAGAACAGAGTGAGGGAACCACTGCGTTAAGTCATGACTGAAATAAAATGTACCAGTTATCCAATCTGGCATTTGTCATTGTTAACATCTAGCTAAAATCTCAGAATATGAAGCAGGGATTTTGTCAAACTTATTCAAAAAAAGACTATTGCAGTATTCATCTCATGAACACAAAGGAGCCGAGGCAAACCAACCTTCATCACCGTCTCCTGTCTACCAGGAAAGGCCGTCCAGAGAACACAGAGGCAAACTTTTAGAACTTCCCGAGCGTACTGCTTTGATTAGTGTGATGTAAAGGGCCTTGACACCAGATCACGAGCTTCAAACAAGCGTGGTCCGCAGAGACTGCACACACCACTCCCTATATAACCCCGAAGGAGCCTGGCTCCAGTCGACATCAAGGACGCAAACGGAACATTTTTTAAAAGAAAGGAATTCGAGTCTTTGTGGCGCTGACCCTACTGCTTCACCTCCATTCAGATGAGGAGAGCGCCATGTCGGCAAAGAAAAACCTCCATCCATCAAATCCAATTCCTGCAGCGCTCTCGCCTTATCCAAGGGCGAGGAAAAGCTGTGGGATGGCCACAGGCTCGCCACAAAGGACAGGGTTGAGGCTCGGAGACGACGAAGGGAAAGGAGAGGGAAGAACGGGGACACGCGGAGCCAGGGGACAAGGGGCCAAACCCATACGAGAGGTTCAAGGGCAGTTCAAACCAAGTTTTTGGACGCGCGTGCATTAAAAACAAAACGCCGTCCAAGTGAGCTCATGCTCTCGACTTTGAGGGAAAGACACATCGTAGGCTTCTCGGTCGGAAACAGTGAGGGGCGCACTAGAAGCCTTGAAATGCTGACGTCTTATGGAGCATAAAAACGATTAAGATTGACACCACTGAATTTGGAGCCCCACTGGGACATCAGCAACCAATCAAGACGAGAGCTGACTGATCAAAAGACAACTTTTCTGTTTCGTAATATGTGAGGACAGTCAAGGGATGTTAGATATTATCAAAGAGGACAGCCGGACGGAAAAAAGAACGAGCTTGAGTTTTTACCACAACGCTCTGACGGTGAGGATGTCGGTTTAGACCTTCGACAACCTTCCTACTTCAAAGTCGACGTCACGAAACAAAGGAAAGCGTACTGACAGTAGTGAGGCTCCATTTTTGCCGCAGTCTCAAAATCCTCTGCAAACTAGCCTTTGTGACTGTTGACATCTGTGAAAAGAGATCATCCCCTAGAAAAAAAAAGAGAAAGCGCTCCATTGGTAGGACAACGCTCCTCTGAGACTGGATAAAAGGATGGAATTAGTGGCTAGGAAGAGCCAGACTGCGGGTTTACAGAAAGAGTGACAAAAGGAGACCGGCGAGCCTGAAGTCAAAGGCGAAAATGTCACCTCCAATTACAGACGTGCTTTGAATGCAAAGAGAGAGAGAAAGAAACCCTTTTCCTCTGACCTTCAAACTGTTACTGACAGCCACGCAAAAGTCTCTCCGCCATGATGGATAACCTTTATTTGTGTGCGGGTGCTTTCGCTCCGGCATGAATTCGACCGAGTGTGCAGAACTGTCTCTCCGATTGCGGCAAAAGCTTTGATTTTCTCGCCGTTGACGAGCTCCCAGTGCATGCGTGCTCTCCCTCTCTTTCTCCAAACAAAAGATAAATAGAAAATCAAAGTGAGTTCACCTTGATTATGGGGACGCACCACAGACTCGGAAGCGGGTGAGCGAGAGTCGAGGTTGCCTCCTGGCCACTGTTACTCCTGCACAGAGGCTTTGGCGTTTGCCGTCATTGGCCCGCTACATCACAGATCAGCTCTTGCATGTCTAAGGTTGGGAGGCTGACCTTAAATGCCTAGCGGTCACTTCTGGATGAGGCCCTCCTGCAGTGTTCTGCAGCTGCTGGCATAACCTTAGCTGCCTTAGCAAACATCCATCGTGTAAACGGCTAATGCTGCTTTGCCCTGGATTAGCCTGATCTTGCACAGGAAAAAAAAAAATCAAACCCCTACAGTGTTTTCCACGCGTCCAAAAACGCAAAGCTCCGAAATCCCAAGCTTATAAATTCGTCAGGCTTTTTTCTAAGATTTGACTTTGAAACATTTGTGAGATGGCGCTGTCCAGAACCCGGGAGAGTTTAAGGAAAGTGGGCTATGAGTAAAAGGAGAACAAACTAAAGACAAGGCCGGGGCACGGGAGAAGCACCTGTGTCAACACGGCTCCTTAGGTCATATTTACTGAAGCATCATTAATCTCGCCGGAGCGCTGTCTCTTGCACAGACACTGGAGGTTTACAGGGAACATGGAAGAAGACAGGCCAGTCGGGCAAACTGCAGGCTCCTACATATTTGAAGTTCTCTCTCTAGGTAAAGGAACGGACCTCATTCCAAGACTATCAATAACGCTAAGGAAAGATCCTTAATAATATGTTAAATAATATTACTATATTATAGTAGTTCCTGCCTTGCGCCCGTAGTTCCCGGGATAGGCTCCGGGTCCCCCCGTGACCCCAGTTGGGATTAAGTGGTTCAGATAATGAAATGAAATGAAAAATATAGTTTCAGCATCACGCTGCAAGAGGTGCAATGTCAAGTTAGACAATTTGTAATAACTTTTCTCTGCTTGATGCAAAAAGCTTGTCCAGTCCTCATTTTACTATGAACATAATTTAACATAATTAACTCAGATTTAAGTGCTGTTGTAATTCAAGAAAGGTTTCCGCTGAAATTTTTTAATAATTCAAAAGTGTCAGAAGTGCTCGTAGGTTCAAGTGCACCACAACGAAATGTGGCCACTGCATTTGATCCATCTGTGAAGGAGCAGTGGGCAGCTTTTTTGGTAGAAACCGGGGAGCAGTGCTTGGGGACGGAACCTTGCTCCTAAGTACTTCAGTGGTCCCTCTACTGGTCTGGGACTTGAACCAGCGATCACAGGGCCAACTGCTACCAAACTGTCCCTGTAATTAGAAAACCGAAGTCGCTCTGAATAAGATGGTTGAATAAATGCCATTAATGTAAACACTAAAATAAGCAAAATGAGGTATTTACTCATCCCTAATGTCAGAATTGGAGCATCTTCAGTTTTTCAGCACTGATGAAGAAAAAGCATAGATTTTACTCCAGTCTCTGTGTGCATGTGTCTAGTCATGTTCAGAACAATAAAAAATATATATTTTATTTTCTACACATCACAAGGTACAAAATCACAATCATTCTGGAATGTTCCATTCTTTCCAAACTGAGCTATTCCATTAAACCATTTGGATTAAAAAATCTTACATTACAATCAATATATAATAACTAATATATTGAAATGACAATTTTTTCCAATATCACACAACCCTAATACAGAGTCTTGCTTAAGAAGCAGTTATTATGTGGTATGAGAATCTCCGTGAAGCGAGCTGATTGGACGACGGGTCCCTGCATATCCCACAGACAGAGACTCTCTTCTCCTCAGCCGCACTGACAGTTGGCATGCCCTCAGCCGCAACTGTGGAGGCTTAACTCTTCCTCTCCCTCTTTTCCTCCCTCCCTCTCTCCATCTCCCACTCTCTCTCACTCTCTCATGCCGTGACTCGATTTTCACTTCCCCCAGCTCCTAAATACTAAAACAAAAAGTCCATTCAATGTAAGGAGGAGATTTGGCATGCATAGCCAAAAAATGTGCAGCAATATAAAACTCGTACCGTTCCTAACGTTACCTCAGGCGTTCTTTGTCTGCAATGTCAAAACTCCTTAGGCGGCTCCACACGCTCGTAATGTTTTTTTCCTGCTCACGCTTATAACCAGGTGTAATTATCAGTACCTGTCCGTGCAGCCAAAACGAATGGAGCGAAATCTCTAGGCGTGATTTCCATCCCTGGCTCAAGCTAATCTTTAGCTCCGGCTCAGGCTGGAATTGTAAGAGAAGCAGCTCCGGACAGACCCTGAGGTGCAGACCGGATTATTTCTGCAGTGCAAGTTGCCCACAGCAAACTTGGCTTTCCAGAGGTGCATTAGAGTTAATGGCTGCACCAATTTGCGTCTCATCCAGCTAATGCAAATGGAAGCGTGCATATAGCACCGATTTGCCCTAGCGGCTTAAGCAGGCGACCTCTAAATGGTATTAAAGAGAGTTTTGAGCATGTGTATATATGTGTGTGTGTGCGCACTAAACAGGACAGAGATAGAGAGAGTTCCTGCTCCTCCGTTATGCATTCACATGACTGAACCGTTACCAGTCAAAGTCAGAGGGCCTCCAGGGAGAGACACTAAAATTGGTGCATCCGTTGAACGCACTGGGCTCTGCATTTTGGCATTGCATAACAATGACAAACACACTCTTACATAAGCATCCATTATGGTCGGTTCCTGTGTCTATGACGAGCCATTTCAGCAAAAATGATTAAAGATGCAATAAGGAGCAGGGCTGGCCAAGATCGTTATAAATCCATACCAGGATAATTTCTTACATTTCAATTAATAATGATAAACTGATGCTCGTTAAAGCGTGTGAACCACGCCTGGATATGGAAATTGGGTATTGTGGGTTGTATGAGGAGAGATCAAGAAAACACACAAGTGAGGACAAACATATGTACCAATATGAGCAAAATGAAGTATCAGATCATCCCTAACACAAGAACTGGCACGTTTTCAGACTTTTTTCTGCACTGATCAAGGGAAATTAGAGATTTAATCCCATTTCCAGTGTGCGTCTTTGAGAGAGAGACAGACTAGCCATGTTGGCGTCTATGTGACAGGCTCAAAGCCAGTAACATGCATCTTACTAAATAAACCATGAAAATACTTGGTGTCCTTTTAAGCAGATGCGAAAATGGCTAAGATACACAACAGTTTCCAGAGTCTGGTCATGACTCTGGCCTTGAGCCTGCATCCTTTCCAATTCCTCCTCCGTATCTGACATTAAGAGACCAAACATTAACAAACACTCCTCTCCAACAAAAATCAAAGCACAAGACAAAGGCTGATACTACACCGCTCAAATTAAAGTGAGGCAAATTTGTCCGGCAGCTCGAGCACACATCTAAAATGAACAGCCAAATAAGGGGCATAAAATAAGCTCGTAAAAAGCATGAGTCTTCTTTACTGGTGGTCATAAATAGCTAGTGAAAGGGTGATATTGAGAAGCAGTTTGATCTGGTTTGGGCTTTTCCTCTGCTGATTTTATAAAACCTGGCGTCGGAAGCCATGGCGCACCAGCACGGACAAAAACAGATTTATGGTGCGACGCTCTCCAGCACAAGAGAAGTGTTTATCATCGTCTGCACGATTTGTGGAAAACAGGCACACTCTGACACACAATAGCGATTTGAAACAGAGCACCCAAAAAACCACAGCTTCGTGCGGTCTTGGCATTGCAGCGACGTGGAATTGCAGAGATGAGGATTTACACAGCAACACACTCATTGTTGAGAACCAGGAGGGGCTCATGCCAGTCTCTGTGGACATCTCCTCTTTGATATCATGACTGCAGTGTGATCACTGAATGAAAGAGGCTGTTCGTAATGCGGAACGCAGCAACGGCTCTGTGTGGAACTGCTGCGTGAGCATGGCTCACTACCTGTATTTCAAATGACCTGTGGAAAAACACACAGCTCAGGAGGCAATTTTGTCTCAGATGGAAGTTTAAAAGAAAACAGATGTGTGTGGCCTCCGTTTGTGTGGGCTCTTTTGTTTATTTCATGCAAATTTTCGACTTGTTTTCAAATGACTAAACATATCAAATGTAACATATAAAACAATACAATGTGCATTGCTATACACAGTGGAAGAGTTTCATACGTATCAAGCGTGTACAGGTTTATCTATTGAAAATAGAGGAATATAACAGTATTTATAAGTTTAAACTGTAAACTGTATATAGTGATGGGTATGAACTACACTACCAGTCAAAAGTTTGGACACACCTTCCCATTCAATGTTTTATTCTTTGTTATCATGACTATTTACATTGTAGATTGTCACTGAAGGCACTATGAATGAACACATGTGGCATTAGGTAGTAAACAAAAAGTGTGAAATAATCCAAAACATGCTTTATATCTCACATTCTTGAAAATAACCACCCTTTGCTTTGATCACTGCTTTGCACACTCTTGGCATTCTCTCGATGAGCTTCATGAGGTCGTCACCTGAAATGGTTTTCCAACAGTCTTGAAGGAGTTCTCAGAGATGCTGAGCACCTGTTGGGCCTAACCCTTGCCTTCACTCTGCGGTCCATCTCATCCCAAACCATCTCGATTGGGTTTGGTCAGGTGACTGTGGAGGCCAGGCCATCTGGCGCAGCACTCCATCACTCTCCTTCTTGGTCAAATAGCCCTTACACAGTTTATTTATAGTTTTGATGCCTTTAGTGAGAATCTACAATGTAAATAGTAATGAACATAAAGAAAAAACATTGAACGGGAAGGCGTGTCCAAACTTTTGACTGGTAGTGTATGTGGTGTGTACAATATACTGTACTAACAATATATATAGTAACGTGATGGTATATGACAGTATAAAATAAGCTCAAAAACACGTCTAGTACTTGTAATAATCTATTGGTATTCAATGTACAATACTGTGCAAAAGTCTTGAGCCACCCCTAATTTCTTTATATTTTGCTACGCAATAAGATAATAGGTAGAGTGATTTATTGCAACATGTGCAAACACACATAAACATTATCCCTCAAGACTACATTTAAACACACACGAAAGTCTGGCTCTTCAGGAGTGAAATGTAAAAAAATGAGGGGTAGTTCAAGACTTTTGCATAGTACTGTATGTAGTGTATACGAGTGGTATAGTGCTATATACTGTATTATATTTGGCAGTGGTGTACAGCACTTGAGTAATTATATTTTTTTACTGGGCGTAAGTATCATTTTGAGTACTCCGTATTCAAAGTAATACTGAGTATTACCAAAAACTTTATTATTGTGCTATAATACAAGTACATTTTACTCCAGTACATTGCAGTTAGTCCTTGTTTTTCAACCTGATTCTGTCTACAGTGGCATTTACTGATATTGGAACTTCAACTTTACAAATGTAGCTAATGCAGCAAAATTCATACAAACTGACCAACTATGTTCTAGTTCCTCTGTGCCAATGTGAAGGTGATTCGTGGTCTTCATCCTTTTTGGAGTTTAAAGAACGTGAGAATTGGCATCATATTTTAAACACGTGCAAATTAAAATATTTCTCATAATGACTAACCTTTACTAATACCAGCAAAGCTCATTCTTAATTACTATTTACATCAGACAGTTCAGTATTTTTACGTTATTTACGTTTACCTTTTTCTGTTCCTTAATTAGCTGCAGTCATATTCTTTGCTAAGAATATTTTCTTCCACTAAAGTATGGTTTTAGACACTCTTTGCACCACTGGGATATGGTACTGTAATGGTATAATAACAAATACCATTAATAGTGGAATTAGAACTAGTTAGGGCCTGTGTCTGCCAAACGATACTTTTTAGAATACAAAACCTATGAGCTTCAGCACTAAGCACCTTCAGCTAAAAAAAAAAAAATCAAAATAACGCCAGTGGAGACGTTTTTTGCCGCAACGCTCAGAATGCTTCAAGTGTTGTAACGCGTTCAACGTTTATAACAGCACTGCGCTCCTCAATGTCACTTGTCTCTTGGTAGCCAATCAAAATCAGCTGGAGAAGATTTTAATGCACCCAATCTCGTCTTGAAGACATATGAGACATATAAGAGAATTCCTGCCACTATTGCTAAGATGCGATTTCTCTCCATATTGTTGGCTAAACTAGCGATCTCAAAGAAACACGCTGAAATAGGAACGAACGCAGAAATGCTTTTCGTAATTTAGCTACAACAAGCAAGTGCTGAGAGAAAGCGGAAAGAACACGTTTGGAAACACTTTGGAAAAATTTATATCCCACTACCAATGAGGACAGTGCTGACCAAACAGCTCAATCTGATCAGTTTTCTAACCTTGAAACCTCTTTACATAATCCATTACACATTAAGTTGCCGGTAGGAACAACCTCCTTTTCCTCTACTGGAACTGCCATTTGTCCGCTTGATTGTTTCTCATGAATAGCAATGCTTTTAATTTGCCCACTGTCCCCTCGGCTATGGCCATAAACCTCTAATTTACTGCACATCCTGGCTCTGGAAACTGACTTTTAAAATAGGGGCTATTTATCTCTGAAACATTAAAATGCTGCAGCGCTGCTGAGATTAAACATGCTGTCAGTGGTGTTTATATCATGTGAAGTCGCTCCAGCGTAGAAGAACAAGGATTTAGACTCATTCTGAGGCTTGGACATTAAAAGTGCTCTTTCTACCCATGCTGAAAAAAGTGTAAGTAATTTGGATGGTGAACAATCATGCTTGTTAATGCATGTTATTTTTGTCTTAGAGAGCAAAGTGCATCTTGTAAGCCTGTCATATGGGTTAATATTTTATGCATTCGTTTTATCAGATTGTTCTCTTTCCAAACAAGAGATTTCTTTAAGAATCTTTAATGGCCAAAAATAATATTGCATGGCCTTCTACAGAGCTCCAGATGATATGTTGCATTTTCTTTTCTCATCACATTTTTCAACGCAGCTGCAGTCAACTGGCCGAAGTCCATCCGGCATTGGGGAGCCACTCGGTTAAGCAATCCTAATTGATGCTGTAACATCTTGAGGGCCTAATCAGATTTTTTAAAAGGTTAACTAGGTGAAATTGCTCCACCATATTTGCAGCCACAGTGGACCTGAGTGGTGTGTGGGCCAACGAGTGTTCTGCCAGAGTGTCAGTAGAATCTACACCTCCCTTCCACAGGGGAGAAGGAGAAATGAATGAGACACAGCTGTTCACGTTCAGGACAGCAAACACTGAGCTTAGCACGAGTTTTTATAGGCAGAGGGTGGGTAACACACAGGACTTTAGCTACTGCCAAGACAGAGGAACCGCATGGGAGAATGGAAAAGAAAGCTTCTGTTTTGTTGATGGTCAAAAAAGGTTTCTAAGCATGCCAGTCTTTGTACTTAATCTATACTAGAATACAAATGACATAAAATTCAAAAGGATGTCCAACTGAACTCAAGAACAAGAAAATATTAATTTTGTTTCTCTTACTGCCAGGTCGACTTTTGCAGTTAAAAAGACAAGCAGAAATCTAAAAATGATCTTCTTCGTGGCGTTAAAGGGACAATCAACTGGTTCACACTGAAAGTCACGACCCTGTAAATACATGTTTATTAGAGAAATAATTCTTGCAGCTTCCTATTTCTAGAATATCTCCTGTTCAATGAATCACTTGTTAAATGTTAGCAACATTAACAGTAAGTAACATTAGTCAGAATCCTCCAAGTTTCCATGTACTAATTAGCCCGAATGACCCAGCATGTCGTCTTCACCAGCATGTCGTCTTCACCAGCGTCCCTTCCCTCACTAAATATAGACACAAATTAAGCAATACAGGTCGACCTGCACGTCTGACTGCTGCAAACACATTGATCCCAGACAAGAAGCACAAGCGCTCCTCTTTTAGCTACAGATCCCGACTTCACCTGCCTAATATCTGCCATTACACATCCTCAGTTGCCTTGATCAGGGAGGATATCAAAAGCAGATCAACCCTAATCAACCACACGGTGAGAATTGGACGTCTTCATCAGAAAACTTAGAACGTGGGAGAGAAGCTAATACGCTGATATCTGCAAAGAAATGACTGCATGAGCTGGAGAGATAAAGCATGTACACATACTGGCTCTATACTAGGAATATCTACCTTCTACTTATTTTACTGGATGCTGAAGTAAGAAATGTTCTTGTTAGGTGTATTTATAGATCATGTCAGACCACAGGCTGCCAGCTGACCTGACATTATTTGTGTTGGCATGATAGTACGTGTTGAGCTGGGACAGGTGTATAAGTCACAGCATTGCTGATGGGGTTGTTAAAGCTTACATGTCCGCATCACAGCTAGGTTGTGAATGTTCAGCAAGTCTTTACATATCCAGGCCAGAATGATGTTAGAATTAGGCATGCACAATACACGGTTTCAGCATTGCCATTGTGATGAATAACTGTCACTCCGCGGAAAGTGACATCAAGAAAAACTAAATAAAATACTACCACTTTTTTATGCTTGATATAAAGAGAAACTACTTCCAAGACTATTCTAAACATGAAATCAGTTTGATATGTTTTGATATTACTCAGGGTCTACTTTAAGGGTTCTTGAATGAAGTTCATGAATAGACTGTTCAAACATAAAAAATATGAAGTATCTTAAAGTACAACTTTCAGTGCATATGCACTCTCTTATATCTAGAAAAACTGATCAATTCAGTCTAGATTTGTTACAATTTCATAGACAATGTTGTTGATAATGCATTTGACATATCACAAAAAAACCTGATGGGCAATAGATGCTCTGTGGCCTCTAAGTGTACACAAAAATGAAGAAAAAAAATGGCGGGTCTAATTATAGCCTGTAAGTGTAACTAAAAGAATGACCAATACTGCAGTGAGCACATGCAATGGTGTCATTCAGCACATAATAAACATGAGTTCTAAAACATACCTAACACATAACCTGGATGTAAAAAACTGCAACCACCAACTAAATAACCTTTGCTTAATCAACGCTAATCTCTGGTAAATTAGAAGTGATGAGGATTAGATGAGGGTTGGCTGCCCTTTTTATCAGTAATGGGTATCGTTAGGGTCGGCTTAATGGAAACGGACATTTCGGTGGCATTCAAGCAAATATTCTGCAAGCCTTCACCCTCTGTTCGGCAAGGTTGCATCATATTCCCTTGCTGGAGGGCAGATCACCATGTTAAGAGCCTTAGTGGAAAAACGATGGATAAGAGGAAAACTCAGTTTTCCATATGGGTTCTGGCCTCCATGGCAGGGTCATCCAACACCATGCTAACTGTGCATGACTTGGCGAGACTGGACTGTGCTTAGAGGGGCAGAATCCCTTGAAAGTCCTATTGGACTAACGACAAATCAAAGCTAACAAGGGCATGTTACACATCTGCTTATTCAGCCAAAATTGTTAGCACCTCAAAAGTCTAATGTGGTTCAGAATCATTGTTTCGCATTTGCTTAATCACACAAAATTCACACTTTAACAAATGCTAATGCAGCCAACAACAAATGTTCAGCATTTGGTTATTCACCCAAAATTAGCACTCAAGAAATGTTCTCTGGCTAACATCTAATGTAAGGTAACAGAAACATTTAGCCTAATTTGTACATGCAACATGGGAAATGTCCTTGTTAGCTTTCATTCACTGCTAGACGCACTGACATTTTTGAGTGGCACGTCCCTTTAAGGTCATTTGCACTAATGAGCACTATAATGTGCAGCGTCAATCTCTGAACGATGGCACTCATTTTAATGACACTCGAATGTATGCGTTGAGGTGAAATGTGAGAAAGCTCATTATCGGGAGGATCTCACATTAATGCAGGTCTGAATATAGATATTCTTCCGCGTCTTTGTTTGCTGTGTTGAGGAATGCTTATTAGGCCGTTCGACAGCTGCCATCAGCTTTATATCCCATTAATGTTCCTAATAATGAACAATGAACAAGTGAAAATCAACAGGATTAGCTGGTAGCAAGTGCTCTAATTGCTCGTTTGCTTGATAGCACATTGATTCTGCTTGTGGGAACACCAAAGCCACGGATCCTCCATTAATAATGGATGTGTTCTAATCTCTTTCATCTGCCAGCCCTTAAACACACATGGTGTGATCAAAAGGAATGTGGCGACAGGATCCTTGTGCGTAATCCACGCTTACTCTTCTCCCAGAGATGGGATGGGGATAAGGGAATTATATTCTCCCAGCAGAGCCAAATCTCTTGCAGTTCCCAGCTGCTGTCACGCACACTGTGTGTGTATGTGGGTGTGTGGGGTGTATCCCACCTCCTTCAGGCTAACACGTATGATCAGACTCTTAATCCACGCCCATTATATCCCATGCACAATGTCAGCACTTCGTGCTTTTAACACATAACATTCCACACTGGGACATCTTGATGTGTGTCGGCAACATCACAGAATGTGCATCGTTACTACTTATTCAAATAATTGTAATATTTACATATTTTTAAAACATTTTTTAGTTTGAGCACCCTAATATGGGTAGGAGTTTATTAGAATACTGTATATAAATAGACAGCATATTTTGCATAGAGTTTGTATTTTCTATTTTTTGATATCCAAACCGCTTTATTAACCTTTAGATTCACAAGAAGGAGTCTCTTCAGGAGTTCTTCAGGAGAACTTACGGGTTTTAAGGGTTTGTAGATCAAGTTCGAGAAATGATGCTGCACACTCAGAAAAGTCCTTTAAGAAGGTTTTTTCAGTATAAAAGTACTATCTGGGAAAGAGGCTGGGAAAAATGCAGCCTTGTGGTGTGTGTGTGTTGAACAAGCTCTATCTATCTATCTATCTATCTATCTATATCTCTATCTATATATATATATATATATATATATATATATATATATATATATATATATATATATATACATATATATATATAGATAGATAGATAGATAAATGAAGATAGATAGATAGATAGACAGATAAATGTTCCAACACACACACACACCACAAGGCTGCATTTTTAACCTGAAATCTTCTCAGGGCCGATTGGCATTTCCTAATGATTGGCTGAGTGTTGCGTGTCAGCCACCCAAAGCAACAGCCATCAATAATTCAGGACGAGCCCATGTTTCTTTCCCTCCCTCGCAGTGCTGAGGAACAGTTCACACATGCTCTTTATTAGGCTTCATGTGCCTTGGCTTGAACCACTAAAAAGGGATCAAGAGCGATCAAAAGCATAAATAGCATAAAAGTGACCAAACACTCCATCTTAAAGAGACTGAACACACACCACTGAGTCAGAGAGACATAGAGAAAGAAATAGAGAGAGACAGAGGGAAAGAGAAGGCGCAGCCATGTTGGGACAGCCAGAGTTAGCTGTCTGACCTAGTTAGCATATGAACGCCACTTAAGCACAGTTCATGCCACACTCCTCCTCTAGCCTGGCACAGACAGACCAGACAAGTAGATAGAAAATTATATAAAAACATGTCACAGATATTGTATTCCTTCTGGTTATCCTTACCTTTTTTTCCTCTTACGGATCTTCAATCATCATAAAAAACAGATCTAGCTAAAATATGTGGTGTGGTAAAAAACAAATTTTCTTTCAATTGCCAAATCATTGACTATCCAATTCTAAAAATTCCATTAATGAAATACACAAAATAATTAGAGGATAAAATAAATACATGCTAGTTAATGCTAGTATCATTTAATAAACCAAAAATTTCCTTCATGTCACAGCTCATAGAACATTTTTTTGCAGCTGCATTTTTATAAATCATTAGCAGCTGAAATACTACAATATACCCCTTCTTTTCAAATTATTGACATGCAGCTTTAATATCTCGCTACAAGATACAGGTGAATATGATGTATTCATATCAGAAATGGGACTTTCCCTGTTCATATTCACACCAGATGTAAAACACGTGGCATCCTTTTACTTCCTGATGCTGAGGCCCCTGGAAGCTGGGGCCCCTACAGGTGTTTGGGGCCCTCCAGTCGGGGAGCACTAGCCTGGGCCAGAGCTTCCCTGCAAATGAGCCCTTGCACCACCCCCACCTTACTCCACAAAGGTGCAGTCGCCTTTCTCCTTGGTGCGTTCGTTAGTGCCATGGAGCCAGCCCTTGGGGTTCTTCTCGTCGCCCTCCTGATAGTCTGGGCTCATTAGGGCTAACTTGCTGACAGTGAGGAGGTCTCCAGGTTGCAGGGAGATGTCGTCACCTCTCTCTCCGTTGCCCCAGCCACTCAAACAGTGCACAGTACTATATAAACTGTCTGAGTTCATGGTAGTACTTTATAGGTTGTTTTATGACTATGAATTAAGTTCTTTTATTTTAAAATAATGAATTTAAAAACTGCGAGTACTCCTAAATGAGTAAATTAAGCCCTAATAACAAAAACACATCCTGAACAATGAATATTGAGAGATTGATTCCACGCAAAAGGTCACAAGTCCATCAAACTTGACGTAGGCCACTACTGCATACTTTCTGAATTTGTCCGAAGGATGTCTGTAGTCTGTGGCGATATGCACAGGATGAAAAAAAGACAACAAAAGCCTCAGTTTCTTAAGGGAAGCACAGAAGGGAGGCCAGGCGAAGGCGTTAGTGCAGATTTGGGGACAGAGGCGACCTGCGTGGGCGTCTCGGCTCAGGTCTCACAGAGCTGGCTTAATAGCTCCCAAATAGTAAAGCAACATTTATTAAGTTGCTTAAATCAGGCTGGTTTCAGATGTGGTCTCCTAGATGGATAGAGACATCCAGTCAATGCTAACACCACAATTTAAAATAAAGATTGTAATCATTTTTATATTAAAGAATAATAAAGCAAGGATGTACAGTATTGGGAAAAAATGCACATATTGCAATACAGAAAATTTTTCAAAAATATGTAAAGAACATTCTAAAGCGGCCGTTGATTTTTCGTTAAGGAAGCACATCTACTCCCACAATGCAAATTAATAAATTAAATAAAGAAATGAATAACAACTTTTTTGGTCGCGTGAACCATTCTGATCCTTATAAATTGCAGTATATTGATATTAAATAAGACCTAGTTAACTTGTAGATTATTCTCTAAACGCAGGTTCTGGTGAGTTTCCTATTAGATCAAGCAGCAGAAAAAAGTTGTCAAGGGAGACGCCGGTTTTTATTTAATTTGTCTTACTTGACACTGCAAGCCCTGCGACGTGATAACTGCGCCTGCGCAGACTGAGATGTCAGTGATAACGCGATATATCGTGCAACTCTATCAAGTGACGCATTTTCAAATAGCATATTGTTAAACACACTCTAGAAGTTTAATACTGTATAATCATAGAAACGTTACCCCTGAGAAAAGAATCTCGCAATACCAAATACTGTAAAAGTGATAAGATGAGCATCAGTTGCAGCGTCTGACAGGACTGACAGGCAACTTGATCTACACAGAAACTCGACTCGCCTCTTTTCAGCAAAATGTTTTTGGCACCAAAACTTACCTTCTTTTGCGTCCGCCACAACTGTCCGGTCGCAAAACGGAACTATGATAGTCAACGGACATGACCAGGTAAGAAGGTGGTTTTAATGACGGTGCGCCTTTTTAAATTTGCCTGAATAAGTGTGCGTGGCTGAGTCAGCCGTCCAGCCAGACTAAACGCTGTAGTAAGACTCTGCCCCGGTGACGTCACAGGCCACGCCTCAGCGTCTCCAGCCAGCGCCCTGCTCCTACTTGAGTGCACTACATAGGGAGGGCTGGAAAAAAAGAAGCTTTTCATGCAAAATATGGTGTGTGCTGCATGTCGGAATTTGCCGATGCAAAACACTCAGGCTTTTTTCAGACAGTTGCCTCGATTGAATACGTTCAGCGTAATGCTGTCCTCTTATAAGACTAATGCGCGAAGTGATGAATCATGTAAGAAATGAGAGGTGCGCGAGTGGGGACGCACCACAGTGTGTGCAAGTAGACCATTAAAGTAGGGGGTTTTAATCACAAGTTTCATCAGGATAAGATGTTACATGTGGATAACGATTCGATGTCTGACGATATCATTTTTGCTACGATACAATTTCGATTCGATTCACTTCAGGGGCCAGCCATTGATTATAATTGATTATTACAATTGATTATTACAATATCAAAAGCTGAATTCAATATTTTTTCATCCATACCAAATCTCCAAAAACAGCCTTCATAAATATTTTTTGACATTTTCATTCCTGAGCTTAATCAGACATTTAAATGAAAAACAATCTTTTATTTTAACAAAATGGAAGCCCTGTTTTAATATGAAGTTCCTCTCTTGGTTAAAATATATATGATGTCGAACTGATATTTTTTCTTTTTGCATCAATGCTGTGGGCTCATTCATCATTGAAATAGGGCTTCACAGTATATAATTTCGGCGTTGTCATCATTGTGTAGGACGTATAAGTCACATCGGATAACATTGCAATTTCAAATAAATTAGACAAGTAATGCTATATTTTTTTGTCACCATGATATAAAAACTCACCTGTTCTCATTTTACACTACTAATCTATAAGAGGGTAAGTGTGAAATGACAAATGCTACAATTTAAGGGTCCGTGGATAAAGTTAAGCAAAGACTCATTTGCACTCTGCAAAGTTTTCAAGTGAAAAAGTCTTCAATGCTTTTTTTTCTTATTTTGATTTGATCTGCACAGTAGTGTAGTAGACACAATCGTTCTAATTATTTTTACATGGACATCTACTGCTCACTTAAATTGACATTTTAATATCAACACTTTTTCATTCAAGTTTGGTTTCAGAATAACTGAATAAGCATAATCTGACAAAAAACTGATTCTATGTCAAAGTCCAGTTTAATACCTTTATAGTTTCTCAGACAGTTCACTATTAGGCATTTGATCTATGTTATTATTATTATTATTATTACTTTTATTATTATTAGTATTATTAGTATTATTATTATTATTATCATTTGTAGTAGTAATAGTAGTCATAATGTTATGAACTAGAACAATTTTAAAGAGTTTTTAAACTGTTTACAAGTCATATGTAATATGCAGGTGTATGTGTATGTAATACAGTATCTTTATAATTAATTTTAAGATGTCACAATTGTCTAAATCCATGTGTAAAAACGTAACTTTCTATAATATAACTTTATTGTAAGCAGCAATTAAGTTACAATTATCTCAGTAAATAATGAGCTACATTGGCTAAAGGCAAAACACCAGCGCTTTAATCTCTGAGTGTTCCATTTTCATATGTAGGGTGTAGATTTATGTTAAAATATTTTTACTATTTGACTACCAGCACTTCCACCATTGTTGCCTTGAATAAGGCCCTTAAGCACAATTTACTCAAAAGAGACTGTCTATAATTAGATGATTAGGAAATCTATGTTGCTCTGAAATGCACCTTTTAAAACACTGTGGAGATGGAGTTCTGCTGTCACCACCATCAGTTTCATATATAAGTGCAAAGTGACAGACATCAATGCTGTGCTGAAAAGCTAGATAAGATCTAATCAATATAAAGCACCCAGTCAGACACAGGCCTACACACATAATCTCTTCCATATGTGCTGAGCCCCTTTCACAAGCAAATGTTCCATCAAAGGCGAAAGCTAGTGAGAATAAAAGCAAAAAAGGATGAAAAATCGCATCAAATGCCTCTTGACACTGCTAAGCCATTTCTCAAATGAACCTGAAATACATGCAGCTGGGTTCTCTTCCATGCTGTAATGACATATTATGCGTGAAGATGGACACAAATTGTTTAGTTTTGCTCTTAGCATTCACACATGGATGGACTTGTGCAGTGTCCTTTTGGCATGAGATGCCTTCTGAATACAAATGCAAGTGTGATGCCTCTTCACTCACTATCAAATTCAACCAAGCCGAGAGGGTTCAACTCAGTATTAAATCTGCCTTCTACATTTTGTTGCATTGCTATCACATGGTGTCTATAGAACATTAGTGCACTGCCATTTGCTCACTACTGCATTATAGATATGGCAACAGAGACAAGTGAGACCAAATGACCTTATAATGTCTTTAAAAACATGTAAAACTATTTTTGAAGATCTCAATTTTTTTTAAAAACTTCAGCAATTTTTTAAACTTTCTTTTAGTTTTATGTATTTGCAAAAATGCATTTCAAATTGCCAGCACAGTCTTTTTGCTGCACGAAACAAAAGAGAAACTCGTCCTGTTCTCATTTTACACTACTAATCTATGAGAGGAGTCTGTGTGAAATGACCATTTACTGCAATTTAAGGGTCAGTGGATAAAATTAAGCAAAGAATCGTTTGCACTCTGCAAAGTTGTCAATGTGAAACTTTGAAAAAAGTTTATGTATTTGCTTGAATGCATTAAAATTGCTAGGACAGTCTTAGAAACAACCCATGTTGCTTTTCACTACATGCTGTATCTATATATTTATAATCCATGAGTATAAATGGCTGTTATATTCTTGAACCTTAAATTCTTCAAAACCCTTGACATATGGCATTTGCTTTCCCCTGAAAAATAATGAAAGGATACATGTTGTTCTAAGAAGAAAGCCAAACGCTAGTGTCACCACAAAGTGTATTCAATCCGATGCTTTAAAATCTATTGGGCATGAAATAAAAGATTTTATATGTCTTCACACATGGTGTTTCAACTACCAGTAAAGGAAAGATAGTGCCTTAAATATGCATATTTAAACCTAAATATTGACACATGGTTGACATTCTGTGCTACTGAGCCCCTTCAGAGGACAGGTAAGAAAAGATCAGCAGTAAAGCCGTGCTTGCTTCTTGTTGCAAAGCAGTGCTCTCTAACATGAGAAACCTTTCAAAAATGGCTTTAGCCATTGCTCACCCTTATTCCCATTCATCGTTTTCTCAAAAGGTCCCCCCCCTCCGGCTTCGGCGGTGAGCATCAAAGTTAAAGTCACCCCTTAGTCTCAAGTGCAAGGGGCCAAAACCACACAGAAAGACAGATGTACGGAGGAACACATCTGCTTTTAGCCCCTCCCACTTCTACTGCTGACACACTACAATCCGTTCTGTTTTAATATGATCGAGTAGGACAGGCCATGGTAGATGTAGGTTCATCTATAAGGTACAGAATGCATAACATGCAGGGATGCACACACCCAGTGTTGGGTAAGAATCTAACTGCACCTAACGACGCTACTAACTTAACTACTTTCTTCAGCTTATCAGTAGCGAGGCTGCTAATGAAATGCTATAGCTTTAAAAGTAATTAATGTACATATGTTTATTACAAACAGTGATGTAACATCAACCCTCCATGGTTACAAATAAAGTACTATTATGTTTTTCTCTTTGCAAAGAAGGGAATTTTGAACTCACAGCTGTTTCTGATTGGCGCTGAATTTGCAGAAGTGGCATCCACCACTCTCATTGCATCACAGCGAGCTTATGGCAGCTGCGAGATGGAGACAGAAGATATAGAACACCATAGTGAAGATGGTGACAAGAATCCAGGGCCAATAGCTTGAAATAGCTTCAATGTAGTTTGCTACTTTTTCTCTATAGCTTGTAGTATAGCTTACTACTATATTTTTGAAATAGTAACTTGGCTGTGACTTAATTTTAAGTAGGTTTAAAGGCTACTATTTAAAAGTAACTTCCCAAACACTGCACATACACTCCCACCCACACATGCACTTTCAGATGATGCTTATACGCATATTCTTATATGTCATATTCGATTGCAATTTATATATAGGAATTCTACCATATAGTGTAATTATCCTATATGCAATGTCATATCTAGTTCAAATGTCTGTTTCCACAGAACATTCCAAGAACCTATTTAGACACGGGAGCCCTCAGGGCGTAGAAGTGGATGGTAGCGCACTTTCATTTACCGTATCCCTCCAGCTGAGTGCTGGAGATGAGTTCCACCCATCACAGGTCAAAGTCTCATCAGTGGGCCCGTTCCCGGCAGCAGCGTGGAAATAGAATAAGCCCTCATTGTAGTGGAATGGGTGGTAGAAAGCAGGGAAGAGCTAAAACTACACACTTGGCAAAGCAGATAATGATACGTCAATATTGGCAGTGATGCAATTACTCTGAAATTATTGTAGGGGAAGCCCGCTTCTCTTATCATATGAAAACACGTTTCAAGTTTGAGCACAAGAAGAAAAACTGACTGATGGAGTGTGTAATAGCAGGTATCAAAGAGGCTTAGTCTGGTAGCTGGATCTATATGGGATCGGGTGAGAGCGAGTTGAAGCAAGCGAGGCATTTTTAAGCAAGAGTGAACACATCTAGAGGAAGTCTATCTGAAATAACTGAAGATTCAATTTACAAGATGCTCAGGTTTAGGAGAAGTTTCCCAAATTGACAGAGATATTCACAGTTATTGATGAAATGCTTTGGCAGATTGAAATAGTCTGAAATAGTCCTCAACTTAAAAAACTGCTGAAGTGTTTCATCATATGTGAAGTTTACATCTTGCTTTAAATGTCTTTTGAGATTTAATGAAAACCCCCGTCTCTTTCATTTACCGTGTCCAGACGGAGACAAAATTCTACACATGCAAAGACTGTTTTGAAGACTAAAGTCCACTGGGTATTTAAAAAAATGCTTTTTTGAAGTAGCGCCTTTTGATCCACATAGACACTCAGTACAAATTATATCTTAAGGGCTACACCATAGAAGTAACGCTGAAAGGCAGAGATCTTAAAAGGTAAGGACAGGATGCTGTATAGCTACACGAAAATGATGAAGACCCTCTCTTTAAAAAAAAAACAATGAAAGGGTTCTATGATATTTTTTCTAAGAATGTGCTGCGCTCAATTCTCATAATTCCAAGAGCATCTTCCAGAGTTGTTTAATCCAGAACCTGGAGTATCAGAAACTCCCTAACAGTTCCATTATCCCAGTTTATGACTTTCTTTTCACATCTCGCTCCCTGAGAGAGAAACTGGGCCAGTCCAAATTCACACATTAGTTTCTCATTAGTGTGTGTGCCCCTGTTTCTATCTGTAGGGTTTTTTTGTAATTGTTGGGAATGGAGGGCGGCACAGTGATACAACGGTTAGCTCTGCCGCCTCACAGAGAGAAGGCCCTGAGTTGGATTCCCGGGCCGTAAGGTCTTTGATTATCTGTTAAAAGAAAGGAACACCTGAGATTTGCCAGGTTTTATGGCTTTGTGAGGACATTGTGTATGTGAGGAACAGTCCTCTGCTAGAAAAATGCTTTTATCAAAATTTCATCCAAAAAAAAATATATGAAAAAATAAAATGATTTGCTCTGAGGTTTAGGCTGGGGTTAGTCTGAGGTGTAGCTGCAGGATTATTAAGATGTAGTAGATATGGGAGGCAATGAAAATACCTTACAAAAACAGCAGGATGTGTGAGGGAGAGTGAAAGGAATGCAGTGAAATGCTGCCAAAAAGACAGAGAGAGGCAAATGAAACATCGCCTTTCTCATCACGTAAACAGGTAACGGACCATAGGAGGTGAGTGAGTGGCGGAGGAAAGGACAGAGTGGTCATAAAAAAAGAAGAGATGTGAAGGAGCTCTGTGAGAGGGGTCACCCACTGCCTACAGCATCTCTCGTAAAGATGTGTTACCCAACCAAAATAAAGATTATAGCCTGCAATGAATTTAATGGAAAGTCATACAAAGCGAGGCGGAGGGCCGCTGCTACGGTGCTGAGCCCCAGGGGCGAGCCAACACTGATGATGTCATCACACTGCAGAGAGATTTAAAAAGATGGGGGGTGTGAAGGACATAAATGATGGAGAGAAAGGGGGGGGAAAGGAGATAAGAAGTTTAGGATGGGGCCATGGGAATAGGATGGGGTGCAGAACAGGTTTCTTGTCTTGGAGTCCAGCCATGGACATAGAGCCTGTTGCTTTGAAATGCTGCCAGATGTCTGTGACATGCGACTGGTTACTATATGCAAGGACAAAAATGTCACGGCATGCAATGCAGTTCTATTAAATACTAAGACAAACCCATTTTCCGTCACATTGTGTTCTTTTTAGCTATAACTGAAAAGAGATGTGTGGCCCAATGCTACATGTTACACCATCAAAATTATCATTTGATGAGCATATGTCCTCGCAGCATGTCACAAAACCAGGCAGAATGCATCTGGCACGCAGAAAGACTGGGGTTTTTGAATGGGTGCCATGACCTAGTACAGTGCATTTGCATACTGACATCACCAGCTGCAATCATGACAGCCAATGTCATTAGAACCATGTAATGTGCATCACAAATGCTAAAAGTGATATAATAATTCAATCCCTTTCTTAACAAGTAATTAACATTTAATTTAATCTTTAATTCTTCATTTGGAGACTGGCATAGCCACTTCGGCCAGTGGAGTAAATAACAATAGTTATGATAATTTGGATTGCTTCATTTAAAACCCACTTGAGCTAAATGCCACATTTAACAGTCTGTTGATTGCCACGCATAAGCCTCAGATTAGCGAATAAGCGAATTACGATTTAAATGAACTGTCTGCTAAGACGGATGCAAAACACAAGCATTGATCCTGCTCCACTGCCACATTTATTTGCTAATATTCAGTGTTATAAAGCCAGGAACAGAGGCTTTGTAAACCCATTTGTTTACGCAAAGTTCACAGTGAGTTGTGATTCTAACAGTCTCTTTTAGAAAGAATTGATATATTAGCTATGATATTCCAATTCAAGATTTTTTTGCTAAATGGTCAGGGTTCTTCCTCTATGCTATTAGAGGATGTGGATGGGAATTAGTATGCCTCCTCTTTTTGTTGAACCTGGCATTTCCTTCATTTGTTAATTTATTCAAGGAGGTGGTGGTCTGCTAGTAGCAGGATACTCTTTGGTTTTAAGGTTTTAGGCTCCAGCTCCATCCTACTGCCAAAACTGCTACCATTGGGTCACTGAGCAACAGCCCCTAATCCCAAATTGCTGCAGGGAGACTGAAAAGTAGAAAATGGAAGTTGCTATGAATAAAAGTGTCAAATACATTTCATTCCCTTAAACCTATTTATTTAGAGGTCATTCCTCTCGTCCATCTCTGCTTAGTATGATGGTAAAAAAATATAAGAATTATAAATCATTTTCACAGAATTGCAGAGCGTATTTAAAGGGGAAGTCAAAAAGTCAAAAATCTAATAGAACAAAATAGCATTACATTCTCTGCTTTTCATCTATCCTCCCACGCATGTACATTTTAAGTGCACTTACCACACACTTGTACACACACACTTTTCCACTGATTCACCAAACCTCAATCTCAAGCCTTAGGTCAATTTTTGTGACTCTTTCAAATAAAATGTAACATGATATTTTTCTCCGTTCATGAGATATGTATTTCTCTTCCATTTATTCTAACAGCTTTTAGCACCTCACTCGGAGCTACTTCATAGTAACACTGTCCCTTGCGTCTTCTGAAAGTTTATCTCTGCATTTTCTCCAGAGTTCTGGATCAGGTGAACTTTTGCATGCTGAAATGATTAAGAGTGTAGTCACAGCCCTTAAGCACAATGCATCACGAATGTTTTCACGTTTCCCTCGTGTTCAACTAGGTATAAATACTCAGTCTAGTGAACACAAGCCTTCAAACTTTCTGAAGTATGTACACACTGATAGCAAAACTTGACAAGGAACAGCCTTTGGATGCCCTTTGCTTATGCACTCATGCACACGCACACACTGGCATACACACTTGCAGACACACACACACACCATGCTCATTAGCAGTGATAAGTGCACTGCTCATCATGTAGAGTTGCCAAATGTTGTCACACAACACCCACTCACATGCTCCCGGAGAGCAGCTCTCTCTCTTTTCTCTCCTCTTGTTCTCTCGTTCTCATGTTTTTCTGCAGTGACAGACTTTCATCCCCTGCCTCTCTCTCATCATGGCCAATTACTCTCTCAACCCAAGCACCTAGCAAGGCAAGAGAAAAGCAACAAGAATGACAGGATGGATAAAAATGATCTAACTGAATGTTCTGAGTGTCATTTTTTTGGGAGGGAGGGTGGATGGCTGGGTAGGTGTTTTTGCAGCACTGCCGTGAAATTCATCATAAATATGTGGGTGAATCAATGCCAATAATCTGTGATATGCAATTAATTTTAGAGTTGGTGTGTAATAATGGTGTTATTAAGGAAATCCAAATACAAAAGTGAAATTCTATAAGGCCTACACAGTAGGGATCAGGATTGGAGCATCTTTATGTAATATTGGAATAGCAACACAAAAATTGACATAATCAAAATAAGATGTCATTACTTCATATTTATGTGCTTAAGTCTTGCCTCAGTCTTTCTCTCTGAATCCCTTTCGACTGTAGTGAAAATGTCTGTTGGAGAAGCTCATGGTGTGAAGTTCTCACGGCAGGTCCTGACCTAATAAAATCAAACCGCTCAAACACCTGTGACAGGGATGAGCTCCTGCGAGAACAGAGTGATCAATCCAAACCAAATCGGATTCTCTCTCTTTCTCTCTCTTTCTCAGGGGTGGGTTATAAACCAGTTATCTGAGAGGTCATTTCGGCCTCTATCACATCAGGCTTGCAGAGGGAGAGGAGGATGGCGTTCCGCGCTGATAGCAGTGTGACGGACACAGATGGCTTTGCTGGGCTTCCAGTCTCTGGACTCTGAAGGTGTCCTCTAAGCTGGCGCACTTCTGATTCACTCATGCCAGTTTTTTGTATTCAGTCCAAAAGGGCCAAATAGGGGAAAAAATACTGCATTCATATCAGCGTACAACCTCTTTGGTTCATCTAACTTTATCGCTTTAAAAGCCCTCTCTATAGGATGTCCAAACAGTATGAAAAATTGCCAATTAGGCCTCTTCTTATGGGGAGAAAAAGCTTTGCACTACTTCAGATCATTTTGCCGCATAAGCTTCAGAGGACGTGCAGTAAATATATGATGAATATATATGCTTAAAAGGCTCTTTTATTGCCACTAACTAGTCATGAGAGCGCTCATAAATTTACAATAATTGGACTAATGCAAAGATCAAGGTCGATCATCTTCCCAACTGACAGATTATCTTCCCGATGGCTTCTTTTTTCTTTTCTTTGAGTCCCTGAAGCGGATTCTCTGAAGTTCATTAAAGTCCTAAAGATCTCCATGGGTCGCCAAAGCCATTTGCCACGCGCTGCCTGGCACAACGCTTCATATTTTCGCCATTAAAATTTTAATTTCCCCCTTTCCCCATCTCTCTTTCTCGAAGTTCTCATCTGGCTTCTTGTCAGTTCCATCCCCAGAGAGGAGCTGCTTCAGTGAAAGGAGGCTGAGAGCGATTCTACCAGTTTCATAGCCGAGAATTTTTGAAGCTTCTATCCTCTGCTGTGAAGCCCGGAGAAAGAGGACGGGATTGAGAAGACGAGCTCCGACTGAGAGCAGAGGAGTTTTTTCCTCGGCCTGAGCTTAGTGAAGAGAGAGAGAGTGAAAAAAAGATTATGACCTAGTTGGTGCACTGCCGTCAGAGTTCTACCAACAAACAGTTAGCACAAATGTCACAGACTCTACCCGTATCCCAATTAGCCTCATCTCCCTTACAAACAAAGAGGAAAAACTCTCACTGAAACCACAGAACAACGCAGTCGTTAAGTCTCATCATGGTTAGGGAGTAAACAAAAAAGCTGAGCTGAGGTGAAGTCACACAATGGAAACACTAATGACTCATCACCACCCAAGATGATGTTTTGTTATGGTGTGCACTTTAGGCACACGAGTCTCTCCATAGTGACAGTGACACAAGAATCAATAAGGGTCCCTGGGGTGGGAGCCTGCTAGAAAACATTCTGCAGGTGAGGTGATGTGTCACATGTGACTTGCGCTGCCTGTGCCATAGTTCTCCTCTTTGTTTTGCTCTTTCTCTCTGATGCCTTTTTTCTGTTTGTGGCAAGGTGCAGAGAGCAAAATACTGCTTTCGGTTTGCTTTGTCTTCATGCCTGCTGAAAAGCTCAGACTAGCAGACAGGTGTTCAAGGGTGTATGTGTGTGTATGTTGCCAGGTTTTAGCCACTTCTGAGGACCAGAGGACCAGACTGTGCCTTTACAAAAGGAGAAACTGAGATTTGTCATATTTTTGTGGATTTATTCTGACATTTTTAAATGCTACAATCATTAGAATCTATAAAAAAGCTTTTATAGAAAAGTTGCAAATTTGTTTGACAAAATTAACAGAATGAAAAGATTGTTATGGTTTGTGAGGTTAAGGTTAGGTTTAGGATTAGGTGTTGGGGAAGCATTTTTGGAGTCAAAGGAAGTGCCTCACATTGATGACCCTGGTGACTGTGATGAATGACTATATGACTGAAATATTTGGGAGGACATCCTAATAAGGAATAAATGCTTTTATAGAATACATCTTTGGATCTACCTTTTGGGATAAAATAACAAAAGCATAGTTGCTAACTACATTAGCAACTAACATAGTGTACATTAGCAGTTAACATAGTGTTGCTAACGTAGTTAGTAATATGTTATCAACTATGCTTTTGGGAAACGTACCCCTGTTTGGTAACCTATAAAGTATCTTTTGTGTGAAACTGAATTTAAGAAAGGTTTCATTTTCAATACTGAGGTGATGATTTAGGTTTAGGGGCAGGTCCAGGGTTATTTAGCTAAAGTAATCATTGTCTATTGAAAGTCCCCAAAGGTATAGTACGGAAACTGTTTGTGTCTGTGTGTCTGTGTGTGTGCATGCATTTTAGCAAGTGTGATAAATTCTCTGTCCCTTTCTCTGACTCTATATCATGTCGCACCCTTCCCCACTTCAATTTGCCACACATTACGCAAACTGCATTATTCAGGCCTGGAAGGGGCTCTGTAGGTATTTTTTCTGTGCTATTTGTATAATTTTCTCTGGCACTGCCGCCCCTGAAAAAGCACAAACCATGTTAGTCTGAGCACAAATGAAATCACGCCTGCGTATTGATGTTTCCAGCAAAGCAATTAATTCAGATTTTATCACATTACTTGCTTAAGCATCTATAAAAAACACTGGAAAATAATAAATTACCCCGTCCCCTCCAAAGCAGGTTGATATGCAGTGTACATTTTTGTCTGTAAATGACTTTATTACCCTGGCGTCCGTGAGGTGAGTTTAAGTTATCAACGGAGTGCCGTTCCCAGGCCGCTTCCATATCGGCTCCCATGTATTACGAATGCAAGAACCACGGCTGTTAATTTGGAAAAAGACATCAATACACCGCGGGGTGTAGCAGCGCGAGGTGAGATACGACTCGAATCTTATCAAATACCCTCTAATGAACTCATTTAATAGAAGGGCCTGCTCGAGTGAAGTTATGCGCTGATCTGAGAGAATAAGCTTCGGTGATAAGCAAAAAGCGCACGAATTTTCCAGCCCCATATTTTCCCAGCGTGTTATTTCCACAGAGATCGTGTGGATATCAGCCTCTCACGCAACACAAACTTATCAGAGTGGCAGATAAGGCAGCATGCGGTGCGCGGCACGGGGTGAGAGAGAGAGCTGGGCCACAGGCTTTGAGGAATATCGGCTCATCTATTTGTACTTTACAAAGGGAATGAAAACAGGTTTCAGCACAAAAACGCTGGAGATTGGCTTCTGTTTGCTTGCCGCTCGCGTCTCATTTGATCTGTGCGTGCTGGAATAAGAAAGCTGCTCGCCGACTTTTTAAAGCGCAACACAAAAGAGGAGCGATAATCACCAAGTGAGCGCAGGTAGCACATATCTGGTCCCCTCACCCCCATATTGATTCATTAGATAGATCTCACTCAGGAATTAACCGATTAAAAGTTCTTGCGCTTTTTCTGATTAATATTCCAAAAAGTGCTTGCTCCGTTTCTCCACAGACATCCTCCACCTCCACCTCTTTTCTTCTCCGGCAAGATTTTTTTTCTCACACTCCTCTCTCCAAGTCATTTTCTGGGCCGCGCCACCACTTCAAAGGCCTTTGCCATTACTGAAGTTGGGCGTATAAATATTGCATCCGTGGCGTAAGTCAAGGCTGCGTCTCGTTCGACGCATAACCTGCTTTGACGGGCCCATTAAATATTTAACTAGTTGACTACAGGCTTGTATATGTGTGTGAGTGTGTGTGTTTGAGAGAGAGAGAGAGAACAGAGAGAAGGAGAGAGTTTTTGTCTGTAGTGCTGATAATGGAGAGAGGGAGGCTTTTGCTCTGTCGCAGGGAGTGTGTTCCAGACCTACATAGACACACACACAAACACACACACACACAAGGCATCCTGCTACTTAGGCAAATGTAAAAAAAAGAGTTGGTGGGACCAACACAGAGTCTAAAAGGGGAAAAGGGAAGGCCAAGGGGCTCGTTTTAATCACCACGCCACACTGAACATACTTCCACACACACACACGCTGGCTTATGCTGATGTCAGCAGTGCTGATGGCCTGGCCAATAGCAAAAACAGGAAGGATGAATAAACAGATGCAGCTTTGTATAATTGACCCTTTCATATTCCGGAGTTCAAAGTGCTAACAGTCCAAAAATGTGTGGATTCTGTGCACAAGTACTACTGAGAAACTATAGACAAAGCAGATGTTCTGTCATTTACAGGGATGTGTAGCTGCTCTGATCAGGAACTAATTTTAATAGTTCTAAAATCTATTATTATTATTATTAGTATTATTATTTATTATTATTATTATTATTATTATTATTATTATTATTATTATTAATAATAATAAATAATAATTAATAATATTTTATTACTTTTATATCATATATCATTGTAATATAATTTAAAATATAAATATTGTAAAATATAATGACTCAGGTTCATACTTATGTCAGTATTGGAACTGACACTGAGTGTTTGCAAAATTCATAGTACATCAAGCTTTAAAAATGCTTTTAACAAGATGTTATTTTGTTATGTAGCCGGCAGAGGTTTCTCCTTTCTTATCTGTCTGTCTGTCATTCCAACCTTTCCACCCTGCTTTCAGTGTTTAGTTTATTGTCATCTGCTTAGTTTTCTTATCTAATGTAAATGGTTGGTTTATTTTCTGCAATTGTATTTACCTGTGTTTCCCCCTATTTTAATCTGCCTTTTTTATTTGCAGTAACCCTGTTTGACTGTAGAAAGTCAACTGTAGTTTTCTACTTTATAAAGCTACAGCAGAAAGAGACTTTCTGTTTTCATTTTTGGTCACCAAGCCCTGTTTTTGTTCTTTTGTTCTTTAATGCATCAGTATGTTCTGCAAATGCCCCTCTGTGGTCTAGTCTATTCCATCTATCCAGTCCAGGCAGTGTGACAAGTGTAAGATAATATCCATATGTAATTTTTTGGATAAATTAAAACTGGGGTAAATCTGGTAAATCTGGGGTCTTTTGAAATGAATTCAACCATATAAAATAGAAAAGATTTTTCTATACATTTATGAACTTGGCTGTATTTCAAATAGTCAAAACAAGGAAAACTAGAGAAAAGTTCATATGCTAGAACCCAGACTTGCAGCAATTCAACAAGCTGCAAGAGTGCAAGAGTCACTAGAGTAACTGGAGCTCACTAGGCCCCCATATCACATTGTCAGTGGACTAACAAATGGGAAAGGAGTCTGAATCTGTCACCATCTTTTATTAGCAGAGGCTTTTATGATTTCTGCCTTGACATTTAGATATGAGCTCAAAGATATCACTACATCTACTATTGAGCATTTGTCTCCATATTTCCACAGCCTTCCATTATTCTCAGGAGAAAAAAGACGCATCATTCATATCAGCTCAATAATCTCTCCGTCCCTATTCAGCAAGGTGCGCTTAAGTTACACGGGGCTTTCACCTCGCAAGACCTTATTGACATTCGTCTTCTTTGTTACTGCACCGGCCAGGTCCTTCACCCAAGGTCAAGGGGGATATTAAGAATGACAGGAGGTTCATTCAAACCTGTGTGCTTCTACAGACCAGGACCCCGAGGACTCATTCTTCCGCTGGCCTTTTTCCTCGGGTCACAGAGAGCAACTCTGCCGAATGAGGGATGCGCAATGGATGAGGAGCGAAAGGGAAGAAGTTTGGTGCTGAGGGAATAACGCATCATTCACATACTTTCACGAAGGATCAGAAACACGAATGTCAGAAAACGTTTTCACCGGCATGGATGAAACGGAGGCAGCTTTGTAGACGGAGTCTGACCTGAGGGCGCTTTAGAGGCACGTCTTTCCCTTGCCTGCCTCCTTCCTTCCCTAGCTCCCTTCAACCTGCCTTTTTCTCAGTGCTCTCTGCAGCCTGGCGCATTTCAAACATTTCTTACATGCACCGTCGTAACGCTACAAAACAGGCAATACCTGGAGTGTGTTTCTTTGCTTTGGAAGCATAGGTAATATTTTGAGATGAGAAGAAAAGGCTCCCTCTCTCATGAAGGCGTTAGAAGACGTCTTTATCTTATTCCCCCAGCCTGCTGCTGAGAAAGATTTAAAGAACCAGAGAAAGTGGGTCAGACTCCAGCTCGCAGAGACGAGGAATGAAAGCGAGGATTGTCAAAACCAAAGGAAGGCGGCACTGTCTTCTGTGTTCAGGCGTTTTTGTTTTCTCTTTTTCTTCACAGAATTAGCAATACAGAATTCTGTTTGAGTGTGGGAAACACAGGGAAACTGTGAGGCCAGGATACACACATTAATGCAGTGAAATAAGTCCACATATGGTTTTAACTGAGGTTTTTAATGAGACACCTCTGGCGATTTGCGTGCTACGTGCGCCCACATTACCAGGCCTTAAAGAAGTAAATCTGTTGGTTGGAGATAGTCAGTCTGCCCGTTGTTGTTAGTGTCACTGGGCTGGAAAAATCGTCTGGCTGTTCAGCTGCTCTGGGTAAAGGCTTTTCTTGGCATTCTCTACGTCTCTAGATGGTCTCTTGACTTGCCTGTGAAACAAATAAAAACCATACACACTTCCTAACTCAGCATTCTCTGCACTTTTATAACATAAAGTCCCCCCTGCAATTGACATATGGAAGCATTTACAATGCCAAACCAACCACAGCCGAAGCTACTATTAAATGATAAGTGCTACTTTTTGGGGGAACTGGGCAAACAAAAGTGACTTTTTATCTTTGGAAAGACATTATGTAGCATGGCATGATTTCATGAATTCCCTAAAGTTCAGGACAGTGTCTGTTCCCATCTCTGGAATTTGTGTGGAATGTTTTTGGCGACATTAACAGCACTGCCAAAACTAAACTGAAAATAAACAGGAATGGCTTGGATAGATTTGCACTGGCACAAACTCCTTCTCTCTATCTCTCTCCCTCTCTCTCTCTCACACACACACAAATTTGAAGTCTAAAGTGAAAACAGATGGAACTTACTTTCACTTTAGACTTCAGATTTGTGTGCGTGCGTGCGAGAAGGAGGGAGAGTATGCCAGAGAGAGGGGGAGAGAGAACTTTTTGTCTCTCCCTCCCCACTAGGACTGCAAGTGAACATAAATTATTTCTTTTGGCTGCGCAGATACTGACTTTTTTGGCGCAGTCCGGGTAAAGGCATCTTAGCACGTGGTCATGTGGTGTGGGTTAAAATAAAGAGAGCTGGGTCCGAACTACAGGTGAACACACACCCACAAAAAAGGGGTGTAGGGGTGAAGCACATGTGAAAGCAAAAAAAGTGCTGACAG
Source organism: Distichodus sexfasciatus (assembly GCA_032718565.1). Lineage (NCBI taxonomy): Eukaryota > Metazoa > Chordata > Actinopteri > Characiformes > Distichodontidae > Distichodus > Distichodus sexfasciatus. The sequence continues at coordinate 5,784,953 of JAVGVS010000003.1, forward strand.
CACAGCTCGTGATGTGTGTACTGGTAGGGAGAAGGTGAAACAGACCATCTATCTCTGGGTTGGGGATCACAGTTTCTAAGAGACAAAAAGGAGAAAGGTCAGAGTTCGTGGCAGGGTTATGCTGTGCTGATAAACTACATTTTGTTGTACATATGCAGTTTCTGGGGGAACCAGCTTTTTTGTCATGAACAAGCCGTCCATAACAGAAGGCCAAAAGAAGCCAAAAAGCAAAGAAAGATTTATAAAAAGATGTTTGTGTTGAAGATGGAAGGATTTGTTTGGGGCCTACTAATGACAGCATCATGATCTAACCTCCTCTTTTGTTTAACAATATCATAATAAGTATATATACAAATTTCTACAAGTATCAATATGTCTGACATGGTCTGCAGCAGAGACGCCAACACAAAGAAAACAAACTGAAGGTTCTTTCACACAACAAAGACATCAAAACTAAAAAACAACCAGACCTAAACCATTAAAATAAAGGCAAATATACTGAACAAATGAAATAAACAGAGACACAGAACCATACAAAAGACAAAAGGGAGATACAGGCTTAAATACAGACAAACATAGTTTTTTCACATTAGGCCAAATGATCCTGGATAAGAACAGAGAACATGTCAGCATCTGGCGTTCTAGAAGGGGATTCTTGGAGCAATTGTTTAGAAAATGTATTATAAGGTTAGAGATGGCATTAGTTGTTTCAGTATTTCATATTTGTTTCTTGTTATTTCATTTGTATGAAATCCAGCTTTGAATTGTTCAAGGTCCAGAATTTAATATAAAAAAATCACTCCACCAAAACTAACAAATTGCAATGCTTCTTTAGAGTTAAACAGGAAACTGACAGATCCAGAGTCACAACTCTATTCTATATTTCTCTTTCTCTATTTACAAAATCATGGACACATAGATGATTTGGTATTGTTTTCTGCATTTATTATTTTACTTTATATCTAGGTTGATTGGCCACTCTAAATTGGCCCCGTAAGGTGTGAGTGTGATTGTGTGTGCCCTGCGGTGTGTTGGCGCATGAAAAACCTCCAGGATATGCTTCCTCTAGGGCCAGAATCGTCCCCTGCCCCCACCAAACCCTACCTAGACTCTAATCCTCTACAGAGAGACTGTTAATGTTCACATAAGTAATGACAGCAAAACTGATTTCAAAGTAATGTGTCGACATAAATGACCTCAACAGGCTTTTATTTAAGTGAATGTTGGGATTTGAGTTTCCCATGAATATAATTCTGAACCTAAATCGGTATGAAGTATAAAAATGTGTGTGACTTAAAAGCCATAAAGAATATGGAAAATGTTGTGTCTGCATAGAACAGATAACATACTGTACATGGCAGTTCATAGCACCAAAGTGCCCTCTGAGGGTGTGTTATTGGTTCAGGAGCGTGTAGAAGCCACTTCCCTGCTGTTTCTTGGAGTAAGTACAATACACATGGGCTATGAAGGTGGAACCAGAGTAACAGGTATCCTTTGTGTGTTCCAATCCTCTTCAGGTGGTGCTCAGAGACAATAAATGAGGGTGACATGCTCTACCTTTGCCCAGCTGAGGTTCTGCCAGATGCTCCTGTTCATCCCACTATTCTAATGTCCTCAGACAATAAACATCTGCAGCACAGCAGCACCATCAGCATCTACTGCATCAACCTCGCTGAACATGCAAAGACCTCTTTGTGAAAATGAGTTGTGAAATCCCACAAGAGAAACATCTATGTGATGTCTATTGATTTTCTCCCTGACAATGAGAATAATGACAAGAGTGATTAGGGTCAAATATACGTGGGGATATGAGCTTATGACTTAAACCAGGATTTATTTTGTGAATCTGGACTCTCATATAATAAGGTTTGGGAAAAGGCAAACTTTTGTGAAAGATCAAAGATCATCATTGATCAGTCAATAAAATCTCCTTCTAGCCAGCAAATCAATTTGCACTACAGAGAGAGAGCTCTGCTCACTGCACTGCTACTGATGTCTGTTTTTTAGGGGGAAGAAGATGTGTGATGACCCAGTTTCCACAGGTCCTTTAATGATAACAGTGATGGAAGACTAGAATAACGTTCTAGAAGACTGTTGTGCACACACACATTTCACCGTACACACACACAAGGGGCACATCTGCCTTCCCCTTCACAAATTTTTAATTACTTTAGAGGAGGTAACCCGCAGAGTCTCTTCACATCACAGACATGGAGACGATTCATTGGACATGTTTGGGGAAATAAATGATCAGTCCCAAAGTGCACAGAATATGTGTGTGGAAAAAGAGGGAGGATCCTGTTCTTCAAGGCTCCTTGAACAGAGCATGCTGGAGGTTGAAGGAGCATGCTGTGAGTTGTGTGATTCATAAACAATAGCTCAAATCTTCAGCAACGCAGCTGTGTCACTTTCCATATCAAGAGATTGCAAGTTTAAATCAAGCACCATCATCATACTGCCAGGACGTCTACCACAGAGACACTGAGCAGGATCTTGAATCTTAAGTTGCTACAGGAAGACTGTGCCTGTAACTAGAAGAAGGAAGTCAGTCTGGATGGAAATGTCTGCTACATGGCATAAATAATTGTAAGCAAATGTAAAGTAAGAATTCAACAATTCAAGATGTGAACTTGAAACCACAAAATGTACTTACAAAGTTTTTGCTCAAAGTTGCTAATACAGCCTATAATAAAAAATACTTTTAATATATACACTACCAGTCAAAAGTTTGGACACACCTTCCCATTCAATGTTTTATTCTTTATTATCATGACTATTTACATTGTAGATTCTCACTGAAGGCACTATGAATGAACACATGTGGCATTAGGTAGTAAACAAAAAGTGTGAAATAACCCAAAACATGTTTTATATCTCAGATTCTTGAAAATAACCACCCTTTGCTTTGATCACTGCTTTGCACACTCTTAGCATTCTCTCAATAAGCTTCATGAGGTTGTCACCTGAAATGGTTTTCCAACAGTCTTGAAGGAGTTCCCAGAGATGCTGAGCACCTGTTGGGCCTTTTGCCTTCACTCTGCGGTCCATCTCATCCCAAACCATCTTGATTGGGTTTAGTCAGGTGACTGTGGAGACCAGGCCATCTGGCGCAGCACTCCATCACTCTCCTTCTTGGTCAAATAGCCCTTACACAGTTCATTCAGTTTTGATGCCTTTAGTGAGAATCTACAATGTAAATAGTAATGAAAATAAAGAAAAAACATTAAATGGGAAGGTGTGTCCAAACTTTTGACTGGTGGTGTACTTCACGGCAGCATGGTGGAACAATGGTTAGGGCTGCCCCTTCATAGCAAGAAGGTCCTGGGTTCGATCCCCAGTTCGGCCGTGGGGCCTTTCTGTGTGGAGTTTGCATGCTCTCCCCATGTTTGCGTGGGTTTCCTCTGGGGGCTCTGGTTTCCTCCCGAAGTTCAAAGGCATGCAATATAGGTAAATTGGTGACTCTAAAATTGGCCCTGTAAGGTGTGAATGAAAGTGTGACTGTGTGAGTGTGTGCGCCCTGCGGTGTGTTGGCGCCTACTCAGAGTTGGTCTCTGCCTTGCTCCCGTGGTTCCTGGGATTAGGCTCAGGTCCACCCCCCCCCCCCCAACCCCAGTTTAGATAATGAATGATTGAATAAATACTTCAAGATGTTTTATTTTTAAGCACCTTAAGATGCTTTCTTTAAACTGGTTTTGGTGTCAAACCTGCCTTTGAAGACTTTAACCAATAACCAGCAGAAATGGTTATATCTGAAAGGTTTCATTTATTTGTTTGGCATCTTAGGAACTTCACTTAAAATCAAGCTCCTTTAATCCAATACATTTTCCTGGACGGACATGCAACAGATTTTCAGCAATACGTCTGATATTGCAACACCAGCGTAAGGTTATAAACATACAGAAAAAGGGTCAATTACAGTTCAAATAAAATGAGCATGGCTTGGTTTCCAGCATGTTCTTGGATTCTTCTTTCAGAAATCCATGCTCCGCATTAGAGTGTAACACACTCCCCCTCATTCCTGCTCACTTTCCCGCACTCTCAGCTTAAGCGAATTTAATGCCTGAGGATCCACTGTAAACTGTGAACACACCTTGGGTTTGATTTTCTCCTCACCGTTCTGCCCTCCTCCTCTGTCTCTCCGCCTCAGAAGCAAGCAGATTAAGAGTGCAGGTCTGAGGCAGTGTCTGCTGTCTAGATGTTCCAAAAGAAATCAATGAAGATCAGTGCTGTTAGCTTATAGGTTAGCTTAATCCTTATCTTGCCCAGCGCCACCTAAGGCCAGCTTCACCACCCACTCCTGCAATTACTCACCAAACCAAACGAACAGGGCAGCGCGCTGAAGGGACGGGCCCTTTGTGGACACGGTGGCTGGTATTGATTCAGCAGGGGCTACCAGACAATCAAAGTTGGTTACAGAGGCATTGCCTGAAGGGCATTTATAAATGTCAAGCTGGTAAAACATTTTATGGGTTGCTCTGGCCCCTTATTAGAAGCATGCTGAGCCTTGGTGGGGAAGACCGAGCACTTGCTAAGTAAAAAAGCAACAGACCAGAGACAGACCAAAAACCAAAATTAAAACTATGTTAAAATTTCCATCTTATTCTTAACAGATTCTTTTAATTCAGGAAACAAGTTTGTGTATTCCAAACTAAAAGAATCAAGTGTTTATCTTTGAAAAGCTTGTACTGTTCTTTAATGAACATTTCTCCTTTTGTGAATAAATTGGAATATACTGGAAAATAGATTTGAAAACCTACATAATGAGAATTCTTAACTCCATTTCCATGGCTTCAAACCAGCAACAAATCAAAAATCATCTCAGTCTACACAGGTCTAGGCTATTTCTTTTAGTATCTTTAAGCACAAAGAATAAGCAGTGGAATCGCCTCTTATACCCACTGTTTTTGTTAAATGGTCTCAAAAGTGGATGTGGGGTGCAGGGAAATGTGAGGATTTCTACCAGCTTTCCAATTCTAGACTCACAGTCTCCTGATTAGGGGTTTCCAGTCAACCTGGTGAGTGGGCGTTAGCGGAGCGGTGGTGTTGATGTCGCTGCTCTAAGGATCACAAAAGTGCCTGAAGACAAGGGGGAACTTTAGGTGTCCTTGTGCATCAATCTCTACAGTAGGAGGGAAACTGAGAGCCAGTGGAGCATGAAATTCTCACTGCGAAGAGACGAGGGAATGATGGGAGAGAGGAGGAAAAGAGAAAACGAGAAAAGAATGAGGGAATCCATAAAGAGAAAGACATCAGCAGGCCAGGCCTATGGCCTAATAGAATGTATTTGGAAGAAAACATTTAATTTAGGGCAAATCCAGGGCTGCACTGGGGGGAAAATGAAGCCTGATGTATCCGGTGCGGCTGGTGTTTTTCAAAGCCTGTCGCTCTTGTGTTTCTATTCAGGAAAGGCATGAGTAATGTAGCCCATTTGTCTCGCCAGGTAAGGGCCTGTCACAACCTCCTCCCAGCATGCAACAAGGCCTGCCCACTGATACCACTGTTTGTTATGCAGGTCGGTTCACCATCACAGCTCCCTGCAGAGAAAGAATGAAAGAGAAAGAGATGGGTGGGGAGCAGGAAACCATGAGCAACATACGAAGAGGAGGACAGGAAAAGGCTCTGTTAAAATATGATGCTGCGGTCAGTGCTTTCGCCTTGCATCCGATAGTAGATGCCGCTTCGCAGAGATGGATTCTAATGCTGGTGGAGACTGAGGACTTAATCTGCTGTCAGTTTGATGCAGCACAGAGGCATCCAGCCTCGTTTATTAACCTCGCACCCTGCCGAGTGCCCGGGCGTTAATAGCTAGCCAACAGCAGGGGCCCAGGTGGGTTGTGCAGCTTCTGGGCCAGGGGAGAAGGGACGAGAGAGAGAGAGAGTGAAGAAAGAGAGTTAGAGAGAGAGCGAGATGGCGGGAAGTAGTCATTTGGTCATTAAACATCCCTTCTAGCTCCAAGCAATCGTCTCGGCACACTTTTTGACATGATTCAACAAGAACATCGATCAGCTGGCGGAAGCTTCCTCCGCAGCTACAGAGAACTCTGGAGAACAGGTGAAGCTGAGAGGAGGAGAGGAGCTTGACGATGATGGAGGGTGATGAGCAGGCCTTCGCCGGGTCACTTTTAATCAAACTTCTGCCCCATACTGTGCTTCGTTGACACTGATGATGATGATGGCGATAACGACGACGCTGTTGACGATCATAATGATGATGATGCCCACGGTCGGGTGTGCGTGTGTGCACGCGAATCTCCTCGGGCGTTACTCGGACAATCTGAGGGTTCTGAGCAATTCTCCATCTTGCTGACAGCTAATGCAGATCCCTCGCTCCTCTCGCTCCACTCCCACAGATGGAGCTGCGTTAGATTTGTGTTTCTATCCCCAACCCTCCAAATTAAAGCCCAGTCTTGACAGTTCGGTTGATAGCACCTAGAACATCAAACATACCCAAGGGAAGGTGAAAAAGAGGCCTGCCAATATCCTGCATATACCCCCACACACGTGTACGCCAACACAGCAGCACCAATATCAAATGCATCTTTCATTTCGGCTTCTTCACCAGAAAGGTGGGAACTTTTTCAATATGTGAATACCAAAGTGGGACTTGATGGTGTCTGATAACAGTGACTAGATAGAGAAGGAGAAATATTTACATGTGAAGTAGCCCAGGACTGTAAGTATAGAGTAACATCACAGCTATTTCTTTTCAGTATGTTCATGTATGACATGGTGCTTTGTTTGGGAGAAGGTCCAAGTTTTGCTTCTAATATTTTGGGTAGGTTTGTTTTCAATGTGTTTGTTGTTCAAACAGGGAATAAAAGATGACACTTTTCCCAACATGAACCACTGATTATTTCTCCTCCTCCTTTTTTAGCAATAATGAAAGTGAGTGATTATTTGTCATTGTGAACACACCACAGCACAGCACTCGGTGCACCAGAACGAAGTGTGACCTCTGCATTTGACCCATCCATGAAGGAGCAGTGAGCAGCTAACATGAGCAGCACCCGGGAAGCGGTGCTTGAGGACGGTAACTTGCTCATGAGTCCCTTAACCTTACTGGCCTCGGATTCGAACCGGCGATCTTCTAATCACAGGGTGAACACCCTAACTATTACACCACCATCTGCCCATCTGTATTATCATATAATAAATATATGTTAATTTTTGTAGAACAGCTGTTACCTTCCAAAATAAGAAAAATTGTGTTGACAGAAACCCACAGCTCACTTTTCTTTGGCAAAGTATTAATGTTTGCAGTACACATATATATAAGCAAAGACGACGCCATTTCAGAAAATAGGAACATTGTGCAACAATCATCTGTGGGCTTGGGGAAAAGGGCCAGGCAGTGAGAAGTGGAGGTGACGGTTTGGCTTGGCGGTGGTTGAGGTTGCTGGATCAGTGGACCACACTATTGTAAGGAGTGTTTGGGTGGCTTGTGAAATCGGAGAGGTGCAGCCAGGCTGGTAAAGCTTTCTGCTTGGCTGCCTTAAATGGGCCAGATTTAAGAGAGCAGGACAAAAGGGCAGTGTGTGCACACATGGAAACAGCTGGCACTCTCAACACTTGGCAAAGGACTCTCTCTGTCTCTCACTCTCTCACTCTAAAACACACATACAAATAAAGATGTCTTGATGAAGGATCTAGTATTGTTTTTTTTTAGAAATGGTGGAACTAAAGGTTGGGCAGAGACACAAACATTTGAGTATTTTCTCTCTACCTAATTAGAGTTTTCAGTATTTGTTAAAGGCCTGCAGGCTGGAACTGGACTGTGATCTCTGGTTCAGTGACAGTCTCACCCTGCCTCCAGGCTTTGCTGGTTCGACCCTGGAGGGGTGTTACAAGTTCTCGCATATCACAGACACAGATCTATGTGGCCGCTCCCAGGTTGCTCATAGCAGGAACTTTGGCTGGGATGATCGAGACATTTTGGAGGCATCTTAAAATGGTCAGTGATAAGCCAACATATTGGGATGATTATAAGGAAATGTAGAATTATCTGCAGTAAGTCAGAGGTTTTACAGTCTTACAGTTATGTATTCTTTTATGAATGGAGGACAGGTTTAAAAATGTGATCTTCTACCAGCATATCCATCACTATTGACATCATATCATCTTAATGAGAAGTCTTCATGGCCTTAGCAGCTGTCATTACAGGTGGGATATTACATTCCAGTGAAACCACAGAGCCTTGATATTGCCCTGCACACACACACACACACACACACACACACCTATACACACACAAGGTCTGGGCAGTGGACTGTAAAACCAAACCTGTGATTGGGTTAGCGCTAAATCAATCTGACACCACTTCATGCTGACCACGCTGTGAAATTTTATCAAATTGCTCTTGTCTGTGAACAAGGACCCATGTCTTTCATCCCCAGGGTCCCAAGGTCTCTCTAGTTTTCTGACATGCTCTTGAATGATGGGGGCATAAAAGGCGCGATCCCAAATGTAAATTGCGTTGGTAATGCTCAACACATGATGGAAGCTGGATTAGATCCATAATGACCCTGTCCCACTTGTAGAAAGAGAGAGAGAGAGAATTAGAGAGAGGAAAAAGACAGAGTGGAAGAAAAAGGGAAAGACTTGTTCAGGGACATAGCAAGTGTATTTCCCAGCAATCATCATGACACACTTTTTTGACAGTATTGTGAAGCCATCAATCAGTGGATGTAACAATCCCATGCATTTCTGAAGACTCCAGACACATCTATAATTCATATGTTTACATTTTATACTCTATCTCTCTAAAGAATCACCATAAAATATGGATAATAGGTGACATGAAGAGTGCAAAGGAATCCAGTCAGGTATTGGATGAATTCCTCTGGTTCCTGAGAAGTTGAATTTGATTACGGGACTACACAGCTGGTCTAATTGTTTATAGCAGACCTGATGGAGCACATCTGGCTTTGACACTTACTCACTTATTCTATAGTAGCTCTACATGCCACTGTGGATTGGGCAGTTTCATGGGTGTGTGTGCATGTGTGTATGTTCACAGCTATATGACATAAAACTGAAAGAATATGAGCATGAATATTGTAAAATGAAAAGAAATGTACTGTACATATGTTAACAAATAATTTACAAATCAAAAGAATAAAAATTTTACATTTAAAACCAAACCTGTAACTGGATTAGTACTAAATCAATCTGACACTACTTCATGCTGACCACGATGTGACATTTTATCAAATTGTTCTTGTCTGTGAACAAGAACTCATGTCTTTCATCCCCAGGGTCCCATGATACTGAAAATGTAGATCTTAAATCGAAAAATCTCATTTTACATTTAATTTAGGTTTAATTCTAAAAAGGAAAAAAAAAGGTAAAAGCTGAAATAGTGTGCATGCATAATGAGACCAATAAAAGACACTAACCATAAATAACTATATATATGTTCAGAAATATATGACTCTACTAATAGTCATATATAAATATTTACCTACTTATTTATCTTGCAAAAGTCTTGAGCTAGCCCCCATTCCTTGATATTTTGCAAGGAAAATGAGACTATAGAGAGATTTATTGCAAGGTGTCAATATATATGTTAGGACTATTCCTTCAGGGCGGCACAGTGGTGCAGTGGTTAGCGCTGCCACGTCACAGTGAGAACCCCCGAGTTAGGGCCGTAGGGCCTCTCTGTGTGGAGTTTGCATGCTCCCCCCATGTTCGTGTGGGTTTTCTCAGGGTGCTACGACTTCCTCTTACAGTCCAAAAGCATGCACTGTAGGTTGTTTGGTGAATCTAAATTGGCCCCCTAATGTGTAACTTGTGTGTGTGTGTGTGTGTGTGTGTGTGTGTGACCTGTGATGTGTTGGTGCCCGCCCAGGCCTTGCAGCCATACGCCCGGGGTCCCCTAGATAGGGATTAAGCGGTTTGGATAATGACTGACTGACTGACAATTTCTCCAAACTACCTAAAACACAATAAGGCGTAGCTCTTTGGAAGCAAAATATGAAGAAATGAGAGTAATTTTGCACAGTAGAAAAATTTACTGAAAAATAAAAGAAAATGAACAACTTGAACAACTAAAACAGCATGTATGCATGTGCATGTGCACATGTAAATTTGTGTGCCAGCATCTGAATACATGCTCATACCCAGACAGTGACTAAATGAGGATTAGTTCTCTGGGCCTCTTCAGAATGAGCAAATATAATACAAGAGTGTTCTTCACCAGCTCAGGCCAGCCTACGGTTATGGGACCCACTTAAGCCAACACCTGAGTATGATCTCTCTCTCTCTCTCTCTCTCTCTCTCTCTCTCTCTCTCTCTTGAACACACCCACACAAACACAGGCACTCTCCGGTTCAACCAGTGACTAACCAGCATAGGAGCCAGATGGCTCAGTATAGAAGGAAGGGTGGAGAGCTGGTGAATGTGTATGTGGTGTTTTTTAGGAACACTGCACCAGGCAAGGGTCACAAGTTTTTCTCAAATAATTTATGCATGTGTACGTATTGTAAATAGAATGTGCATGCTTAATAAAAATGTGTCCTTTATTATCACCGACACAGTAATACCTGATCTCAGCTATAAAGGGGTTCTGTGCCCTATGGTGCTAATGTGACGAACAGTAAATGAAAGTCCTCAGGGACTTCTAGCATGAATTGTGTGAGAAGAAATTAGGTTTAAAGTTTCACCTGGTTTTCATTCAGCTTCAGCCACCTAGTGTTTAGGATGGATTGAGGCTTTAACAATGAAATCATTCCAAGGAAAATGGAAGTCAGAGAAACTGGAGACATATTAACGACGCAATGAATCTCATAATGGTTCAGTGCATGTTCAGCCAAAAGTAAAATATGTGATCACCAGTGCAACTTTTCTAATAATTTTGTAAGCATGGGCTTTATTTTGTTAATCTGGAAAGAGAATCATGGGATATTGTAACTTACCAAAAGACTTGTTTTATTTTTTAACATAAGTATAATATTAAAGTCTTTACAGTCTAAATTTCTGGCTTGAATATTAATACATAATACTAATAACTTCAATCATCTGAGCAGTACTAGCAGATATTAATTAAACTGAGCTTCTCTCTCCCTCCCTTTTGGCTGTTGTTATCCTTGTCTGTCTGTCTGTCTGTCTCACTATTCCAGTCTTTCTCTCCTTCTTACCCAGCCAAGCACACTGTTGATTTCCCACGGGCGTGCCCAGTGTTCCCACTTTTATTGTTATGGCCTATTAAATTCCATGATGGACGGGCCAAGTTGGGGATGGCATCTGTTCGGTCAGCCGTCCCAGGTGGATACTTGCGCCAACCGAGGCGGGCGCTCTCTGTGCAGCTGAATGCATTCGCTGAAAAGGTCAGATCAATTTAGGAATCATTTATCGTCTCCTTTACTGTCCCGTTCAGGACTGCTGGCCTTTTCCCCAATATTTTATCGGCTATTTACTAGACCATCTCTGCAGATCCGGGGTGAGATGTCTTGGTTCCGATGTTCAGGGCTTGACGGATCCGGATCATATTTCTATTGTTGCCTCATGCGACCTCGTTTGCAAGGAGCCTCAACTGTCTCCATCTCTGACAGTGTGTTGGAGAGGAGAAACAAGGGCTGGTTACTACACTGGAGTCTTTGTTTGATTTGTTTTTTTTTTTTACTATAAGACATTGGTCTCCCCCGGCGACGTCCATCTAACCTCTCCTTCTCCCCGCTGTTCTTTCCTTCCCTTATGCAAGAATTAATTCATTAGTTGATGTGAGGTGAACTGCACTAATGAATCTTCCAGCAAAATGGACTCATCAGCTCTAATGTAATTAACCCAGCGAGGGGCGAAATGTTCTCTTTCTGACTTATGATGCAGTTTGTACACACTACGCTATGGCTTTTATGCTCCACCTCCAGTCCAAATAATATTCACATGCTTACCTTTAGGGTTTTTTTATTCTTTGTATAATTAATTTCCATCTTACTGAGATACAATAATGACAGCATGAATGGTAGAACGAACCCAGTCAATTATCTGAATAGAATATAGGAAAATTACGGACCAGTCCAATAATTAACATCACCCAGTGCCTGCCACCAACACAATTCAAAATGGAAAATAAAGCCAAATTAATCCAACGTCTATAAAGAAGGAAGAGAGTTGCAGACGGCTGGTTCGGCAGATAAAGGAGGCAGCATACGGTGGGCACCGGGGTTTTTAATGTGGGTCCTCGTTAACCTCCCTGTTGCCAGCTCAATGCTCTCATGAATTTCACATGATTAAATCTGCAGCTAGAACACGCAACAGAGGTGTGTGTTGTCGACCAAGCGGGAGAATGTCTTCGGAGGCGATGGATCAAACAGGACAGCAGGAACCCGCACAGGTATAACGGCCAGCGCTGTGCACAGGTGGAGATTTGTATCTTCATTGAGCCAGCGGCATGACAGGAGGCTCGTTCTGTTGCTTAATCCCCTGCCTAATTTCCTAGGGAGTCCTGACATCCCAATCACTCCCCCTCCCTCTTTTCTATTCAAAAACAGCGCAACATGCTCTTCTCTTGAAGTAGCCACAAGGAAGATGAATACAAGATGCTAAAGTGGGTAGTACTGAATGAAATCTGACAGGGACTTTTAGTATAAATCACTTTTGTGAGAATATTCAAAAAATTTTCCTAGATTACTGCAGAGAGGCACTATAATCTTCAGATTTGACACTGTCTATATTCTGGAAAATGAATCGCCCCAGCTATCACTCCATAGCCTGACCAAACTTGGGAGACAAAAGGCCTCATATATAAATGGCCGCCCCAGCCTCCATGACGTATGACTCCTTCTACACTATGATGTCACCACCTCAGGGAGACACACAATGGAGGCGATTGATCTGTTTATCATCTCACTGTAGTGGTCCTGTATTGATGTGCAGACATGAGCTGGGCGAGGGGGGCTAATTGCTTGTACTTTGCGTGCTCAATTCAATACTGGCCCAATCGTCTAGACAGTCACCATGCGCAACAAACTCATCTCCAAGGCCAACTGACTGTAATGTAATATACACGGTGCGGACATGAGCAAACAGGCTGAATCCATTTGGCCATGCTGGGAGCAGCAACCAGACTAATGGGCCCGTGCGATGTCAGAAGGGGCGCATTAGCATGGCCGGTGTTACATAAACACTCTTAATGGATTATTAAGTCTGCGGTTCAGGGAGAGGCTTGTGAAATCCTGGACCATGAGGCAGGCTGATCCCCAAGGGTATAGCTCCTGATGTGCATGATTCCTGAAGGCCTCCAGGCTCATGGAGAAGTCATGTGCTTATAGCACACCCGGTAATTACCCAAAGCCTGCTGTCCTACTGGAAAAAGCAGTCAAAAAGCAAAGTATTGTTTTTAAATGGCCACCACCTTATTAAACTTGACATAAATATATATTTTTTACATGCAATCAATTTGGTAGCCTCAGCTTCCAAGCCAGCAGTAATCTAACAATGACCATCATGAACCATCTTCAATTTCTAAAATAGGTCTGTGATATTTTTCTGTCAATTGCAGAATAGTTGATAGTTTGACAACATTGAACACTGAACCGTGATTTTTCTGTATTGCTCTCTTGGTTTTTCATTATAATTTTTGGTTACCTGGTAGTTTGTAATACCACCTCTCCTTTGGCATTCGGTAACCAATTGCTGGACCTATGGTTTGAACTTTTAACTGGTTTCGGATTTGGATTTTTTTGCCTATTCGTGCCTGGTAAATGAATTGAACCTTACTGGCTTTTGTGTCTTTCATATCTCTGCATACATCTTTAATGATAACTTCAAAAAAACCTGAAATAAGCTGCTGTCAAAGAATACTGTATACAGCTTTACTTAAGTTCCCTAAAATCTGTTTTTTTCCCACTAAAAAGTGGAAGGGTCTGATTTTTATATGGTTACAAGACAAGAGTGCACCCTGGGGCTGAGACCAGAATTGAGAGAAAAGCCACAGACATTTTTGATATGGAGAAAGTGAGAATGAAGTGTGAGACACGCCATAGCAGGAAAATCTAGGCGTACCCTCAAGAAACTATGTGCTTTGAATCCTGGGATTTAATACAGGGCTCATGAGTTTAGAACAGAATGACCTGCACTTGTGTTCTAACAAAGAAATAGACCATAAGGAGGCACATGAGTCACTAGTGTAGAATGCTAATTAGGGTTTAGTGGGCAACATTTAAAGTGCCAAAGAAAAAAAATGTTGCTCCTGGGAGACTAGTTTTGTGGAATTACAGGAACAGTAGTAAAATCTGTGTGTGAGAATTGTTGATAAAATACTCAGTAAATCTTCAAACATTCTGTTGGTTTCTGCAGATCTTTGGAGGCATCTTTGCTATCCATGTGTGACATGATCCGATGTCCCTCGTCTGTTTTTTTGCTAAAACAAGCAACTAATCTCCTACAAGAGATTAACTCATTTGGGATACGACATAATCATTTAGTATAATGTACAACATGTAGTAGCTAATTGAGGCTTCAACACCTTAAAAGAGGATATAAACAGTGCCGATCCCAAAGCAATGTGAATTGTGAAAAGCCAAATGAAAACAACTGATAGTATCTCTGGAATGGAATTCAACACTTTACTTAATGATCTGTGCCTGCTCACATGGATTCGGCATTGTGGCGAGGTTACACAAACACTGCTCTGTTTCCCAGACACTGTCTGGACCCACAGGACCCCTCTGCCTGGCCTTGTTCCCAAGTGCCCACCCACTAGCCCCAAACGAAAATTTAAACATGGACTGACATGCCTGCCTCTAGGGCTAGGAAAACACAACGAGCACGGGCATCAAATAGCCTGGCCAACAGAGTTGGTGCAAGCAGACGAATGTATTAGACAGTTTCACACTGGAGTTTTGGACCCAGAAAAGGCTGTAGACTCATGGACATCTGTGTTGTCACAGAAACTGACAATGTCAGAATTGAGCCCATTCTTTTGAGAGCTGTGTAATCAGCTTAATATTGCAAGATTATGTGTCTCATGTAAATGGTGCCATATGTCCATCTCTTGTGGTTGACATACAGTCTGCGAAAGGATGACAGGGTAAGAGATGATAAATTGTACACAGGTGTTCTCATAATAGATCAAGAAAGCAAACAGTGACAGAAATGGAGAAGACTTCAAGGTAAGCAATAGCACAAAGGACATGGTCAGCAACTGAAGCACTTACAATTATCTCCAAGAACAACTTCCAAGAAAATCTTGTCCAGCCAGCAAATTTTAACTAATAACCATTAAGTGTTTGCTTATTTAGAAAGACTCATTTAAACTGTCACAGCTTAATCTGCATTAAGATTATTTTGGAGCTTGACAAACCAATTTCAGAATGTCTGAACTACTGACCTGCTAGACCAGCATCAAAACAGCCATAACCAAAAATTGATTGAATGAGCAACATGAACCAAATTAAAGTCTTTAAATTTAATTAATTAGGGTCGCAGGGACCAGAGCCTAACAGATCAGATTAAACTGGGAACAAAGAACAAAATAAGAACAGGTGTAACATATAATCAGCTAACTAAGGGAAGGCTAACCAATAAAAACACATGGAGGCAGGTC
Source organism: Distichodus sexfasciatus (assembly GCA_032718565.1). Classification (NCBI taxonomy): domain Eukaryota; kingdom Metazoa; phylum Chordata; class Actinopteri; order Characiformes; family Distichodontidae; genus Distichodus; species Distichodus sexfasciatus. Next base: position 5,800,497 of record JAVGVS010000003.1, read on the forward strand.
AGAGGGAAATGATAGACATACCACACAAGACAGACACAAGACAGGAACAGAGGTGCCCTCCGGTGGACACCTGGGGTAAAGTCCAGGGGGAACTGTGACAGTGCCTGTATTTAGATATTGAAAGTCGCTCTGGATCTGATGAATGCTATAAATGTTTAGCACACCTGAGTCATATAGGCAATAATGTGTGACATGATGCCCAACATAAAAACACAAAGTTTAGTCATTATGCAAATACCAACTTGTGTAACGCATGGTGAATAAGACATCAGCATATTGAGCAGGGTAACTGCAGTGAAACAGCTGGTTGTCAAAAACTTGGCTGTATTGTGTCAATACACAGCAAGCAAGAAAAATGGACGCAGGACATGTCAGAAATCTTTGGTGGTCTGCCCGCCATGCACTGGTGAGCGAATCTCATTTATCTTTGGTGTAATCAAATTAAAAATGGGGGAGAGCCATGTTAAGCCACACATGTGTCAGTCCTGCTTCATGTTGTGGTTGTCAGTAGCAGCAAGCTTTTGTAGGGGAAAAAAGGTTAATTGAACTATAATTCACTGCCAGAGATGGTGGGAGCACAGGGTGAGGGAGTTGAGGAAGAAGAGAAGAGGTATGGAGGAGGAGGAATCTTGGTGGGATGACAAATGTGCCGTTTCAGGCTAACTGACAGGTAAAGTGTGAGTGAGAGATTGGCTGACACAGACGTTTGCAGGACAGCCTGGGGCGGAATCAAGGTGAGGTGGGAAAGATCCACACCCTCCAACACACAGTCGAGGTCTCTGTTGTTGGAAATGTGCGGCTTCTCCTTTGTTTAGCTTTGTTACTGCTTCTAAACACAGAGACAAAATGGCAGGTAAAGCTCCCTCACTGGGCATGTGTCTGATCCCCCACAGGTTACCACACACAGATGAAATTATGTGCAAGCCATGCCAAGAGCCAAGTACACAAATCATACAGAGGCCAGCTACTCTACGCTTCGCTTTTTGAAAAATGCAGGGACTGAAACCCCTTAGCCACACATATGTTGTCAGGAACTATTGACGGTAGCTATTCCTGGCTACACAGAGCCTCTGCATGTTCTAAATCATTCCTAGCGTGCACCAGGGACTGGCAGCCCATGCTAATATAAAGACTCATTGAGCTCAACATTGAATTTTGAGGAATTGAGTTTGGACAGAAATATTTCACACATGCACACACGCCACCAGCATGACCCCATTCATCTTCCCAATGGTGCAAGTTTTGGTGTAAGACTTTGCAGTATTTGAATCCATCTTGTTAATTGCCTTTGATATATAACAATCCTGGGATTTTTTTGGCATGCAAATTATGATCAAACAACAATTAGGCATGTTTGTGCATCTCAAGGATATGTTAATGAGGGTTTGGGGAATGCCACAATGACTCACATATTAGAAATACCAAGAAATGAGCATTTGCATGATGAGTTCTTTAGTATTCTGTTCCAGTGCGATTGACCGGCATGTGGGGTAGGATGTGTGGGCCACTTTACTCTACATGCAGGTCATTCTCTCCGGTTCTTTTTATAAGGTCAAGGCTGTATCCTCTTCACAAGGGCACTCACCTTTGTCTTCTCTTTTAGTCCTGGGTAGCCTTACTCTAGATCTCTCACACTCTGGGCTGCCATTATGCAATGGCACGATGGACTCTTTTGTGCCATTGTCCTCAAGCTGAGGCTGGACTTTTGTGTCACTTTCAACCTTTCTGCCCTACAGATTCAATTACACTTACCCCATAGAATTGTTCAGTAAATGGTAATGGTTAAAGTGCCAGGTGGAAAAAAAAAGTGGGGGGTGTGCCACAAGATGTCACTGATGGTGAAAGATAAAAAAAAAATTGTAATTAATGAGACAGAAAGAGTTCAATGGCAGACAAAGAGCAGACAAAATGTTAAAGTGCCAGTGACACAATGTTAAAGTGCATTATTTGGTCAATTTTCCACTACATTCCAGCCAGCATCAGCATACCCATAATAAGTTGTATAATGGTATAAAAGCTGTATAAAATGGGGTTACAGTAGTTTTAAAAAGATATTATAATGGATGCCAAATATTTCACTGTTGATAAAGATCTTACTATCTCTCTTTCTGTTACTACAGATTTTTTTTACTTTTCCTGCCAATAACAAACATTCAGATTTACAAAATGTGGGCATATTTATTAAGAAATGTACTCATTTCAGGGGAAAAAAAGTAAAGCTTCAGTTAGGCACACACTCCTACTTGTGTCTAGATATAAAGTAATTGTTGTGGTTTATTTTAAATAAACCCTGTACTTCACTGTTTGTAAAAGTCTCATTATGGCTCTGACTTTGTGGTCTGCCTGTCAGTATTCCTGAAGTAAAGCCCTCTCATGCTTCCTACTCTCGCCAACTAGCTGTCAGTCACAGATTTGAAGGGCACTCTGATCATTTCATCCTTTTTGCATATGGTGTTTGCAGTACACTGCATTATCTGAATATCAATCGACCAGGAGATGAGCAGGTATGAATCGAGCAATGCACGATTAGCTTGATGCAGATATTCTGCCGTGGAAATATCCCTGGCCTTAACTGTTTGCTTGACTGACAGCCTCATGATTGTTGCTTAAGCCTTTTTTTGTCTTGGCAGCAGAGACTCTGAGACTTGGCAGGATTGCTTTTGCTGACTTGAAGGATTTTTACTTTAGGACTTTGGACTTAGGTTTTCTGGGAACGTGAACCTACTAGTCTTACTGTGAAGCGTTTTCTATGCCAGAAGTTTCTCCTTTAAGGTGTTCACACATGCAGAAATGAGTGCTTTGGCTCCTGCTTGTGTGTGTGTGGGTCAGAGTAAGGGTATGATTATGGCCAACTGCATTATTATAAATCACACTCTAATCTTCATGCTGATTTGGTTAAATGGTACAGTGTAAAAGTTTGTACCAAGCTCTCCTTTTTATTCAGCAAATTGCTGAGGTCCACTACTATCTGAATTTCATTCTCACCGTGCATGATATTACTATTCATTTTTGTCATAATCAAGGTGCTCTGTGAATCTTGTCCTTGGGGAAGGATACAATTTTCACTGCGGTTCGGACCTGTTAACCTCTGTATGTGCTGCAGTACTTCCTCCAGGCTATTCAGACACAGGCAAGAGAAAATTGAGCAGTAAGTCATCTGGGACGATCCACCCTTCAGCATGGGGGGAGACAGTTTTGTCAAGCACGCCATACACATGCACTGGAGTTCTCTCTCTAGCTGGCTTAGTGGGATGGTTCACTGGCAATGCCATTACATTTGATCTTTGAATGAGGCTGGTGTTGCTGCACTGCAAAAAATCAGTGTCAGAAAATAAGAAAAAGAGAAGGATAATAAGAAAAAAGGTATCAGAATCAAGCTAAATTATCTGCCAATATAGTGAGAAAATTTATCTTGTAAAGATCTCTTAAAACAAGAAAATAAATCTTTCCATTTTTCCATGTTTTTAGCTTTAATAATACATTGTATTCTTAAAATAAGCAAAGTTGTCATGAATTTCCTAACTTGTGGAGAGCATGAGAACCTTTCAGTTCTCTTAATTAAATTTCTTATTTCATTTTAAGAAGTTTTTATAATCAATATTTTTTTCTTAATAAGATAATTGTAGCCAATGTTTCTTAAAATTACATTATTTATTTATTTATAAGTCTAGTCAAGTCAGTTATTCTTAAAATAAAAAAAAACAAGATCTATTTTTTCTTTTTAAGATTTTCTGGCTTGTTAAGATTTCATTTTTTATTTTCAGTCTTTGGCAGATTTTGGAGTGGCCTACACTGCAAAAAATAAAAATCTGTACAAGTGTAATTGACTTGAATTCAGCATTTTAATCTTGTTACATCATTTTTTGGATTTATTTTCTTGGTAAGACTGAATATTGTTTAGATTATTTGACTTGTTATAAGAAAATTTATCTTGAGTTATCCTACCTAGGTAATACAACTAATTTTGAGCAGTTTTTTCTTAAAACAACCTACATTGGTAAAGGAGTTGTGTTAACAGGCAGACTGTAAGTATATTTTTACTTGTTTCAAGAGAATTGGAGAAAAAACTAGTATATTCTGCTTAATTTAAGTTGTCTATGCTTAGTCTTTGAGTATTTTTTTCTTGTTTTAAGAAATCTTAGCAAGTGCAATTTTCTTGCTGCACTGACAGATGATTTTGCTTGAAATAAATATTTTTTTCCCCAAAATAGTAACTTTTTTCTTATTCTTAAAAGGGCATTTTTTGCAGTGTAGAAGGGCTAAGCAGTTTTTCTTCAGGTTAGCACCTTTAAATAAAGTATTTGACTGTTTTCACACCCTCTGATTTGTGTTTAGATAACATTTGATTGAAAATTGGGGTCATTTATATGCAGGCACGTATTTTAAGCGAAAGTCACTTGTTCTAACAAAGCATAAAAGATACCAGAGAAAACAGTAATTATGCTGCTATGACAAGGATAGTTATACCATTATGATATAAAATATGGTCAGAAAGACTAGATCATATTACAATAATCAAATACTCTGTGAAATATATTGCTAAAATATTAAAATGTCATTTTGAAATATCTGTTCAGTATGTCACCTCATTAAAACACACACACTGCAACACCCTACCGTAAAGTAAGATCTACACCTTTAATGATGCACAAACGGACATTCTGAAGGAAAAAGCATGTGTTAAATGCAGAAAGGAGGACAGCAGTTCAGAGGTAAAAGAGCACTGACGGCCCATCGTGGGGCACCAGCGAGCATTAGACAAATCTCGTAAGAGCCAGTGATGTGGAGCTGAGGCAATGTGCAATCAATTCCAGCATGCCGGCCTCCGGCAGGCCGTTAAGGAGACGGATGGATTGATTTGGCTGTCGCTGTAGCCGCTGCTTCGGGGAGGCCCCAAGGTGCACCGTGTCATCTGTTTACGTGGCCTCACAAGCCTTCAGAGTCAAGTTCACATTTAAATGGTCCCCAAATTAAACAGCATCTCCTCTTAACCTTTGCGGCATGCAGCGTGGATCTGGGTTTATGCACTCGGGGAGTCCCACAGGCCTGCTTTAGCATGCTCCAAACCAGGCGCTGTGGCCCATTTAGCTTAGCAACGACTGTCGGGCAACAAATTAAAGCAGATTTTTATGGAGGTTGTAAGACGGCGACCCTGCATAAATCAAATCTGCATCAGTGTGAGACTCCTGCAGTGCCTTTACCTGTTTATCTGAGAATATAACGGACAGTCTTAGAACACTATCTCCTAGTTCTGTAAGAGATTGCTGCAAATTGATGCAATCTTTTCCTTCAGCATCCTCAACGTTGGGGCTTTCTTTAAATGTAGCCTGTTCCCAGCTATTTATTTGCCAAGAGGGTATTAGCAGTTTGTCACCGACAATGAGGTTGTAAGGATCGGTGTATCTGGAGCGAGGAACATGCACCCACCTCGCACCGGATGTCAAAGAACATATCAAATCTTGCTCCTTAATTAGACCTTTTTGATTCATGCATAATTCTCTGTAGTCTGAGTGCCAACATTCATCTTTAAAACGCTTTGTCCCTGCATAGGTTCTCATGGAAATGGAGTAATCACCTTGTGTAATCGCTTCTTGGAGCTTGCGGCATTTTGATAGTGGGCGTAAATTAGAGACACTTTTAAGCTTCCTCAGGCAGAACCAGAACTCAAGGTCAAGTCTAATACAATGGAGAGGTCATCTTAATATTCCTTGTTGACCTCAGGAGTTTTATTATTTACTGAGGTACTCTCTAGGCCATTAGTCCCCTGCTACACCCATCAGGTGGATGAAGCGAATGGCAGGCAACACTCTTTCGCTTTAGGCTGTAAACAAAGAGCACAAGTGTGTGAATTTTCAACTTCATTTAAGGTGTGGCAATCAAAAAAGTTAATTGGTTGGAGTTTACCGTTTTTTTTTTTTTCAACATGACGCTTTCCTCCCAGTGCCATTTTCATTTAAATTCATGGTGAATTCAATTGCAATTAAGATCTGGCTTGAAAAGCTTCATACTGGTACATATAACAGTGGGCAGTACTTTTACAGGACATTTAACCAGTCGTGCTTCTGGGCTTTGAGTGAGACATGCAGTGTTCATTAGAAAGTTCCAGGTGTAGTCAATGTCTCTTTAAATGGCACTAAATGGCAGTAAACCCCAGTAGACCCTAACACAGTGCACATAAAACACTGAGATTCCTTGGGGAGAGTCTTGATGTACTGTGTATAGTGAACAGGCAGCAGGACAGCTCACGCAAAGGCATTGTCGTCTCTGCTTTTCGTGGATAACGCTCTCTGTTACAATGTGTACACACACGCATGTATTATTCAGTACTATGAAGTGGCTGCATACAAACATACAACCATTTTACTTATAAAATGGAATAAAACAAACTACTTATTTTTATGATGAATTGTTAACTTATTAATCAAATTATCCTTTTCAGCAATGATAACAATGACTGTAAAGTAGATTCTAGAAACAGCCATAAATAGGAGGCACAATGAAGCAGTTAATTAGTTTTGCACATTCTGCAAAAGTGTTTTATTGGAGATCAGAGTCTAATTAATCATTAGGTATTTTTAAATGATATTAATTTCTTATTGTTTTGTTATTAAAGTCAGTGGTTTGGCTCTGTGAGAATAAGGACTTTCAAACTTTCTAAAAAATGAGATACATATTCAACTTGAGATGTGAAACATTTGACTCTTGAACTCACTCCCTGCCATCACACTTCCCCCCACACACACACCTGGACTGTGAAGAAACTGTTTCTGTTGCACCACTGCACTTTACTGCACCTTACTTTACACACCACCGTCACTTTGATGCACAATAACTACTGTTATGATACTGCACTGCTGCCACTTTTGCACAAACATTATATGCTGCTTTACAAATGTTTGCACATACACCGGACATTGTACACATAAATAGCCGAATATAGTATCTGTTATATTATAACCTTCTACCTCCTGCACATCCAATGTAAAATGTCAGTTTGCACCTGTTAAATGTTTGCATATTTGCACATATACTGAACATTGTACTTGGAAATAGTCTGGATATAGTATCTGTCTATTATAACTCTACCTCTTGCACACTCAGTGTAAATGTCATTTCAACCTGTTAAGAATACTGCATCCTGACTTGACAAACATGTTTACCTCTATGTCTGTCTCTAGCCTCTAATTATATATATATATATTTAAAAAAAAAAAAAATTCCCTGTCTAGTCTAAAATGTATATTGTATATTGTCTGGTTTAAAATGTATATTGTTTAATGTATATTTTAGTATTTTGTATTTTTTACTTATTTATTATTTATTCCATGTGCCTAGTCGTGCCACTGCCTATTTATTCTCTGTTCTACTGTTCTTTGTTTTATTTGCACTGGAAATAACCTGGAGCCACGTCGTCTCGTCTCTCTATGTATCTGTACAGTATATGTAGAGATGACAATAAAGTTGACTTTGACTTTGAAATGATACCTTGAAACTAAAAGAGATACAGCAAAGTGCTCCAAGGATGATTAGTTGCTTTGATATATACAATCTGTATATATATATATATTATATATATATATATATATATATACATATATACATATCCCCTTTTCACCCTATGCATCTGAGCCATCTGAGATCTCTTATAGGCTGTTGACCAGGTTGGGATTCCTTCTGTCAAAAGCAATCACTTTGCAGACCTGCAGCACTTCAATGTGCAATGTAGGGGCAGTTGGTGGCGTAACAGTAGGGTGTTCGCCCCGTGATCAGAAGGTCGCAAGTTCAAATCCAGGGACGGTAAAGTTACCACTTTGGTACTCATGAGCAAGGTACTATCTTCAAGCACTGCTCCCCAGGCGCTTGTTAGCTGCCCACTGCTCCTTCATGAATGGGTTAAATGCAGAGTGTGCTGTGCTATGGTGTGTTCACAATGACAAATAATCACTTTCATGATAACACTTTAACAAACAGTGCTGAGTGTCATAGTCACTCATAAACTACAATCTAATTGATGAATGAAACATGGTAGTCTAACCAATTATGCAACGAATCGCAGAAGTTTACACCGCAAAGGCGCACAGATTACACAACAGTCCATGTGGCATGGCAAGTGATACCACAAAGGATATGGATATGACCAAAGTGTCTGGCTGACCACAGTATCTCGCAGACCGCAGCATTTCATTGTTGTGTCCTGCTTCTGGGAGGTGACTTGCTTGCTGCCTGCTAAGGAGGTCAGGACACAAACGACTGTTGCACATGAAAAGTGCATATATTATGTATTGTCAGGACGTTTTTAAGTCCAACTCGTTGCAGGACATTATGCGGCTGGATACAAGCCCTGATTCTCTTCTTAACCCATATACTGTGTCGGATTATATCCTATCATCTCTGTCTCCCTTGCTCTCTCTAACAATCACTCATACAATGAGAAAGAAAAAGCGGGAGAGAGATGATTAAGACGAGCCTCTTCTATATCTCTCCAACTCATTGTTTATACTATAGCTAATTGGCTTATCTATAGAAAGGGCAGCTTATCTCTATCTCTCTCTCACAGACACACACACACTCACATTCTATCAGTCTCTTTCAGTTTCTTCTCTTTCACTCTTCCCATTACCACTGTTATCCAATCTCTCTCTTTCTCTCTCTCGCTCTCTCTCACACTATGTATGTGTGTGGGAGAGTGTGTATTTGTGTGTGTGTGGCAGATTCTCTCCCAGGCACACGGTGATGGTTCACTGAGCATGCCTCCGACCCACATTCAGTGGCATCACGTTAGCTCCTCTCTTCCGTCCATCACACAGGCGTTGCATAACACGGCGGCGGCGGCAGCATCACATCCGCCTGCTCCAATTTTAGCCCAGGCCCAGAGACCATGAACACATGAACACAGATTCATGCATGCAAACGCATGTTTGGGTGCATGCCTTAATGCGCATGACTGCATGCAGTTGGAAAGACCGCTTTGGTTCAGTGACATCTCACTTATCTTCCATAAAAGTGATTCTGTGCTTGACGCGGAAACTAATAAATGCATTTAAAAATGTGAACACATAAATAATAAAGTTTAATTGACTCTACAAGTCTGTCAGCAACTCTTTGGCAAAGTGTGAAAATTAACTTTGCCTTACTGTCACGTTATGTTACTGTACTGACTTTTTGGGGGGGGGGGACCACATATGTTTTCCATTGTGTGTAAGCTCAGTTTGAGACCTATTGTGTTGTAAAATGCGTTTTCTGAAGAGAGCAGCAAACCGGCATTGTCCTCAGTATGTTACACAGCGCCCCCGTGTGGCCGTTTATGAAAATGACCAAAACAACAAACAGGTGTGCCAGCCAGTTCTTTTGTTCTCATACAGTTATTATGGTCAACATAAATTCATAAACTGCACCTAACTTCACCTATAGCAACAAATAAGACATTTCACTTCAGTTAACATGTAATAGTATTAAAGTGTTTTGGAGTTCTATGAATGTATTTTTTATTTTATTACAGAAATGGGTACCCACATTGTTAAAGATACTGTCTTTCTTACCCAGTGCCAAAATATAAACATGAAGGTTTTTAGGGTCAAGACTGGTCAGTTTCCTCAATGGATGATACAGTAGCAATACTGTAGCACCGCCAATTTCCCCCAAAATCTGAAATGTCAATGTCTACTCTTAGGGGCAAAACAAAGAGGGGCTCCAATTTTGACATTTTGGCTGAGTGTCAAATTTTTTGTGGCCCTGGTTTTTAGCCTCTCCATTCATCCATGCCCTATTATAAATACAATCAGATTCAGGAGGGGAAAGAGAACAAAATGAATCGCTTCCCAATGGAAGATCATTAGGCTTGCTTGATTAAGACTTGATTCTGTGGGAGCGCTCAATTTTACAGTCAGTGCACATGCAAATTTCCCCATGGTGAAACGATGGGTTGTAGGTTTGCTTGCCTCAGTATTGTGGTCCACCACATTCATCAAAGGGAGGAAAAATGTGTGTGTGTGTGTGTGTGTGTGAAAGAGAGAGAGAGAGAGAGAGAGATCAGGTGCAATGAGTCATACATTCAGAGTGATGACACCAGGCAAACCATCTTGCACAGTGTGTAGACCTTTAATCGAATCATTTCTAAAGGCATTTTAAGCTACCTTAAGCTTTTTGTGGTCCCTTTGCTCGGGGTACGAAGCATACTGAACAGAAACCAAAACCTTCATGAATCTTGCCAAACAAGTTAACATAATTAGCCAGGTTTACTTAACTTTCCTCTGCACAGTCATATGCACTCTGTTAAAGTATTTTCCAAAGTTTCCTTTGGAAGGTGTATGGTTTCAGGAAGTTACAGTGATTTTGAGTTACTAATTAATAAACTAATTAATAAACAACACAAATGTCAGTATCAAACTGCTTTAATAATAATATTCTCAGAGTTGTGGTTTCAGCTGGTCTTGAAATAAAATCCTGAGTCCTCGTTGTCCGAGTACAAATACAAACGAGTGCGAGACAAGCCCCAGACTTTCAAAACCTGGTCACGAGACTCAAGAACTACAACACAACATTACAAGTATTCCACAGGAGGTATTTGAGGTCCTTCAGTTTTGGCCTGTTTTAGTGTATATGCCCCTTTTAATTTGGCACTCAGAGTGCTCTGTCATATGAACATATATTTAAAGAACTGATTAAAAAACAACAGTTCTGCCCTGCACACTTTCAGGTGGTGACCACCTGAGTTTCAAACAAACTGACTTATTTTTAAATTTTATAACCCTGTTTAAAAATTTGGAGCCAAACCAGCTTCACCTGTCTTGAAACTTTTATCAGCAACAAACCAGCAATTACCAGTAAACAAACTGTATTTATCACAAATGCTATATTAATCTTCTTCTCGGAATCACTGAAAATATTAACCAAAATCATGTGTTCGGAGGTTATTCAGTTCATGAAGTTGCGTGGGTTTCATAGTTTGTCTCATGGTGATTAGAGCACACTCTAGATTCTAAATTACAGCTCAAAGCAAGAAACTGTATAATCTTTTCAGCAGGATTTAGAGACATGACTTATTCAAGGGTTTAGTGACAGTCTACAGTGAAAAGGGCAAAGCCATTATGACCTCAATGTCTCTGACATTTAATATGAATTCTTCCTAAGAAATGTTCCATGAAAGGATTTGAACCTGCAAATAGCCCAGATTTGATCACTCTTCTGTGACTAATCATATGGACTTTTTTGCACCCATACAATAAATACACTCTTCATTATTTGATTTACCTATATATTGTCAGTAGGTTGCTTATAGCGAAAATCAGACTTAAAATATAAAGAGGAAAAAGATTTGAAATAATGGTAACATGATTTCTCCAATTTTTCCATTCTTTCTACCTGCATGTACATGGAAGTGTTTACCAGACTTGCACTCTATAAGTAATAGATTCATCTTACTAATGTAGCTCATGTCACGCCGATCTATGATCTCCTATCTCTCCATCCGCACCCGCTCCAGGAGATGGCAGGACATGTGAAAGTCTGAGTCAGCAAACCGGCATGCTACACGATCTGGTCAACAGTTCTGTCCCACAGGGGCTCAGTGGCCAGACGACCGCAACAACAACACCAAGGAGCCGGAGACTCATTCCTCACAGTTACAGCTCGGACCGAGACAAGCTGAGAAGCTGCTCTTTCTGCAGTTGGCAACACAAGTGTGCTAATATTTGTAATGCCAAAAAGTGCAACAAAACTGAGTGGCAAAGAAGCAAAAACCTCTTCTAAAATTAGTTTCTTTATTACTGGAACTTTCCATTGTGAAGATAATTTCTCCAGTGCAATTCATTACAACAGTAACTTTTTTTGTTCTTTTCACTTAAAATTGAGTGATCATCCAGGCTTAAATGTCATGTTCCGTTATGAGAAAACAACAATTTATTTATACCTGCCTGGGGTATTGCCCTGCTTTGCGCCCGTAAGTTCCCGGGATAGTTCTCCAGTCCACCGCCACGACCCCAGTTGGGATTAAGCGGTTCGTATAGTGAATGGATGAATCTATATTTTTTTAGTTAATCCAAAAATTTTATAAGAAAATAGCTTACAGAAGGTCTGAATAGGGGTATGCAATAATAAATGCAAAAAAGGTGATAATACACTGAGGTTAAAATAAAAGTATGCCTCCGTGTTCAAATCTACTTATATATTTACATATACATGTAACTAATCAGGGTACCTCATTATCATCTACTGCTGTTGAAAAAAGTGCAACAAAGGGGAGAGTGGGAGGGTGGAGGAAGTAGATGAGCGGGTGGTGTTTGGCTCCGGGGCTCCCTCAAGGTCGGCTCCCTACACACAAGATGGAAAAAAAGAAAACAAACGAAGCAGCACAACGGCAGTGCTCAGCTTGGCCAGAGCAGACGTTGGCAATGGGGCACGTGGGCTCTGCTGCTGGCATATTTTGCCTTGACGAGTCTCATTTATTAAGCGGAGGGCTTTCGTATGCGCCGCGCTGCCTGGCAATCACCTTTCGAGCATCCCAATTAACTCCTTCTTAATTGATGTTAGATGTATTAAAGTTAATGAGGCAGCGGTCCATCTGTTGAGCGGGGAAGCAGAGAGGGTATTATCATTGAGAGGGCAAGCGCACACACACACGCACACACACACACACTGCAGCAAGGACAGCGGTTTGGGGAAAAGGCCTGGCACAGAGCAGCGGGAAAGACAAAGAACTGTTTGGCAAGCACCATCTCCACAAGGGTGCAGAGAGCACCTGTCATTGCTGTGGTGTACCCCTCCATTCGTTCCTCATGCATTTTTACGAGTTTCATATATCAGCGCTCTGGGTCTATATAAAGAGGATGTATATATGACATATGATTAATGAGACCCAACCAGCTCAGTATGTCCAATAAATAATAAATCTCCATTTTACAGATTTACACACACACGGTGCTGGATTGGATTAAATTTTAATTTGAGATCATAGTGACTTGGAGCAGTCCGGTGCTGGAGATGACAATGAAGGCCGGCACAAGTGTGTGTATGTGTGAGTCTCTGTGTGTTGATGCAAGGATGGAGAGTAAGAAACAAAGTGAGAAGGGACAGAGAGAGCGACGGTGATAAGGGAATACATCTCCAGCTTGTGTTAATGTCACAGACCCTTTGTCTGTGTGTGTGTGTGTGTTAGAGTGTTCATGACAGAGAGAATCACACCCTTGGGATCTCTTCTTCTCCCACTTCTTGGTCTTGTCTAAGCGTTCAGATGATATCAAAGAGAAAGTGTTTCATGGTTCCTGCTGATGCCCCGGGCCATTCATAGATCTCCAATAGCACCAGCAATGCTGCTCTCTGTAGAGCAAGGGAGAAAACACATACTCACACACCATCCAGTGTCAATGTTCTGTAATGGACAGAGCAAAGTGAAATGGCCTAAAGAGAAAGCGGGTGAAGGCTAATTGAATGAAGAAGAGTCCAATGATCTTCTAGATGAGCAGATATAAACCAACCTAGACATTCAACACACAGTATAACACACTGTTCTCATAACCTGGTCATGGCTACATTATTTGGTCATTCTTTCTACATCAAGGCAAACTTCATTGGGAAATATTTCAGAATATGGTCTACTTGCTAAACCCCTGTTTGAATATGAAATGGACTGTTATGTGAATAATGGGGGGGAATGAAGGATGTGCATAAACGAAAGCATAAATACACTTTCCCTACTGTCAAATTACATTTTACTTTTCCGTCTTATTTTGTAACTGAACTGAACATGAGGGTAAGAAAATGGGAATGGTAGTTGGGTGAATGTCAGGGCTGTTATGTAACTCTCCCAAACATGTGTCCTGGGTCACTGAGCAGGGGGAGCCTGGAGCGGAGGCTGCAGCCCATCAGAGCATTGACTGCTTCTAATTTGGACATTATTTATCAACTCCCCACCCCCCACCGCTTTTTATCCAAGTCAGTGTTTAACAGAGACAAAAGAGCAGGAGTGAGAAACAGTCAGGTGAAAAAAGGACTTGATGGGGAAAAAAGCATTGCAGGATTGCAAAAGCGATCAAATTTTACGGTTCAGCTCTCCCCCACCTTTTCTCCCCGTCCACTGAAATAGCCAAACTATTTACAATCATCCCACACATTAACCTTTCTTGAGCTACAGCGGGCCATCGCTCATAACGTCTGTGAGAGAGATGGGTCTGCTTGCCTGAAAAAACCAAGAGAGGGGGCCTGAAGGAAGGCAGGGTCAAAAAAGGGCGGAATGGGAAAAGAGGAGGAAAAAGAGGGGATTTAAAGCAGAAGAAGAGAAAGGTGGTCTATTGTTGAATGCATGACTGGCATATTTAACCTGCGCATCTGCATGAAATACAGCCGCTGGCCGCTGCTCCGCTTCAGTGCTCCCGAGGACGTAGTTAACATTTCCGCAGGTGAAAGGGGAGGTGTCGTTAAGGAAAGCCACGCGCCAGGGAGGCTCATCTGGACGCCGCCCTGAAGCCATTTATTGCATGAGAGCCTCCATATCACCATCAATCCCCCTGCCAAGAACCAGGCGGTGACGCGCCACCTCACGGCTTTACAGCTGGACCTTCTCTGCCTTCAAGACACACAACGTCTACACTGTGGAGGAATTTACAAGAGCTCACCACCTTGCAACGCATAGTGGATGGGTAGCATTAAAACCTTGGCTGACCTTTTTTGCTGTCTTGTTAAGTCTGCCAATGCTGATTGCTATGAAAAGAGCAACAGTTGGCATTGACTAGGACATCAAAATGATATATTCATACTGGCTCACTGCCAGGAGATGTTTGAATCCCAGCTGTGCCGGGTGCTGTGTATGCACAGGGGAGCTTCAGAATGTTGGCAACAGAGTTGAGTGTTGAATTGAACCTTGCACCTTGGTGGCTTTCCCAAAATATGACTGATGTGTGGATTTTACTGGGCTGATTTACCTCAATTCAGACTAATGATCCACTGGGGTGCACTGTGATACTTTTTTGGAAAAGTTCTGAAAGTGAAGCAACCTATTAAAGAAAGGTGCCAGTTCCCAGATAAGCTAATGTTGCTAACAATGAAAAAATAAGATTAATGCTAAATCACTAAAAGCATACCTCTAGCCCTACCATGCATTACTTTTGATCCACAAAGACAAAACATATGGATGTTTGTCCATTCAGGTGGATGTTGTGCTTGGTTGTTTTAATTCGCTGCAAGCCGCAGAATTTTTGGAATGTTCAGTAATTGCACTCGTCCAGAACTGGATCTGAGAAGCACTCAGTCTCTGCACATCTCTGGGCGGCTGCAACGTGAGAAAAAATCCATTGTATCCTGATCTGTAGAATTCTTTGTGCATGAACTAATGGCAAATCTCCTTCCAGGCCCTTTTACTGGGGCATTGTTAGACAACACAGCGAAATGAAATATGCTTGAGTGAATAAATATTTCAATACAATAATCTTGTTTACAGCACATATAGACCTGTGCTTTCCTCTCAGAAAGCCTAATAGAATCTCAAGCCCTGCAACTTCCTTGGATACATATGTGGCAGTGGATGATGATATATTTATGCAAATTATTAATTCAGAACATTGTCCTTTAGGATATTGGGATTTAATCTAATGAGATGAATACTCATCTCTGGAGTGTCCAGGAAAAAAATGTAATAAGCACCATTATTATTTACTCTGGAATATATTCACACACATATTTGAAAAGCTTTCCTGAATATGGTCCATTGGCTGGCAGTGCACCTTTCTCCTAAAGCTTCTTTTCCTTTTTTGTGTTGCTCGGTCCATCCAGCCTGATGAACGATACCAAGAACAAAGGAACGATGCATCCTTTGCAGCCAAGCCCAGATACCCTCCCTTTCTATCTTCCATAAACTGTAGTCAATTAGGCCTCGCTCCTATTCTGATTTATTGGCCTGGTTGCCTATGGCACAAAAGGACCAGCTGAAATTAATATGCATTTGCTTACAGCTGCCAGGGATGAATTAAGACTCAGAGACACAATAGAGGTCACAGGGGAGGCTCTGTGTTTAGGCATAGTCACAGCTTTTGGGTGTTAGGATCATTGCAATTCCTCACCTAAATGAGAGTAAGGACCTGACACGAGGACCTACATTGCGTGTTTACAAAGAGTGTCATTATATTGTCTGCTGTCCGTGAGTTTGTGCATTACAGGGTTCATGCACGGGTGGCAAGCAACGCTTGATGTGTCTTTTTCCCCCTGCAGCTATTCTTTTATGGCCTCAGAAACTGCGGGATAATCAGCTGAATGGTGCGAGTGAATCATGATTTAAGGAACGCATCCCTTTAAGAGTGCTTCTCTGTTTATGACATAATAACTTTGGATTTCCGCTGGCTTTTTTACAAGACATTTCTCTGTGAGTAGGAGCTGGGAACATTGCTTATCTGCTTTGTTCCCAGTGCTTCCCTGTCCATTAGAATGTTTGCTGTTGCTCGGCGGGTTTGGGGACCAAATAATCTCTCTAGCCCATAAAGAGAGGTCTGACCAGGGAAGAGGTGGTTCATGAGGCCACTCCAGAGTGCAGGCAGGGACCTGAGATGTATCACCCGAGAACCTGCCCTGAAGCAGGCAGGTAATGGTCAATCTAGCCAAAGTCATTACAGTCATCCATGTTTTACTGGCTCCATCAGCTCTACAGAATCTCCACCGCTTGTTATCGGGATGATGAAAAATGACCGGCGAATAATTTCTTTCTTTTTCCACGTAAGTGTGGAACTATGCATGGAGATTATTAACTGGTTTAATACCTAGCAAAGCTTGACAGGTCTTCTTCTCAATGAGATTAAGGACTGGGAGTTTAATGATGCTGTTGCTGGGATTGTCATAACTCACAATAGGGCCATTAAAAGGGTATTATGGAGAAGGCTGGAGATTATATGTGCTTAACTTCAGCATGGTGGCACCTAGCAATCTATCCACCATTTTAATTTTATTTTTTTACCTGCAGAACCGTCGCTCTGTAATGTGCCAGTTTTGTCCAAAAAAAAGTGGCCACAATGATTGGGGGTCTGAACAAAGACATGAAGGCAGGACATTGCACAAGTTGGAACGCTGGTTGGAAATGTCTGCACTGGAGTGGAAGAAAGGGAGGGATGAAGTGGAGGAGTGACCAATGTATGCTCATTTATGACCTCCCACAGGAAAGGGGATGCATTTTTAGATGATTCTTCTAACTGAGGATGAAGAGCAATTATGGCAAATGGACTCTATAATGCACCAATGTAATTAAGCCCACCCCCACTTACCCAATTTCTCCTGGACTACAAAAATTTATATTTCCTCTTAGTGACAAATATTTCTTGCCAGCAATAAAGATTTTTTTTCTCCAAATGTTATGCTTTTTAATTGGAAAATCAGTTACTCATTTGTTCATCCAATTGAAAGAGCGCGCCAGTAACGGACCTTTATTCTCAGTAGTGGGTCACTGCTTAATTCTTCAAATATCCCACTGGCTGGTCTGATTATGTCTTTGTTTTGTGCTGGGCATTTCTCACAGAGAAAACTGGACAAAGAAAGACACTGTCCTCCTCTGAGAGAACATCAATCAACTCCATGAACCATAGACACCACAATGGAGAATTAGTTAAGCCTAGTGGGCTTGAATGAGCCAGAGCTGTGTGTCACAACACTGCCCTCTACAGGTGGAGCCTGGCAGCTAAGTGCCCAAGAACAAAGGATCCACATAGTAAAGAGCACAAAGGAACATAAAGACCTGCCACACTCCGAGCAACATGGTAAACAAAAGTGACCTATTAACCATCAGCAGCACGTGTTCCTCAGCCACTTGCTTTGTCTTTATCTGTAGCTACCCATAAGAAGCATATGATAATAAACAGAAAGGGATCTGGCAACACCCATATCAATACTTTTCTTTAATCAACAATATTATTTTATGATAAAAAGCATTGCTTTATGACTTAAAGTGATATTTAAAATGTGACTGATGAAGCACACTTCCTGTGTGGATATGTAGTCAAAGGTTATTTTTAAAAAATTTGGCCATCTGATTCACAGCTGACCACCTCATCATAACCTAACCACACCCAAATCACCTGGACGTACGTTCATCTCTCCCTCTCGCTATCTGTGAGTGTGAGTTACTTCCTCCATTTCTATTTTCTCATTGATCAACGGTGTTCATACCAGTACACATACATTTACACAGGTGGGTTACTTCATTTTTTATTATAAAAAATATAGATATATATGTAAAAATCTCTCTCATACACACACTCACTCTCTCTCACTACCTTAATGTGTGTGTGCATGTCTGTAAGAATAGAAGTCGGCACTGATTTATCTTTATTGCTTTGTTTTAAGATTAAAATGGGCTGCTTCACATTCATCAAAGTTATGATGGTTGCATTCAACTTGTTAATCTTGGTAAGCATGTCGTGTTTTCTCATTACATGTATGCATATAATCCTTGGAAGGGAGGGGTGCTGGCAGTGTTTAGAACAGTAATTGCACTTCTGTATTTATTGCCTGAGATTTTTATGTGGCGTGTAAAATATTAAGGCGATTCAGGCTGCCTCTGAACGCACAGAAAGTAATTTACACCCACGATAATGCAAACCTATAACAAAGGAGTTTCCAAACTATATGTCACGTTGCATTGTCGGAGACCACATCATCAACAAAACAATCACACTTTCTTACATACAGCAATTTTCATCTCATTAACTTTAAAGCCTCTAATTTTGCCACCTTTGTTTGTGAGCTAATGTTCCTGCCTAATGATGCTGGTGAAATGTAGAGAAACTTTGTCTTTGCTGTGTGGATTTTTATGTGCATTTGGACCTCTTATCTTGTCTGTTACGTTTTGTCTCACTGTCAGTGACTGATTTCAGTAGAAGCTTTATTTTGAATATTCAACTCACTGCAATATGGGCTTTTGTGAGTATATTAACAGAATGTTTTAATATCAGATTCATTTGCAGTTTTATTTGCTTGTTACTGATGTGAATAGCTTAGAGCTGGAAGCTGGAGCTTAAGCATCTTGATATTGTTTTACTACATCATTAATGGGTGTTTAATGTATTTATAAACCATGTTAATTAGTTCCAGCACTCATCGGAAGCCCTTTGGGATATAGGCTGCATTTTGGTACCCAAAATGCATTTTCTATATCATATAAGAAGATATACTGATTCCATTGGCTTATCAGTCTAGGGGTAACTTTCAGGCAGGAAGAAGTTTGGTATATTAGTGGTAGATTGGGTAGCTTTGTTTCTGCAAGTCACTCCCAAATGCAAAAATGCCTTCAACCTTGATTTCCCCCCATGTTCTCAGAAAACAAATCCCATCGTGAAATTGAACTGAAAACATTTCCCCCAGACCCCTCCTTCGGGCATTTAAGCACCATTGCACTGTTCAGCAAAGGCGGCCATTGCCCCGGCTGTGGCAAGGTTGTCCTTTGCAGCATGCCTCTTTCATTTCCTGAGCTTACCCTGCCCCTAAACTGATTTACATGCAATCTTTTCCATGCATCTTCTCCTGTCACGATATTTCCCACACATGGCATTTCATTAAAGGATCAGGCCGGCTCTGCCGAAAAAAAGAGCCATGCCAGGAGCGATTATGGCAGGCAGCAGGAAGCGCTGAGAGACGAGAAGTTGAGGTTGATATGCTTGTCATATCTGATTTGCTGAGAGCTGTGCCCATTATCAAAAGCAGGTGGGAAAGATTCTTGTGGCAAACACACAGAATGCTCTGGAAGCTATGTTAAAAATGGCATGTGTGAAGAGGCAAAAAGTGGAAAGGCAGCAGTGGAGTTGACAGAATGGAGTCTTGTGTATTTCATCTTACAGACAGTTGAATTGCAAGGAAACTACAGTGACAGCTGAGATTGCATTTGACAGAAACGAGCGCGTTTCACAGGCAGCTAAAGTGCCACACATGAACTGGCACATAGACATCAAACTCTCATTATTTAACCGCCATTTAAATAAAATTTACCCGAAACAGAAAGTAAATGCTCTTGCCCTTAAAATTCTTGCCAAATGTTTATAAAACCATTTTAAAATTTGCTTTAACAAAGAGACAAGTGTTTCATCGTTTTTTCAGTAAGCTGTGGGAAAAATATATGAATATTAATATTAATTATATATATATAATTTTCCCTACAGCTTATATATATGTTTGGAATTAAAATGGAGGGCGGCACGGTCACGCAGTGGTTACAGCGAGAAGGTCCTGGGTTCGAGCCCCGAGTCGCCCTTGGGGCCTTTCTGTGTGGAGTTTGCATGCTCTCCCTGTGTTTGCATGGGGTTCCTCCGGGTGCTCCGCAATGCAGTATAGGTTAATTGACGACTCTAAATTGGCCCCGTAAGGTGTAATGTGTGTGTGCCCTGCAGCGTGTTGGCGCCTTCTCAGGGTTGTTCCCCGCCTTGTGCCTGTGAGTTCCCAGGATATTATATTATATTATATTATATTATATTTATATTATATTATATTATATTATATTATATTATATTATATTATATTATATTATATTATATTATATTATATTATATTATATTATCATTAATGCATTAAGCAGGTAACACATTAGGTGCCATATTTAAGCAGTAATGTCAACTCTCTTCTAATGAGAAGCTCTAGGATGAAATACTGGTAAAAGTGGCTAATACAGAAGGTCATTGGAAAATCATCAAAATATCATGGGGCAGTTCCTGTTGACATTTCATATGTTCAATCAGACAGTAAATTAACATAAAAATAATATTTTGAGAATAAATCTAACCTAAAGAACACTTAATAAAAAGCCATATTATATGCCTGTGTTTTTACAGGTTTGTGGTCTAACCGCAGCTTTGGGAATCTGGATTAGTGTGGACCATTTATGAACAAGTTTTGAGGATCCTTTCTTGATCCATATTGGGTAGTATATAAATGTATTATTTTTTTCATAGCCATTGGAGGAGTGCTGACCCTGATGGGGTTTCTGGGTTGCTATAGTGCTCAAAAAGAGAGCAAATGTCTACTGATTTCGGTAAACCTGTCACATTATCTAATTAGAATCTTGAATGACTTGGTGCAAGTTGGAAATTAAAAAATAATAATAAATTTAAGCAATGTAAGATAATGTAAATATTTATTTGTTTTTTTTATAACTTTACAGTTTGATCATTTTATTGCAATACGCCTGTTACAGATTTAATTCTCAAAAAGTTAAATATCTTGAATACTGGAATGTTACCTTTATGTAATACATATTTATATAATTCTTCTTTTCCTTCATTTTTTTCTAGTTCTTTTTCCATCGTTCTAATGATTTTCATTTCTGAACTCGCAACTGGGAGGATCATTCTGGCTTCATTCTCATTGGTAAAGTCTGCTCTGAGCCCCTTACTTTCTAACACACCTTCTGACTTTCACTCCAATTCTTCACTCATGTTCTTATATTTCCATAAACATTCTTACATACACCATCCATCATTAAATATATATTTGCATCAGCCCCTGGAACATCTCTGCCTCTAATGGCTATGCATCTGCCTGGGGCCTTCGCCGTTTCTCTCTCAGCACTTATCCAGCTACAGCAGTGAAGTTCAAGCATTTTATATGCAAAGCAGGCTATTACATATAGTTGTACATTTAGTCAAATGTATAATAATTACAACAATTCTGAGTGAGTTATAGGAGGCAGTTTAGGAGAATAATGCATTTAATAATGAAAATAAAACCTTTTCAGTCAAATTATCAATTAGCTCAGTCACTGGGTGCAGTGTCAGCTAATGCATGTCAGATGTCAAATCTGGGTGAATAAACCCGAAACCTCTGATTTATTTGGCTAACACTGGTAAATGTGACTTCTTCTGGTTTGTCATCAGCTTTGCTGGTTGGCCTGAGAAACATGAATTTGTATTTGCTATGGGACTTATTATTGGTTCCTAAGTCCAGTTTACTGAAAAAGCCTCTGAATCCCAAGCAGGTCATCAGACTGTTCATAGAACGTCATTTTGTGCAGCAATCTTGAAGAAAACTGCAGGTCATCAGCTATCTGACGCTATTCAGATATGTAAGGAAGGAAGGGAGAAGCCCATAGCTATGAATTATAGACCCTCCGAGTTGTTAGAAGGAAAATTAGACATGCACAAGCACATTTAATGTGCTGTTTGTCACCATCGTTCACATCCAACTGTCCATTTATTCATTATCATGACAAAAGAAACTGTCGGTTTAATCATGTATATGCTCGTCTATATCCAGCTGCTTCTCCTCTAGTTATGATAAGTATGGAAAACATAGGCATAACACTATCCCATTAATGTGGATTTGAATAATATATGCATCTACCTGAATAATCTCTAAAAGCATGTGATAAGTCATGACATGTTTAGATATAATTGCTAGCAGGGTACACAGCATAACTGCAGAATACAAATTCATATAGATGCACAAAAACGGAACAGATTTATTCACAAACATGTAATTTGCTTTTGGTAAGATGTTCCTATGTATTATAACAAGGAGCCCATTTTGACTGACTTCAATGAAAAAGCACTTATGAAAATGTTGACTTATACATTCAATTAGTATAATAAAATGCATTAATGCGTAAATTATACTGCCTTCATTGAGTGACATGACATAATTGCTAACAGTGTAGAATAATTGCATTACGCAGAGTTTTTTTGTCTTTGTGGTCAGACACTCTTGCCCTTCTCAGCACATCTGCAGTTTACAGTGGCTATGGGCTGAACTCAACCCTGTTTACTAGATGCTCTAAGATCAGCATTTAGCTGGCTTGTGTGCCCTACAGCGCTTTGTCCCGCTGCAAATGTGAGAGAATGACAACAGACAGTGATGGATTAGCCTAGCCAGTGCATAATAACCTTACTGATCTGTGTCCCTCTGCTTTCTTCTCGGGGGAAGGAGGGAGGTCTTTTAATTGAGGCTTGTCTGTACGTCCCCGCAGGCGTGCAGAGGACCACTCACACCGACCCCGCACCCCTCCACCCACCCTTCATCCGCCCATCCATCCATCTCTCCCTTTCACCAGCACTTCAGCTTCCTGCAAATGAGTCTTTGTGATTGAAACCATCAAGGTTTATTAATCAAATCCTCAGCTGCATCACGACTGAGAAAGTTAGTGGGGCGGCTTATACAAAGGACACTCACCTTTTTTCCAAAGGCCGCTGCCATATCAGTGCATCACTTTATGTAGTTTGCTGCATGAAATGACAATTTGATGTAGCCTAATTGGTTGAGACTCTGCCAAATCAAAAGCATCAATATAAATGGAAATTTTTCTATGACCAGGATCAGCACGAGATAATCATCTTCAGAGCTGTTTGAGGTTCAGTTATGTTGAGTCTTATTTCTTTGGGTGCCAGTAAACACCTTTATGGCAACCTGTATTTGACCTCAATACAAACAGGTTACAAGATGCGATAAGCACACTAAAACCATGCCTGTGTCAACACAACTTCTAAAATAATTCGTTCACTTGCATTTTACCTAATGCAATGGTTTTGAAGCATAAGCTTGCTCATGATTCTGCCTTCCAATTCTGTGTTTTTCCTCCAGCTTGAGAAGGTCCTAAAATCATGGACCATCCCTGTTCTGCAGGAGCAGTTTGGAAGAGATAAGGTGGTCACAGACATGTGGAATGTGACCATGACAAAGGTAAGCCATGACTGATTAAAGCACATCTTTCCCTGCCTGTGCTTACAGGATTTTGCCCAACAAACCAGCAAACATCGATCGACACCTGGGGTACCCCAGTTTGTGGCTGGTTAAAAATTCATCAGTCGATTTCCCACTACAGCACCCCTATAACCCCAAAGGCTAGCACGAGGTGTGCTAAGTTATATGAGAAAATTGGCTCACTAAATAAATAGCTGGAGGGATTTTGAAAGAGAGATGAAATTTTGCCTGGAAAGCTTGGAATCAATACACAGCTGTAGAACTATAAATAAAAAGCCACATAGGCATATTATGATTTATATATGTGCCTTTTTTTTTGATAATATAATTTGATATATATATAATATATAAAAGTTTAATCATCATGCTAGAATTTCAACACATACTTTATCAGTAAACACAGTTTAATAATCTCTCCGACCCTCTCTCCCTCCTTTTTGTGTTGTATGACAGCTGCACTGTTGTGGCTTCACTAATTACACAGATTTCACCTACTCCTATTATTATAAGCAACACTGGGACACCTACCCTCCCAGCTGCTGTGAAGACCCTGAACTTTTCTGCGATATGGAGAATGCAATGATCAGTGAAGTACAGGTGAGAATGCAAATAACACAGCTACAGCACACCTATAACCCCATGATCCTTGGTTCGATCCCCGGGTCAGCCATGGGCCTTTCTGTGCGGAATTTGCATGCTCTCCCTGTGTTCGCATGGGTTTCTGACGGGGGCTCTGGTTTCTTCCCACAGTCCAAAAGTGTGCACTATAGGTAAATTGGCCCTGTAAGGCGTGACTGAGAGTGTGAGTTGGTCCCCACCTAAGTGGTTCAGATAATGAATGAATGAGTGTAATTCACTTTTGGTAAGAGTGTCTGAAAAAGGCTTTCAGTGTAAACTACTGACCTCATCGGCTGAACGTAGGTAGAGAATCTGGCTATGAAACCATGAGCAGCAACTTGTAAACTATGTTTGGGATCTGGGGAAATGAACAGACATAACACAATGAGACACAAAGCTATAGGCTCCTGTCATGTGTCAATCTTGCTGGAAACAAGCCATGAGTGTGATGATCAGACCATTCAGTAAGCAGCATCTTCAAGAAATCATAGAATGACCCGCTGTTCCTGTTTTATTTATCTGCTTTTTGATATTTATGGAATGATGTTTGACTTGGAATAAATATGAGTTATGTTTCTTTTTCCATTGGTATACTGAAAAACTGATTATTAATGTCAGTTGTAAGACTGGTCTGAATTTAAATCCACCTTTAGGGCTGCTATGAACGGCTTTCACTGACTCTAAAGAAGAAAACCCTCATTTCGGGCGGAGTTGCTGCAGGGGTTTGTGGTGTTGAGGTAAATTCACAACACAATGTGAAGTTTTCCAGTAGAGGTTTTGAGATAAATCATTCTGGCACTGCTAGCATTAAAAAATCAGCAGTTCAATAGAGTTCATTTAATATGAGTAAGTACTTGCATTACCTATGTGACATTTATGTACTGCAACCTGGGCTGTAATTTACTATGCAGGTCCATGCCATATTCATGTCTGGTATGTCTAGAACAAGTTAGTGTGTTTTGTATTATTTTTTCAGAGTAAAATTAATATTAGCAAGATGTGGTGCACATGGATTTCAAAGTTTAATCAGTTTATCTTCTCTTCTTTTTTGCTTTTAGTTGGCTGTGATGGCTCTGTCAATGTACCTCTTCAGTTACCTGGACAGACAAGAGAACCAAAGCTCTTAATTGTATTGTTGTTAAACAAGAGTTTTATCAAAAATAAAGGTTCATCTGCGTATATATCGTAAGTAATATGACTATAGTAGAAATAGGAAATTCCTTCATGAATATTGTCAGGAACTTCGAAAAAGATGGAAATTGTTGTAAACATACTGTATATTTATTTAAACAGATGTAACCAATAAAAATCTAGCCGTTTGGCAACTTTGCAACACATATGAAACATAATCTATGTAATGGAATGAGCAGAAGTATCAGGAGAGCTACAAATTATGTTTACAGTGAAGACCACATGCCACATTACACAACAGGTGTTTCATTATAGGATACAATCTCAGCTTAAATACATTTCAGATGTCACATGTTCATCCTCAATCAATAAACACCCATGTTTTCTCATTATCTTGTCATCTGGGGCTTTTCGGACTGAGTCACTCGAAGAAGCTATACTGTCCAGTAATTTTACAGCACAGCAGTGTTTTTGGAGACAGTGAATGGTCTGGCATCTCTATTAAAGGAGACAACTTTCCAATACAGCACAGAAGATTAGGGTTATTGGCTTAAACGGAGATGTAATGGCTAAGCAGACCTTGCCACACTGTAATTCACTCTGCACGAAGCCTGCATTGTAAGTGGGCACAGTAAAACAAATACTGACCCAAAAAAGCTTTTGTTCAAAGATGGTGATTGGAGGCAGAGGGCACAAAGAAAGAGTATAACCTCAAATTGGCTGTATTTGAACAACTTGTGTACCTTCAATTTCCTTAGTAATGAATGGGTGCAGATATAAGAAAATATATGTGGTATTTTTAGCTTTGTGTGCTCATGTCAAAATGAGCCACCGTTCATAAACTGTATCAGGAAATCAGAGGAGACAAGAATATGTAAGACTATGTTTGCTGGATGTCAGAATATGGATATTAGCAAATCATATTAATCACTGGAAACTTAGAGATACAGCAACCCTAGGACTCAGTGTTTGGATTTAGCATGAAGAAAAACACTCTACTTGGTGATTTCTTAAATCATTGTTGTGTAACACATTTTCTTTTTCAAAATTCCTAACGTTTTCTAGACTCAAATTTTTTGTAGACTTCACCATATAAAAAACTACTCGTTTAGATAAATGATTTGAAAATCCAACTTACATTATGGCATATCACCATATAATTTACCAAGTTATGGTATATTGTAATATTTCGAAGAGCCCAAAATTTGCATCAGCCCTGGGTAACTAGGCTACTTTCACGCTAACAAATCAATGAAAACCAAACCCAGTTCAATTCACATTTTATTGTCACCGTTAGACGCTGAACTTAACTAACAGAAAATGTACACCCATGTACACCTTAATCTGTCCATGATCACAAAAAATGTGACCTCTGCATTTGACCCTCCATGAAGGAGCAGTGGGCAGCTAACATGGGCAGTGCCCAGGGAGCAGTGCTCAAGGGCAGTATGTTGTTCATGAGTACCTCAGTGGTAACTTCACAGGTCTAGGATTTGAACCGATGACCTTCTGATCACGGGGTGAATGCCCAACTTTTACCCCAACAAATTTTTGTATGGGTTGTATGGGAGAGCTCCTGGGCTTAAAAGGATTACCTGTGGCATTACTTTTTTAGTTCTACCAAGCTGTGCAGTGCATGTAGGCTGCTAACAATGGATTGCTGACATATTTGGTTAACTGTGAAAAATGCATTGACTCAGTTTATCAATTAAAAACATTGCCAGGTGACACTGCCCTTATCAGTGACTCACACAACCTCCCCATAAATAAATAAAACCACTATGTTTACATGGGAAACCAAGCAGGGTATGGATTTGCCTGGATTTTCATGCCCACACAATTTTCATTTGAGAGAACATTAGGCTGTTGTGCTCTACGCTCATCTAACAGCAACCACATGGCAGACAGCACTAATGTAAAATGTACAAAACACGTCTGAAATATCAGTGTCACCTCCGAACTAGGCAAACTATTTCAGTGGATCATGCTGTTTAAAATAAACATGGAAAATTAAACCAGCAATATTAAGATCTGCCTTTGTCATAATGGACTAAAATATTTTGAGCACCTCAAATACTAATTAAAATATTTGCTTACAGTAAACAGTGCAAATATGCAGGTGTTTCTAGTTGTGATAAATTATTTCATCAAAATCTACATGAAAAGATGCTTTACAACCTTGTGATAAGCTAAATCTAAAAAAAAGAATACAATATTTATCAGACCTTTTGAGTTTTATTAAAGAAAACAAAAACATGAGCTTCAGATCAGCACAAACAGATGCATCAGAAAATCAAGAAAATGCCTTAATAAGAAGAACTTGGCAACATCTTTATATTAAAACGCAATTTCAGTCATGTTCAGAGGAGAAGAAAAAATTCTTTCATTCTTTTTACTATTGCACATTTTCACAAACAAAAATGTGTAGTGGTAGAACAAACACACTAGTGTATTCTTGTGGATTAAAACCATTCTACTTTATAAAGACAAAGCAATTCCAGTCATGAAATAATATGAACATTATGACATGACTAGTCACTTTTGATTAATACCAAATAAAGGCAGTCATACTGACAAGACAAACTTCAGAAACATCTCCACTGCCTATTCACCAAACTGAAAACACTCAAGTATGTCCTGACTTCTGCTAGAATGGTGTTTTGGGGTTAGGACAAGAACGGTTGTTTCCAAAACACCATGTATAAAAAAGACCTGTATGCATATAAATACACAAACCTTTATTAGAGCTGCAGCCTCTTTAATTATTTAACTGCATCTTGGACAAAACCTCACCTGAGGTAATGTATAATTTGACAGGAGCAAACATTCATTAAAACCACAATCCAATTGCTTATTAGGACCACATAGTCATCAATAAATAATACATGTGCCACCACCTGATATCTGAAAATGTTTGTGAAAAATATGACCTTTTAAAAAATATATGTCTATAGATCTTTACATTTGTAAACAATGTTAGGCCTTTGTCTAGATGTGTCCTGTTCTTAGGTAAAAATGAACTTGCTAAGAAAATAAGAAATCCATACTGGTTTGATACTGGCAAAATAAATAGGCTTAATTTAAAATGTATGTACAGTACAAGCAAAGGTACTCAGTAGTGTTAAAAACAGTAAAATTCAGTCATTCCCTTCTTGGTCACTCATCCTTTATGTGGACTGGCTTTCCCGTTTGTTCATAACTGCTCTTTCAAATTTAATGATTCTGGCTTTAGGAAACAAGCACGCATCTCTATCAACACAAATAGAGAGAGTCATGAATCTTTATGACCGGACAGATCATGTTATGTTTCTCTTGTGGAAATATGAACTCCTCCCATTTCTAAAAATCCTCATTCACGTAACACATGAGCGCAGTAAGCCCATTAAAGCAGCAGATACACGATGATCCAGAGGAGATAGTGGGTATCCTATTTTGGGTATTGTCAGTGTGTACTGAAGGCAGGAGAGTTTCTCCCTGCACAGGGTCAGTTCAGGGCCAGTGAACATCCAGCTCGCGTCTGGAAAGAGGTCCGGTGGTCGGCAACAAGCTGCTCTACATCTGCTCCACTGGGGCTCCCTCCTCTTTGGGTGGAGGTTCCAAATGGATAGGAGTGACATGAGCTGGTTTTCTAACACTGTGGGAGAATAACAATAATGAAGACCATGGAACTGTATTAAGGAAAAGGAAAATGAGAGTTTGTCCACTTCTGCAATTAGAACAATAGCTCTTTTGCAAACTTATGTACAAACAGACTGTTTATCTTTTTAACAATTAATATACTGATTAGTGTAATGATGTAATTAACAGAAACCATGTGAAGTATTGTGGTTATGCCAGGACTTAGTAACAATTTGCTTCATTCACCAATATCTTAAGTTCATTCATTCATTCATTCCTTCATTCATTATCCGAACCGCTTAGTCCCTATTTGGGTCGCGGGGACCGGAATCTATCCTGGAAACTGTGGCCGCAAGGCAGGGACCAACCCTGGGCAGGCACCAACACACCACAGAGGACACACACTAAGCTTATGTTTACTGCATGCCTCTGAACATACGGCCAACCCGCGGATCGAAACCAGGACCTTCTCGCCGTGTGGCGGAAGCGTCAACCACTGCACCACCGTGCCGCCCTTATCATAAGTGCTCTCTTAAATTTGTTCTTAAAGTATTCATGTGTTCAAACTGCCGATTTATTCGCAAGTTTGTTCTTATAATGATAAATCTCCTTGTAAATTGAAATCGTGTGTCGGTCGTTCTTAATTTGGGTGAATCCCCCATGAATCCCCACAGAAGGACATATGACCACAGAGGTGTGTGTGCACGCAAATTTTAACAGGAAGTTCACAGAACATAACATTACCAAGGTCTTGGTGAATTTCAGAATCCCGGAGAAAACTGTGGAACAACTTCCTTCTTAAAAACGGTTGGTGAACGAGGCCCAGTGCACCACTGTACTTAGCTACATTACAAATTACAGAAAAGGAACACACGGACAGAGAAGCAGACCGGCAGAAACGATTCCAACTCACGAGTACGGCGAGATTGGAACGGCCATGACGAGAATGTGATTCTTCTTTCTGAAGTGCCTCCACAGTCCTCTGTGGTAGCCTCGTACATCTAGGTCCCACACATGCAGGCACTGCAGACGGCGAACACACACAAGAGATGCATCTTCTGTTTAAATGGATCAGGCCACGCAGCAGAGTTTTATTTGTGTTTAGGTCATTTACCTTAGCAAGTTCTGTCCAGGTGTTGGTGTCCGTCTCCTGCTCCATCTTGATAAACATGATGTAGGTCTTTCCTTCGGTGTCGGGGATGAAGGAGTCTTCACATGGGTTCTTGCTGTGGTCTAGAACTTCTGCCTCACTATAGAGGGCGGAAAAAGAGAGGGAGGGAGAAAGAAAGTAATAGCTGAGCCCAATTCAAACCTCATGTCCCATTCCTATTTATCAGTAGATATTGACATATTCCTAGTGAAAAAAATAAAAACTTAAAAGACAAATGTGCAGAGCAGCAAAACAACTGCCCAATTATTTCGTGCGTAACGGCTGATTACGCACACTGATGAGCAAAAACCACATACTGATTAAAAGAAGGTGGATTTACCGTAATAGGTTCTGGATCTCCACTTCATATGCATCTTTTTTTAAGCTGTGTGCAGAGAACAGAGCACAGTGCAGAGATTTCAATTTTAATACAATTTCAATATTTCAATATAATGTTGACTTAATAATAAACTGACCACTGATGTTCATACAAACCTGTTCACATTTTTCAGGGGAACATTTGGGACGGTGTTAAATTTGTGCTTCTTAAAGTACACTTCCTACAAAGGAAAGGGGAAAATATCAGATAAAGGTATAAATGTCACATACTTTACAGACTCTTAAGTGGATGACTTCCTTTTCAAACAGCCAAAGCCATGCAATTTTACAGTCTCTTTGGGTGACAAATACTCCTGACATTCTTGTGGCTTTGCCATTTCAGTTCCACATGGCTTGCTTCTGTTATTATATTTATAAGACCGGGGGAATTGTTGAAGCACGTTACGAATAATTTGCTTGCAATTCTATATTAAGACAAAGACAATCATTCCAGCACTCCACTAATTACATTCAAACTGTCCGGATTTTCAGGGGCAAAGCAAGACATTTGCACATGAATACAATAAAGATGTTTGGTCTTCTGGCTTATACTTCAAATGAACAGTTAAACAGTGAAGAGAAATATGTTAAAAAGGCCAATGACTATAAAAGACAGTCATTCTCACTCACATGGAAGTAACCGTTCATGTTGAGGCCAATGATGCCAAAGTGATAGGAGCGGGAGACATCAGGAATAATGCACTCTCTCCCCTTTCTCTGCTCCGGCATCCGCATCCACATATCCCAGTCCCACAGCTATCAAAGTAAATTACACCAAAAACTATTATTGACATAAATACCAGAAACTATTACTCACATTTTCTATAATGTTAATGCATTTAGAGGACACATTTGAAACCACATTTTCACCAAATTTCTGTAGCATCATAAATACACATGTACACCTAAATAATCCAAATTAAATAGACAAAATTGATAGAACACTATATGGAGTGTAAATTAAGGCTAATGAATATAGCAATACGCAGGGCGGATCTAATCCCAAATGGAAAGCATTTTAAATAGAAAACCAGCGTCACTTTTTGGTCAGTCACTTTTAACCAATGCTCAGGCTGATTTAAACCAACGGTCAATAGAAGCTGATTCAAAAGTCTAAATATTTCAACCTCAGAATTCAGCAAATCTGACCTATAAGCTTTAAATACAAAAATTCAAATCTATTTGCTCAAGTGGATAGAACAAATATGGCAACAGTGGGTTAAGCTCCTTTACCTTCTCAGGAGTGGGCCACTTGGGCTCGAGCTCATCTTTATAGAGACTCTTTTTGAGAACCCAGCCCAGTCCCGGCATACTCTCCACCCTGTAGAGCAGAGACGGGTCCTCTGCCGTGTGCTCATAGCCCTGCAGAAGAACCAAGACATAAACAATGTTTCAGATGGTATTGCAGTCACTGGTAGAAAATTTATTACTATGTCACAGTTAATTTCTGGCAAGTGTATTTATTTTGTCCCTTCTCTGTGTAATATGACTGCAATACTCACCTGATCATTCCAAGCTGAGATACAGTAAAGACTCTCATCTTCATTCAGCAAGTGAATGGTTTGACTGAGAAAGCTAAAGAATAAAAAACAGGAAAAAATGAATAAAATACTACAGAACACTAACAATTACACTGTATTGTTTGCTGCCCTCTAGTGAACACAACATTGTACTGCAACTTGATAAGTGAGTCCATACCTGAAGAAATCTATGGAAATGTCCAGGTCCTCTTCCAAAACAATGGCAAAATTTGCCTCCTAGAATTAACAATCAAGTCAATAATGTCAGACTGCTTTAAAATCTATTTAGCTATTTTACCGCAATAATCTAGATGGGCAGAAGGTCTTAATCCATATGCATTAATATTTAACTTTTGTAAACTACTACTCTTGTACATTTTTAAAGGATCACAACACTGACCACTGAAGACAATGATCAACCCCAGAGTGAGATATCACAGCCTACGACTGCTTCACACTTAATGACAAAGTAATTGGTACGAAACGCTGGTGTATCTCACATTTAGAATACATACACCATACTTAAATATCTTTAACAACCCCTCATTTCTTTATATTTTGCTAGGAAAATACACATGTAAAAACATTAAAAACACAAAAATATCTGTGTCTTTGGAGACATAATATGAAGAGGGGTGGCTCAAGACTTTTGCACAATACTGTATGTCGATTGGAGTCAGGTGGGATACACACAAAATATTTGCCCTACCTGGTCTTTAGGTTGTGGGTTTTTTTTTTTTTTTAAAGGTACTGTACAGTTAAAGAGAATGATACTCACTGGATGGAGATTGAAGGTGGCAGTCAAACTGGCTTTGTAGTGCTGTGACAGAAATATATGTTCATTCAAATTTATAAACAAATGATTTCCTTTTGGTAATTGCAGTGACAATTAATGCAAGTCATTCATAGTGTTATACCCAATATATCAACTGAGATACAGAGATGAGAATCACCTGCGACACTCTTGCATTCTTAATGCTAATGGGAGTGTGCTGAACTCCTTTAAGACCAAACAGCTCCACAACATCCATGGGCTCCTGTAAAAAAAAAAAAAAAGTTACAGCTTTCTGTGAATTTTCCATAATTTGACAATAATGCAATAAGGGTAATAATGAGCCCATACCTCGTAGTATCCATCAATGAAAACAGTGATCATCTGTGGATTCACACCATGGGAAGAGAGAAGCGAACGCAGCATTCTGCAGACACAAACATCTGCTTTACTGACCATATTTATATTCGCCTGACCTAGTCATATGAAACAGAAATCCCTCACCTGTAAAGGTAGTTGGGTCTGTTCCCTGCAATGACTGCAACTGGGACATTGTAGACGTTGTTGTTGGGAAGCTGAACGAGAGACAAATATATTTAGTTGAATCTGGTGTCTCTTCAGTGCCATCTCAATCCCTTATGCATATCACCTGCTAAGGCTACATTACATTGCCAAAAGTATGTGAACACCTCTATGAGATTCTTGGACATGGTGTTTCAAAACCCTGGGGCGTGATACAGCCTTTACTCTTCTGGGGAGGTTTTCCAAAAAATTTTGAAGAGAACATGAGGTACTAATGCTGGAGAACTGGTTTATAATCTGTTACAATTCAACCAAAGTTGTTTAGTTATCGGGGCTTAAAGCAGGCCACTCAGGGGCGAATCCCAGAAAGAGATTAAGACTAGTCCTGGATTACAGAGTGTTTTGAATGGAGATTTTCCATTGAAAAAGAAATATAGTTCAGAACGCGTCTTAATCCCTGTCTGGGAAACCGCCCCCATATGTTCTCAATCCAAACCAGATCTTTATAGTCCTAGAAATTCCCAAAGATACAATCCAAAATCTTAAGGGAACACCTTCCAGAAAAGTGGAGGCTGTTGAAGTTGGATGGTCAATTCCATTTTAATGTCCACAGTTATGGAATAAGATTTGCATAAAGCTCATATGGCTTTAATGGTCAAATACTAACTCAGTAAATATTAACATATTATGTTTGTTTGAGCAACCTGTTTTAAATCATACACTTAAGTCTACATAAAAGAGAACCATCTTTACAAATACATTTACATTTAGAGCATTTAGCAGATGCCCTTATCCAGAGCACCTTCCATTACCTATGGGTCTTGCTCAAGGGCCCGATGGTGTTAGCCATTATGGAGGTAGGATAGAGCTGGATTCAAACCTACAACCTCTTGAGTAGGTACCACCATCACCCTCAACAAGACTAGAGAACCTGTCTTTCAGGTATTACACCAATATCCTGTATTAGAAGCATGCAGGGAGACATGTGGACATATGGCAACTTGTCTGCAGAAGGTAAAGATAAATCCTCACCGGCTCTGGGTTAAACTCAATAGGTGCTGGATCCTTGCAGCTGCATATGCTGCCATAACCCTCTACTTTACTGCAGAACAGCTTTCGCCTCCGGTTTAGCTCGGTGTCCGCCCAGTGACATTCTGCCTCTATACAACCACACACAGACAGATCAGCTGTTTTACACATACAAGGAATAAAAGACACTTCATTCAATAGTTTGGAGACCAAATGCATTTGAGGAACTTGTCCTGGTGAATTAGTACAGTTCTATAAGAGGCAGCAGAGGTAATAAACATGTACCTTCAGCTGCAGTGAGTTGAACCTCAGTCTTTAGCAGAACCGGGTCTCCCCATGTTGAGAGAGCAGGTGATTTTGAGTGTTTTTCTCCATAGACCTGCCCTAAAAACAAGGATTAATGGATTTATATGGGTGGATGGATAAAGAATGTACGATTAAAATGAGATTATACTGATGTATGTTTTGAAATACATAAAAATACTATATTTAGCCCTAAATGTGACTAAAGTGCCTTATTGTGAACAAAATTATTTAAGCATTTTTATTGAACCTCATCAATGTTTTCAGTGCTTGCATTGAAGGCAGTTCTAGATAAACCTTTTCGCTGGTTTCTGTATACTGACTCACTGGTATGTTAGAAAACATGAGGTAACCCATGATTCTTACCTCCTTTCTTCACAACCAGGGTCCACATATCCCTCCAGCTGAGAGTTGGAGCCACCTGACTGCCCAGCCCCTTTAACAGGTTCTTGGCAGCATCCTTCAGATGGAATGTTCCTTCATCCTGAGCAAACAGTTAAAATCACAAGAAGCAAGAAGCAGCAACTTTGAAAGCTGTTTGTGTTCAAACGTGTGGGCAATTTATTAAAAATTAAAACCGACATTCAGAACTCCCAATTGAAAAAAAGACCCAAATACAAAATAATGGTAATCAAGGTAAAATGTTTAATTAATCGTGATATTTATCTGAGATCATATTGACCAGCCCTAGTTCAAGCTTAGAGTTCACTTTGTTACCTTTATTGTGAAGATAAGGACTCGGCCTCGAGTGACCATATTGAGGAAGAGTATCATAGCTTCATCCTCATGGGGAGAGTAGGTATCAAACACTCTCTTTGCCATGACATGACCCTGTTCATGCAACATATCAGAGGATAATTTACAACTTTAATCAGCACTAGAGGGAAAGGAACAAGTCTGTTTTTACAAAAGGAATCATAATACTGAAATAAGATCGACTAAAACACAATTTATCTTCTTTTGTCAGATCACATATGTTATAAACTGGATATCTGTTCACAGTTGATTTGCATGGCACAAAGAGGATACAGTGTACTGTAAACTTAAAGTGGTATCACTGGGCTAAAAATTTAGTGGTTAAACATAGTACATCAGTGCAATAACAATACAGTATTTAACACAATAACTCATACTTACAGTGGCTTGATTGAGCACTATGACGTGTATGCCCCTTCCCTGCTCCCGCATCTCATCCTCCAGTACCTAAAGCGCACAAAAAATAGCTTTCATATTGATGAATTTCATAATGCTTCTATATGAAACACACCTCAAACATTTTGGCCTTCTTTGACATAATTGTTATCAAACTTACTTATTACTATTGTTAATTTGATTAGTAAATATACATTGTTGGGACGATTAAAACTGAACTGAAGTGTACTGAAACAGTTTATTGTAGGTGTTATTCTACACATAAGAAACAGCTAATATACTGCAACTATCATTTACAGGGACATTGAAAGTACAGTAACAAAAGTTGCAAAACTGTGCTTAAAAATTGATCGCTAATATCTACTGATTTTGTTTTGGAACTCAGTGGTACTGATAATATTACAAGTACAAAATATCCCAATGGGTTAAGTGGAAAAGGGTTAGCTTTTCAACATTAACTACATTAGTAAATATGCACTAAAATATATTTTGGGGCTTATATTTATAGAATATTGTAGTTATTTATCTTATTTATTACAGTGTATTTCGTTTTCCTGTTTATACAGAGTAAAAACTGGAACAATTCTGATCTCACTTTAATTTTTTTTGAGATATGTATAAAGTTAAAGATCAAAAGGATCACTCACTGTGGTACCATCTACTGCCACATAGACTTTGGATCGACTGGAGTACACCTCAATGTCCAACACCTTACGCCCATTGGCTGGTCTTCGTGGGGTTTCCATGTTGGCCAAGGCATCATCTGGTATGTGGAGTCACAGCAGAAGGCCATATAATGCATGTATACACTTCTCAATCATTGTTTTAAGGACCCACTTGTGTAAACTCCTTTCAGTATTCATCCTAAGGGGTTTGTATAAATTTCAGTACCATTTCTGGCAAGTATTGGTTGGTAATTAGAGATCAGCTTATATCATAAGAGTTGGTTGTATGCTTTGCTTTCAATCAAACTCTGACAGTTAAACATGGAGTCCTGGTTAAAAAAAAACATTTATATAACAGAAAAAAATTATAAAATAAAGCCAGTTTGTGTGTAACATTCCCTCATTCAGTGGTAACAAGACACTCAGGGCCAGACCCTCCCTTAAACATTAGACTTGACCTCACAGTCAACTCCTATCCAGCACTAATATCTGACAGTCCATACCATAATCCTGTGCAGCGTCGTCCTCACTGGCTGCTCTCCTCGTATCAAGAATAAGCTTAATATTAACAATCACTGTGATCAGTAAAAACAGGACGGCACCAGCCTGAAGAAGGAAATTCACAAATAAATTGATCTTGGCTTGTAAAGTTTATACATTTTGTAATATTGATCTCTTTATAGATTAATAACAGAATTAATTAAGACACTTGCCTGACAAAGTCGGCGGATGGCCCTTATGTTGGTGAGTTTGTATTTCCAGGCGAGGTAGAAGCTGCGTTGCTGGCGGGGGATGAAGGGTTTGGCCCGCGGGTTGGGCGTCCAAGTGTCCATGCCTGGACTTCCTCCTGACCCAGATGAGGATAATGACGTCAACCTGTGCCAAAATTGTAACTGCCCATTAAATCATTAAAAAAGGAACCTCTAGCATTTGAGCCGGACTTTCAATGTCTTGAACTCCCCACAAATTATGGATGTACTCTAAAATATAAGAAATATTGAAATATGGTATAGAAATTGTAATAA
The DNA here is from genome assembly GCA_032718565.1 of Distichodus sexfasciatus. Classification (NCBI taxonomy): domain Eukaryota; kingdom Metazoa; phylum Chordata; class Actinopteri; order Characiformes; family Distichodontidae; genus Distichodus; species Distichodus sexfasciatus. The sequence continues at coordinate 5,838,026 of JAVGVS010000003.1, forward strand.
TTATGATGCTTATTATTGAGTAAGTTGTATTCTCATAATGCTTCAGCTCAGCATTTTTAAATCCATTTGCTAAACTTAATTTAAATCTATTTGTAAAGTACTAGAAGTGAACCATTTACATGTACAGATTCAAAGATCTCTATTAAAATTTAGCAGTTTAATTAGCAGTATCATCCTCCATCACGGGTTATTTTACCTATTATTTTTAATTCTACTCTCTACTTATTCTATCTTTTGGAGCATTTCTTTATGATAAAAATAAATAAATAAATAATAAAATGAAAAGTTCGCCGTGTAACCACGCACTCCAGCAGCAATAAGGACTCTTTAACTGTGGTTAGTATTTAGTATGTTTTACCAGGAGCACTGCAGCCCTGATGCTAAGCTAACATGTGTACTTTCAGAAAGCTCCTGAACTCGCTTGACTAGAGTGAACTCACCTAGTGAAATACGGCCTTATTCATGGTAAAAGTAAACGTCCCGTTAGTCTGTACTGTTGCCATCTATGCTCGCATACTGATTTATCACAGCGTTGACTGCTACCATGTTAGCCTGGCTGCTTGCACAGCAAGGCTGGCCCTACATTCGAGTGAAGGCAGCAACTGCGCTCCTTCATGTCCTCGGCAACTTTTTTCATAATAAAAGTCAGCAACCGACGTGTTGGAAATTAAGTGGCGCTGGGTAGGCTATTCTTCGGCGCTGACAAAGTTAAAGCAATGCTGGAGCTCTAGAAGAGATGGTCTCCCAGCAACCGTCATATGCCTCGCAACCTCACCTCAACTCGTGTTCCTCCTAACCCTAACCTCAGGGCCGGCCCAAGCCTTCAGGGGGCCCTAAGCAGAATTTTATTTGGGGGCCCCTCTGTGCCACCAATATGACTAATTATTGTCAATCCTTTATTATTCGCACACTATAAATCTAACACACCCAATATAAATTTTATTTTTTTGTAGCTGTGTTGCTTACATCATACCAATGTTTTTACCCTTGCTATGATCTTTAATTGTAACAGTAGCAAACCCACAGGAGTAGTCAGGTGTTAATTTGCACTTTAACATTCAAAGTCTTGCAGTACCAGTTGGCATACTTAATGTGGTGTACTGAAAAGTGGCAAAATAAACTAGTAGACAATGCTCTTGTATGGCTGCCATACTCCAACTGTGCATGCATCCTGCAGCAGCCAGTTAAAATAATATTGCGTTGTTTTTTTAATTGAATAATGGATTTCATTACCAATATGATATCAACTGAAATATTAAACATATATAAATTTAAAAAAATAAAAATAAAAAAACGATGTAATTTCATGTACTCTTGGGGGCCCCCTGGTGGCCACGGGGCCCTAAGCAGCCGCTTAGTTCGCTTATGCCTTGGGCCGGCTCTGCCTAACCTCCAAACATTTTCATGACCTTCTGGCCTACTCAAATACATATAATTTACTTAATAAACATTCTTGATGTCCCCATACATTACACAGACCCATAGACAGATGAGTGTGCTTAATGTCATTCAGAGTGACTATTTATGTGTAATAGCAGACGAAGTAAGTTTTCTAAAAAGACTTCCCCTTCTAAATTGTACACTGGCTACAGACAATGCTCACTACATTGTGAAACACTGTTACTTATTTTACCCGTATTTGTTAAACAAGAAAAGTAAACATAAAACAAAATGTGTTTAGTTGTGTTTAGATAAGTGTTATTATTTAATGGCTTATGAGCAGTTTAACAACTCGAACATTCATCAAATAAACATTTCAGCTGCTAGCAAGACCAAAACTATTCGACTATTCAAAACTATTAAACATTTAATGACATAATATAAACAACAAAAAACATTAGTAGTGCGTTCGAGTAACATTTGAAATGTATTCTGAACTACAGACATGCTTCAATCACCATTTCAAATCCTGAATCGAAAACCAGGAAACGCTGCCATCTACCGGTTGTGTCATTTCGACATCGTAAACGCGCATATCAAGGGGGAAAGACGGGGAGACTGAATTGCCCGGAACATCTGGAAGTTTATGAACAACTAAAACGGACGTTATCCAGGGAACTCAAGAGATACGTTTGATTTTAGAACGTCACGAAGAGAACGTTGAGATAGAGACGTTTAGCCTATGTTCCATGTTTGCTGGGTAGTAATTCGAGCGCAGCGCCGCTTCACAGAGATCGCGGCCGAAAGAGGATTAGACACAGGATTGTGTTAATTAGCGGAGACAGGTGTTCAGAATATGGAATGTAATGAGAGAATAAACAAACAACGTTTGCTAAGGGATCAGGATCCTCAATGTACGGGAAATAAAGTCTAATCCACAAAAAGTGGACAATTTTAGGGCTCCCATTAACTTTGAGAAACGCCACGAGAGGGCGCGCTTTCAGAAAAAAAAAAATACTTGCCACGGCACTAAATATTTTACAAATGAATTACTGGTGTCGTCCAACTCACAGACTAACTCCGGTGAATGTTGCCGTGAAACTACTAGACCAGTAGTGGTCAACAATCTTGAACATCTGAGGTCAAATATCTATTAGTTAATGAGAGAAACTCTTAAAAGGCCAATGCCTATACTTATAATGTAAGCAAAACATTTTTCCAGTGGTCGGATGATTCGCACAAAATGTTGGTCACTGCATAAAACAGTAACTGTTTTATTCAAAAGTTTCATAATTGACATAGATGGGCAGATAAACCAACAATTACATAAATCATGTAGAATGGTCGAGGTAAGACCTCTTTATAACTACTAAAAGGTATATAAAAGGTCAAACAGCATCACAAACTTGGCCAGGAAAAAAAAAATCACCACATGAATCTTAATAATACAAGTTTATACAGTCATTACAAAAACTATATGTAAAACAAAATTATTCATTTCCTCTTCGACTCCTCTTGTGACTTTTCTTTGGTCGGCTATTATGAAAAAGAGACAAAATGTGCAAATATGAGCTTTACATACAAACAAATTTTTTTTTCCATATGCATGAAAGTAATGAGTTCAGTTCTCTCAAGCTTTTTACCTCTCTGGAGACTTTGAGTGGCTGCGATGCCTGTGGCTTCTGTGATGACCTAGAACAACATCACGGTTACCCATCATTAGTATAGCTATGACATTGGGAACAGATTTCACTGTAAGACAAGAAAATGCTGCACAATTTAATAAATACATTAGAAAAAAGGCAATGAAACTGGTCATTGTATTCAACCTGGAGATTTGGAGCGGTGTCTTCTTTCTCTGGACCTGCTGCGGTGTCTGCGTGGACTCTTACTGCGGTGACGATCGCGCTCCCTCTCCCGCTCCCGTTCCCGTTCCCGCTCCCGCTCACGCCTGGGAGATGGGCTACAGGAGCAGAAACAGACAGCTGGAGATCAACCTGATAACTCAAACACAATCCCTCTGACGAATATATTGTGAATAGATAAAGTGACATGCATTATGTGTATGAAGAATAGTGAAAAGCACTAAGCTTTTTTTTGTGACTCTGTACCTGCGTCTCTTGGGTGATCTGCTCCGTCTGTATGAAGGTAAAAAGAAAAGTGATCAATGGAATTCAACATGACAGCCAAACTCATACAGCACCAATTTATGTCTTGATCCCATTTTCACCTCACACAACACACACCAAGAGTATATACAGTCTCAGTTCTATAACAGTAACATGATTTTTATGTCAATTTAATAAAAGGGACTGACCTTCTGGGGGAGCGACTACGTCTGTAGCGAGGAGAGGGAGACCGCCGAGGCCTATCCAAGTCTCTGTAACTCCGTCTGTGTGGCTCTGGGGTCTGAACTCGTTCAGGCTGCAGATCCAAGACATGAAGTAGTTATGGACCTGCTGCTACAGGTTTTATGTATTTTGTAGTGCTAAACGTTACACTCTCTAACTCTTTAATTGGCCACTTTGTTTTATAGACCTCGGTTTGAAAGCTCATTTCATTAAAAGCTGAATGGCTCCCTACATAAAGTTGTGTCTGTGACTTTTTAATCAAAGAGGAGAATTAAATTCAATTCAAATAGCATTTGCAAAGTACCTTCTCTTCCTCCTCCTCCTCTTCTTCACTGGACTCCACCTCATCCAAGTCTTCTTCAAGGGCACTAATACGTGGATCTAGCTGTTCAGCCTCTTCCAGAACTTGTCTCTTCTGTAAAGTTCACACATATCAATGAGCATAAAGCAAGATCATTAAGTGATTGTCATTGTGAACACAGCACAGCACAGAGTGTACCACAAGGAAATGCAACCTCTGCATTTGACCCATCCATGAAGGAGCAGTTGGCAGCAGACATGCAGCTCCCGGGGAGCAGTGCTTGGGGATGGTACCTTGCTCATGAGTACCTCTGTGGTACTTTTACTGGTCCAGGACCTGAACCGGCAACCTTCTGGTCACTGTGTCAACTCCCTAACTGTTACACTCCCAACTGCCCCAGATCATCTGTCTCATGAATGTATTTAACTGGTAAGTAACGTAAATTCAGACAAATTAACCTGAAGCCTTGGGAGAATGATGTCGCAAACCCGCTCTCCATGAAGTAGCTCATCTATGAACTCGTCCACATGCATGAGTTCAAATTCTGTGGATGGAGAAAGTTTAGGAGATTAATTCATTAAGTCAATTTTACTGTCTGTGAACAAGTTGTCCACTTTTCTGCCACTTACCGCCATCTCTTCTTTGGGTTTTGATTTTCCTGTAGTCATTGTACAGTGGTTCCAAATACTTATAACAGTCCACAGAAGTGCCCGTAAGCCGCATATACATTGCTCCAAGCAAACGGACATATCTGGATGAAAGACAATAAAAACACCCAGCATAAATAAAAATATTCTCTCCAATCTGATATACGTTTGAATGTAAAAGCCAACTCCTTACTTAAAATCCTCATTCTTGATGAATTCTACAATTATATCTTTTTCAGGCTGAATCTGGAGCATCTTCAGTGTCAGGCAGAGGAACGGTGTGGGTTTTATGTTTCCACCATACACTCCGCCAACAAACTTCAGTTCCATTGCTTTGTCCACAACAAGTTCAGCTGCAATCAATGAGAGGGAGGGCAAAAGCAGATAAAAGAAGACAAAATGGCAAAGTTAAAAACACACACCAAGTAGTTATAAAACAACAAATGAACTCACATGACTGGGGAACTCCACACTGGGACTAAAATAACATTTTAAAATAATCTTTCTTTGATAGACAGTGCTGTGCAAAAGTCTTAAGACATCCAATTTTTTATATTCAGAATTCATGAGATTGAAGGTGTTTCACATACAGTCCTCTTTAAAGGAACCAAACTCAGTCCTCTAGAAGTGGTCCAAAAAGTGGACCAACAGAAAGGGAACTCGGTTCTTTTGATGTTCACACTGTGAGTTCATTTGAAAGGGGACTCGGTTATCTTTCTGGTCCACTTCAGCTCAGATGGGGCCACCTCCCGATGTGGTCTCAGTTCGGTTCGTTTCAGAGGGGTCTGAGTTCGTTTGGTGTGTTCACATATACATAAAAAATGCTGACTAATCGATCTGAGTTCGCTTCGAGGGCTGAAACGGACCAAGTGTGAAGAAAACAAAACAGTAGGTAAAACCAATCATTGCAACATATGTGTAAATACCTTTTCTATAAAATACAAGAAAGTCTGGCTCTTTGGAAGCAACTGTAAATTGTATTTTTTTTTCTTTCACCACCAGATTTATGAGTTTGTAAGTAATTCATTATTCAAGAAGGACTGGGATGATTTTGTCGGGGAGTTAAACTATTTTAATTGTAAATTCATAAAGGCGTAGAACGCTTCGAAGTGGTCTTGGAGTGGTAAATTAGGTGATTCATTACACCGGTTGATTCACCATGTCAGCATAACATTTATTTAATTTAACACTGTTCAGTCCAGTAGTACTCTAGTACTACATTAACTGTCTTATCAATGCTGAAACTACAGTATGTTCTGTTCAGCAATAATTATAGACTGCGTTTAGATCCAGCAAAAGAGATTCATACATTTAACCCGTGTTGGAAGAAACCCGTTACAAAATTAACGCATTTACAGTTATGTATTACTTTTTGCTGTAACGCAGCAATGCAAGGCATTACTAGTACATTTCCAGCAGCATTATACTCGTTACATATTTCAGTAACGCGAGTTACAACATGCTTTAAACTCGAAATTTAGTGCGGTTTTGTTTTTATTTTTTAAAACACCGCGAGACCTATGGCACAAGAACAATTCACATTTGCTTAATTAGGTAATATACCTACATATTACTTTATTTGCAGAGGCAGGTAGAGGTATGTATTTGTTTAAATGAGAAATGAAACCTAACATTAACCTCTGTACTGCATACAGTATTACGTTAGCTCGACAGCTAATCCGACTAGCCTCGTTAGCACCCGCCCCATACTGTTTCTCACCTGTAAGCCCAAAGCATTCTTCTTTCCAGTATTTAGATTCGTATATTCGCGTCCTTATGATTTTCTCCACAAGATACTGCGGGTTAGTCCCGTGTATGCTGTTCGCATCTTTGACAGTCCTGTTCGCCATCACCACAAAATAGCGATCGAATGTGTTCGAAAAACGCTGCAAGAGACCAAACTATACGCTTCCGGGGCATCACAATCACTTCCTCTAGTCAACTGGAATGAATTTGTCAGTGTTCCTTCCCCTATGTAGTGTACATAAAACTGCACCCTACTCCTTATGTAGTTCCTTGGAATGGATTCTTGCGAGTATTCTGGTTTACTCATTATGCTCTTATCCAGAGCGACATCCATCTTCTAATTAGAGCGACAGATTCCCTTGACCAACATTGATCTCATTTTGATAGATAAAAATGCTACTTTTGTGTCTTCTCAATTAAGCCAGTACAGATGTTGCTTACGGGTGTTCCAATGAATGAAATGTGAAAAACAAAACAAAAATGTGAATAACAATCTATAGGTGATTGTTATTGTTTCGTTAATATTTTATTATTGCTTGTTACAAAAAAGCGACTTCTGATCGGACGTTTTTTACAGTCTTTGATCGATGGTCCCATGGCCAGGTAAATGAAACAAAAGATGAAGATGTTTATTAAAGTAATTTAACTATAAGATGGTTAAAGTATTTGTCACTTTTATTTTTGACAGTTATGTCACTCTGTGTTATTGTGTTAAGATAGATTGTTTTTTCATACAAATTCGATAAGTTATGTAATTACCGTCTTGGCACCCTAAAAAATAAATTAATTCCCCCGGGTTTTAAGTAGGCTAACGCTGTGCACAACCATGGGACAATTTACCGCCGGCTCCTACTTAATTCAAACAAAACCCTTCGCTTTTTGAATTAAGGGTTCTGTATCATAAATACATTTTTGAGATTCCTAACAAACCACACTGATTATAAATAAATAAATAAATAAATAAATAATTGTGATTTTCAAAAGGATCTTTGCCACAATAGACTTGACACGCTTTAGAGAGCAGAGGTTCCCCGTACCAAGATGGCGGCTACATTGACGCAATTGTTCCCATGGACAGCAGTAGCCACATCTAACCCTGTGTCTATGCATTTACAGGGGCAAACCACATTCACATGTCAGTGCATAAAACTGTGCCTTCACTGTCTTTCAGTGGGATTTTGTAACACTATTGGGAGAAGCCGAATTATATTAAATGTAGAATTAATAAATCATCATAAATGATCAAATAAAGGGATGCAATATCCCACGACACGATCCCTTCGGATTTCTTTTACCTCACCGCCGGTCACATGGACCGGGACAACGAGATAGACCAATGGCTGTACTCCGAGCGTAACGGTACCCGGAAGAATGCACTTTGGGGAGTCACGATTGGTCCAAAAGATCAAAATGCAAATTTCTTTTCGCGCGAAAAAGCTCGCGGCGGTGTGCTTGTGTGCGTCGTGCTCTGCTTTTAAACTTTGTGTTGTTTGTTGTCATCAGATGTAGATATTTGCCGAATGCTAGCGGAAACGGGGGGTTCAACATATTGAGAATAGTGTCTAGCTGAGAACCACAGTGGTCTTCAACTGAGTTTTTAGTAAGCTTAGTTTACTTCCTTACGTTCTTTTCCGGAGGGTTTCAGTAGAGTAGGATGAGTCGGTACATGCTGCGTACGCGAAGATCCTACAAATGGGAAGGAGGCCCGTTGAAAGAAGACAGAAGGCTGGAAAGACTCTATCATAAGTAAGCTCGCTATCCTGAGATGTTAATGCCAACGTGTCTATTAAACGTTAGCTAAGGCATGGACTTTACATTAGCAAACTGTAACCGTGGCTCATAAACTCCGACTGGCCTAAAACTCGGTTGTGAGGCCAAAGAACCCGTGTCCCTTTTACGCATTTTCAGTCACTTCTGCCACAGTGTCTAAAGATTAGGTGCACTATCAGTGTTGGGGAGTAACGGAATACATGTACCGGCGTTACGTATTTAGAATACAAAATATGAGTAACTGTATTCCGTTACAGTTACCGTTTAAATAGGTGATAATTAGAATACAGTTACTTTGTTGAAATAAATGGATTACACGGCGGTCTTTTCCTGTTTCACATGTTAGGCTATCCCCTCTCTAATTTTGGTAATTCCACGCATTCCCGGAAACCCAAACAAACACGCAATAAGAGGCTCTAATGTAAGCGTCCTGTTAATGTTGGTGGCGTCAGTTACACAGTGGACCCAGAGCCAGCCGTGCCTGGGCAGGAATGCATTTCTTACTCGGAAATTTCGTCTTCGCTCCTCTACAGTAAATATATTGTCTATTCAGGAAGATTTGGGCTTAACAGCCAATTGGCAGAGAAAAAAAAACAAGAATTTGCAGGATGTGATTGCTACATTTATGTAGTTGTAAAAAGCATGACAATATATTAAGTAATCCAAAGTATTCAGAATACGTTACTCACATTGAGTAACTTAACGAAATACGTTACAAACTACATTTTGGGGCATGTATTCTGTAATCTGTAGTGGAATACATTTTAAAAGTAACCTTCCTAACACTGTGCACTATGGAATGTCGTGTAAAATCGGTCCTGTATAATGTAGCGTTAACTAGGGCTAAACGAGCTAGAAAAAATGACATTGCCTTTTTCACGATGTGAAATCAATGATCAGATCCAAAACAGGACCTAGTTATCCCTATGTTGAAGTAATCATTAAGCAATGAATGGAGTAATTACGTAGCTGGATGCTGTGACTTCTATGTGATTTTGGAGTGGGAAATTAGGTAGCTCGTTACAGTTGTTGATTTCACACTGTGTTCATATTGATACAGTGTAATGCCTTTCTTTCAGCGTAGACTGGCCTCATTCACCAGCCGTTGTCATGAAGAAATTTGCTCTTAAAACCCATCAGACTTGGTTATGGAAAATGAAAAATGCTGGAAATTACCAGTTTGATTTAATTTGCTGTACATAACCTTGCACATGCTGGCGATTGCCATATATAGACATCATGTTGTGAAATTAAATGAATTACTGTGCGAGCCAGTTTTGTAGCATCTCTAGCTGAACATATAGCCAACTTTAGTTTTCTTTATGCTGAATTGCATAGAAAAGGTTAGTGTGCTTAGTGTGTCTTTGTTGGAGTCTCTAGTTTTTGCTGTCACAAAAAAATGACCTTTAGTTTTAGACCTGTGTGCATGTCATGGTCAACACTGTCTTTGTGTTGGTTTTCCTTATGCATTCATCTGCTTATTTTGTATTGAAGGTCTTAGTGTGTTGAGTGAAGTTGTTGTGAGTAAAAGAGATATTTACATATTTTTATGCCACATTTAACCTCCACAGATCGCTGACGATATCTGTGGATGGAAGGCCGGAGAAGTCGGTGGTGTCCTTAGGCCAGTGCATATTAATTGAGGGAGATGATGATGAGAACCCCTTTGTTGCACAGCTTCTGAAGCTTTTCAGTGATGGTAAGAAAATCCCCCTACTGATATTTAAACACTTTTTAAAAGAGACTCCTGTGTTGCTTACTCACACCTGCATGTTTGTAGACGGTGGCAAGAGTAAGAAGGCGGAGGTGCAGTGGTTTGTGCGTGTGTGTGAAATACCTCCAAGCAAAATGGGGCTTCTGGGCCGAGACCCCCATCCTCAAGAAATCTTTTACTACCAGGATCGCGGCTATGACAATGAGGTGGATGCCCAGACCATTCTGGGGACAGTTCAGGTGAGCATACACAAACGTATAGATAAAATGTTTTGTCTGTTTATTAGGAGTCAGTTTAAACAGTTCTTAAATTTTTTTATAACTTAAACTATTTTATTATTTTCAAACACAAAAGCATATCAAATCCAAAATTACACATTCAGTAAGATTAAATACACTTTTGATACACAAATACATACTTTAGACACAAATTCACATAAAATACACCACAAAAAGTAAATAGAAACACAGATAACACATGTTAATTTTGAATGAGCATTTCAGAATAATTATTAGTTGTAAAATGACCTCTTTATCACCTAGGTTAAGCACATTCCTGCCCAAGATCCTTTTCCAGACGATGAGAATAAGCAGACACTGTTTGTTAAGCTCATATGGGACACAAAGACCTTTCGATCAGTGGACCCAGAGTTGATCCATCCTCCAAAGAGCCCCAGATCTCCACCACCCTCCTTGGCCGTACCCCGAGTACGAGCTCTTCCCACTCCAGATCCCACGGTTATGAAGAGGGCAATAGTTGGCCTCCGTGCCCGGGGCAGCATGAGCACGGGCAAGATGGAATCGGCCGAGGCGGAATCTGCCCACTCTGCCTCCAAACTCTCTGCTGCTAAAATTCTTAACGTGAAGAGAAGAAGCAGAGTCTCTTCTAATCCAGGCATTCGCAAGAAGTTGGACCTCTGCAGTGAGTGTTATCTGATGCAAATGTGAACTCGATGTGGCCTTGCTTTGGCCTGTTATAGGTTTTTCATGAGACATAAGTTCAGTTTCTTGGTTACTTATGCAGCCTCTGCTTCTGTAAGGTTACAGCAGATCTTGATGCTTCAGCTACAGAAATTGTAATTTTCTGTAAAAATATTTTATAAAGCTATTGTTCTTAAGAAAGCTAAAACATTTGCTTAACATAATGTACAACTGTAGAATTGAAGAAAGCCCAGTAAGTTAATGTTTTCCATTGGCATGCTATAAGATTTGCGTGGGAGTAGCCTCTATTCTTGCTTAAGTACAAATCTCAAATAAGTTGGCCTGGTAAATCTCAGAATCTTGGTGAAAACTAAATGGATTTAAACAAATTTCATAAAAAAAATGGTTGATGTATGAGATCAATTGCTTTTATTGGTTATTTTGAGACTTTAAACTCAATTTTCAGGTCCAAGTAAGATGACTAGAGATGATGTTCTTGGTGAGATTTTGAAAGAAGGCCAGGAGCCGGAGGACAATTTGGCGGCAAAACTGGACAGTTCTCCACCCAGTCGCATCTCCATCTCAATCAGACTGACCCCATTCACGACACCTCGGAAGCCTCCGCACAGCCCAAACAAACACACACTAACGGCAATAGACACCCATGACTCCAACAGGTGAGCGCATAGATCTGACAGTTATGATTTTTGTTTCCTCATTGGGTTTTTCTGGGAATGACCATTCAGCTACTTAATGGCAATTGTAGTAGTAGCACTAATATTCTCTTTTTTTTCCCCCCATAATTTTGTGCTTAAAAAGCAAAGTACTGTTACACGTTTACGCAAACATGCATGCAATAAAATTCATGTAAGAGTCCTATGGTTTTATGAAAATTCAGTTTAACTTAAAGAAAAGCCTGCTCTAAAAGGCAGAGCTGACAGGCGAGTCTTAAGCCTCCCATTGCCATCTCAGGGACTTTCTAGGGGTCCAACCCCTAGAAGACGACGTGTTTGAGCCAGACATGGCACTGGCCAGTAAAGGCAGGACCCCTCGTAGGAGAGAGGCCACTCCTAGGAGAGGAAACCTTAAGCTGCAGAAGTAAGTTTCTGACCAGTACTCTCTTGGTGATGGAAGGCACTTTTAGGGGATGTTATACTGTTTAATCCAAGCACACACAGGTTGTTCATTCTTTCTTTTTTCCATCTTTAATGGTGTGTACAAAAAGTGAGATATATGCACTAGGGCTGGGTTCAAAAAATCGATTCACCGATCAATATCGATTCTCGTTCGAAAAATTCGATATCGATTCAAAAATTTGCGGATCGATCTTTTCCTGCGGCTATGCACTACTTCTCGCGACCGCACAAGGAGAGCTATAAAAACGTGAGACCGGCGAAACAGAAACCAAATAGAGCCATGGCTGAAGCTGCTCCGCTTAAATCACCGTCTGGCCTAAAGGCCGATGTTTGGCAACACTTCGGTTTTAAAACAAGTTATTTTATAACCAAGCAAAACTAGCACTGACACAAAGAAATCTCTAAATAAATCAATATTGATTCGAATTGAATCGGTTCATGACCTTGTGAATCGGAATCGATTCAGGAAATCAGCAATGATACCCAGCCCTAATATGCACTAACTGTGTTCACAAACATCTGCAAGCAGTGTCTTTTATTTGAACCAATAAAAAGTATTAATGAAATAATTATGGCTCTCTATCATAAATAACACACTTGGTTTGTTATGATAATGTTGCCTTGTGTTGTGAAGTGAAATGAAATGTTAATTAATACTCTAGAACAACGCATAGTACGTCTCTTATACTTTCACGTTTCTGAATCCCAGCAAACATTGTTAAGTTATGTTTTTTGAAGTTACTAATCTATTTTGTCGTCTGTGTTGTAAATTTAAGAACTCCATCTAGAAGGAGAGAGTCTGCCACAGTCAGAGAGCCGGCTCTTGCTGTGCTGTAAGTACATTTAACTTCATTTTCCTGTTTTTTTGACTTGGATTTGTACGTCTGCTGATTATACTGTTATACAACTAATTTGTCGTCCTATGAGTTAAACAAAGGGTGGAATGGCTACTTCAGGGGACATGCCACTCGCATTCAATTTAAAAATACCATTTTATTGAGTGCAAAATGGGAAATCTGATTTATTAATTTTTTTTATTTTAGTTGGAAACCAATATAGAAGAAAGATTTTTTTTTTTTTTTTAATGTGGAAAATGAATGATGCGCAGATTATTAAAGCCAGTTGTTGAGTGGTGGACTATGTTCTGATCTCAGAGCTGAGGAAGAGCACGAAGACTCGCCAATGCAGGCCGCTGCCACCCCTCGCTCAAAGAGGAAATCTGCCCAGCAGGTCTCCTCCTGCATCAGAAAACAGCTGTGAGTTCTCATAGATGCTTGTATTCATTGGTCGATTTCATTGTCAGAAATTTGAGTGTTGATCTTGTTGATTTGTCTACTGAATAGCCAAGATGAGCTGCAGTCGGACGGTGAAGACGCTGATGACGACGGCTGTTTCGTGCCCTCTAAGATTGACCTAGACAGCAGCAGCAGTGAGGAAGATGAGACGAATATGGACAGTGAAGACGAGCTCATTGTGAAGAGAAGCAGGCGCACAGCGGGCTCTAGGACGCCTCGCTCAGCCAAAAAAAGACAGACACCTGCCAGAACTCCACGCAAAACACCAAGTAAAAAGGTACGACAAAATGCTTGTACGTAATCATTGATGTAATCTTGTCCATGTCATTTATTTAGATTATTTTTAAAATTCTTTTAATGGTTTAAAAAATGTATTCTGTTAATACCTTTCCCAGTGTGCATTCAAGGACTGTAAGCTTAAAGCATGTACCGTGTGTGTGTGTCCTACCTGTTTTGTCAGAGAGTGTGTAACTTTGTGTGTCTGTACTGTTTGTGGCTCAGGCTGCTCCCACCACACCCCGGACGCCCCGCCATGCTATTCCGAACATTCCCAGCCGAAGCTTGCCCCCGCGAAAGCCTCAGAACGTGCTGGAGGAGGCAAGGGCAAGGTGAGGGTGCAAAGGAGAAGAGCACGTTTCAGAGTTCTTAACTTTTGTTCCAGGTTTCTGGGTAAACTGAGGTCTAGCAGTGTGAAACCAGTTTAAAAGCCTCAATATTCAAATGACTTCTAACAGCATTGCTTCAACTCTTCTCTTTGTAAGCACAGTATTTTCCTGTTACAGATTCTTTAACTTGTCTTCAAATGTTTTACACCACCAGGCTACATGTGTCTTCGGTTCCTGAATCTCTTCCATGCCGTGAGCAGGAGTTCCAAGACATCTACAACTTTGTAGAGAGTAAAATCATAGATGGCACTGGAGGGTGAGTCCTGCCCTCATGTCTAGTTAAAGCAGCAATTATAGAATTTCACCCCAGTTTAATGATATTAAGCATAATTAACATGAGCAGTCTTAAACAGAAGTAATATGATTTTGACATGACATAAAACTTGTATTTTGTTACCGTTCAAGTATTTGCAGAAATTATTGTTTAGCCGCATCAATTTAAGTGCATTTTATATCGAATGTTAAAATATTTAATGTATATTTTATTCATTTTTCTTTATCTGTTTTAACTTGACTGACTAATGGATTTTGAACATAGTCATAAGTTGTAGCACGAGCTTTAAAATAATGAGCCTGAAATGCTGTGCTGTACACGTTCTCCAGGTGTATGTACATCTCCGGTGTTCCCGGCACGGGGAAGACGGCCACAGTGCACGAGGTGATCAGGTCCCTCCAGCAGGCGGCAGAGCAGGAGGAGATCTCTGCTTTCCGCTTTATAGAGATTAACGGCATGAAGATGACCGATCCGCATCAGGCCTATGTCCAGATCCTACAGGTTTGCACCACTGCTGCATCTCTTGTCTCTTCCCGTCTGCCATCTTTGTGTTCCTGTAGAGTTTGCTATAGCTTCAATTAGTGCGGGGCGATAAAACGATCTCGATATTTTATCGCATTTTATCTCCACTATGCAACAGCGCCTTGAGATAGACAGTATCTTTGGCCGATTACGTAGCTTGGGTTAACAGCCAATCGCGGCCAATGATGCAAATTTGCCCATAGCACACGAAGAAGCCGCGTGGTAAACATTAGTGAAGTGGGCGCGTGCCGAGATACACTTAACGTTCAGAGCGCTTATGCGCAGGCTTGACGTATCCGTTGAGCATGTCATCATAAATTTACATAAGTTGCAGAACCAGCAATAATTGGGGCGGCTGTATGTTAAAGTTTTGCCACGTGACGTCAGCAACGTTGTTTTCCATCAACACGGCTGAACGGTTTCACCGTCTTTTTTGCGCCGTTGTAACATCCGAATGCAAATATCTTTCTTCCCTCACTTCACAGCAAAATGTTTTCTTGCGCTGCCGCTTTCTACTTCCTATTCTTCTGTTACTTAATGGCGGACTGCACCCTTTTATGGTGTACACTGCCATCTGTTGGAGTCCTCAAGAATTACAAAAAGTATGTGCGCAAGTACGGTCAGTACCCGGCTTGCATAGCAGCAGCATCCACAAGCGTACTCGTCACGTAGCGTTAAGTATATAGCAGCCCTGAGAAAAGATGTCGGGCAACCAGGACGCTGCGGTGAGTGAAGAAGCGATGAAAATGCAGGGTTTCCCGCAGCGCTTTATAGTTACAGCGGCCGCTTTGACAACAAATGTGTCCCGCCTTAACTACGTCCGCATGGGAAATAAATAAATAAAATACGAATGTGAAAGTACGTAACGTTTTCGTAACTTAGCAACAACAAGCACCGAGAAAACGCTCTGGAAGTGAGGTGTTGACGGCTCTCTTTTGCCGTTCTTTGGCAGCGGCTGTTTTTAAAACAAATCCTATGAACGCTAAGCGCCTTCAGTGGGAGAAAAAAATTGCCTCAGTCCTCAAAGCGCTTTAAGTAGAAATTTGTTAAATTATTTGTTTAATATTGTTTGATTATTTTAACTTGTTCATTTAGTCTGTATAAGAATCCCAAAAAACCATAATATGACAATATATCGTGATAATTATCGAAATCGATCAATATGCCAAAAAATCGTGATAATGTTTTTGTTCATATCGCCCAGCTCTAGCTTCGATTTAGTTTGATTCCGGTTTCTTGTTGTAGAAACTGACTGATCAGAAAGCAACCCCGGACCATGCTGCCTCCCTGCTGGAGAAGAGGTTCAGCACCCCAGCACCGAAAAAAGAGACCACAGTGTTGCTGGTGGACGAGGTGTGTTCCTGGAGTAGTTGATGCTTATGTCACGTCTGATCAAGAATACATGGGTTTTTTTATATTTGAGAACTAGGGATGCAACAAATACATACAGTAATTGACATACTTGATTAATCGAGTTATTAAAATAGTTGCCAGCAAATTTACTAATTATTTAGTTGGTTAGGTTATTAGGTTGTCATGTCATGGCGTAAACAAATGTGCTGGTGCTTCCAAAAAATACAATTAAATAGGTGGCCTTTCTGCTGTCAAGAGACATCAACCAATAAGCAGTGGACATTTACAACACAACAGTGGCGTGCAAACGCGAAAGTGGCACTGCACTTATTTCTGCTGTGTGATCCTCTAAGAAATATGCAATTTGCAGGACTTTCCTGTGCAAATTCTGTTCCTTGTTAAGCTTATGTATGGCTCCGATGTCCAACTCAGGCAGTCTCTTGGCGTCACAAACGAGAAAATTTGGAGATAAATGTGTTGACTGCTGACATCGAGATCAAAAGAGGATAGATGTGATTTTAAAAAAAAAGACAAACTCCTGATGCAAGTCATGTAAATTCCATAAATGCAATGGCACTTTTGTTTTTGAACACCACTGGCAACAGCAGCACCTAATAGCATGCTGTCCTCTTTCAGGTAATCATTATTAGGAAACTTTTGATTTTGTGTCTCTTAAAAAAGTATGTAAATATTGAAGTTGTTTGAATAACTGAAACAATCAAAAGTATTTAAATCTAATTTTCAAAGGTTTATTTTGCCTTTTATTCATATCTTTCAAACAACCAACTAATTGAGTAAATCAGTTCAATTTTATTTGTATAGCACATAAAATGTCATAACATGCCTTGTCACAAAGTGCTTTAACAACAAAAAGATTAATCGTTCATCAAAATAATCGTTAGTTGCAGCCGTTAGAAGGACCACAGTTAACAATGCTGCTTACCTTTCTCAGTTGGACCTTTTATGGACCAGGAAACAGAATGTCATGTATAACTTATTTGACTGGCCAACGAGACGTCATGCCCGCCTGGTCGTCCTGACCATTGCCAACACTATGGACTTGCCAGAAAGGATCATGATCAACCGGGTGGCCAGTCGCCTGGTAAGACTGAGTGATTGGATGTTAAAGGAGCAAATCATTTAGGCGTCATGGATTATCTGCAGCAATGTGACTTTTGACAAAATGTGTGGTGTCATTTCAGGGCCTGACACGTATGTCTTTCCAGCCTTACACTTTTAAGCAGCTGCAGCAGATCATCACGTCTCGCCTGAACAGAGTGAAGGCTTTCGAGGAAGATGCACTTCAGTTGGTCTCACGAAAGGTGTGCTCAGCCTTCTGTACTGCGGTGTAGAATGTGTGAAACATTTTAGCTCTGTAAGCACACAGCTATCTGCTGAACATTGTTCTCTGATCAGGGCGACTTTTCAATTTGTCCACAATCAGATTTGGTATTTCACAGTTTTTGAATGTTCTCTTGATGGGACATTGAGAGATGTAGAGTAGGGCTGGGCGATATGACCTTAAATCAGTATTATCCCAGTTTTTGTTGTTTTTTTTGCCTTCATAGTTCACTGGCAAGGTTTGGATTATAAATGTGCCCCATTATAGGCCATTTTTATGGCAAAAGGGGCAATATGTAATCACTGCACTCTGATAAGCAAGACTTCCTTGCAAGCTGCATCACCAAATACCAAATCTGTTTTGGGTAACAAGTATAGATGGCTGTAGCAAATTAGCAAAAAAGTACCAAATTAGTCTCGCCTCCTGCTGAGATTCTGAACAAAGATGATAATCTCTGCAATCTGGTTTATGTGACTTGACCCACAGGTAGCAGCCCTGTCGGGTGACGCTCGCCGCTGTCTGGACATCTGCAGACGTGCCACAGAGATCTGCGAGCACTCCAATCAGCAAGGTGCTACTGGATTGGTTGGGATGAGTCATGTGATGGAAGCCTTGGACGAGATGTTCTCCTCTGCTTATATCACAGCCATCAGGTGTGAAGTTGTGTGCATCTTTGTGGGTTCTTATTTGATTCCCCCTGCTTACTGCTGTAATTTGAGTTTGATTTTTAACCCAGGTATTGAGTCTGATTCAGAACTTTCTCTATGGTTTGGGAACACAGGCTGCTAGTTTAACTTGCTGGTAATAGGCTACTTGGTGGCTTTAGGGATATTATCATCATGGTTTCGGTTAATCAAACCTCTGTACCATCACGACTGCATGACTGTTAACTCATTCTTAATCTTGTAGGTGCACCTCGCTGCAGGAGCAGCTGTTCTTGAGGGCAGTGATTGCAGAGTTCCGCAGACTTGGCCTGGAAGAGGCTACGTTCCAGCAGGTAGGACTTGTATCATTCCTTCATGATTAAAAAAAAAAAATCAAATCCCAAATGAAAAAGTGAATGAGAGTGACCGAAAACAGAATGCAGTCATTCTGTTTAGTTTTTTTTTCTTGCTGTGACCCCACAAGTGAGAGATACTGTATATACTGTTAAGAATTTTTTAAAGAATTGGATAGCTTTATTTTGTTCTTTGGCAGGGAAGTCTTTACTCCTCATTTTCCTACTTTTTTAACAGTCTATTATGTTAAAAAAGCAGACTTGAGTGTTTCGGTTTTCTCTCTGTTTTGGGGGGGATTTTGGTTTTACTTTGACCATAAAAGATTTAATGCACCCAGGCACATGCCTACATATAGCAATAACTGAACACAATAGTCACCTACTCTCTTTTTGATTTTTTTTTTCTTGCTCACCGTCTCTCTTCTAGGTGTTTGTGCAGCACCAGGCTTTATGTCGCATGGAGGGCCTGCAGCCTGCGAGTGTGTCCGAGAGCCTGGCTGTGTGTCAGAGGCTGGGAGCTTGTCGTCTCCTCCTGCTGGAGCCCAGCCACCTCGACCTGCTGCTCCGAGTTCGCCTCAACGTCAGCCAGGATGACGTGCTGTATGCACTGAAGGCTGACTGAGGCCCATTCTTTCTCACCCTCTTAATCTCCTTCTCTCTCTCATCCCACGCTGCCCTGCTTTAACTCATGCATCTAATAGGGCATTGCCTCTGACTTTTTGTACCACATTTTAAGGACTTGAGTGTTGAGAATCAGGTTCTGCCGGTTGCCACAGACCTTGGAATCAGACCAGCTTTTCTTTATAATCCTATTTATCCGATCAGAGTTCTAATTAATGTTCATGGCATTTGTGCTATGTTCAGTTAGTTATTTTTCCCCAAAAAGGTTTGCATTCTGGTTTTCTTTGCCCCAGTTGAACTGATGCACTTAAGGCTACACATGTAAAACCTAATTTGTCTAGAGTTACACTTTTCACTGAATTATTTCTCTAATTAATGATGGTGTGCAAGTCTTATGCTGCTCTATATGTCATTTGTCATTTAATTTTAGCATTGGAGAGTGAAGCTCCCCCATTCTTTGTCTGTCAACTTAACTGTTTGTTGAAGGTCTGATTTATTTGTGTGCTAAATTGCCCTGACTTTGTGATATTTTATTATTAATTTGGTTTTATTTTTCTTGAACTTAATAAAGCTATTGAAAATACATCTGTTTATGATTTAATTTTGGTTAGAAAAGTTATGAGCAGGATGTGGTCTGATGAGCCTCAAAAAACATAGAAAATATCCTGTTAAAAACTTTTTTAGACAAAAATGCTTCTTGGTTGTGATGTAATGCATGAGTAAGAGTCAGTCACTTTTATTAAAATTGATCTTTTAATCAAAATGATGGTACATACAAAGTCAAAATAATATACACTGGTGTAATTATTGACAAATTGACTGTGTGTTGCTACATATGTAGATTACATTTGAACGTTAGCAACATATCTACATTAAAAGGTTTGGATTGCACTCAGTATTAAACTGCAGTAATAAATTATTTTTACACAGTAAGATGTAAAAATTACTGAAGAAAAACAGGTGAATAGTGATGGTAATTGAGTTGTTTATATCTCTATAGAGTGTTGTAAGATGAAAATGCTATCTAGCAAAATGCAGAAAGTCTCTAGTAGATTATAAACAATAAGTTTAATTTATATAGCACATTTTATAGAGGTTCAAATAAAACATGCAAAAAAAATTACACCATAACATGACTATGCACAAACAATGATACTGAGAAAATGTGGGACTTAAGAAGATCACTGACATCTGTCATTAATTTTGGCCATATTTTTGGGCAATATACAATACACAAATGAATACACAAATTGGTTAACTGTAGTTTCACAACTATTCTTTCTTCATTTCTGCTTCTTTGGTTTTCATGTATACTCTGTGGAACTAATCTTTGTGGCTGGGTTTTGACTGAGTTTCTGCAAACAGCCATCACTCTTCACAGTGTATTACTCATCGACTTGAGCTCACACAACTGTGAACCACTAGGTGTAATGAAACATGATGGAATGCTGTTGAATATTGAGAACAATGAGCTTTAACTTAATCCTCACTGTTATATTCTTCCAAGACTGGCGTTTTTCTGTTATGTATTGTTATTCCTGAAATACTTAATTTTCTGGGTGACTACAGTTATTCTGCTGTAGCTTTTGTTGTGTTCTCCAGGTTGGTGTAATGATTGGCTGGGTCTTGGACAAACAGAGCCTCCGTCTGCAGATAGGAGTGGTTGAGGATGTTTGTGCTGGTGGTGGAACAAACGGAGGAGCAACAACAAAGTTTCTCCTCGTCCTTGCCTGAGGAAGCATTCACTCCATACACATAGTCATTCCCAGTCAGGCACGGAAGAACATTGTTGGTGTTTAAGGTCACATACTCCCGACTAACCTCCAGACCCTCTATGACGTCTTCTTCATCACTCTCCCATGCCAAGGAGCCGTGTTGCGAGGTGATGTTGGACGCCTTTGCTGCTTTTTTCTGTCTTTCAGACATGATTTCCACTACTGAGGCAGGGATGTCGTCATCGCACATCTTAATGCTAAAATTGGGCTCCTAGAGTGATACCACAGCAGTCAGAATAAGTGCATGTGCAAATATATATGGGTGCATTTTCATTTTTTGTGAGAAACCCAATTCAAAAACATTAATATTTTACATTAATTACCTCATATCAGTTTTAAATTACAAATTGTAACTTACCCAGTTTTGCCCTCTGATTTCTTTCAAGAAGCTCTCCAGAACCTCATTAAGATTTGGGACTGGTGGCCACAGGAACAGCTTGAGCTTACTGAGAAGATACAGTAAATTGTAGTTTCTTTGTGGTATTTTAATATGCTTTATATGTCTGAAATTCAAACCAACCTGACATATCCAGAAAAGAAGAAGAAGAACCCCGCTGTAATGATAAGCAAGCTTAATGGGACACAGACGATGAACAGCAGACCTGTATGGGTAGAAAAGCTGATGAAAACCTTTCCTCATTAACATATCCTAAATCTTTCTGATCATGGTGTTCACATGTTTTTCAGCACTATGTATAAGAAAGTTTAAGTACCCATTTCTGAGGGCAATTGCACCACATGAGGTTTTGACCAAGCACTCCAGTGTCCACCGTAGAATGTTCCATTGGGTACAGCTCTTACTTGGATGGTGTACTTACTGTCGACTTGCACATCAATACATGTCTTGGTTCTGGGTACAGTAAAAATCTGACACAAAAAGAGGTTTTATTTGTTGACTTAGAGGTCATTATAGAAATAATTTATTTCAGTTTAACTTGTTCATATTGTAACCACTGTCTACTGATTTTTTATACATGGGATTCTGCATTCAGTAAACAATACTTTTAATGCATTTACTGTAATATCGTAAATGGCTTACTTTACATTCACTCTCTGTTTGGAGCCGGTAGTAGACCTGGTAATTCAGATGCTCACATATGAGTTGAAGAGGACAACTCCATGTCAGACAAACCCTTCCTCCTTTAGTCTCCTCTGTCAAACCTTTTGGAGCTTCTGTCTTGACTAATCACAGAATGAAAATGACTTTAAAGATCTATTTTATTTTTCACCAGCTTTAGAGACCATTTTATTTTTGGTCACCATAAGGTGTGTTTTAGCTTCCAAATATACAATTTATCATTTCACAAATAAAACATTGTGTTTTATTAACTAGTATCTAGAAGCAATTTTGTTTCCTTTTTTGACAAGATAATTAAGTTTGGGAGTTCAGTGAAGGATATAACAGATGGCTGAACATGAATCTTGAACTGACACTTACTGCTACGGTTCATCTTGAACATATCCATGTAAAAGGTTTGGTTATTAGGCTCCAGTCCAGCTTTAATGTGACCTTGAAACACAGTGAATTTATCCCCATAGAGAAAACACTGAATGTCAGTGATGTTATGCTTGTCACATATCTTCCAACTTCCCCATGTGCCTTTGGGTCTGGAAAGACATAGGGTATTAAAAACAATTCAACACAAATGCAACTGCAATTTCTTTACTTCGTTATGAATAATAGTGTCAATATACTGGTACCTGCTTGCTTGTCTGTAATGTAAACTGTAATTGTTATATTCATACAGTCCCTCATCCCATCCACACTGTACTTGATTCAGGTCAGCAGTGTAGCATTCCAATTTAATATCATCTAAGAAACAAACAACAATTGTAAAATCTCACTTAGTAGATACTGACTGGTTTGAGATGCTGCTGGTAAATGGTTAAGGCTAGAAGATGTATAATGTATGGAGAATACCACTAAACATGATGTTGACAATGGTATAATGAAGAGTAACTGATAACATTCATATTCTTATCATTAACTACAGCTAAAGCATTCTTATATTCTAGAAGTCTGTAATGATTTGTCCTTATCTTCAAGACACATCCCTTTTTAACATTTATGATCTCGAGGATCCAAAACTAGCAACAGATTGATTATGATCGATTATGATCACGTTACGGTTAATGGGTATTTTTGGAAAACAGCTGCTTTCTATTGAGATTTAAAGTGAAACTGTATGTTGCTAGAAGCCACATAGTATTCATGGAAACTACATCAGGATGTGAGTCTAGTGTCATGTTGTAAACATTCTGTATTCACTCTTTGTTTACTTCACTTTCAGGTTTTCTTAAATCCTCTTCAAGGTTTCCATGGGATTTCAAACTACAAGCATTATGACATTATGAGTGCTCTCTATTTACTTGCTCACTACCTCACCTGCTCGCTGAGGCACTTTGGCTGTTACTGGAGATGACCAGTCACTCCAATATGATCTTAAGCTGTTGCCATTCAATTTCAGCCTCATCTGCACTGTGCACATCTGTGCTGGGTCCAGATAGAGCAACTTATATTCAAGTTTGGAGCTTGTGTTCTATGGAGAGGTAATAACATTCCAGTCATTACACCGTCATAAACTGTGGGATGATATATGGCATGTTTCTAACTCACCAGTCTATCTGTCTTAGAGGAGTAACGTATCTCATACTCCACTTTATTTTCAAAATATAGCATTGGTGGTTGCCAGCTAACAAGTAATTGCCCAGCTTCTCCAGTAAGGTACAACCACACATTGGATGGACGAGAGGGTAGAACTGGAAAAAAAGATATGAGAAAATAGCCAGTAATGTAAATAAAGAGTATTTAAAAGATATGAAGAATGAATAATAAAGTGTGTACATTTACCATGATCCTCGACTGTAACAGTGCGTTTGTAAACGGTTATGTTGGTGTCTGTTTCTAACACCATGAGATTTATTAGGATGTAACTGTGGACATCGTTTTCTGGGAAAAAGCAGATATGGAGGACTTTCCCCTCCTCGCTGTTCTGCTGACTTAGCTTGCACCTCTTCTTACTGCAGAAACAAGTGAACAAGTATTTGTGCTGTAATTTACACAGTAGCTTACACTGAAGGTACACTAAAATCCGTGAAAAAAATATTTTTGCACATACTAGATATAGTATCTAGTAGGTATCTATAGACATAATAGATACTCTTAACTGAGTTTTCCCTTACTGTAAACCCAGAAGTGTATGTGGCACACCACAGCTAGTCCGTTAAAACAATGTCAGCATGTTCTCACAACAACTCAACTCTCAAAGGCCGTGCAATGGTTTAGAATGCAGTATTAATGGAACACTTGGCTAAAACATAGGTATCTTTGGTGCATTTCTGTGCATGCTTCAATAACCTTTCTTAAATTTCATTATTAGGTATTAAGCATCCATTAATTAATCTAGGAATCTACTGTCTTTTGTGCTACTCACTCGTATATTGTATAGAAGAACTCATATGACTTTTCTGCAGGGGCATCCCAGAAACAAGTAAATTCCTCAAGAGTTCTGGTAAAACACTTGGGATTTTCTTTTTCTGCAGACAGCAAAGCCACATCTGAAATACAAGATAGCATCACACACCATGTAAAGTGAGGTTAGTGATATCTAATATCATCAATTTCTTTTGCTGTCAACCAGAAATTATTCGTTCGTATCCCTTTACTCAGCCATTTTATTTTGACCACAGAACCTGCAAATAACTGGACCTTGTATTAATACCAATCTATCTGAATATCTCTGATAACTGATAAATGGTGTTATGGGTGGATAGCAGATTGATCACAACAGTTGTTGGACTTAAGTTACACTCATGAATGAGAAAAAATTCACACAGGCTATGTATAAAATGGGAACAACTGCATCCTCACAATTAGTCAGTCACTGAAATCACTGAAATCACTTTACAACAGCCTCCCTGGGTTTGTCTTCAAACTTTATTTTATCTTTATTTTAGTACATTACCTTCTTTTGGCAGGTGAGGGTGACAGATCACCTGCCCCATTAGGCAGAGGAGCATGACTGATGAGGTTCTCTTTAAATCCATATTGCACTCTGGTAACTCCTTTAACCCATTGCTGTTGAGAAGCACCGTCTATGTACAATATATGTGAAGGTCTTTGTTAGACTAATGAGAAATTTGGCTTTGGGCGTTGAGGAGGTTGAATGTGGTGGGTGGCTCTATCTGATAGGGCTGCAGCGCAGTAGGAAGTATGTGTGTGAGGGGTTTAGAGAGGCACCCAACTCGGGCCCCTGCCTTTTCTGTGTGCACATACACATGTTTACTATACTTTTGGGGACACTGCTCTTTTTATTTTTATATTCTTTGTAATCTAAAAGAAGGCCCTGTTATTCATACCAAAAGGTAGGTTTGTCCCCAAGTTGCATGTGCAGAGTCTAAAATTTGTCCCCAAAATGAGTCTAGGAGCAGAATCAATCACACCTTTACTTCCATCATCTCTTTAGAGCTGATGATGATGATGATGATGATAATTTTTATCATAGCAATATAGTCAGAATTATAGAGAATATTGTTTACTTCACTTCAGCAGGTTGCAAAAACAATTGCTTGAGACAGACAAACTGGTATAACAGAGCTTGTTGAGAGCATTCTAAAGAATTTATCTAATTTCAAGAAACAGCTGAAGGAAAAATTTACAAAATTAGAATATGACAAAGAAACAACAGCAACATTAGGTTTCAGACTGATTGTTTTCTCTAGGGAATTTCTATATCACACACATTAAACTGAAACGTTGAGTTTATTTGTAAGTTAGTTAGTTCTTAGTTATTAGCTAAGAACATGACACTGAACTACAACCCACTTTGCAGAGTTCATAATAAGTGTGTTTATGCAAGAGTTTTTGAGAGTGTGTGAGTTGGTAGGAAACCAAACATCCCCTGCATGACAGGTTCTCCATCTGTGGCTCACTGAAGGAGGAAATGGACTGACAGATCACTGAGCAACAGCAGCCTAGAGACCCAACCTCGAGAGAGAGAGAGAGAGAGAGAGAGAGAGAGAGAGAGAGAGAGAGAGAGAGAGAGAGAGCCAGAGCCTGAGAAAACAAAGTCATCAGAGTATTGATTTCTCATTGTAAAAATTATTTATATTTTTCACTTCCATGTTATTGTCCATTAACTGTACAAGTTAATGTATGCAAAAAATACTCAAAAATATAAAACATGTAGAAAAGGATACAAAAGACCATAGAAATACTCTGCACCAGTCCAGGTCTTTGTGACTACCTGCTCTACACAGATTTGGTGCTTCCTATCTCAACAAACCTAATTGCTGTTTAGCTAATCACGTTGCTGAGATGGTTCACCTGAATGTGTGCAGACCTCGATGTTGCAAAAACAAGAACTGAGAACTCTATATTATGCTGCGCTACGTATATTACAATCTCTTTATCCAGGAACCCAAAGACCATTGCAATTTCTAGTTTAACATATTCTCAGCCCCAACTAATTCTGAATTAGTAATGGGGAGTGCTGGAGATATGGAGTACTTTAACTCTGCAGCATAGTAGTCCTGAGGACCTGAACAAAGAAACCCTTGTGTATATGTACACACAAGTACAATAAATCAGGCAAATGCATACATGTTGCTGTAAATTATTATGCAGCTACATGTGTATATGGTATTATTTACTTTTCTTTCTCTTCTTTCATTATTCCAAGTGCTACATATATCATTTGGCATCTCCATTTGGCGTGCACTTTCAAATATATTCAGATCAAAGTCCATTGCAAGACAACACACAAAAGTGGACAATGAAACCACTAGTAGTCAAAATCCCCACAGACTCCAGCAGGTACAGCAACAACACCAACACTGTGTTTCGTGTTGTGTTTTTGAGAATTCAAAGGCTGATCACCAGTATATGCCGCCACATCCCGAGATCAATCTAGCTCAAAGAGGACAATGATCCCACAAGTGTCCTTTCACAGTCTTTCCCTTATAGCCAAGTCATCCTGGTTGAGTGTTCCTTTGAGCGGTGAAATCGGGCAGCAGGAGGGTGGCAATAACGAAGGGGTCTGCTGCCGTGTCCCTCCCTGGGGCTGCGGAACCTGCCAGAATCTGGGGGGGCGGGTAGTCAGGCCTCCTCAGCTGTGGCATCTATTCCAGCATAGGTGAAGTTCTCAAAGAGAGCCATGTTGACATAGGCCTGTGAAAGATTACATGAATATCATAAGCGGTTAACCATTGTCAAGAAAGAGAATGAATGATATGTCATTCAAATAAAATTGGTGATTTGGCACAACTTAAATTTGTGACCTGTTGAAACCTGCTTACTTGGGCAAGTTGTTAATCAGTAGTACAGCAATGCTTTTACCTTTCTAGCCTCCTGCATCCGATTGAGCTGAACTGATATCTGGGAAAATGGAGGTCGCTCATAAGGCCGATCTCGCCAACACTGTCTCATTAATTCATACCTGAAAGAGTTGAGATAAAGTTCAACATTCCAGACAGTGGTGTCTAATCTACTTTAAATGATACTTAAGGGAAAAAACACCCTTTTGGATAAGGTGTTAAGTCAATGCATAGCAATCCAGTAATAAAATAATAATAGACCCTCTGTAAACAAGACAAGAATAGCAGGATGTCACCTTTAAAAAAAAAGAATTCTTTAAAATCGTAATTAACACTTAATTTAAGCCAATTATAACAATATTACTTTTAACTTTCACCTTTGCTACGCATAAGAGCAAGTTACTAAATATTAAGCAATATTTACACAACCATAGGATAACCACAAACTTAAATATAAACTAAATATAATTACCTCACTGTTTTATTTTAGTACACATATACTGGGGTATGTTACATTCACACAATTTTAAACAGAAATTTAAGACTGGCATACTTGTTGTCAATTTACTATCATATTGTATTATATTATAATACTGTATTGGATAGCATTCTCAACTTATGGTTGTGCAATGTAAACTGTGACCCAATTGTGTTGAGAAGATTTTGTGTCAGCATGCAACAGTGTATTTGCCTGCCGCAGTATTACATACAGTAATACAGTATTTGTATTCCGTTGTTTTGTTTCTCATTAGAAAATTACACTGTAAATACTTAATGATCAAACAGTCAGAAAGTGTATTACAAGACTCTAGGAAGTCAGCAAAGATTGAATGAGATCATTATTACACTTCATCATCACAGTTCCTGGGTTTCTCCATCCTGTACCCCTGAGGAAGCTTCTCATAGAGCTCAGCACATGTCATCCCACAGTATGGAGTTCCACCTTTAAAAAAAAACCCAGCACATCACTTGCGTGTTTCAGTCAAACAGTCATCTCCACCTTATTCACACTTGTTGGTTTCAGCCCTTAAGCTGTAGATAGTAACTGAGCCACTTCCATCTTCAACACCAACACACTTGTGGTTTGTTTACAGTATTTGCCACCTACATGCATTTCCTGCACATCAAAAAATTCACAAAATTGTGCCAATGTGTCAAAAACAGTACTGATAGTGCAGAAATGCAGAGATTAATTTCAAGTTTTACCAAAACAAAGCACATCTAATGAATTGTTTTCAAAATATAATGTTAAAAATTGCACCAATTTGTCACTGAGGTGGTTTGCTCAAATGTACCATTTTTAACCTCAATCAGAAGAATGTACCCTAAAACTCATAAAGTTCTTTTATGTTAACAGCATATATTACACAGATTTGATCCTGAGCAATGTTCCAAATTACAGAGACATTTTCTTTGTACAACTTGGGGGTAAGCGTCTTGCTCTGGGACCCAACAGGGGTTTTAGTTTGAATCCCCAAAACATGGTTGGTACAGTCACTCAGAGCCCTCTATAATTATATCTAAAAGTACAATATTTTACTTTTTAGGAACATTTTTGTTCCTTTAAGAGAGCAATTGTCACATTTGCACATAGTTACAAATATATGTTTTCAGAAGGGGAATCTCGGCAGGACAATCAATCATCCGGAGTAGTAGTGGACTGCCCTGGGTCTAAATCAACTGCTGTTCTGCATACATTTATTTGCTCTGCATGCTTGAGTTCTACACCCACCGCAGAGTGTTTGTCTTCATATCAACAGATCAGAAGGAGCGTGTTTGTCTTTATCTCATCTTTTAATTAGATGCCTCTGATGTAGCGACAGCAAGACTGTAGAGATAATATCAACAGAAATCAAAGATGCACTCTACTATCACACGCGTAAAGAGAGATAAACGCCCACTTACCTAAACTTACAATCTCCCACAAAAGAACCCCAAACGACCAACTGAGAGTAAAGTAAGATAGAGAAAGAAAAAGAGATTGCGAGATTTTATTTTCATGCTCATAAGTTCAAAGTCTCTTTTATGCCTAGAGATGATAGTTTTTAATTTGTCAACAAAAAGCATACTCCTTTCTGCAACAAATGTCTTTAAAAATTAAACTTAGTAAATTAATGGCGCACAAAGGCTACATGTTTTACACCTCTTTTCATTTTTTCAGAACACCAAGTTCCTTACAAAGTAAAAATAGCTTTTCGTGACAAGCTGAGACAAAGTGCCACTAGCTGTTTTGAAGTTTCCTGCTTTACTATCACTTCCTCCTTGCTTGTCTATCAGCTACCCAGTGACCAATGCAACCGGGAAGCATCAACAACCAACTCAGAATGATTTGTTGCTTTGGACTGAAACAGGGTTAACGTGTAGCATGCTGCTGGGCATTCAAGGATACAGAATTCATACCATTAAGCTTAAAAATGACTTATTTCTTCTTTTACAATAGGCAATGCTCTTAATAATGGTTTATAGTATGGTTTTTAGCAAAATGATCCACAACAATTGTGTGAATGTTTTCTAAGAAATAAAACACAAATAGACACACACATCGGCAATTAATACTTACACATCACTCTTAGTGGTATAAACACTGTAGTTCAGTGATTCAATAGCCATCCATCGCACAGGCAGTCTTCCCTGGAGAAAAATGAATTTATTAGTTTATGAATTCTCTTTATATGCTCTCAAAGAAACATTCAGCAACTATGTTTATGGGTTGACACTTTCTATGAGTTGCTTCCCTGTTATTAATACAGTATAAGATGACTATCACCCCATTTGGTCATTTTAAATCCTCAAGGTCTCTCTCTACATGCCACTGAGATGGATGTTAAGAAATGCACATGTTTGGAATGATGCCTGATAGGGTTATAGTCACCTTGCGGAGCTATCAATCCAGTGATATGAAAACCTCAGCAAAATGGTTAAGCTAATCATACCTTCATGAACATAGAAGAATGACAAACCAATTCTATAATGTTCTTATATATTTATAAGACCTTTAACAATCTGTTTATATGTTAAATAAAGTAGATAGTTTAAGAACTATCCTCTTTTTGTGTGCGAGGTGCCACTTCATTTTATGCATTAGAGGGTCAAAGAGTTTTTCGGGGGAAGGTAGTCTGCTAAATGTGACTTTTTCAGAAAGTGACACTCTTCTGTGAAGTGTTAAAACAGACAGACAGTATGGCAACAACTGATATGTGAGATAACGTATATGAAGGTAATTTGTGTCTTTAGTTCACACGTATACTGTTAAATAGAAGTGTGGTCAATGCAAACAAGACAGTGTTCTATATATGGTATTAATTGTATAATTTAACAGATATGTATGATTCCCCAATACTCTGCATAGAAACACCCACCATTGTCTTTTTGACATACACCTCTTCTCCACGTGACAGTCCAAAATCAGCAATTTTTGCCATCAGATTTTCTCCCACTAGCACATTCCGGGCTGCTAGATCTCTGTGAATAAACTTGCAGCACATAAAACAAAGCAAAAATGAATTAACTGAGAATGAATTATACTACAGTATCAAGTGAAAAGTTCTCAACAGGACAACTAAGCCTTAAAACTAATATAGGCTCAAAATGATATTTGTACCAGATCATGACAACTTGACAGCTTTGCTATGCCTAAAATCTGCACATTCAGTCATAAAGACTATGGCCAATGTCTGTGTACCTGTTTATCACTAAGGTAGTGCATGCCTGTCGCCACATCAACAGCAAACTGGAGAAGCTGCTGGGACGTTAGTGTGGATGCAGTGCCATGTTCTTTAGCGAAAGCTGGATCTGTCTCCAGGACACGGCTCTTCCTCAGAAAGTCCAGAAGGTTCCCATATGGAGCATATTCAATAGCTATATATAAGTAACCTACAGATCAAAAAAAAAAAAAAAAAAGAAGACATTGAAAACAAGTACTTCCCCTCACAAACATGCAAAATCCACACAGAAAGGCCCTACAGTTGACCCAGGAATCAAGCCCAGGACCTTCTGGCTGTGAGGTGGCAGCGTTAACCACTGCGCCACTGTGCTGCCCCTTGTCCAAACCGCTTTATCCCTATAAGGATCGCAGGGACCGGAGCCCATCCCGGGAACTACAGGCACAAGGTAGGGAAGCTTAGAAATATTCATCAAAAAATATTCTCACTGTAACCCAGAGAAGAATCATTCATCATTTATTAAATTTTAGCTCCTTCCACGATATGCAGTTATATCACAGGAAGCCTATCAGTTTTAGTGGAGTGTGTTAGTACTTTTGAACTTTAGATATATAATAAAAATATGATGGTGATGTTAAAATACTGAAGAATGAATACAGTTTGCTCTTTCAACTTTTACTTCATGGGCTTTTTGCCAGCAGTGTCATGTTCAGTAAGTGAGATAGGTTCAGTTAGGTGAAAGGTTTAGTCAGGGACTAAAATATTAATCAGTATTTTAGGATTATGTTACAGATTGATGTCTAAAGCACAGCACCATTTAGACACACATGATATTTCCTTGGATCTGAATTATCAAGGTTGTTTTTCCTGTTGCCTTTTTGAAAGTCACAAAACGAGTGAATACTAATGAGCTGGTTTCACTCCAAAGATACACTGGTAGTGTTACACAACTCAACCAATAAAGTTCCTGTTATTATTTGACTGTTAAACAAATATCCAAAAAATAATTTTTACATAAGTCAGAGTATTAGCCCCTTTCATTGCTTCATTTTGATCCACTAAGTCACAGTCTATGGATGGTTGTGCACTCAAGAGGACACCATCCATGCATGATGGGCCTGGGAAAGTAAAGAATTTCTGGTCTTGACACTAAAACACAGCTGCACCATTCAGTGCCAGGTTAACTGTTTAAGATTGTATATAAAGAAAAGTTTGTTTGCATTTTCTAAAACTATGGTCATATTACTAAGAGGGGCCCTAAGTATATATTTTTAATTTATTATTCTCGTCTCATTTTTCTATGTTGATTTTGCCTGGATTGCACTTTGATTTATGTCATGTCTATTCTTCAATTGTAGAATTTGTAATTTTGCAAGTAGTCAAACTATAAAACAGATTTATTTAGGGTTTTTCCTACATATGTGTTTTTCTGGTTTTGAATGTCTGTTTTAAAATTGAGATGCTTTGGCTGCTTCTGTTAAACACATTTTTATTCTGCCTACTGCATGGTCCTTAAACTAATGAAAATATGCTTTATAGACAGGGGAACCGGAAAGTGTCATTAAACAAGAAATGTTGTTTATTACTGTAAAGGCACAGGGTCAATTTCTGTGCAAACATGTCCAACATAACTTGTTTGTCAGTAGGTGTTTACATCTTTGCTTTTGCAAATACAGGGTTTAATTGCTTAATATGGTCAGGTTGGTTTACTTGTTTACTTTCAATTTAAGCAGCTGCTGAACATGTCCAGCAGGTGGCTCACTCACCTCTGTTTTCACAGGCTCCTAGAAGGTTAATAATGTTGGGATGTTGTCCCAGCTTGCATAACACCTCCAGTTCCCCAGCAAAGTCCCGGTGGTCATTCTCTGAGGCAAACTCTGCACGGGTTTGAAAGACAAACATGCACGGGCTGACAAAAAACAGGCACAGCAGAACAATGCTCCTTTTGTATATTTATTGATTCAGTATGTGTGTTGTGGTGCAAGTTGCCTTGCCGAATGAATCTCACCCTTGAGCATTTTGATAGCAGCACTTATTTTGGTGCCGTCCTTCTTGATCATAGCTTTTATGACCTGTCCAAAATTCCCCTCACCAATGACATCTTCAAACCTGATGTCCTCCCACTCCAGGATGGGGTAAGTGAGGGGTTCAGGAGAGGGTTTGGGTCGCCGAGTCAGTGTGAGGGTACCAGAGTTGAACTGCAAGATGGTTTCTTCTCCCTTTTGGTGCAGATATGTGTGTTTGGATGAGAGTTATGGTATAATGGGGTTGAATTAAGTAACAATTTGCAAAGAAACATTTCTAAAGTACAGCACAACAGAAATGATACAGAGATGTCTATAAGAGCAAAGCTACAGTCACACCTAAAAATCAGATTCATTCAATCATGTAAAGTGACCAAAACTTCCAAGTGAAATAGTGACATGGATTTAGCCATTTTGAAAATGTACACTCACCG
Source organism: Distichodus sexfasciatus (assembly GCA_032718565.1). NCBI lineage: Eukaryota > Metazoa > Chordata > Actinopteri > Characiformes > Distichodontidae > Distichodus > Distichodus sexfasciatus. Next base: position 5,871,270 of record JAVGVS010000003.1, read on the forward strand.
ATCCAGACTGGTAGGTGAAGGTGCGTTTGCGTTTGACGAAGGACTTTCGAATGTAGAAAAGTACAATTAGTGCCAGCAGGATGGTGACACATGTTACTGCAACTGAACCAACAACAGCCCAGAGCAGCTGATGCTCCTCGCTCATGGGACGGCCAACTCCCTGAGTTGTTGGAATAAAGCTGGGAGATCCTATAGTACACATAATTGTCAGACATCAACTATTATTTGTTTGCCCTACACACGTTTCCTTCATATTTTCTTAATATGACTACACTAGGGTAATGTATATTACAGTGAAAAAGTTTCTGTATCTTGAGTTGTCTATTTGTGTGTTAAATCCCATTCATTTGATCTGAAAACATACCATCTCCTTGGGTTCTGGCTTTAGCAAACTCGCTCCACTCTCCTGGCACCTTTGAGAAAGCCCTCACCCTAAACTGGTAGAGAGTGCTTCCATTTAGGGCCGTCACATCTTTACTGGTCTTGTTCCCATCATCTGTGTCTACCCATGGGTGCAGGCTGTTCTGTCCTACTGGCTGGTATTCGATTACATATTTGACAATGCCACCATTGGGGTCCTCAGGGGGCTGCCATCGAACCCTAACTGCATTGACGGACAAGGGATCAGCTTGGACATTCCTTGGTGATGAGGGACCTGGGTTAAAACAGAAAAATTGTGTAAAGATTGTTAAGATGTAAGCACACAACTGTTAGTGGATTATCCATTAAAACATAAAGTCCTGCTTGGCCTTTCACCTATTTATAGACCTTATGTCAAATCAATATTCCACTAAAGCCCACTTTATATTTCTCCCTGCCTCTGCTATAAGCCTATTCCTCCAACGCAATCTATAACTTAATGAATAAAGTCATTCTACTTTATTAAGAGCCAAGTCACCCTGATCCAGCAAGCACAGGATGTCGTTGTGCAACATCTACCGCTCTTTTCTAGTAATGAGTGCCACCTAGTGGCCAGAAAGAGTAGCTTTACCCTGGCTGTTGAGGCGGATGATATAAGGCTTTGAGGCAGGCCCGAGGCTGCCACAGTTGACTAGCCGGACGACCACACTGTAGTCGCGGTGGTACTCCAGGTTGTAGAGCTTTGTGGAGAGCACACTGAGCAAGGTGGTCTCCTCCCACAGCTTTTCTTCATGTGGTCCGTAGAGCTGCACTAAAAAGCCACTGGCCTTGCCCGAGCCACCGGGCAGGAGCCACTTCACGGTGGCGTTCCGGCCCTCCTGAGAGCTGAAATCGATCTCCGGCCTGGCCTTGGGCTCTAACGACACAGAATACTTAGTCAGGGCCTGTCTGCTCCAAACTGTAGCTCCTAGAGCTTTCCTTTTTTTGTACAGCCCTAAACCTTGAAATCCCATAAGATCCACAGCAGACTAACCCTAAGCAGTCTAGCTTAGTCACTTCTTGAACTACTGGCACTGGTCAGACTCAAACACTATAAGGACAAAACTAGCACCAACGGAGAGTGTCTATTTTGTGATACAACGCCTTCAATTCACTCTGTCCCGTGAATTTCTAATTTTCTTGGTGTTTTGCTGCAGTGTGAGCTCACCTGGACAGTCAGTTTCCATGACAGTCTCAGGACCCACTGGACCTTCCCCACCGTCTCCTGGCCGAGTGAGCTGCACTCTGACCTGGTACTTGGTGGTTGGCTTTAAGTTCATAAGAGTAATGGAATCACTGCCATACACTAGAGGGAGAACAAAAAAAATATTGTAATTCACCATCAAGCAGCAAACCTTATTTCCTTAAAAAACCTAAAAAACTGACATTTTAAGCAGGTTGTCCTCTACTTATCACTGGAATTAACCATCTGAATTAAACAACCTACATATAGTCTAATGCCAATGTACAATTATAGAATTACGAAAAAGAAACAACTCTATAGGCAACTATTATAGGCAACATGCATACGTCAATAAAGCTTTTGTCCAAAGTTATTCCCACCTATTATAGAAGACCAGGAGGCTTCTGTCTCCAGGGGCTTGTATAGGATCTTAGTTGAAGAGATTGGGCCATCACCTTTGTAGGTTTCCACAGGCTTCAGAACTAGCTGCTTACTTCTCTTTTCTATCAATGTTGGAGCATGGACAGGACAGGGAGGCTCTGGACAAAAATCAGTAAATTAGGAATTAAATGAACAATTAGTGCTGTCCAGTGTCTTATTAAGATAACAAAAACGTAGATAAACATTCTTCACCTTTAATTGTAACGTTAAACTTGCGAGAGTCTTGTCCACTGTTAGTTGAGACTCTGCATTCCCAGAGACCACCATGCTCAGCTGTCAGATCCTTGATCTCAAACTGGGCTGTGCTCATTTTTGAATTCATTGTGGTGTGGGAGGCCTATTGCACAATAAAGGGCACAATCAGTCTTTCCTTCTTTCCTTGCCGTGGACTCGTAAGTGTACTGTTTACTATTTTATAATTTTGTGCTGATTCATTAACATATGTTGTACTCAGCATTGCCTCTATTTACTGAGTTCTATGCACACTCGGCCTCATTCATCAGTTATTCTTAAGAGGAAATTTGTCTGACATTCCCCAATGTTTTATTATTTGACATTTGTTTTAGCAAAGGATCAAATCTACAAATGGTGAAGAGTAGTTTTACATATTTTTTTAATATTAGGTATCTGGGGGCAAACTATCCCATTCAAGTTTAAATGTGTATATGTATTGTGAGGAAAATAAAGCAAACTTTCTTCTTTACTTGATAAAATCCGTTAGTCTGAGCAAACTGGAGTTTGTTTTTGAACAGCAATGTATGCAGTTGACATGCCTTGATACAGATCTTAGTAGAGTAACCCCATTTTTCACCTTGAGCACTTTGCTGTCTGGCATTCGCAGCTCAATGTTGGTGTGAGCGGGAAGAGGGTTACCCGTCGCAGAGCACAAGACCTTGGGGCTGGAGTTCAAGTTCCACTCCAGGTTGCTGGCCAGATCCAGGATCTGTGGTGGACGATCTGGAAAAAGAAACCCAAGCAGATAAGAGCGGCATATGGAAAACTGAAGGCGTTATGCAGCTGCTTTTATATGTATAATACGTGAGAATAGACTGAAAGGTAACCTCTTATTTCACAGCACTGTCCTCTCCAGCCTGTATCACACTGACATCCACTGAAGCGATTACATTTCCCTTTGTTTTTACAATTGCATCTCAGCAGGCAGTCAGCTCCATACATAGCAACAGGGCAGGCTGAGAGAGAGTAAAATGTGACGAATGAAGTGTCAAATGTTGCACAGGTATTTTCTGTCTTCTGCAGCCTTGACTTTAATTAGGTCTTAATTTACAAAAATGCATTTTGCAGTGCTAGTAGTGAATAATAGAGTTAATAATATCCAGACAGCCAGATATTTCATTTTTATCTGGTTCATAGTGAATTTCCTTCTTGACTCATCCAAAATAAATTACTACATATAATCACACTTCTAACTGATGGGCAGAAATAGGTCTCTCTAACCTCTTAGTTTTATCTGACAAGTGAGGAACTCCATGGGAAAAAGGAGATGATGGTATGTGCAAGTTTGGACATTTACCAGTTACATAGTTGTTCCTGGCAGATTCCAACTACACCTGTATAAACTTTAGCTGGATGTTTGCAGACATACCCTTGCAGCATTAGTCTAAACCCTTGCAATCCTTACAGGACTAAAAGTTAAACACTTAAATTAAAAAATTGCAGTAAAACATACGCTTGTTGCAGTGGTCTCCATGCCAGCCACTTGCACAAGAGCAGCCATAAGGGTCAACAAGGCAGAGTCTCAGACCCTGGCAGCCATTTTCCGCCTTACAAGACTCCTGACAGTTTCGTCCATATGTCCCTTCTCGACAGGCTGGAAAGTACAAAATGTATTAAAAGGTTAGGATTTGACATGCCAGATTACATCATTTTCTATAGTGAATGGACTGAGTAATATTATTGCTTGATTTTTTACCTGCCATAAATAATGTGCCTTTTTCTTTATCCCAAACAAAGGGTTTTTAGGATAATACCTTATTATTAGCTTTAAATAGTTGATTTTTTCAGCTTACCTGTCTCACATCGTGTCCCCATAAAGCCTGGTGGACACACACAGTCACCATATTTATCGTGACAGATGCCTCCATTAAGACATCCAGGACACTCCTTGTCACACTCCGTGCCCCATTTGTTCTGTGGACAAGCTGAAAAACATGAAAAATGATATAAGCCTTTAGGGACATGCTTCACCTAATATACTTTAAAAAATAAACAGAATGTAAGGTGTTATTGCAGTACCGCGAACAATAAGACGCATCCAGGCTCCAAGGACAGGACTATCCCCTACGTAGCTGGCACTGTAGATCCCTGCGTGACTTTGCTCAATATTATTCAGGGTCAGGACTGCTGTGCGATTGTGAACATCTACCCAGTGTGTCATGTAGAAATAATTACCTAGATCATAAAATAATAAACACTTTTAATGTTTGTCATTACTGTATCTAGTAGTTAATATCAATCATTCCATGTTAAATTTGTCTGTAATTTTTCTTTAAATAAATTTGTGTATTTAGTGCACTCATATTTTGGTAACTGTGTATATTTAAGCAGAATAAAGCAAGATTGAAATATAAAATATCATATTAATTCTGTGAGACAGCAAATGTCTGCAAATCCAAGGCATAAACTCATATCTACAGTTTTAGTATCTTTACCATTGAATTTCCATGTAACATCCCTTTTCTCAGAGCCAAGGACTTCCATGACAAGGTTGAGGGTGTCACCTTTATTAGCAGTAATAGATAGCCTGTGTGGTCTGAAGTGACCTATGAGCAAATACAAATATCACCTATCAAATATCACAAAATGTTATGTTTCATGGTTCCAGTGAATATATAAAATGGACAAAATGTTATGTAAGTCTAACCACATTAAGGATCTCATTTATTGTTTTATTTGTTAATTGTAGCAACTTTTCATTGCACTTTCCAACAATAGAAAACATTTAATTAAATGTATTACCTCTGTAGTTGTTAATGAATGTGACTGTGGTTTCTATACTGGAGCCACGGAAAGAATGGCAGTAAAAGATGCCCCCGTGGTCCATGTTTCCAAAGCCAGAAGCCACCACCGCCCCGGACTGATTTTTGTTTAAAGAGAAGTGAGGTGCATTGGAAAGGATGACTATACTGTTGTCCTTTTTGATGGTAAGTTCTCGTTTTTCAGAGCTGTGATCTCCAGCTTTGCATGTCAGGTGAAAGTGCTGAGCCGAACCAGACCCATTTGATGTCATGGTGAGATCCAGAACCGCATCTGGGACAAGAGAGAATAATTATGATTATTATGGTGATTCTTTTAAGCTCTATGAAATGATAACTGCCAAATCAAAAGCCTTCTTATTCTTAAACATATCTCAGTTCCATTCCAGAAAATTAGGCCTTTATCCAGGGTGAGTTATCAATAAGTAATTCCACAAATATGAAAGACTAGATTTTAAATATAAGCAATAAAGTTTATTACTTTGACAACTACATTATTCCTACTAGGTTTAATAGTCAACCAGACACCCCATTTGTATGTCAAGAACAATGCCAGGAAACAGGGATGAGTCCCACAGCACACTCATTATACAACAACATGTGAGTGATGCTGAAAGCTATGCTGTATTAATAATTACTTCAGACTAATATGAATCAAGCATTAATCTTTTTTGGATTTCCATTCGAAAGTCTTTTTCATGTCAGCTAGATCCCCAAAGATGAAGTGGAACATTCATTTTATTTTGCTGTGAGGTATTTTATATCTGAGCTACTTTGCCTTTAAGCACAGGGAGATTTCCACTGCATTGCTGAAATCCTTGCTAATATTAGTAAAATGCCTTAGGCATGATCATAAAAACAATGAAAATTTAATATTTAAATATTTAAAAAAAAAACATAAAAAAGAAAGAAAGAAAGTTTTAAGAATCTACATGGTAATGTCTTGTTTCTCTGAACATCAGCATGCTATAGATACTATGCCTAGATGCAGAAACTTTCTTGTTTTCAGAATGTTTTCTTTAATTTGGACATTTGATCTCAAACAGTCCTTTAGTCAGAATATATGTCAGGCTTATATATTCAAAAGTAAGGTACTTTTTTAAATAGACTAAACTGCCTAAAAACAGCCTTCTTAACTGTTTTTATATGCATCTACCCATATACATATGTTACGAAAATGTAATATGCATATTTTTATATAATAGCATACAGCACAGTTCAGTGTTTTAATACTTTCTTTAATATTTTATATGGTATGTTGCAGTGCCCTATATCCATGTTACATAGCGGAGGGTCTCAATTAGTTTGACTTACCTAAGGTGCTGATGAGACAAATGAGACCGATGAGGTAAATCATTCCTTAAAATCCTGTTTGCCTGAAATCCCAATGAAATTATCCAACTAAAACAGATGTCAGAAGTTAGCACATTCCAGAGGAGTCTTCCAATTCTCCAGCAAATGCAGCGTGTTAATGTGCATTTCCAAGGAGAAGCTGATGTTCAGATAAAACTCTGTGAACAGACTGTTTTCTCACCGTCTATACACATCAAACACACTCACACACCATATTTGTGATTTTTACTCTGTGTTCCCTGCACTCCTTACTCAGGGCGGGAGGCTGGGAAAGGAAGGAAAAGGCGTAGAGAGAGAGAGAGAGAGAGAGAGGGAGAGAGAGAGAGAGGGAGAGAGAGAGAGAGAGAGAGAGAGTACATTTGAAGATATGAAGAAATTCAAAAAATGAAGAAAAAAACAGTACAGGAAGCAAAGTTGTCTATATAAAGTGTCATGTGTCTCTTCTTTTAGTCCTAATTTTATTGTGAATAATATTATGTTGCCATATAAACCATATTGCATGCCACTAATGAACTAATGAACACCTGAATCCATAAGTGCCAGTACAATATTAGCTAAATGTTCTCATTACCTTATAAAACATACCAGTCCTCACTAGCAAGTAGTTTATTGGATTTTAGGGAAATAGATCTCTGAAGTGAAACTCTGTTATTATAATTACACTCATTATAAAATGATTACACTCATCAGGACCCTCTCTATGTTGTTGCAGTAGAAATCTGTGAGTCATATGTTTTTAAGGACTGAAGGAAAAACAGTCTTAGATGTGCCATTTCACAATTGCTACAGTGATAGGACATCACAAAGAAACATGATGCTTTAGAGCAATGTTTCCCAAGCTTGGCCCTGGAGTTCCCCTGCAGTGCACAGTTTGGTTTTTCCTATTCTAACTAATCCATTATGTTGACCTACTTGTTAATTAGGAAATGTAAAGTGCTCAGGAAGACCTCTAAAACACGCAGATTCGGAATTCACGCAGAATATTCTGAATTCCGAAGTTTTTCTGAAATGTTTCTAAAATATGTATATGTTGTGATGTTATTCATCTTGAAAACATGTTTGCCTTTAGACAGGTAGAACTTGCAACAGAACTTTACAGAATGTAGACCAAACATTCATTCATTCATTCATTATCCAAACCGCTTAATCCCAACCAGGGCTTTGGTGGGGACCAGAGCCTATCCCGGGAACTAAAGGCACAAGGCGCGGACCAACCCTGGGCAGGCGCCAGGGCAACCCTGAGCAAGGCACACACACAATCACACTCTCAATCACACCTTATGGGGCCAATTTAGAATTGCCAGTTAACACATATTGCATGCTTTTGGACTGTGGGAGGAGCCCGGAAGACCCGGAAAAAACCCACTCAAACACGTGGAGATCATGCAAATACCACACAGAAAGCCAAATCTTTCTTGATGAATAAGAAGTTGTTTTTAAATGTTAGGCATAATGTTAATTTTTGCTCTACCACGTTCTGCTTTATACAATCTCCTTAGTGCTAGCACAGCATACTGCACACATGCTGAGGTCTCTTGTTTCTTCTGGTTTGCAGATTTACACTTTTTTCATCAAATCCCAGTGGTCTATATGATATGATCTTACTGTGCATATCTGTTTTTCTGTATATGCATGTGTCTATAGAGTGCTGTCTACACTGGAAATAAAGCCAAAAATGGAGTAGGCATGGTTTCTGGCCACTCAGTCATTACAGCAGCCTGAGTCAGGAAAGGAGAAACAATCTCAGCTTGTGTGTTGTGTCTGAAAGCTCAGTCATCTCTGTTTTAAACGTTTTTTCTTACTCCGATGCACACTTTGCTAATTTGTCTATGGGTGGGATTTGAAACAGCAATTTGCTTTTCTTTTTACATTTCCTGATCAGCTCAGACAATCAGAGTTCACTCAGAATAACATTGTCTGGGTTTTCCTGTTTTCCATTGGCCTAGGAGTCTAAGATGAAGGGGCAAAAATGATGATTTAGCACCGATTTATAAAACAGAGCCTGTGTAGGGTTTTTTACATGATGATTTAGTGTTGACGAGTTGTAATTATACAAAAAACTCAGAGAATGCTGACTCAGATGCACATGAGTCTAATAGAGTAACAGATGCTTTGTGGGGAGGAAACGTAGTGCATCTTCTTATCAGTGTAGCTGTGGTTTGTATTGCATTGCACATAAGAAGAGAGGAAGTTGATTCTGCTCAGGTTCTTGTTTGTGTGACCTTCAAGAATACATAGATCAGGAAACTTGACCTTCACAAAAATAGCAAATCTTGGGGTTATTTCTTTTTGGTGTTACACTTTACTGTCAACGAAAGTCATATAAAAATACATTTACGGAATTTAGCAGATGCTCTTATCCAGAGCAACTCACATTTAGTAATTCCAGGGACAGTTCCTCTGAGAGCAACTTAGGGTTAAGGGTCTTGCTCAGGGACTCAGTGTTGGTAATGCCAGAGGTCAGACCACTAGGCCACCAACAACACAACAATTGTATAAAAATACAATATAAATACAGTTCTTGTGGCATATGGGTAACCAAAACACCTATGCAAGTGTGTTTATTTCACTTAACAACAGTGATTCATGAAAAATGAAAATGCATATAAATAATAATTTTAATATTTCACCTTTTCTTACTTAGCATTAAGTTACAATATCACCACACATCTTTTTCTCTGAAATCATCTTGCCAAGGTCACAGGACTCTTTCTCTCTCTTTCTGTGTGGAGAATGGCTGGTGTAAAGTACAAAGTGTTTAGAGGAGGAAGCCATAGGGGAAAACACTGAATGCTGTGTCAATACAGCCTGTGGGTGCTTTGACTGAGGGTGGGAGTTATAGTAAAGGGAAAAGGGAGTGTGGGTGGAGAACAGACCTCCATACCTTTCCTCAGATTGCCGCCTATTGTCCACCAGTCTTTTGTTGTCCTGCTGCAATTACGCTCCAAATTTGTTGTGAAAGTGATTATAACTGCAGATTAGCGTCTTGTCTAATAAAAGACTAGCCTCATAATCAGTCCTGCTATCAATTAATTAAACATGTTAAATGAATGTAACCACTTACTTGCTTCTTTATTCACTAGTGTTGAGACCAGGTTTGAAAAATGTAATGTCAATGCTGACTAGAAATAGTTGTGCATGGTTATTAACCTGTAGTAGTGCAGTTTAAACCATTTTTATGCAATGAAATTAACTGTACAGCATGTTGAGGAAATTGTATGAGTGTGTGTTGTGTTTTGGGGGGTAGGAATAACCGTGTGAGTTAGTGAGAAAGTTTGTATTAAATTCCCATTTCCACCCATTGTAATGGCAGCTGGCCGGTTTCCACACGCACCAACACACTCCTGAACTCCCCGCTGTGTGAGAGAAAGTGTGTAGAGCTGCTGATACAGGGGCAAGCTCCAAAGTCACGGTCCCTCCGGAGGAAGCCCAGCGTGGGACCCCAGGGGTTGTGGGTGCCCTCATAGCGCCCTGGGGACTTAGCAGGAAATCCCACAACGATAACAGCAAAGTATATCGGATCAGGCCTGAAAAACTCTGCTTTAGGCTCTCAAGCAAATCTATCATCTCCTTCGACGGAGAAGACTGTTTGTGTGCACGGTATAGTGATCAGGGACTTGAAATGGCACTCGATGAAAGCTCACACGAGTCCAGCTTTGCTGAACATTTCCCGCTCGAGGAGTGGAACAAATCTGTCATGTTTCCCTGTAGCTGAGGATGTCTGTCCATGCATCCGTGGGATAATAAACACTGTGGTGTAGGGGAAATGAAGATGTCTTGGAGTTTTTTTGCCAGATCAGCAAGTTATGGATGGGCAACGGCGGGAAGATCTCTGACAGAAAGGTCAAGGAGATGAGAGCTATTCAATTGCTATTCACTCTCCTCTTGACTTCACAATTAAACCATGAAAGATCCACATAATTGACACATTTGCATTCATGCTTATAATATTTATCACACTCTCTTATCCAAACCAACATACTTTTCCTGATTACAAGGACAGCCTCCCTGAAACAACTTGCAGTTAAGTACCTTGCTCCATTGGGTTTTAGCCCCTCTCATTTAAACACACCAACCTGTGGGCACAGCCCCAAATGTGATCTAAATCTGACAAATAAATAACAAGTTATTATAAAGCCTAGTCCACACTGACGTCTGAATCAGGCATTTTTCTGGCGTTCATGTGGTCAGGTGAGGATGGACTACACATCGGCCGTTTTCTGCTAATTGGAGTGAATCAGAGTGTCCACACGGGCGTTCGTGACCTACATTTACATTTACAGCATTTAGCAGACACTCTTATCCAGAGCGACTTACATTTCCTAAGTTCAGGGACAGTTCCCCTGAGAGCAACTTAAGGTTAAGGGTCTTGCTCAGGGACCCAGTGTTGGTAACACCAGAGGACGGATTCGAACCCACAACCTCTTGGTCCAAAGGCGAGTGTCCTACCACTAGGCCACCAACACCCTATGTTCAGTCGGCTGCTCGTTCGGACAGCGTCAAATAAGCCACAAAGACTGTCCTTCACGTGCCACAAGACATGCACATATGCATGCACAAGTTATTTTTAATTTTTAAAAAGCAGCAGAAAACAAATTGACAAAATGGGTCTCGGGTTGGCATTAAACAGCGTCAAATGTATACCAATGTAATGCCCAACTGAAGTGAACCAAGCTTAACTACAAAACGCAACAAAAACATGCCGGGTGTTCAGAGTGCATTGATTTATCCAAGATTTGAATGCCTGTGTGGATACGGCCTAAAGGTGAAAGGTTTCTTATGAAGGAACAGCTGGTAATAATTTGGTTACTATATGCAGTATAATAAAACAGCTGCATAAGTCAATCTTCCTGTACATGAACCAAGAAGGAAGAATGTAACACACATTCATCCTGTTTCCTCTGGTATGAACCATGTCAGATTCTTTATCTAGGCCCTATAGATGCATTTCAGTGATATCCTGCATTACTAGGAAAATATATGTACAATGATGACATATTAATAATTGCATTCTTTTGTGTTATGTAAAACAAAAAATTCTGACCCTCAGAGCTTGCTGGTTTCTCATGCTGTCTCTGTCATCTGGAGCTGTGAAACAACAGCTACAGCATTGAGCCTGACCTCCCGATCACAGAGCTCAAACACTGTAACACCTGAGGTGTTGGTGTTGTAGCATCAGATTTTGGATTTACAAGCGCTTGTTATAGTAAAATAAACAAAGTACCAGCTCGCTATGTTGGCTCAGGGTGCAGAGGTGGTCTCATTGAAATCCTGGGTTCTTCTCCTGGGTTCTTTTTCCATCTCTATTTGAAGAAAAGGTAGATTGTGTGATGGGGAACATGCATTAACATGGAAAATGAGTTTATTTTCTATGATTCAATGTGGGTGAGATATTGAATTTAAAGAGATGTTAGGAAGAAGGGACAATCATTGTTCTAAGCTTAAGTCACTGCTTTGACAGACACAGACATCTGTAGCCAAGCCAGATTCCATCAGGGAAATGCTATTTTTTTCACAGTCCATTGAACTTGTGTGAAGTTATGAATGTTTTGTGTCTGCCCCAGTTTCCTCAATCAATACCCTCCACAGCCTAGTGGAAAAGGTGAGCAGAGGTCAACATGACTGGTGAGCAGGAGTGTTTTCAGAAGCAGTGTTTTTTGTCTATGTACTCAGCATATTTTATTTTTAAGCCGAAACTATTGGTGTCATCATAGATACATTATAGAACTCTCCCATGTCTGAATTTTATACACATAAAAAATCTACTTAAAATATTTTATGGTGAGCTCACACTGTGTGTTTTTTTAGATAGCATCTTTCATGCCTGCTCACACTGCACAGGCTGATCTACATGACTTTTATTCTGACAATCAGGGCTGGGGCACTGTACAACTTGATTGACCAACGTCTAAAAATTGTGCTGAAGGTCTATTAGGTAATTGCAAGCTATCTGAAAAGATTAAGCTGGCTAGCTAATTATTAAGTGTCAAGCTGTTGTTACACAGATACAGTACATTGTTAGCAAGTAATTACAGTATATAGACAAATTCTTGCATGTTTCTGACTTTTCTGGCAGTGGTCATAGTCTGTACAGGAAATATGGTAATAGCGTTCATGCCACAAACATCATCAGCCTCCATTCCATCTCCTACGTACAAATGAGTCATGCCACTGCTATTGTTGCTTTTTTCTCCATAATGCAATGATTTTTCTGGAGATTACGTAGGTGCTACTCAAATTTCCTAAGATTGAGCCAAATGTCCCAACATAATAGGTTCATTTGACCAGATCAGATTTTTGTTGTTATGAAGATCGTCATAATTTCCCATTGCCAAATGGTCACAATGTATGCTCAGATTGGATTGAATTCATTGCAATCTTAATTTTTTATTTCTAGCAAGAAATTGGGGCTAAATTCCGGGTAAATCGTGCCACCCAACACTGCACACTGCATTATAAGTTGGCATGATTGTAAAAGTATGAAATCAATACCGCAAAGCAGTTTTAGAAACCTGTCAATAAATTGATTCTGCTTTTAGTGGTCCATTAGATAAGTAAAGGACCAGAGTGTACAGTTCTGGAGTAGTTAATGCCAGACTTAAGCCACATTTAGCCTGTAAGTGTAAGTATTATGCTCTGATGACTGACAAAGACCTGACATCTTACAGTTATTATGAAAACTAATCTGTGTTGACAAAGACATTACTGTAAAATCTAGGGTCAGTAAACAAGACAGAAATCTGGCTTACATGCTCAACGCCACAAATAGCTGTCAGCCTTGGATGTGACTTCCTGTTTCCTGTGGCCACTCGCTTGCCATCCATCTCACATGTTGCTTGTTAACTTAAACACCATTCTCTGGACACAAACAGCTTTATGTGAATGTGTTTACACTGTTGATAAGCATTTATTGGTCAAGCACTCCTATTGAACTGAGGACCTATGGTTTGTGAAATACATTACATTTCAATTTTAAATTTAGAAACTGTTTTATGATGGTGTTTAAAAAACTGTAAACCCTTAAGAAATGTCCACATTACCAAATGAATTTAATATAAGAAAATCATGTTGTTGTTTTTTTACATTTTCTTTGCTGCACGACCAGCTGATGTAGTCACTGCATTAGTAGAACGACTCATCTGTAAATCTTTTTAAACAAATGAGGGGTAAACTTCCCCTTGATTTCTTCAAGGAAGGCTGCTACCATCCAGAAGTAGGTTGTGTTTTATAGACAGGAGAGGAGAGAAGGAAGAGAAGGAGGAGAGGGACATATACACTTTTAAAGTGAGTGATCCAGGGAAATGTAGGGAGACATGTGTAGCGCTGCAGATGTGCCGTGGAGACTCTGGGGCAGGATGCGGTGCTGCTGGACTTGATATGTGACCAGGAAGCAGGCAGAGCAGGAATCAAACACCAGGCAGGCAGAAACAGGAAGACACTCTGTTCTCCTGTCTGCCGAGTGTTTGCTCAGCCAGCCGCCCGCTCTCATTAGACACGCGGGAGCACTGGGACAGAACCAAAATTCATACAGGAATGGAGAAATTGGATTTTTTATAAAAAGATTTTAAATGTGGTTAAAATATTCAAAAAATAATTACCATGGTATAGAATTCACTCTAAGTGTTTGGTTTGTGTCATTACTTGAGTATTAGGCCTCTGGATGATATTAGATGCCTGCGTGTTTAAGTCAGATCTCCTACAGGTGGTATATGTACTTAAAGTTCTTTCCATTTGTCCTCCATGTGAATTTGTTTACACAGTTTATAGATTTTGGGTATTGTGTATTTTGTCTGGGAGAACTACATAGCATTTTTGTGCTTTCTAAGTCTCCCAAATTAAACAAAGTTCTTTAAGCGTTGTTGTCCTTTCCATGAAACATTTTAATGCTTCGTTATCATGTCCATAAAACTATAAAGCTCTATACTGCTCATCTGCAGTCCTTACTCCCACTAACCTTCTCTGCCAACAACACATTGTAGAATTGTACACCAGTTATTTATTTTCTCAATGTTACCAAATAATAAAATAACATTAAGTTTGCACACAATATGAGACCATTTACCCAGAAAAAGAACACAATGTACTGAGAATATGGAGAGCTGTGTTTACATGCATCTCGTTCACTCTGTATTTGAGCCTCAGGTTCTCTGTTGAGGGCTGTGTGTTCACACACAGTCCGTGAGGCCAAGCCAAGCACTTTGCCGATAAAATCACTGATTAACATACCACTCGGACAAATCACTCCTCTTGTACAGAGGGAACTGGCTTTGCGGCTCCCATTTATAAAAGGAAATGAGGGTTTTTCAGACACTTAAAAAAGTCAAGCACAAAAATGGTTTGGAAAATCAGACCACCTAAGTGAGCGTGGCGCAAGTATGAAAGTGGTATGGGAAAACAACATATTTATATTCCCATAACGATATCTACCAAATGTGTGTGTGCAATATGAGGAGAAAGACTGCTGACAGAAGCACTCATGCTAAGCAGAGGCACAGTAGTAGAGGTGCCAAACATAAATTCCTTGACCATCTTTTCCAAGACAGACAGACATTGTTGTTGCCCTCCTCTTGTTTTTTACCATTAAAGAGAGTGAAGCCACAGCAGCTGTCCCAGTGGTGCTCCATGGTCCTTTCTCCTTCCCATTCTCTTCCAGACTGACACACAAACATACGCACGGACACAACACAGCTGACCATTTTGAGCCTCTACTTTCAAATGCATGTCCTGAGTAGCCTATATCTTGATGGCGCCAAAAGATCAAGAGCCAGACATATAATCACACACACACACACACACACACACACACACACACTGCATAAATGCAGACGTTGTTCACATACAATTTAAAATACTCTTGCACACATACACACTCGTCTAAGAGATGTACAGGAAATGACCCTATTGTTTTCAGGGTTCCTTCTCTCCCCCTTCACCATTATAGTCAAGGTTACCTCCTCAAAGCCAAGCTGCAGAGATTAGAAACTGAGCAAATTGCTTCAAAACTGAAGAAGACATGAAAAAGTAAGTACAGCAGCAACAGATGTTCCGTGACACATCACCTAGTGTTTATGACCGAAATCCCACTTTGTCATTGTGCACACATTTCCTACCCTGGGATGACAAATGGACTGAATAGCAATAAAAATGAACAAAGTTCAAAGGCAGAATGCATGATCTGCTTTTAGTGTGGAACTGAGAGTGTTTTTATATTATTTGACAAGTGTCACCTGTTTGTTACGTGTCATATCATATCATGAACTAAAAACCACCTTGGCCTAGTACCAATTTTGCAACCCTTTAAACAGGAGTCTTTCAAGCTGGGGTAAAATCAGCACTTGATCCAGCGAACAATTTGTCCAGCCTAAAACAAAGATAATCAACAAAAAATCTTGAGGACCATATTGAAATCTGCTTTGGTCTTCTATGTTCTTCCAGTAGGGTTCCGGCATGCAAAAATGAAAAATAAATACGGATTCAGAACCTTTAGATCACATTACAGAGATATTCAAAATGTAGCATCCACCTTATTACTGGTATAATACTTGTGACTGGCAGGAAATCTGCATGTGACTATTGTGTTACTCATTAACTTATCCCTCAGGTGACAAGTTAAAGACACACCTCACACAACCTTTGCACAATGTGCCTCCATTTTCTTCCTAGGGAGATATCAAACAAAATCAGTCCAAACAAAAGCTAGTGATGACCGAAAACCTGTTTAGAATTACTGAAGCACCAGCAATCAGGTAGGCCAACTGCTTTGTGGTTTTTGACACATTACTGTTTACAGTAGGCCACAATTACATGAAATGTTGCCGGTTCAGGTTATGTGAATTGATTTGAATACATTATGGGTTTTTACACAGTTTTGTGGAAAGCCAGTTGCAAGTCTTATTCTACTGTGATGTTGCCTATTGCACGTTAGTTATAAACACCTTATACTTGGTTTATCCCTATTGCCTCATTATGTTGTGTTTACAACTACAACACGGCAGGCACATCATAAGTAGGTTGGACTCTGACACTCACTACAGACTTATTGGACCTAATTTATCTCATTCTGCAGATTTTACAACACTGTTTAATTTAATGTGAAACTCCAGAGAGGCTGATGAAAGGTAGGGCTCAAATTCATCTCATTTCTTACTGACAGAGTATATGTATCACTCCTTATCCATGATCTGTAGACTTAGCAAGGAGACTGCAATCATTGTTTTCAATAAGGTAGACATGGCATTCCAACAGCTGTTTTGCAGATCAAAGTTTTCACAAAGGCTTTAAAAAGTGACGATGACAATGCAGAGTCCCCATGGCAAAGTAATCAGTATGGGATCAGAGCGGAGGATCAGGAGTAAAACAGGAGTAGTGGTGTGGGGGAAGGGTGACTAATTTATAATACTGTTGTTGAGGAGGTCAGGTGAAGGACTTCTGTGAGATCTACACACTGCTCAGTAAGTGAGGTAAAGTGTGAAAAAGGCAATGGCTGGAGAAAGTAACAGGGACACAGTAACTAAATGTCTGATCCGTTCCCATTTAATTCCTTAAGGACTTCAGAAATGCTCAGGTGTGTTTTCCATATTTACAGTGTACACAAGTGGTTCTTGAAAAAGTGGTTGGATATATGCTGATTCAATGCTGACTGTTGAAACATTGCTGAATTTCTGTTGAAATGAAGGTGGATTCGCAATATAGGATTAAATATGTCGCAGTACTTTATTTTCAGGTCAACATCCGTTTTTGTAAAGACAGATTGTTTTGCAATGATACAACTCTATTGGTAAAAAAAAATAGTTACTGGGAAAACTACTGTGTTTTAAAAGTAGTTTTGCTTCTGATAAGCTACTGAAAAAAGCAGTTAATTTATTAGCACCATTAATTTTTAACACTGTGGCTACGTTTGGAAATGTCTGTGCACACACAATCATGCAACCATTTCAACCTTGCAAACTGAACACTAAATGTGAGGTCTGGTGTTTTGGACCCAGGGAGCTTGTTGTGTCGACTGTATCCCTAAGACAGGAAGAGATAAAAGGGAGCTCCTGACGAGTGTTTACAGCCAACATGCTGAAATGAATAGTGAAAGAAGGAGCAAGAGGAAGGACCCTAATAACACAGCAGCCCTCTTCACGAACAATGGCCCTTCTGCCAAGACAAGAAAGATAAACATGAAAAACACTCCCTTCTATAGCACATGTGAATGTATGTGCATACAAGAACCCACACTGAGAGCTCTTCTCCCCAAGTCTTCTTGGCTTTCTATAAATGTTTTTAAATAAAAAAATCAGTGTAGAACAACATAGCAAGAATAGCTCTCATTGCTCTGACTGAACTAATTTCATCAGATGCGATATATTCTGATTTTACACAGTGTACAATGTTGTTTTCAGGGAATTAAGCCCTGACTGGTATCTTTCACATCACTATTAATGATTATTTCACTCTTATTACAGCAGAAAACCATAGAGGATGTGGTCTACCGCTTGCACTCTGTGTGTGCTCCATGCTCTTTGGGCTTCGGGTTTATGCCACACACTGCTCACTGTGGGCCCTTGTGTGGTCAACAAAGAGAAGGTGAGTCAGAAATATGCTGCTTCCATTTCTCTTTCTTCCAGAGTCACAGAAAGTGTAACAGCATTGGGAACATCCTGTTTGTAGGCCCCAACTTCCTGTTTTTGACGCCAAGCATTTGACTTTACCTAGTTTTGGTGCTTATCTCATATACAGCCGATGAAATATAGAATCAATGAAGCTGCTTCTTTGTTGCTTTATTGATAGAATATCATTATAAAAAGTGATATGAGACAAAATATAAAACTGAAATGCATGAAGTAATGATGCTCATTTCAAAGGCATAGACATTGTTAAAACAAACAACCAAAAAAAAAACAACTGCCTCGGAAAGATAATGTGTACCAGAAAATGGACCACTTCCCCAACTGTTCTTAAGAAGAAATTTGTTCTTAAAACCCACTTAAATAGGTTTTACAAACTTCTGACATTCACTGTTGTTTTGTTTTGAGATTAATACTTAGGTAAGAAGAGAATCTACTAATGGTGAAAAGCATTCTAATTCAAAACAACAATCTTTTTGGTTTTTCTTAAATTCTACAGTGGTATAGTTTTATACTATTTACATTTCTTAACTGTCTTTAAGAAATTTAAGAAAAAAACTTATATTGAAGAATATTAGTGAATAAAGCCTGAAAGGATTTCTATAGCATAACTGAACCCACCAACAACCTTTCACAGTGTCTATGTTACTTTTGATTTGTGAAATGCAAAGCTTTATCTGACTTTCCGAACATTTTTCTCAGGTCACTTTTGACTGCAGCAGACGAAACCTCACATCAGTCCCACAGAATATATGGCAGAATGTGACCAAGCTAGACCTCTCTGAGAACAACTTAAACCTAGTTAACTCTAAAGCTCTCAATGACCTGCACCACTTTGACCACTTAATCACACTCAATCTATCAGGAAACTACCTCCCCCTGCTGACCAACCAGCTTTTTCACAGTCTCCCATCTCTGGAAATACTAGACCTCGGAGGATGCAAGTTGGTTGGAGTAGAACCGGGGGCTCTGATGAGCTTTCCCAGGCTGAAAAAACTATTTATACACAACAATGACCTGAAATCATCCATTTATGCTGTATTTCGTGGTCATAGATGGCTTAGCAATGATCCTCAAAAAAGTGAAAAATCTGAAAAGATAAGGAGAATCAAACAGAAAGTGTTGTCACAAATGTCCCAAGGGAAACACTATGTTGGTATGTCTTGTTTTATATCTTAATTCTTTTAAGATATTTTCATTATGTTGCAAGATGTATGAAGTGACTTCATAACAATAATAGATTACTGCAAGAATTTCAATAATATTTTAAAATATTTATTCAATTTTTGCTACAGGACATGATCAAATCATAAACTATCCCTTCCAGCGAAGACTTCTGACTGAGACAACCTCTGAAGCAAATATGACCAAAAACACAACTGGTTGGACTATTTTTGACAGTTTTGCTTCTTTTTAATACATCCAAACTAACTGTACTCTTTAAAATTGTATAGAATTTTGTATTGAAGAACTGATAGAGATCCTGATCTTTTTGCTTTGTCTGTCCTGGCACAGATGATGGTTGGAAAAAGTCTTCAGACAGCTGGAAGTATCTTGTTGCAGTTTTGGTGACAGCTATCAGCGCTTCGATCCTCATCGCTCTGCTGGCCAAATGTAAAATCGTGCATCGCTACCTGGCAAGTTACCGGCACTCGAGGCTAAGCGAAGCGGACACGGCAAGTCACTGTGACCCCACAAGCTTTGAGGTTGGATTTTCCTCCCATGGTCCCTCTAGAAGCGGGGTCCATTCAAATCAACCTGCAGGTGAGATGATGGAGGATGATGATGGGTTCATTGAGGATAATTACATTCAGGCAAGTGAGAGGGAAAGAGCCACAAGAGAGTCAGAAAACTGGGAAGATGAAGAGCCTGCACAGGAGGAAGAAGATGAAGATGAGATTCAGTTCAGCATCGCTTAGCAATCCTGTAAACTTCTTTCAGAAAATCTCCAGATGTTTCAAAATTGCTGAATGGCAGTAAGGGGGTGCTGGCCTAGAGGAAGGATGCTTGGTTACAACAAAGTCATTGTTAATTTAAGTCTGGCTGTTTCCTTTCTTGAGTACTACCACAACAGGGACATTGAGCAAGCCCCTTACACCCACGTTGCTCAAGGATGACCACCCCTGTCCTCTGATAATGAAAGTTGCTGTGAATACGAATGCTTGATTAATGTAAATATTATTGTGCCATATGTATATTTCCATATCTGTGAATGTTATTTGCATACAGAGCTTTTCTGAAAAGGGACAAAAATCGAAGATATTTTAAGCACAGTTATAGCAAGGAGAGCAAGTGTAGTTTATTAAGACGAGCTGTGAGAACTGTTGTTAATTCTCACATCTTATCTGGCAACTCAAATTTATGTAAGCCTCCATATCTTCCTACAAAAGTGTTTAATTTGTCTACATTCTGTCGTTAATAAACATACTTAAATAACGTCTCTAAATATAGGTAACTAGTGAAACCATTGCAAAGTTGCCCAAACTGGTTCCAGTGTCAGTCGGACGCGAAAAGCTGTGACACACTCCTTCCACTAGATGGAGTAAGACACATAATTTGCTATAAAGGACGAGGAAATTTAAGTATATTTATCATGAAGTTGTAATCTTTTCATTTTAATCCATGTTTTTTCATTTCCTGTGTTAAATCCAAACCCCTATCCCTAACTGTAAGATCTTCTACAACACATGGAGAAGTTTTTTCCAACATATTTGTCCCTCGTCTTTTGTTTTGCTTTTTTGTTACTCTGACTGAATAAAACCCCATTGTTACAAAATAATTTTACCACAACCACTGTTTACTTTCATACTGTCTGTAATACACACAAGAAAATCCCAATAGAAATGCCTGTCTGCTCAAATGTGAACAGTCCTGCGCATTTGGAAGAGAAAGTTGCTCTCGTGATGCTCATCGTATTAACAGCCGCCACGTTTCATCAGGCTGTGGTGGGTGTGTTAGATGCTGCGAGAAATAAACTGTGTTTATCGAGAGAATCCCGGCTTTATAAAAACTATCGACGTTTTCGACGTGCCTGTTTGAGCAAAAAACTTGAGGTGACAAGTCAGAAAGCTGGCAGACAGATAGCCCCAACCCCAAAGCTGCAAGACTGGTTAGACGCCTCAGGACCCGGAAGCGCGCGGCGCGAGCTATGGGAATCTCACTTCAGTATATTTCTTCTTTAGGCGTTTGATTAAAGCGTAAACTTCGGTGTATGACAGCATTTTTGGTGATCATTCTTCGTGAGCACGATGGCAGCGTCTGCCATCTTCATCTTGGACCTCAAAGGCAAGGTAAGTTGGAGATACAGGAGCCCATGAGCGAGTTTGCACCTGTCAGAGGGATGATGGAGAGATAAAGCCGCTTTGCCTTGCTGTGAGATATTGAGTTAATGATCGATTAGGCAAAAGTAAAGAAATTAAACTTTCAGTGAGATGCGCTTTAGTGTTTCAGATGGAGTGCAATCGCAGAGAGTCAAGTACAGTGTTGTGTAGCCGCGGTAACACTGCGTCGTGAGAATGAGCCAAACTTGAATTACATGGAAGTCTAACGAGCGAAAGTGTCGACTGTGTTCCGCCATAGAGCAGGTTCACTTCACAACATCTCTAAACTTCCAAGTCAGCATCTGTAAACCCTTACGCCATGAGGGATTATTATATTATATTATATTATATTATATTATATTATATTATATTATATTATATTATATTATATTATATATTATATTATATTATATTATGGATAGATATACACAGACGTAGACACATGCAACACCAGGATAGATTCTCAGCCAGTCTTGGTATAGGCTATATGTTCATTTGGTTAATCTGGACTGACGGTTCAAAACAAGATTTTAGGGACTTGTTTATGTTGACCATCTTAAACCAACTTAATATGTCACATGGATTGTAGTTGTAATTATATAACTTGTATTGTTCATAATGCTTCAGTATGACAACCAACTATTACATGTGCTCTGATCTGATCTGAGCTCTGATTATTATTAAGTCTATGAATGCAGTTTGAGATCACTTTGTTTATTTTGAATGCAGTACTTGATATGTCCTAAACATATTTTAATATATGTAATATATAAATGTTTATATATTTTGTATGTTTAGGCTGTTACACCATCCAAATATCCAACCTTCCATTTTAGCTCCCTGACTTCCTGGACATTATTTGAATTGGTTGGCGTTGTGAAACCCTTCGCTTTATAAATCATTCTTTGAAAATACAGTATCAGAGTTAGCATAGAACATCCTCAATAATATGAAATAGGGAGAGAGGGAGAGAAAGGCCAAGAAGTCAGACAGCCGGAGGGCTTCAGTTGAATGGATTAGACTCTGATATAGCTGGTACCCCTGGCACTGCTGATGAAAGCGTTCCTGCCTGTGCCTGAGGGCAATTCAATATCTTTTACCTCAAGGCATTACTGCTCAACCCACATTATATTGGCAGACACTATTTGATTTCTTAACCATCACTTGTGTCTGCCTCACAACTGACATGCTATTTTAGACATACTGTAACATCAGAGTTGCTCGCAATTTGGTATCAGATAACATTTTTGTACTGACTGTATCTTTAGTCCATCCTCCGTTTGTATATGTTCTGCTATCAAATAGAAGTATAGTCTCTCATTAAGAGAGATCATAGAACTTGACTGTAATAAGTAGGTCACTAGCCTACGTTGATTCCATTGAGTACATTTTAGTACAGTTTAGTTGGGACAATTGGTAGCGTAACGGTTAGGGCAATCGTCCCCTGATTGGAAGGTTGAAGGTTTGAATCCCGGTAAAGGTATCTCTGTGCTTTTACATAAACAAAGTGAGAAGTATTTGGTAAACTGTTCTTGAACTTTGTGCTTTAGTATGTTTAAACACATAAAATAAATGGAAAGACACTGAAACTAGGCCAGATGAAAGTTTTTAGCATCAGCAAAAAGTGTGCAATATTTCAACTATTTTTCTGGCATTGTTTTTCATTCCTTATTTTCTGCATGGTCACTTCTTCCTGTCTTTTTTGTTTCAAATAAGTTTATTTTTAAAACAGAATTCCTCAGAGTTGCTCAGAGAATTTTATATTGATGCTCTCAGAAGTCAGAGAATATTGCACACCAACTCTCTCATGCTGACTTAACCTTTTTTCCTGTGATGAAATAAACCTGGGTGTGTTGTATCCAGCATCTGAATGTGTCTTGCATAACATTGCCAACTGCTGTGCTACTGCAACATAAAACAGAAAAACAGTCTTTTTTCGATGAGGTTTTTATGAGGCATTTTAGCACTTTTTTTCAGTGTGATATAGACTTTATTGTTCTCCCTTCCCCCAACCCACAGGTGCTAATATGCCGGAACTACATGGGCAGTATTGACATAGGTGAGATTGACCATTTCATGCCTATCATGATGAAAAGAGAAGATGAGGCAGAACTGTCACCTGTTGTGACCCATGGCTCCACTCACTTTCTATATGTTAAACACAGCAATATATACTGTATCCTTCACTCGCCTGTTTTAATTTTATTGCCTTTTGACTGAACAGTCACTTTTCTTTTGGGGTCACTATTGCCTTCCATATTTTCCCTAAATCTTTTGAAATCCACAATGCAGTTTGACAAATCCATAACCTTTGTTACTCAGTGGTGGCAATGACCAATAAGAATACAAATGCAGCCCTTGTGTATTCCTTCCTATACAAGTTAGTAGAGGTAAGTTTGTTCTATCACACTATGTGATATTTACTCATGTGTGCTGTATATTTGTATCAGGATTTTAGGTAGATGACTTGAAATGAGGACATTACAGTTATGCAGTAAAGTATTTCAATATAGCACACAAAATCAATCTTGTCTATTGCGCCTTTCAAATACTGTAAGTTGCTTGACAAACCACTGTAACCACTGTAAATGTAATTTGTGTCTTAGGAGTATTGCACATCCCAAAGCAAGTGTGACTGTCCTGATTTGGTCATCTGTTTAGGTTTTTCAAGAATATTTTAAGTCTCTGGAGGAGGAGAGCATCCGAGACAACTTTGTAACTGTGTACGAGCTAATGGATGAGGTCATGGATTTTGGTTTGCCTCAGACCACGGATAGCAAGATCCTCCTAGAGTGAGTACTGGCTGAATCAATTTTTCATTATTCATCATTCACGCTGGCACCATCCACCATTTACTGTTCACTGTTCGACATTCACAAGGCTGCTTCTGCTGCCTGTCCAAGCTCTGTGAGCTCCACATCGTTTTACAAACAGACATTTGGTTCGTGTGGTCTTGTACAATAGCACAGTCAGGCTTTGAGATGCAGTATATCTGAAAATCTCCATGCAGTTAGAGATTTCAGTGCTGTTATTTACTCAGACAAATTGCAATATTCTTACTTGCGATATGATTATGTATAACCATGAAATCTGTGACATAAGGCCAGTCAATTTTGAGACCTTTCTCCTACATTTACTTTTTCAGCTAGTGAAAGTCTTGAAATTTGTTGCCTTTCATCAACACTGATAATGTCTATTTTGCAGTCTTTATATAATTTACAATAAGGTTTCTATTTAACTGAATAAAATCTGTTAACATCAAAACAGTGCTTTGTCAGCTGGCTTCAAATGATGCCATTCTCTCTCTCAAAGACACACACTGTCATGGGTATGGTTGCGGTGAGGATGAAGGAAGGGGATGACACTGTTGCAGGCAGAGTGAAAGGGGGCAGGTGAACACAAAATATAAATAAGTCCAAAAACACACAAAAACAAGCACAAAGTAACAAAAGAAAAGTGAGGCCCGTGCTCCCAGTCGTAGATGTTGGCTAATGGAGGAGAACCTCCCCGAGTAACCGGAACAAGCGAGGTCCTTACACTTGAAGACTCGGGAGGTGAGCTGACAATGGCCCAGACTCAGTAGCCTCCAAGGCAGTCACTGGGAGTCACGAGCCTGGGGAGAAAACACAGGAGAGAGGAGTGAGACAAAGAAACCAAAAGGGGCAATCAAAAAAGGAGACTCAAAACCAAACCAAAAGCAGAAGGGTCCAATGTCCAAACAAAAGGGAAGAGCAGGAAGGGCCCAGGGTCCAAATGAAAGGGAAGAGCAGGAAGGGTCCAGGATCTCCACGAAATGACACAAACAACCACACAGGATATGAGGGAGATAGACTCAAGAACACACGGGTTAAACTGACTTAAATAATACCACAGAACTCAGCAAACAGTGCTTGCACCAATCCCAAACTTAAGGCAGAACACAGCTGAACTCAACGATAAGCGCGGGAGTGTTCTACACATATACTAACCTACTAGGTAGGGAACACGCAGTGCAAACAACATACCAGGAAATGGGGTGCGCTCTAAACAGATAGTGGACTACTCAGAAGGGCACACAGTGTAGACACAGAAGCCAGCAGTGAGGAGCAAGCTAACACAGAAGGCTAAGGCTAACCCGAGGAGACATGAGGGGCAAACACCACAGGAACAACACCCAAAAGTGAACCCAGAGAGCCAGAGAAACAAAACCGATACTTATCTGGGTTCACACACAGATAGAGAGAGAGATGTCCACTCCAGAGTATTGAGTCCTAATTGTATAAATTTGTAATCATTTACAGTTCCATTTTATTCTCTTTTATCTGTAGTTCAATATGCAGTACAATATAGGGAGAAAAGATGTGTCATGTTTGGCAAAATGTGAATAAGAGCCAGTGTTGAATTTTTGCTTTCGATTACAATTAATAGGACATCATGGACATAATAGTCTTAAGGGCTTAAATTAAAGGCAACTGGACTCCTCAATTTCTTGAAGATATTTCACCTCTCATCCAAAATACTTCTTCAGAGCCGAAGAAGCCTTTCGGATGAGAGGTAAAATGTCTTCAAGAAATTGAGAAGAAGTCCAGTTGCTTGTCCTGAACGACTGAGAACCTACACAGACATCCATTTCTGTTATTTTGGCTTATTTATTAATACTACAAATATAACATTCTAAGACCAACACATTTTGAGGGATATTTCATACTAATCGTGATATTGGCACACAGAGGCACACACATTACACACACACTTGATTGTTCACTTCAGACTGCATCACTGCTCGATTTTAAGGTGTGTGTGCTATCTGAACTTGTGTCTTCATGCTAAGGTTGTGGTTATGCCTGCGCCTTTAAAATAATCCTCACATCACACTTATGTTAGTGATGGAAACAGTAAACACAGTGTGAACTGTTTGTGTGCCTCTACGTCTCTATGGATTTTCATATTTCTCCCAGGAGTCTCAGGCTCCTTGCAGACCCACAAGTGAAGAGCTTTATTTACTGACTCCATGGCAGCTGCCTGTCTCACCACTTTATCAGCCTTCACTGAGCTATTTACTTTAGCCCTGGAACTAATGGCACTTCTCACTTAAGTTATTTATTTGCATTTAAATCTCTCCTTGATGCTTAAGAGTTTCCTCTCCTTTTTTTCTTTAGCTTGTGTCCTTGGCCAGTTTGTACCATATATTTGTTCTAATAATCTGACATAATTAAATCATGTAGCACCGGACACCACATCCGATCCTGTTCGATTCCTGGCATCAATTTCTATATTGTTGACAGTGTGTATGTTAATCTTGTTGTTCATTGTTTACCTCTGCATCAGATACATCACCCAACAAGGACATAAATTAGAGGTGGGTGCGCCGCGTCCTCCCGCAACCGTTACCAATGCTGTCTCCTGGAGGTCAGAAGGCATCAAATACAGGAAGAATGAAGTGTTCATGGACGTCATTGAGTCTGTCAATCTGCTAGTGAGTTCTGGACCACTGAGTCACGTATATATTCACATTTTAATTAGTAGATATGGTACACTGTATAAGTATGCAGGGGTGAAAGTTCTTTTAAAATGCAACGCAAGCACATCATACAATGACAAGAGCTTGGGAACTAGAGATTTAAGAGATTCATGGTTGTTTATTTATCACACAGACAGATATACAAGTACAAGTGTTCAACAGGAGACAGTGCAATTCATTTAATGACCAGACCAAAACTAAAGTATTAAAACATAGTAAGACAGATCCGAAATAAGCATTACACTTTTGTGCAGTATGTTTTGTAAAGTGCAGCGTGATAGTTTGATGTTTGTACCTGGACATAAGACATGAAGGTCATAACATCCAGTGACATTCAT
This sequence comes from Distichodus sexfasciatus, assembly GCA_032718565.1. NCBI lineage: Eukaryota > Metazoa > Chordata > Actinopteri > Characiformes > Distichodontidae > Distichodus > Distichodus sexfasciatus. The sequence goes on from JAVGVS010000003.1 coordinate 5,898,409, forward strand.
TGCTTCAAATGACTGAAATCTTGTGTTATTACATTTTAATACTGCACTTTATTTTAAAGTGCAGTAAATGAATAAGCTCAATAGGTGCATCCCTTTCATGCATAGCCTTGGGCTTTGACTTAGTGGATCATAATTCATGTATTAAAAGGTTAATATGTAAATACATATTAATTAATAGTGAACAAGTATGACCGTACAGGAATACAAGTGAAAATACTGCAGTTACTTCAGCTACTGTAATATGTCAGCATTCATAGGACAAAAACTGCCAGATTAGTAGAGTGCTGACATGCCAGCTTTCGACCGCTGTCATGTTCCTTTTGTGTGCAGTCACATACCTTAATGTATTTATTGCTTTACATTTGTTAGTGCAAGGAGCGGCACACCAAATACGTTCACAGAGTTGCATTGTTAATCTCAGCATGCCGAACATGACGTCTTTCACACTCATGCCAGAGACTTCCTTTCACTGAGTGATGGAGGAGACTTTTCCTCCCCTGTTCCTCCATAATATTGCCTCTGGTCCACCCCCACTCCCAGGCTGACTGGTCTTGCTTCTGGTGTGCTCAGCATTGGACTCAGGGAGGCGTTCCACAAGGGCACTAAGGAGCATGACTCTCTGATTAACAGCTGGGCTGTGTTTCATCACTTTATAATGGGCCATTAGCATTCACTCTTCTCTCAGCTGCCCCCTAACTATTTCGCCACTGCCACATTTTTTTTTTACCAGCGTCTAGAAATGGTTGAGTTATACCCTTGTCTTTATAGTTAATATTTTGTATGGATGGAATATCAATGGGGAGCGGCACGGTGGCACAGCGGTTAGCGCTGCCGCCTCACAGCGAGAAGATCCTGGGTTGGGGCCTTTCTGTGCGGAGTCTGCATGCTCTCCCCGTGCTCCGGTTTCCTCCCACAGTCCAAAAGCATTCACTGTAGGTTAATTGGCATCTCTAAATTGGCAATGTAAGGTGTGAATGTGAGTGTGCTTGTGTGTCCTCTGCGCTGTGTTGGTGCCTGCCCAGAGTTGTTCCTCGCCTTGCGTCCTTAAATTCCTGGGATAGGCTCTGGTTGCCTGCGACCCCAGTTGGGATTAAGCAGTTTGGAGACTGAATGAATGAATGGAATATCAAATGGAAACAGTCATAATGTAATAATATACAGTTTTCCCGCGGGGTCTTAGAAAGTCTAAAATTCAGAAAGTTAAATTTAAGACCTTAAAATGTCTTAAAAACGCCCAGATTTTCATCCTAGGTCTTAAATTGAATTTACCCAAGTCTTAAAATTCTTGCCTCCGTTCATTTCCAAGAAGCGTTGTCCGCAGAAAATAAAATTTTAAACCGCTGTAGAACTAATCCTTGAATTAGCGAGCTATCGGCCAATCAGAAAATAGAATTTCTCTAAAAAAAAAAAAAAAGATTTTCACTTATAATTGATGTGAGTTCCAAACGCCTTCCACATCCTTGTATAGTGCACTACATAGGACACACAATTGATATTACACCCTATGTAGTGCACTGATGTAGGACGGAGCGACTGAATCGGGCGTTAGCCTCGGGTGAGGTCTGGGTTTCAGGTGCAAGCGCGCGTTTACTCGCGCCTCCAATCTCCCGCCAAACTAACTGGAAAATTTGAGAGCACTGGTGTCGAGTATAGTTTTTAAAGACGGCTAAGTGTGTGTTTAACGACACTTGGCTTGATAATGCAAATTTTTGCAGCTGGTTACAAGCTGTCCCCAGCAGTAGGCATGAGGCTCGCTGCAAAGTTTAAGCACCGTTCCATATCAATTTCCCATAGAATAACAACCATATAGGCTAATTTGTATTTTTTCCTCATGCCCTCGACAGCAGTGTCTTACTGTCTATGAGCCGTCTCTCACTTTAGTTTACATATTTCCTTGCTGTAGACGTAATATTAGTGAACAATGTTTTCATTCACTCGTAATGGAGTGTTAGCGATTAGAGTGTTATGCTAATCTTTGTATGGTTAATGCAATGCATTGTTCAGCTAACGATGCTGTTTTTAGTTAGCATGCCAAGTGGTTTGTTAGAACTAAACTAACGTCACTGTTTTAGGCTGGTTTAACCTAGCGACCTCCATAACTTATGGGTCAGGCTGTACGTTTATTTTGTATAGTACGTTTTATGTCAGTTTTACTCGCTTTTCACCTGTCAACTTTGAAGCCAGAAAATAATGGAGCAATGCGCTCGCGTCCCTGGCTCTTGAACGAGTTTGGCTAGCTGTTTATTCTGTGTTCACGCACTGACCAGCTCACACACACAGAGCAGTATATCGTATGATCTGTGCGACAGTATTGTATCCTACGGAAATGAAAGCCTAATGATTTTTCAGTCGGCATAAAGCCTGTGCAGGAGTGAAAACGAGTAGACTAATGCATGCCAGTCACTCATTCAGCATGCCAATTATACATTCATATTCAGCTTTCAACATGATTCCAATAGGATAATAGGCTAGATAATGTAGAGTGAGCGAGTTTCAAATATTTTGATTGTTTTAATACTGAATAAAAAATAGAAAGTTGAGAATTTCTGGTATCATTCGAATGTTTAGTAATAGTGTACATCGTGTTGGTCTTTGTCATGTGGGCGCCGTGCGGCCAAAAAAAATAGGAGAACGACGAAATAGCGGAGGAACATAAAGTCTTTAATGAACACAAAAAAAGGCAGTCCATCAACAAAGAGGCACTTGAAATATGAGACAACATAAACAAGGAATGGTCCCGTGCTCCCAGAAAGGTGCCGAATACCCCTACTCCAGGGGGTCTCGTTTAATCCGAACACACACACACACACACACACACACACACACACACACACACACAAATCCTAAATCCCAGCTTCCAGAATTCCAGAAAGGATCCGTACTGGTTCCACACCAGAGAAAAGTTAAAGGCGAACCTCGCCAAAATGGCAGCACGTATCTAGAGGCGTGGAGACAAAACACAGTTTATGAATCGAAAAACACGCAACTAATCCAAAAGGGGAGACGCCGCACAGACAAACCGTTCCACGCAGCCACACGACGCCAAAATATTGAGGGAGAAGAACTCAAAATACTCACCGGATCGGCTGGTTTAAATAACGAAACGAAACAAGCTAATAAAGTAATAAGCCAATGGCGAAACAGAACGAAATCATAACCAGCTGAACCGAATCAATACTGAAAGTAAGGCCGCGATCTAATTCACCGGTGAACTACGGAGGAAAGGGCGCACGAAGTGCAGACAAAACCCGGAAGTAGGGAGTGTACTAATCGGGACGTGAACTACTAGGAAGGGCACACGAAGTGTATACACAGAAACGCAAAACCTAACGTGATCTAATACACATGAAGGGAGGACACCGAAACGTGATCCCCAAGACAGACTCGCGGGCCGTGACAGTCTTAAATTTTACTCATAATGGTCTTAAAAGGTCTTAAATTTAACTTACTGAAACTTGCAATAACCCTAAATATAATATTTGTACTTACTATATTATTATAGTTTACTAATTACTTAAATATTTATAATATTTGAACAATATACAGAAAATTCAGGTGACTCTAATCTAATAATCAAGGATTTTAGTGAAGACCCGGAATAAGAGTCTTTTTCAGGAGGGAAACTCACTTTGGAACCTTTCAATGACCCTGCGTTTTTCTCTCCATCTCATCCAGGTCAGTGCTACGGGCAACGTCCTACGTAGTGAGATTCTGGGCTGCATCAAACTGAAAGTGGTTCTCTCAGGAATGCCGGAGCTGAGGCTGGGGCTCAATGACAAAGTGCTTTTCGAGATCACTGGCAGTGAGTGCACACATCTGTAGCTGTCACTTCTTAAACAGGGCTTAGAACAGTCTGCTCACAGCAGATTGTGTGTGGGAAAAGCCGGTTCTTAACAAGTCAGGGCAGACAATTGGTGCTCTTCCTATCGCATTTGTGATCCCCTGATGGATTCCCTCCCATCTGCATCTTTCGCTTAATCACCACCGCAGGCTCTGCACAGCAGGTGTCAATCACTCTAAAGAGCAACTCCCACTTAGGCATTCCGCACCACATCCCCACTAAAGCTGGGAGAATCCGCTGCAAATAATAAAAACACTGTAAGAATCCGACTTTAAGGGAAAGATAAACAAGCAAGAATGACTTTACAAAAAGGATTTCCAGAACATAGTCATGCAACACCAGGTCACCAGTTTAGTCAGAGGATATAGGAAGTGATGAAGAGAAACTGACTTCCTGATTGACTTCCTCATACGGCACAGGAATTTTTTAATATTCTGAGCTGCCTGTAGATGATAAACCTTGACCTCAGTCTGAGTCATCTGACCGTGGAGCAGGTGGAACATGATGCCAGTGAAGCATTGCTGAGATGAGGTCAACACTGCCCTCTACAGGATAGAACCAAAAAATGTCTGAAAAGAATTCAATTTATGGACATTTAGCAGATGTTTTTTAGTGCCTAACATTTCGTAATTACAGGGACAGTCTCCCTAGAGCAACATGGGTTTAAGGGACTTAACACTATAACTACAACTACCCCAAATTAAATTCTAGAGAATGTTTTGTTATTAACAATAATGACAGACTGCACGATTGTAAAACTTTATTTATCTCAACGCCCATTTAATACAAACACATTTAATATAACCTTAGATACATTACCATAAATTTTACACTTAAGCATTTAGCATTTCAAAACTAGACAGCAGGACAGATAAAACATGCCAACCTCGTAAATCCCCAGATTACGCAGAGACGCTAAACATCTTATTTATAGGACACACTGTAACTTAGAGCCCCAATCAGCTTTTCACACTCTGGCTGCCAGTAGCCCCTGGGGAACCAATCAAGAGAGGTCACACTGCCTTGGTGACCTTTAGGCAGAGGGGACATCAGTAGGTGTTTGAGAGTGAGCAATGAGGGGTGCGTCCCAGCAGGATTCTCCTGCTCCTGAGGGGACTCAGAGACTGCTGAGCTTGGCTTTACAGCACAACCCTCCGCAGCCTTTTTATGGTCCTCTGTAAATGTCAGAGACAGACAGACACAGAATCACTTGCTTCCGGAAAGTACTAGCGTGGATATGCCCGCCACACATGCCTCAGTGTTTACAGGCACGAAGGTACAGTGCTCTGAATTTAATTGGTTGACCTGTTTTAATGATGGCATATACACCCACTCCAACTTTGCAATTGCTTTTTTTTCCTCCCTCCAACCATCCCATGCATATAAACACTCTCATACTCACTCAGACTCACACATAAACATAAACTCACAGCTTTCTGAGTTTCATGCTGTGAACGATCCACTTCACTAACTGGAGCTCAGGGTGTAGTGTTAAATTCCCGGAGCTTGCTGGTATTCTGGATTTTAGGACGTTCCCAGGTTCTGAGTCATTAAAAACGTTGCAGCAGCTGCTGCCATCAACTGCTCGCAGGTCACACAGCCTGAAGCAGCCACTAAATAAACAGACACACACACCTTTGTCTTTCTCCGTTCTGTATTACCATGCTTCTTGCCTGACTCTGAAACATAAAAAGGGTTGTCTTTTTACACATATTAATTTATTTTATGTTTTTTACATATTTATGTTACATGTTTATGTTTATGTTATTATGTTACATATTTTTTTTAATGTTTTTGTTTATTGCCATTGTAGTTTTTTTAGTATCTGTGTACTAACAAAATGTAAACACATAAAGCCCAGAACAGTGTAGATGTTGAGCTTTTTTTGTCATATTTACTGTGTTTGTTTTCTCCCAGGAGAGAAAAGTAAGTCTGTGGAGCTGGAGGATGTTAAGTTTCATCAGTGTGTGCGTCTCTCACGCTTTGAGAACGACCGAACCATCTCCTTCATTCCCCCTGATGGAGATAGCGAACTCATGTCCTATCGTCTTAACACAGCAGTGAGCATCACTCACACAAACTCACAACACACAAGCACACAAAACCTCCCACATTCACAAACTCACTTTCAGAGTTGTCTCAAGCCAAACTCAGAATTCTGTACACTATATTACTGTAGATATTGTTTGTCTTTGAGATGACTAAGCTGAATTCCAATATGGTGATCTTAACAGGTCAAGCCCCTCATATGGATTGAAAGTGTAATTGAGAAGTTTTCCCACAGCCGAGTTGAAATCAAAGTAAAGGTATTGAATACATTTTATTTACTTAGTAAAAAGAATTGTTTTTATGGGACTGAGTAAAGTTTTCTTACAGTATTGTGCTTTCTGTTTACCTGTTATCATGACAATATTCAGTCCTCACCAGCTAAGTAGACACACACATGCATGTCTTGTAAGCTCTCTTTGCTACACTCCACTGCTCTGGCCTTTACTCTTCCAACACTTCGTCTGGCTTCAGCAGTTAAGAATTCTTTCCTGGGTAATGCCTCTAAGGGTTACCTGCCATGTTGGCTGGTTCTTAAACAAGGTGTGCCCTTTTGTCCTTACACTGCACAATCCAGACTCATTTGGATTTCAGTTGAAGAAACTGTCTCTTTACAAATAATACACATATATTCCATGACAATGAAATATAGTTCTTAAAGTGTAAATACTGAAATATAAAACAAAAATAGTATAGATATGTACTGCTGGTTAATGAGGGTTAGCAGTGATGAGTATGTACAGTATAAACGGAATATTGTATGAATATACATGTAGTAGTACTGTGGTTGATTATTCGTAGTTGAGTGACAACAGATTGAAAGTGAAAAACAGTCAGTGCAAATATTGATTAACATCCTCTCCCAGTTGTGAGTGGTTAATAATAATAATAATAATAAAATTAATCACTGAAACCACTCGTGCATTCATGACAATCGGGTTCATATTGTGTGGTTATAGGCGTAACATATGTTTTGCTCAGCATCGCCTGCTCTGTCCTACAGGCTCGTAGCCAGTTCAAGAGTCGCTCCACTGCCAACAACGTGGTCATCCTGGTGCCAGTGCCCAGTGACGCAGACTCACCCAGATTCAAAACCAGCACGGGCAGCGCCAAGTGGGTACCCGAGAAGAGTGCCGTGGAGTGGACCATCAAGTCCTTCCCTGTGAGTGATGCTGTTTTTACATCACCCATTTGGTGTTTGTCTTCAGACCCTGAGAGATCCACCTTAACAGCTGTGAGGAACGGTGCTAGAGAAAAAATATCTAAAAAGAAGTAGATGTGTAATGACGTAACAATACATCAGTATACTTCAGTACACCAATTCAGTGATCGACAAACCCATAGACTAGATCCTAAATGAAAACATTGATCAACCATCATACATATTGTAACGTCCTTGCCAGGCAAGCACAGAGACGTGAGCAGCTTTCAGCTTTTATTAAGTTCAATAACACTGACTACGGTGGGCTGTAGCTCAGGAAGTAAAATCATATCGTAGCAACCTTTGTGGGATTGACAGACATCGGATTGTTGTCCATAGAATTAATATAATATTGTATTGTGATGGAACTTGTGATTTACACCATTAGAAAAGCATCGGCCCCATATGAATAAATAAATGCGGCTCTGCATGTGATAATATGCAGCATGGCTCATGAGTTACTAGCATTAAAGTATCATAAATCTGGGATCCTTACAGGATAATAATAAGAAACTGTGAGAATATCTCAGTCCAGTAATGGACCCTATTACTGTAGCTTATGGAGAGTAAGATTATATTAAAAATTACAATATTACAATAGAAATGTATAGCAGGCGATCAAAACTAATACAGGGTCATAAATCTAAATATAATTAAGGCATTTCACTTCAAGATGGAGTGATTTTAGGGATGGAGATGTGGAGCAGGCTATGAGGTAAAAGCCTGAGGAAACTAGAAGGATACGAACACACACTACACTATGTGATGGCAGCTTTGTTAATATGAGGTCAGATGAGACCCATAGGCATTGTTTGGCAGAGGCTTACTGTTACAGCTGATATTATCCTAATATTATCTCATATTGCAAAGGAACTGGACCATTTTGCTGTGTTCTTGCTCTTTATTTAACTTTCTGTTTAGAAATATATCCAGGAAGTTAAAATCAAGATAGTATTATGACTCTAAGTGGTGGCTTTAGGTTTGAATTTATCTTTGTGTGTTAGATGATAAGATACCAGGGAAGTATTTTGTAGATACATGTGGGTTTATAACAGCCTTGTAACATCAGATATATTGCTACTCACGTATGAACTGATAACATCCTTTTTCTGAGTTGTTCCAGTATGTCTCTATATGTTCGTTTGTTTTAACAGGGAGGGAAGGAGTACATGATGAGAGCTCACTTTGGACTGCCTAGTGTGGAGAGTGATGAACAAGAAGCGAAGAGGCCCATCACAGTGAAGTTTGAGATCCCATATTTCACGGTGTCTGGAATTCAGGTAAAGCAGTGAAGCAATGCCAACTTTCATTTCCTTGAAATATGAGTAGCCTTTTATAACTACTGTATAATGTTTGTTCAGGTTCGATACCTAAAAATTATTGAGAAGAGCGGCTATCAGGCTTTACCATGGGTGCGGTATATAACACAAAGCGGAGGTGAGTCTCAGACACACAGACACACACACACACACACGCATGCATGCGCACCACCTAGATGTACCTTTGTCCTTCATAAAAATGCAGTGTACTTGAGACATTTCTTGCCCTCTTTACCACATGCAAACACACACACACATTGCACACTTCAATAGAGTGTAGACTATCAGTTTTCCATTTGCATCAGCGATACCAGAGCAGAGAGAGAGGCTCTGTAATCCTTCAGCTCTCCTCGTTTATTCATTAGGGATGCTGCGCAGGTCCTGTACACACTGTCACACATGAGGATGTATTGACTGCCCACTTTCTCAGCAGCAAAAACACCTGATACTGTATGATCAAATGGCAGCTGCGTTGTTCACTTTCATATGATCATTCCTGGCAGACTATCAGCTAAGGACCTCCTGAAGGGATTTTCCAGCCAACGCCTGTTTGTACAGGGAATCTTCCCTGTCCTTCAGAGAAAGAGAGAGAAAGAAGGAAAGAGAGGAAAAGAAAGAGAGAGCTCTGATCTCCAACATCAGGAAGTCTGTTACAGTTTTGATCATATTCTGTGTGTGTGTGTGTGTGTGTGTGTGGGGGTGTGTGAGGGACAAAGACTATTTGTACTAACCAAACAAATGCAGCAATAACACTAGCCATGCTTTAATTTGTGGAAATATGATGTGTTTTTGTATTTGCTTTTGTTTACTCTGACTTCTCAAGGGCAAAAAATCATTTTATATACATAAGAACTAAATGGCTAAATATGTTCATTATTTTAAAAGTATTTTATTACAGGTTATAATCATTGAAAAAAGGGAGATTAAATTTTTTGTTTACAAAGGCTTGGTCTCATTGACCCTTGAAATGAATGCCATGAAATCAAAGATTTATAAGGCAGTCTGTCAGCGGTGTAACACTATATTTTCTCCACAGTAGACTTGTAGCCTTGTCTGCTGGGTTTGGATTTGCAAATTCAAAAATGCTGAGGAATACACATACACACACACAAGTACACACACAGGAAAAACAGAACTGGCTGCAGAGAAATGCTGAGTTGTCAGGAAAAGTTAAATTGAGACTATAATGAATTTTGAGAAACCAGGATTGAGTAATAAATATAAAGGTTTTTTTGTACCTCTGTCACAAAGCTCTACACCATGTTAAATTGTAAAGACAACAGATGATAACAAGAAAGGAAGACATCTCTATCAGACAGCGTAACACTGCCAGCATTCTATGATGAAGCATTTGGCCATAAACGTCAAGTTTTAAGGTTTCTTTTTGCTGCTGTCTCATACCTGTTTATGTTTCTTAAACTTTTTGTGGACAAATCCTTGGCATAATTCCAAGTATTCAGCATGCACTGCATCACTTGTTCTATCAGTCTGATTGGTGGTGTGCGTGTGTGTGTGCGTATGTGTGTGAGTGTGTGTGACATTGGTTGGCACCTCTGCATGGGCAGCAGAATATATTTATTAATATTATTATTATTATTGTGTGTGTGTGTGTGTGTGTTTATTATTATTATGGTTGTTATTGTTGTTGTGCATGACAGTTTGTTCCACCTTCATGTTGCCTCACTAGCGGCACACTAACCTCCACGTAATAATTCTGCCACGCTCCAGACTCTGAAATGTCTGGTCTCCCGGCTCTGATTTATTGATACAGTACATTTTTCCTCTTGTTTTTAAAGTAGAAGAGAACAAATGTGAAGGTGTGTATGTTTTACATATGCACATATGTATATGATATGTGCCTTCAATAAACTTTCTGATATGCACATAAAATGTAATTTTTCTATTTATACTTTCTCGCTTAATGTAGCGTTAAATCATATTTGGGGTTGGAGTTTAAGGAAGAAAATATAAATATAAGTGTGTATGTGTGTTTCTGACTACACCAGCAGAATGGTACAAATCTACGCAGGGACCCAAAATCGTGTGTTTTTGTTTTGGGGTTTTTTTGGCAAAAAAATAAATATAACCAAACTAGAAAGAGCAGACATTTTGATATTCATTATATGTATATAATACTGTAATATAAAACATATGATTAGCATACTTTTTATTTCTATTCTACTTCTTATTTTCACTGCAACCCAGTGTGTTTGCTTACATGATTACAACCATTGATACAAAAAAATCACACTTTTCATTAATTCATTATACGAACTGGTTAATCACTGTCGGGGTTGCAGGGACCAGAGCCTATCCCGGGAAATACGGTCACAAGGCGGGGACCAACGTGGTAGGCGCTAGAACTGGGCTATATGAGTTTTTAAAATATATCGATATATTTTCATACGAATATGAGATTACACAATATACGTTTATATCGATATAATTTGTTTCTTGATAAGAGTGATTATACTAAGGAGTCGGCATATGGCGTCACCTCAACGCCAAAACTAGGCGCGCAAAATGGCTTGCATAAAAATTCGAGCGTAAATTTCAAAATCGCTGGCGCAAATTTGAAGCTTCGGGAGCACAAAATTAAGAATCGGGAAGTGTGATAATATTCGTGCAAACTGTATTTTTCCTCTCTCGAATGTCTTTTTTCCTCTCGATGTGTTAAATGTCCTCACAGCGCAAAGTAGATTACCGGCGAGCGGCTTTTTTGCTTTCGAGTAGAGATTTCTCTGTAGCCTTAGGGGTTTTGGCAGTTTGGGGCGGGGTTTTGGCAGTTTGGGGGCGGGGTTTTGGCTGTTTCTGCCTGCGAATCCTATTGGCCGATGGCTCCTGGTTTTGTGATTGACTGCACGCTACAGAAAGTTTCTACAGAAAAGCCAAAGATGACGGAGGAAGAGGAACGGCGACAGGTCGGTTAAACGCAAGTTATAGTTTATCGACCTTATAATTATAATTTAATAGTTAGGTCTTACATATTTAATAAGCACGCAATCAATGGCTTCCCTTGCCCACTTGTCTGTTCCCAAACTGCCAAAACCCCGCCCCTTGCAAACCGCGCGCGTAGAAATCTCACTCGAGCAAAAAAGCCGCTCGTCGGTAATCTACTTTGCGCGCGAGGACGTTTAACACAGAGAGGGGAAAAAGACATTCGAGAGAGGAAAAACACAGTTTGCACGCAATATTATCACAACCGCGCACTCGATTCTTAATTTTGTGATCTCGAGTTTCACATCAAGCGCTCGCGACTCGCGAAATTTAAGCCATTTTGCGCACTGTAGTTTTGGCATTGATGTGACGCCATACAGGTAGGCTATGTTATGAAAAAATAACATCACTGATGTAAAGGAAAATAAAAAATAAAATAAATTTCCCATCCCTTGCTGTCACTGGGGGAAAAAAAATCCCTACCGTCCAATGACCTCAACTGACAACCAACAGCAACCAAACCTTTCCTTTTTTCTTAGGCCCAGCTTGTTATTTATTTCCTCAATATTTGACTTGTTATTTGAGATTTGCACAGGATACACTGACCAGGAGTTGAACAATTTTGTCCAGTCAGTTTTGTTGTTTGTACAGGTTATTGTAAAAGAGGAAGCACTTTGACACTCGTTCTTTTTGCTCTGTATCGGTTATATTTACGTTTTATTTTTTAATCAGAGAGCATTTTTATTTAATATATAATTTAGTTTGTTTTTAATAAAAGAGCCCTTGTGACAGTTGGTACATGTTGCTTTGACCCAGAATTGGTTTTTGTTATTACTTCACAGAAAATAATATTGAGATATATATCGCATATCGCCTTTTACCAAAAAATATCGAGATATGATTTTTGGTCCATATCGCCCAGCCCTAGCAGGCGCCAACACACTGCAGGGCACACTCACACAAACTCATTCCCACTTCACGGGGCCAATTTAGAGTCGTCATTCAATCTAGAGTGCAAACCGGAGCACCTGGAGAAAACCCACTCAAACACGGGGAGAGCATTAAAACTATGGCTGACCTGGGGTTCATTGAACCCAGGACCTTCTCTCTGTGAGGCGGTAGTACTAACCACTGTTCCACCGTGTACCGTGCACCATTTTTGTATGAAAACAATAAAAGTCTTCAATATTGATATTTTGTTAGAGCATATAAATTAAATATTAAAATATTAATGTAGGGAAATTGTTCTTAGCATTCTTTTACCTGCCTCGACTGAAAGGACTGATATCAAAGTTTATCCACTTGAGAGGATGATGGACAATGTAAATGTGATTACATATAACTGCCTGTGTTTTTATGTTATGTTTCTGCTTTTTACATGTATGTCTGCTTTTTTATACATATATTTAACGTCTTTTATTCATTCATTATCAGAACTACTTCCCAATCATAATGCACAAATTGTACATGTATTGCACTTGTATTTTTGGTGGCTTGTATTGACCTTGAATTATTTAGACAAATATATACAATTTTATATTCCTATTTCTATATTCCAATTTATATTATAATTATGGGTAATGTGAAGTAAATACTTGTGTGTGTGTGTGTGTTTGTGTGTGTGTGTATATGTGTGTGAACTGACTAGTTAGCCAAGGCTGTGCTATTTCTCACAAGGCCTGCCCTTATCGGCCGCTGCATGAGAGAGGCTGGTGCCTAACAGACAATGTTCCACAGAGACAGCCATTGTTCATATGCTGACTGACAACCGTTTAAGCACAATGGCCGGCCTGTTGTGGGTGAGAACTGGCATCAGCCATCACCTCCCACCCAGCCTGCCCTGGGCCCTCGCTCAGCACACCTCTGCCTCCTCACCACCCCGACTGACTCAGCTTGAGTAGCGGTTGTGCCACAGCATGCATAATCCTTATGCACACACACACACACGCACAAGCACACACCGAAATAGTGTGAAGTAAACAGAGGAAGCTCACTGCAAAGCAAAGGGTATGCCCATTTTTTTCTTTTGTTTTCTGTTTATTCAATATATCTTTTTTTTTTCATTTGTATAAAAGTAACTTCAAAATTAAAGGAATTTCCACCATTATAGTAAATATTGTAAAGCCTCCCAATCAGCTACTTTAGCTTAATCAGTAGAGAATTTTTTTATCAGAAGTTTTATCTGAGGCATGTAGGCAACTATATAAACATACAGTTATCACTAATTGCCTTTGTCCAAACATTTGCTTCCATGCGTCCAGAAAGTTAGACAGGCACTAATGCTTAACTCTTTTTTTTGTGCTTAAACTGCAGCTCTTTTCACGTCTTGCAGAAGTTGCCTGGCCAATCAAACTCAGGAGAGAAAGCCTAGTGCAAAATACAATCACTCCATATGCCTCACGATCTTGTTGATTGATGGAGAGCTTTGGGCTTATTTTATTAGTAGTTTTCACCAAAGAAAGGGGCTGTAGTGTGAAATTGCAGACATGCAAACTGACACGGCTAATCCAATCCGTAAGAAACACTAAACAGCACTGGCAAGCAAAGCCCAGATGGACCCCCAACTTGGCACACACCCATTTGCCCACATAAATAAGAGTGTGAAGGACACACACACACAGTCCATCGACGTTAGAGGATTGATGTTTGGTGAAGCCCATTGATATTGGAAGAAGGCAAGTATTGGTGGAATGAGAAAGCAGCATGTTTTCTGAAACACTATTCATTATTTTAGACAATGTAATTTCCCATTCATTGGACCTTTATTTTTGCGAATGTCAATGTGTAAAAGTAAAAGTTTAAGATTTATGCTTTTATGCCCAGGAACATGAATGGTCTGTGCTCCGACACCATACATGCACACACAAATTTATATCAGGTGTGTTTTGTACTAAGGTTGATCTAGTTTCATACATTCTTCAACCATTTTGGGTTTATTGTGCAAAATGTTAATCAAAAGGCTGTGCTTCTTTACTGATCCCTCCTCGCCAGAATGTAAGCTTTAAAGAAAATGAAGATTTCACTTATAGATCCATGTGCAGATCCATTTCTCTGTCTGGCCAGCATGTGATTTTGTTGTTGTGAATTTCCTTCAAAGCAGCAATAAGCATTAACTCATTTATATGAGCTGTGCCAGACTGGATGCTGTCTCTCTCCTGGCACGCATGCGACCGGAGACAGTGAAAATGCCCACCACCCTGTCCCGTAGGCTCCGATCCGGATCCAGTCTCTCCCTCTCTAAGAGGAAGACCACAGCTGAGTAAATGCAGACAGCCAGGACAGTGAAACCGCCGCCCGCTAGCAGCACCACTCCGGATATGAACATGTCGTTCAGCACCTGCCCCGGCTTGGGCATGTGGTACGCCAAGGCCACGTCCAAAAGCACGGCGCCACAGATGAGGAGAGAGAGTCCTGTGACCAGTACAACCAGGACGTCAGAGAGGCCGCCACTCTTCAGTACGTCGATGCGCCGCCGGCTCCGCACGCAGTTCATGTCCTGGACGGCAGAGCTCAACAGCTGTTTCAGCAACACCGCCAGGGCCAGCAGGCACAGGGCCGTCCCTGCACCCAGCCTCCACTCACTCGACAGGCTGGTGGTGGTGGACAGAAGCCCCACACCACCCAGGCCGCAGCCCAGGATGAGGGCCACCGAGACACAGTAGCACAGCAGGGATTTTCGCGGCTCGCTGAACCACCACAGTTCCACTTGCTCCTCCAACAGGTTCTGCTGGATGCGGGCTGGGTCGGCGTGTGGCTGCTGCTGCCCCTGAGGAGGGGGGAGGTCCTCCAGCTCCGACATGACGGCTGATGCCCCGCCACTGCCCAGGAGGCTGGAATAATCCCGGCGTTGGTGGAATTTACACCTGGGGCAAAGAAGAGTTGTTTGTTTATTAAAGTGTTACGTTTTCACTTCATCATAAAGGATGATAATAAGTGCTGGGGAGTGATTTTGGGAAATGATCCTTTCATATGTATATGTATACTTCAGCTAAATGAGTAGAGATTTCTTATCTGAAGTTTTATCTGAGTGATGTGGGGAGCTGTATAAACACTGGAGTCATCCAAACACCTGCCTTTGCCTTCTAGGGTTAGCCACTAAAGTTTAACTCTTGGGTCTGAATTGTGCTTAAACTGCAACTCTTTGTCTTAGAAAAGTTGCCTGGCTGAGGGCAAACTCTGAAAAAAAAACCTTGCACAAAATACAATCAGTTCACAAATCTACAGTCAGAATCATAATGACATTTATTGCAAAGTACGTCTTCACATACAAGGAATTTGCTTTGGCAGTTGGTGCTAAGACATTTAAGGTAAATTAAGGTGATTTTTAAAATATACAGAAATATACAAGTACTAAAACCTGTAAATATAAGGTATTGGAATAAAAAAAATGCATGTTAAACAATGATAAGAAACGTCATCTTAGTTTTTAACTTCCATAATGATCTACAGACTTAATTAGCAGACAACCCCGTAAGGAATAAGCAGGAGACTTCTGCTCACCGGTCACTTTTTTTGCAATTTCAAACTAATGATAATCATGATATTCCAGGTGAGCGTTTATAATGGTTTATAATGACATTCCACATGAGCTTCCAAAATCCACCTTTCAGTAGTTTCAGTACAAAAGGCTACTTATAATTACTAATAAAAGTTGAAATGTGTTAAGGATAAATGCATCAGGTATCAGGCTTCAACTTGCACTGAAGGTAGAGGGGAAAATGTTTTTAAAAAAAGTTCCAGATTAATCACATATGTTAAAGTTATATAATAATCAAATATATGGCATATAACAGAAATAAGAAAGCAGAAGTTAAAATACAGTTCAGTGACAGACACAGACATAAAGTCAGAACAAAAAAAGGATTCTTTTGTAGATTCTGGCAAGACTATGCATAATTTTAGAAATGTATTAAATATGAATCCATACTGAAGAAAAAAAGCTTGGTAAAGCAAGCCGGATTTACCTGTAAACTTAGTTAACTTCTGGATATATTACAATGGATTTGGATCAGCTCTAAACTAATAAACGCTCAGCATAGCAATCATTAAATGGCCGTTGTGCACCGTACACCCCATACTAGTATAGGCTGCTTTTTCAGACATAAAACACTGAGGGAAAACGCGTGGTTAGGCTTTTTCACAGATTCACTCATGACTATGCAAACGGCTATTAATGCGGAAATACAGGTCACACAAATAAAACCCAGGTAATGCAAATTCTAGGTCAAACATTTCAGTGCCGTCACGGAAACACTGATATAATAATATCTTTATTTCTGGTAGCTATTCACTGGGGCCAATGGTAGTCAAAGCAGCATCCAAAATGAGCCGTCACAGATCTATTGCACTGCATTCTCAAAGGAAATTTAAACAGGATCCAAGCAATCCTTCACCAAAGCCTTAACGACTACGACTGTGGCGCGTGCAAGCGCGCGCGTGTGTGTAATGTGAAAGGGCGTGCATGAGTAGCACAGTGTGTATATTGTACGGAGAGAAGAAAACTTCCCTCACTATGGCCTGAAGTGTTAATCCCTTTATCAATGGTCCGTCCCCTGTGGACTCAACCACCCTCAAGGTTGTGGCACCGACAGCTCGTCTTTACAATCCTGTCAGCGGCTTCACTGGAACAATCAGCACCGAGCCGCCTGCCAGCATCTGCGTGTTGCGCTTTTACACACACCAAAAAAAATCACCCACACACTGGAGAATCACTCAGCTCAAAGGACTAGTGAGTAAATTTTTGTTGATCATAATCGCGTTTGTTTGCGAGTTGTTGAAACGCTCCTGCAGTTTAATGCGAACATGTGTGCAACTTCGTTAATTAAGTCCCGGCAGACGCAACACTCTTGTCACCATTATCCAGAAACCGGGCGCCATAATTAAGGGGGGACATGAGCGGAGAGGAAAATATGGATTGCTAATAAATACAGTTAAATCGAGCATTCACCAAAAATGCAACTTCCTAGAGGAGAATATTTCTCAAGATCAGAGCCAATCAGTCGAGTCGTGGATTCCGTGAGAGGCAACCAGTAATGCATTTTCAACCAAAGGCTGCCTTGGCAAACATACTTAAAATGCCACTTGCCTGGAAACCAATTTGCTCTTCATAGTCATAGTGCAAGGTTCTCGGGCTAAACGTCTTTAGGATATTAACGATAAGGAAATAAATCAGTTTTCTCTGAACAAATTACTGCTTTATCAGTCCAAAAGTCCCTAAAGGACCGTTTTTCATTAAGCTTTCCATTTTAAATGAGTTTACACAGCCTAGCAGTGCATTCTCTGGCCTGACTATAGGATCATGTCCATGCAAAATGCTTGACAGCAAAAAAGTTCAATGTTAAAAGTTGTAAAAGTAGGATTCAAGATCCAAAACATGGGCGAGACAGATTCATAAAAGTAACCACTTTTACAGTTGATAGTGACAGATGGAAGTGCATTGCAGACCTTCCTTGAACCTTTGTAGCGGCTGACGTCTTTTGCTTAGAGCAGTGCAAGCTGTAGCCTCAACTCAACCACAAATGGAGGCTTGGTACTACTACTCGTAAATTTTATTCGCACAGCAGTTTTGTAGCTATTATTTATTGGTAAAACGGTGTCCGTTCGGGTCAATGATTAACATTGATCCATGCAAATGGAAAAAAACCCTGACAAGTAAATTAAAGGGTCAAGGTAATGAGTTTGAGATTTGGGTTTAATGGATAATGTTTACCTTTAAGTATCCTCTGAATTTCCTGGACTGTTGCTTAAAAAGTTTTCCAAAAATGAAAGCAGCCTTGCTGACAGGTGTGTGCCAGGCATTAAAGCAGCTGAGGTCCAAACTCAGAACAGTAGTCAAGCATTATGCTTTGCTGTCAGAGTTCGCAGGGCTGCAGGAGACGTGTGTGAATGAAAAGCATTCACAAAGTGGGCTTTTTTCTTGCCTTTTGGTCACCGTGCAACAGCCGATGCCTTGTTTCCTTCCCAACTGGTTGGAGGACATAGACAATGAAGTGAGTCTCTGTGTCCTTCTCTAGGCCAGGATGAGGTTAACTTCTCATTGGCCTGGAACTAGAAAGACAGATTGACAGTCAGACGCAGAAGGATCCAGAGAAAAAGTATGGCCTTTCACATACCGGATGTGCAGTATTACATGCTGTTGAGAGAAATTATATGGTGGAGGGTGTATCTTTATCCAATTTATCAATAATTAAAGAGAGATTCAAGTAATTTTTCAATCATATTGATGTGCGAGTAACATTGTTGGAGCTCTGCAACATTGCATGGCAAACAGTGATAGTGTTGTGCCGAGTCACAGCACATAAAAGCTAAAACTTTTGGTCCCTCCTGCTTAGACCCATCCATTTTTATATCCTGAAAAGAAGCATAATGTGCATGAAAGCCAAGAACATGGTAATCGCAGCTTTGAATAATGCAGAACAAGACTCTTGAGGTACAGGAAAGCGTTGCTTTATCATGCACTGGCCTGATAAGACCATGCTTCCTAAAGCTGCCTGTGCTCTTCTTAATCCACGGGTTATCAGGCAGCACACACAGCTCAGGTTACCGTCAGGCATAACCCCAGGAACAGAGCAGTCACAGCAACTGCCCTGGACCTTCACTATGCACGACACGACGGTTCCTCCTACATATCTCTCGAGCTCCCTCCTTAATCTCTTGTTTTCTTTTCCTCTTTTCCCTCCTCTCTCTCTTTCTTCCTCAATCTTGCCACCTCTGTCTCTCTCCCGGTTGGATTTCACTGGCGTTCTGTTGGCTGGCCAGGTTAACCTGCTTGAAAATCAAAGCCCCTCCTGTCCTGCCCATCCTGCCTCCTCCTCTTCCCCTCTCTTTCTCTCTTCCTCTTTCCTTTGACAGACTTTGCCACTGTTGCCTTGGCTCACCTATGCCTACTGTTGTTTTGCTATGTTTCACTTCAGGAGTCACTGATCTCATAACCTCTCTCTCTCCAATGCGCACACTATTATTCTCCCATCTAGTTCCATGCCGTCACCAGGACACAACACAGAAAGGCAGAAAACAAACACATATTATAAGCAAAGATGGATCACTCAGTCTTTTGCGCATGGTCAACTTAATAACAC
Organism: Distichodus sexfasciatus; assembly: GCA_032718565.1. Lineage (NCBI taxonomy): Eukaryota > Metazoa > Chordata > Actinopteri > Characiformes > Distichodontidae > Distichodus > Distichodus sexfasciatus. Next base: position 5,917,831 of record JAVGVS010000003.1, read on the forward strand.
TGGCCACTCTTTTAGAGACGCCACCTCGCTGTTTGATAAAATGCACAGCGTTCACATGGAGGGGGGTTGATTTCTCTGGAGAATTTTCTTGGTGCTTCAGCTAGAACGCTGTTTCATTTTGTCTGGTTAGGCCTTTAATATCCTGTAAGCTCCAAGCTTTGCAGCGGCTGGCCCGCTGCTATTGAGCACAGCTGCAATATTTAAGGTCTAATTAAATCACCAATTAACGTGCATGTCCGCCCAGCTCCACACTGCTGACAAAAAGAAAGTGGTCCACCTTTTTTCCTACTCTTTACTACTTTTCTTCGCTCACTTCATCCTTCAGCTGTTTCAGTCTCCAGAATATTCAGGTCTAGCCTTCAGGCCAATAGCATCACACTCCAGTCCTATAACCTAATCTTGAACAGGGCATCCATCCAGCTCTTTCCCCTCACTGCACCGCACTCCACCCTGACCTCGGTCTGTGTAACAGTCAGAGGTCTGGTCAGATACCTGGGGCAACTTGGGGGCAAAGCTTCTCAATGTCTGCATGCCAGAGAACTTTCTAGGACATCTGGTTATTTACCATGCCGTGTGCTGATGTTAGACCTGTGTGGTGAGGTTGAATGAGATGGAAAATTGAGTTAGACTCTGAGCAGCTGGTGAGCGGTTGAGGGTTCAGGAGTTAGTGTATTTGGACTTTTTCTGCTCTAAATTGTTATTAGCTGAAATACATCTGTAAGACTCCTGGAAGGCCAAATGGGATGTTCCCATCTGTTAACTTATTTTGCTATAAGCCCGCAGTCAAACTGTGTTATCCTTTGTGTTTGTGTGTGTGTGTGTGTGAGTTCATTTTTTTCCTCGTGTACAGACAATAGTTTTATAGCACATACGTTCTAAAGTTGCACTTCTTTTGCAAAGAAAGAATAAAAACAAAATGAAAACAATCAACTTCGCCCAGTGCAGGTATATGAGTCATTATCGTGCTTGTTTTATAAGCATGTGGTTCAAAGGTTGAAAACTGGATTCTGGGCATTATTACTTCCTGAATTTCCCATTTGCAGCAAGAGTCTCACAAAATAAAGTAAGTCAACAAACAGTATAAACATTTACAATGTTAACAAAGACAGTCCTTTGGGGAGGTAAAGCAAAAATATGTACCCAATGTTTATAAAAACATTATTTGAATCTTAAAAAATGTGTCACAATTAACTGAAGAGTATGTTAACGTTTTTTTTTTTTAATAGGCCAATCCTTGAAATTTTGCCTAAAACTTTATTAAGCTATTCACATATAATCATAATTTGATAAAGTAAATATGAGGACAAAGTTACAGTCTTTCATATTCTATTAAAACCTCGTAGACATGTTTGATCAGTCAATTAATCTCACAAACAAAGCAAGGTGACCAGGTTACAGAAGTGATGGGATCCTGCGGGACTGAGGCAGCTCCTCCTTACCTGTAATGGTCCGGTAGGTTACGCTGCGTTCCGGACAGTCTCTTCTTCTTCTTCTTCTTCAAGTCGTGTCCAAACCCCGCCGCTTCTCACCGACATGGCTTAAAAGGAATAAAAGACCGGAGCGATAATATCGGCAGCTGACTGACTGTAATCGATCCCCCGGCTCTTCCGTCGCGCCGAGTCGCGTTGCAGGTGCATTTCGTGTCCGCTCATTCCGGAATTCAGCTCCGCGAAGAGGCGTGGTCTGTCCCCCGTGGGGGCGTGGCCTGTTATCATGACTACCCCGGTCGCGAGGAAAGGGAGCGCGGTTGATTTGGGGGGCGTGAACTCCTCGCGCTGCTCCGCCGTAACGAGCTTTTTTAATTTACGGGATGAAGTGAAACCCGCCATGTTTCCTCCTCATTCTTCTTTTTCTTCGTCTCGGAAATAAAATACGGCTGCGATACTTTTCTGAACTGCGTCGGGTTTCAAGGCTTTTCACCTGGAGGAAAGTGAAACCCAGCTGGTGTCAGTAGAAATGTGTCTAGCTATGATATTTCCAACATACCGTTTATAACAACAGTATTATAAATGAAGACTGTTACACATATTTTATCAGAGGCACCAACCACATTCAAAAAGTGCAATCCCTTAAAACTTAACATCTTCTGTGGTTACTTACTTGCAGTGGAGTGCTGAGGTGAAAATGAACTTAAAATAAAATTCTCATCGCTATACGCTTTTCCAGTGAGACTTTGAGACCTTTGACAGTATACAAGACACAGACATAAGACATAGAATGCATGCGTGTAAACTGTAAATATATGCTCTAAACTGTAACTAATGTGCAAATGAGCTACAAAACGGTTAGCTTTAACAACAGAACATGTAACATCAGTAGCCAAGGTGGAAGAAAGATACTGTACTGCAATTATAAGTCCACTGAATTTATGTGCGTATGATCAAAAGTAGTTCAGTGCAAAGAGAGTTTGACTGTGGAATCCAAGAATTGTCACTGAATTTCAAAATCGCATACTCTAGGTTTGGGAATTATGTGGGATATATGCAAAATAGTCTATTTATTTATTTATTTATTTATTTATTTATTTGTTTAAATTACATGCAGCTGCTTTTTAGTGATGCTTACTGAAGCCTAATTGTCTCTCTTGGTGCAGACTATTTTCTCATGCATGAAAATGCATTGTCATTAGATTACTTTTCCCTGTTGTTCTGAGGCCAAGATAATAAAAATAGGCTTGGAGGTTTTACACTTCACTTTTTAGAAAATTCTGTTTTTAAATGATTAATGTATGATCTGTATGCATCATTTCCAGTAATTAATATAAAAAGATATTTAAAGGTCTATTTGTGCTAGATGATGGGCACCTGCCTGATCAAGTCTATTGATAATCTGGCCTTGTTAAACTTACTTGTAAGCAATGATGAGGAAAGTAAAAGGTGCCACCCAGTGGTGGGAAATTCACCATTCACCACTCAAGTGATTAAAGAATCAATAAAGCTCTAATATTCATTAAATTCTACCCATTCAGGCACAAACAAGGTGTGCATTACTAGTACTGGCCCTAAACTCCAGCATTACAATGACATCAAGGTCTATTAATGACTTAGCAAAATACTAGTACCTAGATAAATTGTGAAATATCATTCTTCCATCTCCAGATACAGCATCCATTAACATAGAAACAATGTATAAGGGAATTATGCACAATGCAAATAACAAGACCAAGCGAAGATGCGGCCCAGTACTATACACAAAGCTGTACACAGAACATTATACTCAACATCAGCAGAGCTAAAAAGAAAGCTGTAAGTGTACACTGTAAATAAAACTATTTGTGTGTACACACAGGTAAAGTATAAAAATAAATGCAAAAGATTTCTACAAAAGTTGCTTGGATGCTCCAGCAATTCCCAGAACTATTAAAGTCTCATATATGAATAATAATAGAGCAATTTCATATACTATGGTGACCTGAACCTCACTTTATTTTGCTGAGATTTCTAAAGCTGTGAATTCAGTTTCACGCGTGCTGGGTTGCACAGAGCAAAAGCAACTTAACAATGTTGCCTATTTGTCATATAATGTAAAGTTCAAAAAATCACACTTTATGTGCACATTATATGTACTTCAATACACTTCTGCTCAGGGGTTCAAAGGAATATGTTCAAAAGTACAAAAACCGATTTTTTATACTTTTATATAAATAATGCCTATTTTATACTTGAACAAATATAGAACTTCATGTCTACATATTATACATGGACAGTTTTAGCAGAAGACTAAGACATTGCATAATGTAATAAATATTCAGAATAGCTCGTGAAATCACTATTAACAGATAACTACAGGGTGTTTTTATATTAGAGCATTATTCGTCATAGCTTCCTGTTTCTCTTTAAATATACAAACCAGTGAATAAAACACCTAAGATTTGCTGTTTCTCTAGTTGTATGCATTTTACTAAAATTAAGACTTGTAAATTAAATAACAAAACCATTAGTTTTGTAGCTCAGAATGCAGTACAACTATATGTTTAAATATCAAATATAGAGAATATGAATATGATGTTGTGTGGAAAGTTCAAAGGAACTATTTTTATATCAAATTCAGCCAACCAGTTGTGGGGCAATAAAGAATTAAATCACAATATGTGTATAATCTACACTATGCAAATTTTGTTGTCCTTAACATCTGATAATAACATTTTTATTTCAGTTCTAAAATAATTAATCTTAATAACACACATACATACACAGTAAGGCAACACAAATTTGAGACATCTTTTATTAAATATTACATTAAAAAGGCCTTTCTGGAAAGAAAAAAATATTTGGCAAATGGGTTAATAAATAAAGGGCACACAAATCATTAATTGTTGTTTTAATAACTTTTCAGTACAGTAGGGATATTAGTTTCATGTCCTGAAACTTTCCCATACCTGAACCAACCGTTCTGCCAATTAGTAAAGTCTCTGTGAATTAAAGACGAGATAACAAATTATTCCATTTCTATCACATATATTCAGTCTACATTCTCCTTTTCTTTCTCAAGCACAGTTACACCCCGTGCAATGTCTTTTCTCTACCAGTGCTTCTGTTGTGAGCTTGAGTTCATCCGTGCCCAGCTCTCAGTGGGCCTTTCTCTGTCTGACTGGAAGTGTTCAGCTCTGCCTCCGTCTACAGGGAGGAAAGCAGGGCAGGCATTGATCTCTCTTCCTCTTGGACCCACGGTTAATGCTGATCTGTTACACCTCTCCTGTACCTTATGCTCATTTGTATTCTAATTGGCATGCCTGGTTGTGACATGTTACATTCTGTACAAGGCTTTTCTCTGTCAGAACTTTGCAGATCAGAACAGAACTATGCTGTTTCTGTCTATGGTTGGGATTCTTGTCTATTAGGTACTGGTTGAAGGCCATGCCATACTTAATCATCTCATGTTTCAAGTTTTCTGGGTCAGAAATTAGGTAAAGCTTTGATTGACCTTTGCTAAAATCTGTCAGAATATTGGAAATTCTGCATACTTGTAATATTTGCATGGGCTGTTTAATTATTGATTCTATTTCTATTTCTTTAATGTCAGTGTCACGAGGCTGAACATGTTGGGCAGTGTAAATATTGTCTTGCATCATATTTTTTCTCCTTCAGGTGGTGTATCCATATCTCCTAATACAAAATGATCAGGTTCCAGAGTTAAATGTCGTAGATACTGTTGTCAATTTCACCCTCACTTAATATAATTGACTAAACATGAGTCCCAATTTCCCAGATACAAGGGCAAAGATACTATTCAAATAACTATTCCTAAAATTATTATATTTTCTCCAGGGCCTTAGTTATGCTGCATTGCCACATCTCAATGATCAAACCCTACAAGACTGTCAATCACCTGGTCATGTCATGTAAGTGGCCAATTGCAGTCTATAAATTAGCTTTCAGAATTTGAGTTGGAACTTCCCTCCTTCTTAAACTGTTGTTCTCTGCCCTCCCCTCAATCCAGTTAGGCAAACGAGATTGTGCAGACGAAGCCTAATCTTTCTGATAAAGCATTTGTAACATTTAACAGACCAAGCAAGTTCTCAATTACAGTGAGTGAGTGCAGAACGAAGGGAGGAACGGCGGTGTGAGGGGGGGAATGAGCCCCCCATTCTAGTCATAATTCTAATGATAAAATATGTGTGCGCTTTCAAGGCAAGATGAAACGCCTGAAGTGTGTCGCACATCAATTGCGTTAGAACAACAAGCTTGCGTTGGTGGTTATTATTCACTGAGGGCATTTTGGTTGATGTTGGGGGGCTCTGACGGAAAAATAAAGGCCAGATAATTAGATGTGTGCTGTCAAAGGTGGAGAGAGAAAGAAGGAGATATGAAAAGAGGCAGGCTGAAGTGACCTGTTATCTGGAGAGAGAGAGAGAATATTAAAACAGGTGGGTGAAATGATTCTTCCATGCTGATGGTTTGTGATTATTCATTAGTTGCAGACTTGCTGCTGTGTCACAGCAGTACAGTGTCACCTTGGCTTGCTCTCATGTGAAAGCACATGGTCCCTCAGTGCAAGTGGAATTAAATCTAGGTCGAACATTATTTTTCTCCCTCATTACTCATGAAAAGTGACCACATGTTTTGGAATTGGAACACTCGCGAAACAGTGGCAGGTGCAGAATAGACGCAATCGTTTCTTTAATTCACACGGGCCCACCTCAAACAATCTCATATCTGTCTCTGATCTCTTTCTAAAGGGCAAGGATGTCTGGGGATCTGATCACAGTTTCTCCTTCATACACTTCATCACACCGCTGTCATCAATCTCTTTCTGCAGGCTACTGAACTACAGAGGAAGAAGTAAGGCAGAGAGCCAGGGAAGAAATATCCCCCAAGATTCAACTTACCATTTCATTCACAATACAATTCATATTCTTTGTGAAGTTTTAGTTCAAAAGGCTAAAAGTGCTAAATGTGTGAGCGCAGGAACAGAATCCACACCTTTGATCTGTATTTGATTAAGGATTTTAGCCCTGACTATGCAAAAGACTCCTGCTGGGTTGAGAGACCCAGATCAGGTGTGTTTACACTAACTAGGGCATATGGTGCTTTGATTGGCTGTAATCATGATTTAGAGTACTTCAGAATAGGAGGAACTGCTGAGTCTCAGCATGTACGTGTATGCATAACTGTCTGTGTGTGTAATGATGTATGTGTATGTGCTTTTGCAAATGAATCCATGAATGTGTGTGGCTGTAATAAGATTTAATGTGTGCCAAACTGCTGAACCAAGTAGAGTTCATTCTAAAAAGAAATCTTACGCTCATTAATACTAATAAACACTATTCACTGCATATCTTGTCCTGCATACTCATAGAACCTGAAGGTGGCTCAAAAATTCACTTTGTAAATGACAGCTTTCAGAAGTCTGGTGGAATATGACTATGTAACTTCTGATGGAAGTGCAAATGAGGCTTCATTCAAGTCATGCATATGAGGCGTATGCTAAAAGTTCGTATTTGCTTTCATTCACATAGCCAAGAAAGCACACGGCCTAAGGATTTAGGTTGCTCCTTCCATTCTTCCTTTAGCAATTTATTATAGGATGTGTGTGCGTGTTTGTGTTTGTGCTTATCTGCATGCAGAATTCTGCCAACTCATGCAGTTTTGACCCTAGTCATGCTGACCAGCAGCAAATCATCTCTCTATTCCTGATCCAGTGTGAGCAGATGCTGATCAGCAGCACAGATGAGGAAAGTTCTACGGCACAACTTTTCACTGAAGGAGTCAAACCATAGCCAAATTTATATTAAGATAATACAGCACAATAGATAGCATTCATCAGGCAAATATTTAGCAAATAGTTTGTACATTCACACATAAATAAGGTGTATCTGTATCTTTGTGTTATTCAATCTTTCATTACGCTCATCGGCACACATTTTTCACTCACAATCACGGCCTTCCAAAAAAGTGGGGGGCAAAGCATTCTTGCCAAATGAATTCAAGGTTAATATTGCTTGTATTTGCATCCAAAAAGAAAGTATGCATCCATGAAATCTATTTGTGTTGTCCTATAGTTACACCTCCGTCTCTCATGGGACTGCTTGCTATTGGGACAAATTGCACTTTTAGAAGAAAGTCAGGCCCGTAGGGTGAAATTGAGGCTTGGTGTGTTCTTACATTTTCTTCCCTGTTGTATACTGACTTATCCTGCCATGCTGCAGTTGTGTATCACCTGATTCCTGAGTCAATATTGGTACAATTACTTGCCTCTATTGAGAGTTCATTTCAAGACACAACCAATAATCACAACATTGAGACCTGAGAAAGCAATTTCAGCAAAGGTTCTGTGTTGTTTCAGAAAGGATTTGTCTTATTGGTTCAGTAGTACATTTTGTCTTCGATCAGAAAACTGGGGCATTTCACTCAAGAGATGACATTCAACACCTATTCGCCTCCCTTCACAGGGAGCAGACGGCAGTGTTCCTGCCCTGACTGGCTTTTTTTCAACAGCTTATGAAAACAATCACTGTGCAGTCAATCAAACGCCTTCCTGAACTGTTCCACACCAGCAGCTTTGCAAAGCCATTACGAGTGTCTCTGTAGTAAACATTGTGTAGAAAGGCTTAAATCAGATCATCGGAACGTGTCAGATATGTAGTAATGCCACTATTACCCTGCCAAATTATATGAAAAGCATGTTTTGCTTTTTAGTCAACTTGCTCCCCATTGATCCTCCTGTACTGAGATTTTGAACTGCTAAAAATTAAGTCCCACATAAACCCCAAACAACTGACAACGAATTTTTACAAAATGGCAGTCATATTATGCATAATGTGATTTATATGCATGATTTGACAGATCTCATGAGAAATGCCTGTAGACGATGTGCCTTATACCCTGACTGCAGTTTTTAGCTCAGACTTTGGAATTTTGCATATTTCTAGGTTAAGTACCAGCCCTATACAACAGCAGGTTCTTTACAGTTTTAGGGCTTTTCTCTGACACCTACAAAAAAAAGAAACTTGTACATTTAAGAACTAATGGTACTTCAAATTATTTTTGTATAGCACTCTTTACAACAGACATTGTCACAAAGCAGCTTGTGTGCTACTTCCTGAGAACCAAAATGAGGAACAAATAGCATCATCAAAACATGATGCAAAATGGTCTCATGGACAAAGTGCTTGTGCCAACAGTTTTGACACTAAATAATCTTTCATGCAAAATAATAAAGATTTGTTTTTCATTTTTGCTGACAACAACCAAGTACCCCTGTGTCTGGTAACCTCTGCTCTTTGTCACAGGAGAAAATATAAAACAATTGCTTTCAGTTACAGTCTGGATTTGGTACCAGAGTGTAAAAACACTTTCGTTAATGATCACAACCACACACACATACACACACACAGACTGGAGAACATCCCCCTTCAAGGTCCAAAAGGAGCCTGAAACAGTGTTAAATAACGGTGCCCTCTGCATATATAACTTTTAGTGTCATAGGTGAAGATTGTATTGCTGCAGCAAATTTGAAACTGCCATGACCGTGTACATTTTTGAGAATGATGTTTCATCTGAGCCCTAGAGACACTTTCCTTTAAATTTTAATTATTTCTGTGTCCTTAGATGACCATAACTGTAGGTGACTACTCACTGCTGACAAGCCTCGAGGATCGGTGGGCGTCTGCTCCTCTGGAATCTTAGATAAGGAGGAAAGATGACTAAATGGAGATAAAGAAATCTGTCAACACAATGTCAATTTTAATCTGCAGTTAAAAATATGATGGCAGTGAGCTACGACAATGTCTGAAAATACCAAATTTTGGGAATCTTTGAACATGCATTGTCTTTTTTTTCATTTCCACAGTAAAAGCTCCTAAAGAGCTCATCAAAGACCATGATGTCTAAATTCCAGTCGAATGCACTATTCAACTTTTGATTCTGTAAAATTGTATGCGTGCTATGATTTCCAAGTGCTGTTCCTCCCTACTTAACACAACCTTGTGATTGACACTACTTGGTACTTTGGTTTCAATTCTCTAGACTCAGATTTGGGTTAAAGGTTGAATAAATTAATCAATGAATGAATGTTGCATTTATATAATGCTTTTGTAGACACTCAAAGCACTTTAAAGTAGTACTGGGCAATGAAACTCAATAATTTCCGGTTACAATGATGTGCTTATAGCTTAAAGTTTTACAAAACACTAAAACAGTGTGTGTGTCCTATACATGTGAATAGGCCTAATGTTGGAACAGCGGCCAGCCATTGTTGCAAGTTATGCCATGAAGTGAATTGTTTTGAATTCCCAAAAGCGGAAAAGATAACCCCACATTTACCAGGACATCAGGGTTCTACTCAGGACTTAATGGCCTCAGGATCCTGGTTTAATATTTAATCTTGAATGTTGAAATCTGCTTTACAGCACAGTATCCCCATTAATGCACTAGAACTGTGAAATCCACATAGGCCACAGGATAAACTTTCCTAGATATTCTCCCATCCTTGTACTACTCTGGCACAAACATCTTTGATTACCTAGTCTGTACTTCATGTAGTATGGCTGCTGAACATATACGAAAGCTGCAGGAGTTCTTCTTAACCACTAACCTTATGGAGCACCGTCAGATGGAGGGGTTCACGTTTTAAATTATTATTGCCTATTCCACATCCAAAGCCACACCTATGACAACACAATGAAGTTAGCAGTAAAAGTTTAGGATGTGGACTGATGACATAAATTTGATTGTAGGTACCCCTGTGTGTGATTTCATACAGTGTCAGATTGTATACAGACATGCAAATTTAAATGAGCCTGTGTCAGCCTGCATCCGTGGGTGGCTTGTCTCATAAAGCAACCCGAAATCAGAGTGTGAAGGCAGGGCGTTCAAAACACATGGCCTCTCTCCCCTGCTGTGACACTGATTGGAAGAGAGGAGACAGATTAATCAAGGGGACTTGGGCGTTTGGCCGAGGACATTGCTGCTATCGCGAAGGAAATGCGACATCGGCTTCCATCAATCCCGATCAGCAGGAGAGACTGAGCGATGAAGGACCCTGCATAATCACCTTATTATTTCACTCCCAAGCCCCGGTTAAATTAATCTTATTAGCCCGCCATGCCTGCGATGCAACCCTGAATGAAGGCCATGGTAAAGATAGAGAAAAGAGGATGGTCCCAAACTGAACACTTCTACATCAAACAGTATGACAAAATAGCACACAGGTGATTTAAATACAAAGTGAAATGTAATGAATAGGTTGACCTTTTTACATATGCCTCTTTTTGTCTTCTCCCTCTCTCTGCTTTGGTTCATTTTGTTTCTTTATACTCTGTTTCAGCCCTCTTTCTCTCTCTTGACTTTCTCTTTCTTCTCTCTGTCTCTGATACTTTGCTTACTTTTTTCCTAACCCAGGAATGTATGCAGTTAATGGACAGCTTCATCATATTCATTCAGATACTGACACCCAGCTTTATCTTACTCTCTGTCTTTAACACACAGATATTAATAACCATTTGAGATATATTTTTTATTAACTTGACTGTTTACTGCATCAGTGCAGTTCTGGGCTTATTAAACCCGTATATCAATAACCAAGAGAACCTATTTTAGCTAAAAGTAGGTTTTCAAATAAGTTAATTTTTGGGATAAAATATGAAAATATCTGAAAAAATCTTTGAAGACTATCTTTTTTTTTCAATTTTGAGGGCATTTGGTCCCCATTAAATGCATACATGCCCATATGTGTATGCACATATAAAGACACACACTCAGACAGATGCGTATAGACACACACCTTGTGCATGCACCCACACACCAAGATTCTGGACTTACTTTTCACTTAAAAGGCCAGTACAAAATTCACCCAGTGAAATACTACATGTGTTATTTGATGTGATTAAGACAAATCTCTCTGCTTTTACTGTAGCCACCTGAGTGTCCCACAGCAGCCAAAACCTACAAGCAGAGATTAAATGGCTGTAACTCAGAGCAAATTGGGTAGAATTTTTCCCTTTCTACCTCTTCCACACTAAACGGGCACCAGCAAAAGGTCTGTTTTACCATTCTGCTCAAATGCCAGATAAATAGTCCATCAAGATTCATACATACACTTCTCCCCACCCGCACCTGTTCGGTCTGCACTGGCTCATTGGTTCTGTCAGCAGTGGCTTACATTACTTTTCCACAGTTAGCATGACGTTAGGCATCTTACAGTCATTTAGTGCCATTAAATTGCATTTCTGACATCCATACCTAAAAGAACTGGAAGTGGAAGGAGTTCGGCTTCGGCAACACTGACTGCTTCAGGACGTTGGTATACTGTAGATGAACTGCTTAAACACTGCAGTCTCTGATCTCTGTGATGTCTAAGGGGTGAAAGTTCATCTGCAGGCTATGACTGCATGTTTTGCACAATGAAGGGAATATTTAAAAAAATCAAAATCATAAACCTTTAACCTTGAACAAACCTTGACCAGAAAGCAAACATAAACCTCTGACCACAATTTAATGATTGAGTCTGCCAAGTCTGCCTTACCTAAGAACAACATTTCTCAGAGAATTGATCTTCATTGGTCCCGTTTCCACTGCACTGGTGCCATGCCAGCGTGTATATGCACTTAACAAAGGTTTAAAATATTTTACTTATCCTCAATCAAAGTCTCAATACCAAGGTAGCATGAATTATGGGCATGGAAACAGCACATGCTCAGATCCGCTGGGTATCACAATTCGATGGATAGCATATTTCAAAAGAAAACCTGTGCTGAAGTTGGGAACCAGCAAGAATTGGCCCACATTTCAACTGACATATGAGCCCAGTAGAAGTCTGGTGAAGACAATGCCACACACCATGCCTACTTTTATATTACTCAGCCCACCTCTCTTGACTTCACAGATTCTTTGTTCCAGACGTGCAAAGTATTTTTTTCTGGACAAATGTCACATGAGATCCAATTAAGAACCTGCACCAGTGCAGTGGAAAAGAGGCCAATGTCACCTTCTGTTATATACTACTATCTTTGTCAAACGTCAGGTAGAGAGAATTGACAATTATAGGAAAGTGTAAAAATCATATATGACACCTGAGTCTGACATGTCTGGTCATTCATCTCCACCTTCAGCTTGGTCTACCCGTGCGTTTTCGTCAGGTGCTCCGGTTTCCTCCAGTTTCCTCCCACAGTCCAAAAGCATGCAATATAGTTTAATTGGTGATTCGAAATTGGCCCCATAAGGTGTGACTGAGAGTGTGTTTGTGTGAGTGTGTTTGCCCTGCAGTGTGTTGGCGCCTGCCCAGGGTTGGTCCTCGCCTTGTGTCTGCAGTTCCCGATTCCCCCGGCAGACCCGGTTGGGATTAAGTAGTTCAGAGAATGAATGAATGAATGCGTTTTGTGAACTATAAGTATTTTTAAGACATTTGGGTTTTTGACTGGGAACAAGAGGCATGGCCCCAAGGTGGTTTTTGCACATAAAAATAAATATAGTTGTTTTGTTGGAAAATGTATTTTCTAGATTTTGGTTTTTGGTTTTAGTGTGAAAAATGAATGAACAAAAGAAATGGAAGGGTCTCTCGTTGCCTCTTTGCACTCCAGCTCCAGATCTCCAGGTCTTTAGAGCGATGTGATTACAGCGTCAAGTTCACCTGAATCCTTTCCTGTTGTGTATTGGATTTAACTGCACCCCATTCAGTTTGCATAAAATGTGCATGTATTGTTTATTAAGTGTTCAATTCAGTGAAAGAATCAAATAGTGTTCTTTGGAACATTACTTAGACTAAAGATAAAATTCTCATGTGGTTCATATTTCTACATGACATGATATTTTCTAGCATTGATCCAAAATGACTTGCTTTTTTAGTTAACATGATTAATGAGTGAGGGTTAAGGGAGCTAAAGGGCGCAAATGTTGGGTATCAGTGACATTCCCAGAAAACAATTCAATTATATCTAGTGGCAATGTTTATTTTTTAACAATGGCATTTATTTTTGTTCTTTTAGGGTTGGAGGACTTTAGAGAAAAGTATCATGAAGCAGTCACAGCAGTTGTTGTCACCGAGGGTTCTGTGTTTGTTCTTTCAGACTCCAGGCAGCATTCATATATTTGGTGATTTCAGAATTCTGTCGTGGAAAGTTCACCCTCCGGTCAGTTCGATCTGCAACAATCTACAATGTAATAAAAAGATCGGCTTGGTCAGTATCTTTAAATAAATCCTGCATATAACATCTGCCATTTTTGGCCCACACTGTTGTGCTATAGGACAGAACATACTAGTTCTGCAAGCCCTACCAAAGGAGTGGATATCCAGCCAATCTCCTGAGACTCAGTCATGGGATGAGTGTACTTCTGGGTTGGTTCTGAACGGGCTCCACGAATGGCCTTCAAATAAGATACTGACAAGAAAAAAATTATATTTGAGCAAACATAGTTTTAATCAACTTGTTGTCCTCAATTGCAGGACTCAGTGTGTTCCCCTGTATGCTCTTGATCGTCTCTGTAGTGAGTCATTTCACATTTACTAAGACTCACTATTTATACTGAGTTCAGAGCCAGCCCAAGGCATGAAATGTCAAGACATCACGATTTTAAAAAAGAATAATTATTGAGGTGATGGTGGGGGCCTAAAATGAAATTCTGCTTAGGGCTCCATAAAGGCCTGGGCCGGCCCTGATTGAGTTGATTATAATCCATTACAATTCATTGGTAATTATTCACAAAGAAGAAGTAAAAAGCAGTAAAACCAAAGAGTGTTTTACCCTTTTAGCCTTTACCTTATAGCAAGGAATTGATATATAAAAACTGACTAAAATTTACATTTACAGTAAATAGAAATGATGTTTTTCCTAATAATATAGAATGACTAATAATCTTGGAATTAAAAGACTTCAGATTAACCAATTAAGATTGATGTGTATTCTATATTTCCAAAAGAAATACGTACGGTCCTCCTCTTCTTCTTTGTCAGTCTTCCTGGACATGGGCTTTTCAGTGAAAATGTGAACTAAAAACAATAAAGTAAATAGTTTCAGTTTTTCATGTGCTATTTAAAATATAACCACTTTCCAATAAAGAATAAATTCAGTGTGTCTAGTAGTTTTCAACTTTTCTGAGCCGAGTAACACTGTCATCACTTCAGAAAAGGGTGCATATAGGGCTGGTCATACTCCACAGGGCAACGGAACTGCAGATCTTGGCAGCAAATCAATATTAGAGGAAGATTATTAATCTGTGTAGGACTGTGGCTCTATAAGATTCCTGCTCTAAATAATCAAAGTATGAAAATTACGTTATTTATACAGAACCTCTCTCTCTCTCTCTCACACACACACACACACCCCTATACTCTTACACACATACTGCTACAGGTGTTGAAATTAATTTTATAATCTATGCATCGCGATGCAGACGTAGACGATTCTGCATCGACGCAATGGCACACCATAATCGATTATAATGGAGTTCCGCTGCCCTCTAGTGGTCTGCAGTGGCATTGCAGGTGGTCCGTGACATACAATCCACTTTCAATACTGAAAGCACTTTTCCTTTATTCATTTTTCAAAAGATTTTCAGACGATTCGGGCATCTTTATGATTAATGAATTTAATGCAAATATCTAAAAAGTAATACAAAAAAATACTCCCTCCCACACTCAAGACTGCTTAGTCTGAGTGGTGATCCCTGGGACAGAAGCAGTTGAAAATCCCTGAAATATATCATAATGACATTGCTTGGTTATTTTCCGGCTTAACAATTCAAGTTAAAAGAACATCTATGAAAGTCAACTATGGCTGTCCAATCTGCGTGCATATCGTATGGCATCGTTGACCTAATAATCGTAATCGAATCGTGACACCAGTGAAGGTTCGCACCTCTAGTTGTGACGCGGCTACTGAGGAGGAAATGTGACGGGTGTCTCTAAAGGCAGGTCGTCAGCATTCCCGTGCAGAACAGCAGCCTTGCCGCGGACGCGCGCATTTACATACTGCATGAGTCCATGATGTTTGCTGCTGTTTTATACGTTTGAAAATACTTCGTCTTAATTCCTAAAATGTAACGAATCTGATTTGCCGCAATTCAAGCACTCGCACCTGGAAGTGATGGATAAAAATGTATGTGTTGCATAATTTCATAATAATATGTTTTGCATTAGAGTTAGCATTTTGGTGACGCCCGCAACAAGGCTGCTTCCTTCGGCAGAAACACTACAATATGATGATGCTGATGATACGCGTTTAGAGATCCGGCACATTTCCTCCTCAGCGACCGCGTTAAAACTCCAATCTGTAGGTCGCTGTTGACTTTGATCCAACGTTTCTGACATTGTTGTGATAACAGATGGAGATTTCAAAATATTATTTAATTGTCATCACAACACATTCATTTAACCATTAGTAAGAGACTATAGTTGTTGGTGTAAGAGGGTATAGCTGTGTGTGTGTGTGTAAGAGATTATGATTGTTGATTAGGGGTGTTGAAATTAATCTTATAATCGATGCATCGCGATGCAGACGCGGACGATTCTGCATCGATGCAGTGGCAGGACATAATCGATTATATCATAATGACATTGTTTGGTGATTTTCTGGCGGCGGCATAATAATTCTAGTTAAAAGTGGTTTCGGTAGTGACCGTGGCTGCCTGATGTGAGTACAGCGCTGCTCCGGGTAGAAGTAACTCTCATCTCGCTGACGGCACTCAGCGCATGCGCGGTAGCCGAGAATGGCGGAGGGAGTAAATTTCGCGTAATAATATAATATTGCGCGCAAACTGTATAGTCATCTTTTCCTCTCGATGTGATTAAATGTCTTGTAGCATAAAGTAGATTACCGGCAGCGGCTTTACTCGGTAAATTTCTCTGTGGCCGGGGGTTGAAAGGGCGGGGATTTTGGCAGTTTGGGGGCAGGGGTTTTGGCCGTTTGGGGGCGGGGATTCGGCAGTTTGAAATGGGGTTTTGGCTGTTTCTGCCTCTTGAATCCTATTGGTCGATGGCTCCTGGTCTTCCATGATTGACTGCACACTGAACGATCTTTACAGAAAAACCAAAAGATGACGGAGGAAGAGGAACAGCGGGAGGTAGATTAAGCACAGAGATTATAGTTTATCAAACCTTATAATTATAATGTAATAGTTGAGTCTTACTGCGTTTAATAAACACTTGCAATCCAATGGCTCCGCCATGCATCCCCAATTCAGCATAATACAGATGGTTACAGCAGACTGCAGCGAGGCACATCATTAGGATGCTGAAGCAGGCGTTATAAGCTCATCATTACACACACACACACACACACACACCCCAAGACTGATATTTGAAATTAAACTTTAATAGTATCTACATAATCATCCATTACGTTTCATGCTTTGTTGATCCTCTGATGGTATGTAAGGTTGACATACTTATTATATTAGTTGTAATCCTTAAGCAGCTTGCATCAGTGTCAGGAATACTACAATTAAACTGCCAAAATGGTAACATACCATTGTAACATTTATGGTAGAGTTACAAAGGCCTTGGTTCTTTACCTTTTTCCAAATCTAACGTCTGTGTTTATGTTGAATTGGGGACAGACAAGGGAGCTTACATCTCACTGCTTGTATTTGTCTTTGAAAACAATATGAAGTAATGCATAAAAAATGATGGGCTGCATCGCGATGCATCGAGATATCGAAGCGAAGCGAATCACTGACCTGATAATCGTAATCGAATTAAATCGTGAGACCAGTGACGATTCACACCCCTAACTGTTGATGTAAGAGGGTTTAGTAGTGTGTGTGAGAGACTAGTGATGTGTGAGATGGTATAATGGTGTGTGAGAGACTACATGATAAAGTGTGTAAGAATAAGTACAAATTATGTCTGAAATATGTCATTCAGAAAACGCTTTCATCAAAATGACAACAAAATGCCACACTTTACAAACGCGCTGCACATTCATAGACACGCTGTAAACACATGAAGCCATATATTTGCCTTAATTAAGTCCTTCAGCTTCATTATAGACTCTTAGATGTTTGTCACATAATTAATAATTCCCTACATTTGTTGTAATCTTGTTGCGTCCTTTTACTACGGTTAGCTGAAAACGACTTATTTCAGTAGAAAGCAACAACCACTGGGTCCATAGACACACTACCCAGCCCTACAGTGCTCATGTAAAGAGAGTTATAAACAGAGAAAAATTATTGAATTTACCATACAGAATTCATCAGACGCCAAAGTGAATTACATTTCTATAGGCAACTCTAAAGGTAACTTTATATTCCTTATTGTAAAATATAGTATATAGTTTATTTTTGTCCTGTTACCCCAACCTCCGTATTTAAGTTGTATTTATGTTTGTAAGGTTGTATTGCGTCTCTGTTTTTGTTTTCTTCTTGTCTATGGCACAGTTAAAAGCGCGGATCAGGATACATTTCACTGCATGTTGTACCTGTATAACTTGCATGTGACAAATAAAGAATCTTGAATCTTGAAATCTAACAGTACTCTATGAAATTTCTTTGAAAAGTCTGCTTTTACAGGGAGGTTTTTATTTTGTCTTTGTCCTTATTTAAATACTTCAGAGTTAATCAGAGGTGGAAAGAGTACTGAAAATTTGTACTCAAGTACAAGTACTGTTACATTGGTTAAAATGTACTCAATTACAAGTAAAAGTACTGGTGTTAAAAAATACTTGAGTAAAAGTACAAAGTACTCTTCTCAAAAACTACTCAGAGTATTAATTACTTTTTAACCGATGGATGTTTTATTGCGACGTCAATAGCAGGCATTCGATTCGATTCACCAGTATAAAATATCTACGTTCAAAGCACATTTCTCAGATGAACAAGGTATAGAAAGGCAATTTGTTTTGTAAATAAATGTAGATATAAAGCAGGGATTTTGTTTGTTAAAACAATGACAAAAATGTTTTTGAACATGCATAGAACAGTTTAAACTTTTCCCAATACACTGTGAACAACAGGCAGCGGGCACTCGTCCTCCGTCTTTTCTCCATCATTTTCATGGTTGACAGTGTTATCTTCTGTCTCCATTTTGGCTTCTTTGTCTCCAGATCTTCAGTCTATAAATTAGTTTGTACTCCACTGTGTAGTACCTCCAGACACCTGTGCCTGCTGCTGCAGCGGAGTTTATTCTTTGCTTACATCATAGATTACTTGGCGCGGTCGTGATTGCACAGACTTATTGGCTGCAAAGATGCAGATGAAACGTTTGAATTTTAATTCAAATTGTGGGCGTACTCAGTAGCGACTTTTGATTTTATAAGTAGCGAAGTAGATTACATGGTGTAAATTGTACTCAAGTATGAGTAAAATTACACACTTGAAAAACTACTCATAAAAGTACAAGTACCCAAAAAAATCTACTTAATTACAGTAACGTGAGTATTTGTAATTCGTTACTTCCACCCCGGAGTTAATATTATTTGCATGTTCTAATTTGCTCAACCAACTCTATTTGACTAAACACTTATTTGTGTCTGTGTATGTTGTACTCACTTTTTGTAAAAGGACTGATCTTAAACTCGCTGTAAAGTTTCTGGCTTCTCTCTTCCTTCCGTATTGTTTCTATGTGAATCGCGTTTTGATGAACAACATTCACCGGCTCCTTTTCCTTCCCCTTAGCTGGTGCTGACATTTCCTTAATGTTACTTTGTAACGTAGTGTAAAGAAAACACGGGAATTTTAATTCAGTATTCCACTGGGATTAGGATTTGCTGCTGGGTTGTTTACCTCTGACAGACCCGCTTGTTGCCTGGTGACGGTAAACAATCTGCAGGTTGTAATGCCTTTATTTCTCCACACGAGGGCGCGCAGAGATCGCATTTACAAAACCGTCTCTGGCAACATGACGGATGCATTCTCTTGTACATCCTGTAGGGGGCGCCAGTCTCTCAATGAAATGGTAAATATTGATAGATTTTAACGCATCTTTTCTTTCTAAAGCACGTTCAAATATATACCTGCAGTTACAAAATTAAGAAACATGTTGGTTTCAACTAAATAAATATTCAGTTTAGTTTAAATTTATCGTTGTAAATGCATGAAACAATGCTGCAAGCTCTTAGAAGTGAAACGCGTGGAAAAGGTGCTATATTCTAGCATATGAACACACTTAGAATAAATGCTTTATTGCCAAGTTTTGTTAAAAACAATTCTCTACTATTTACAATGGACAGTATATCCTTGTACGTAAGAGCATAAATAAATAAATAAACACTCACTTTTTCCAGACCAAACTTAACTGGAAAACCATCTTTGACAATCTTCTAACCATCATTTCCATAGCAGTTCAATTGTACAGCAAGATCGGCAATGCTGTTGTAAATACATACTACTTTTTGCAGGGTTTAATTGTGAATAAAGGTCTAAATTAGGGCATCCAATAAAAGTACAGATTTCACACAAAGATTTGAGGGCATACAAAGAACTTCAGTTCTTTGAACTTCAGTTTAAGTTCATTATTTTTGCACTATTTTCACTTCATCCAGTTCTCTCTTTGCCATAATCATGTATGGTTTCATGTTCATGTGGATTTCCATGATTGCCTCTCCATCATAATAATGTCATTACAGTAGGATGTACTGGAGTAGACCAGGTGGGACATCATTTATTGGTAAAAAGAAAAGATCTCTCAAGACTGAGATATATATTAACTTTACAGAAAGAGATTTACCCACAACAGCTCATGACCAGACAGACATGTGTGATGTAATGAGAGTTGAGGCTTGTTTTCTGCTGGTGCTGAGACTGTGGCAATCCGCAGGCCTTGTTTATGTGGAAGCTTCCATATGTCACATCAGATCACTTCACAGGGACTGTTTGGCCAAGTTAGAATCACAGAACTTCTCAGCAAGCTTTTTCTGTGCTTTTAAACTGAACCTTGTACTCACAGGGGATTTAGAACCAAAGTAACACAGTTCAAACACAGTAAAGCATGAAGTCTATGTTTCTAGCTCTTGCTCAACTAATGAGTAATTGTTAAAATATATACAAGTATTTGAAACACAAAAGAGTTTGTAATTCTAACATTTTTTTTTTGAAAGCAAAATAGGAAGAAATAAGTGGTTGTTCAAAACCTTTCTGCATTAGTCCTGCTTGTAACAACTCCTTAAAATGGCACCTATCAGGGTGTGGGACATATTAGGCAGCACATTATTAGAAGCCTTAAAATGTAAATAAATGTCAGTTACCTTATTATACAGCCTTAATATAATAGACAGTATAGCGGCTATCAGTTGGAAAATCATTCAATTGCAGTAATCATTCAATTTGTTTAACAGCATATAGGGAGCGGAACTCATCACATGCTACAAACAATAATGTGTCTGACATTAAATTAATGCTAACAAAAGCTTTTAGCATGACTTACACAAACAAAATATGGAGCACTTTTACATTCAGAAACTACATTTTGTTCTCTCGTTTGCTTATTTTTAAGGCTTTGTGGATGAGAATCAGGAGTAAGAGGCAATCCTAGGGATCTGAGTGCTTATGATAAGGGACAAATTGTGATGGGTTGGTAACTGGGTCAGAGCATCTCTAAAATAGAAGGTTTTGTTGTTTGGTGCTAATATGCAGAGATTAATACCTATTAAAATGGTTTAGAGAGACAGAACTGTTTACTCATGACATGGCTATGGCCTTCCAAGACTTACTGCCGAGGGAGACTGAAGTCTAGTCTTCTGGTTCTATTGAAATATAATCTTACTGTATTGCAAACTGCTGAAAACCCTAATACTGGCTTTCATGGAAAGTTATCAGAATGCACTGTCACAGTTTGCTGTTTATGGATCTACATAGCCATAGACTGTCCTCTGCTTCAGACCAAAAGTACCATATAATTCAGGACTGGGCAACGGAGCATTGGATGAAAGCTGCCTAGCTTAGATAAATGTTTTCTTCTAGGTCATCATTTACCTGGGAGGAGACGGCTGCATGGTGCACTATGGGAAGCATGCAGGCAAAGACAGTGTGCTGTATGCATGATAAACTTTACTCTTAGAAAATATCTCACTAATTGGATATGGAAACCCAGTGTGTCAGTGACAAGCAGTCATCCATAACCACATCATGAGCCCAAATACAAACATACGCCGCCTGTTGATCTATTGTCTGCACAAACATGATGATTCACTATCTTGTGCAAAGGGGGACAGCATGTCTCTGGGCGTGTGTGTGTGTGCTTGTGTGTGTTTTATATGTTCAGATAAATGCCCCCTTATCAAATATACAGCATTTGCCCACTTTGAGGGTGATTCTACATTTGGCAAATCCCCCAAACACAGCTGTTGAGGGGCGACTGAAAAATCTCTATCAGGCAGATAAACCTCAGTCCCACACTGATTCCACAGATAGTCCTGAATACATTTGCAGGGGCTGAGGCCCAGCACAGACGCCAGCTAGTCATGGGAAAGTCTCTACAGCATTGTACCAGGCCTCACTTTTTCCAGCTATATGTGCAAGGAGCTTTATCAACACAGTTTTTATCTTACCATAATGACTAAATCATGGTAACTCACCATGGTCATGATGGAATTCCTTCAGTCTAGTCTCGTCTAAATCTATTTTGTCTTTGTGTTAAAGTCAGGCATTCTCAGAAGCTTCAGAGTTTAGAATTCAGAGGGAAAATAATCACATTTTTATATACAAATTAACTACATCCCAAGAATGAAATAACCAAAAATGATCTATTATTTAAAAAATCTTCAAAATTTCTCTCTCTCTCAGCCTCTCTCTCTAATCTCCATTATATTCTTTATCATATCTATTATGCTCCCAATTATTTGTATCTTTTTTCTTTATCTCATTAATTTTTAAATAAATTCCTACACTGCCCAGGTAACTTTGCGCCACTAGGGGACAGTAGCCAGCAAAACTCAGCTCGAAAGATCTCCTCTTATCCGGTAATTTTTAAGTTGATTTATCCTCATACATTTTTGCTCCAAGTTAACGAGCCGATGATGATCTCATCGACATGTTAGTGAGGATGATTAAATAAGTGGGCAATAAAATTAAATACCCCTGCAGCCCAAGTGGTTCGGTGTGGGCCATCAAATTATCTGTTACTACATCTGTTATTGTAGTGCTGGCGAAATGGACAGAACAATGGTCACTTCTCTCAACTAATCCTTTTTATCCCCCCACGCCCAGGTGTGTTTTAAGCACCATTCAGTGTTCGAGCTCTGAGAACACAATGTCTCATTTTTCATCACAGTGGCGCCCTCTTGTTCGCTTGTCGCCGTGTGGGAATGAGGACGCAATATTAGAATGAACTCGTAATTTCACTCAAAAATCTAACCCTCTAATGTTCATTAAAATCACAGCGGTCTTTGTGCCCCTCAGGGTTAACAAGTTCCATTAATTGCCTTTTGTTATAACTGCAAATGCCCTGAAGTTACACATTACAGAGACGACGAGAGACAGGGTCATTGGAAGCCTTGTTATTGTCCTATAAAAGGTCTCATTTCCCAAAGGTGAGTTCTGAGTCATGTCGAAGCTTTAATTTGTTTAGAGAACTTTTTAGCCAAATGAATTCACGTTCGACACAACCAGCCTCGGGCAAACTGGAGGTGATTCCCATTTTATGCACTTCAGTGAGATTGTTAACCGGACTACGTGGAATTGATGCAACACGAGGCAATTTCTTTTTAACTGCCTCGCATCATTTTTATGTGTAGATTTTCGTCAGGCGGTTAGCTTCCTGAGCTGCTAAAAGAAACCTTGGCTCAGATATCAAAGGCTTTTTTCTTGTATTCTCTTTCATTTCCTTACATTTATATGGATTGTGAAGGGAATTTTTATCACTTAGATATGTGCTTTTATAGAACAGTATATGGTTAAAGAGACTATACCTTTGTATTCATTAGAAATCACATCAAGTATCCCTAACTTTTAACAACTTTCAAAAGCATTGACACAGAATTGGATCTTATTGAAAAGCAACTGGCTCTGGGTATTTCACATCAAAGTAAAAGCTCATTTGAGACTCTGGAATCATGTTCGTAAAATGATCTTTTATAGTTATTACTTTGACATTTGTGAAGGTATGTTTGCGGCCTCACGTTGACTCATTCTGGCACTATGCTAGATTGGAGGGAAGTTTATCTGATTGGCTTAGAACGCTGTCTGGACCTTGCAAACGTATCAAATTTCGGCTGTCAGTGTCTCTCTCTATATGAAATAGATATATAGAAATATTCACATTAGAAATACGTTAATTTCCCACTTTTTAAAAAACCACTGGCCCAAGAATTGCACCGGACCAAGACATGTCACTGTGGCTGAGAAGAAGTGGAATCTGTGATGACCAATAATGGGTTCGCTGCTCATGTCACATTCCTCTGCAAAGTGGCTTTTGTTTGGTAAGAGACAGTTAAGCGTCATCCTGGCATTCAGCTCAGGTGAGCTACACCTTTGACAGGTGAGAAAAGATATGAACACGAGAGTGAAAAAGGCCATTTAATTAGCTAAACTGCTCAGTCTTCTGCAAGGCAGATTTTTCCAGACTTCATTTGTTAGGGTGGATGATCAGATAGCTCTGTTTTATACTGAGCTTTTTTGCAATGGTAAATGTCAGTGATTGCAGTTATCGGCATGGCTGACATTCCTCTCTCTTATTTTAGACCCTGTGTGTATAGTGTTAGCTATGATAACTATACTGAATATTAGCAATGGGCATTTTTCATCAATATTTTTTCATTAAAATTGTTCTTAAGAAAGTTAAGATATTTAAATAGTATACTATTATACAACTGTAGAAATAAAGAAAACCCAGTAACCAAATGTTTTGCACTTGCATGCACGCATGAGAGCTGTTGTATATTCTGTTCTTCTAGGAACGATTCTAACATAAGCAAATATAGATGAATGTCAGACGTTTTTCTCTTATGTAGCAATCTATACAATTTCACCAATTCTTTTGAAAGTACAAAAAACATGCCTACATCAAATTAAGACAGTACATATAGTTCTGAGCAGCACTACAACAGAGAAAGGCATAGATTTTAATTTTCAAAAGCTCTTTCCTGTTATTAAATGCTGGCGATATAAAGTAAGAAGACTTATTTCTTTCAAAATGTTGGTGAAAGCAGACCTGTTCATCCCTCCTCTTCAGACTGACGAGCCAGCTAAATGTCACATCTGTCTTCAACTACCACTTACGCTCAGCGACAAAAGACGGATTGAGTTTCCTCGGAGAAGCACAGCAATGTTTGCAGAGTATCATTTGGGACCCGGGCCTGCTCGGGCCGTGTTCCAGGAACCAGTCTGTTAGGAAGGTGTGTTTGGGTGTGTTAAGGGAAAATGAAGGAAAATGCAAAGAATGACCTCACCTCTAACAGTGGTTCCTCATCCAAGCTCCGGTTAGAGAATAAGACAAGCAGGAGGTTATCATTAGGTTAATTTCAGACATGTTGCTTCAGAATGCAAGATGTTTCGAAAAAAGGGAAATTCCATGTCCTGGTTTTACACTACAGACAAGGAAAGATAAGAAGTTTGTGAATTACTTTATTTTAACATCTGAATTTCATCTCCTGTTTTCAGAATTGTCTATCTTCTCAACCTCTTTCATACATGACACCTCTGAAAGCCATCAGGCCAGAGAAACAGGCAGTTTTGGGCACATTTGGACACTGCGACCCCTGTTGAGATTAAGTGGTTTGGGTAATGAATGAATGAATGAATTTAGAGCAAGACTCCGAGCAACAGAGCCAGCCGACGTGTAGTGAAATCACTGCCATGGGATCATCAAATTGAGACGGATAGGCTCATTAAGTTCAAAGACACTCAAAGATGGCCCATTAAACCTTTACTACAAGCCATCACCTCACAGGCCAAATGTGATGTGGCAAACCACATCTTGTCTGTCAAACCCTTTGGATAAATCTTATGCCTCTGTTCTTTTTTTTATTTTAATTATAGTCAGTGTTCCAAAGGGAGAGGAACCCTGCCTTTCAGTTTGTTTATCTAAGTCAGTCACCCTTCAGTGTGAAGAGTGTTTGATTGATGTGACAGTCCAAAATGAAAGCTGAAAAACTGGTGGCTGGGTTCTCTTGCTGTCAGTCTCATTTGGCCCTTGAGTTTTACTGGGAAACTTCATAATGACACAACACTTTGTAGTTCCTCTTTAGCATGGCGTCTGATGTCAGTGCCACTGAGCAACGACAAACACATTTCTACTCCTCCTGTGCTAAATTATGCCTTCTGGCGCAGGTCTCTCCGGGGTAATTCTGCTTGTGTTGGAAACAAAGCACTTGAATAATGTATAGCCCATCTGTGGCGCTAGAACCAAAAGCTATGGAGATAAAACTATACAGCTAATTATTTGGGAACAATGAATGAAGTTACTAACCTCATGCACATTCAATATAAAAGTCAATTCCAAGACCGTAGTTGCAGGTTAATACTGCATCCTAATTGTCTCTCTTCCTACCTCTACTCCTAGTTTAAAGTTTATATTTAATATTCCTTTTCTAGTTTAAAATGTATATTTGTATTCTATGTATATATTGTTTATTCTATATGCCCTATTTGTTCTTTGTTCCCTGTTTCTTGTTGCACTGTGAAAACTGGAGCCACGTCGTCTCGTCTCTCTGTATATCTGTAGAGTATATAGCAGAGATGACAATAAAGTTTACTTTGACTTTGACTTTGAATGAATGCTTATTGGTGGACTCTAGTGGGCCTCATCAACACCTGACCACATGTCGATTGTTCAGTCAGTCAGTCAGTCATTATCTGAACCGCTCAATCCCAACTGGGGTCGCGGGGGAACCCGGAGCCTATCCCGGGAACTTTCGGATTTTTTTTGGAGAGTTGGTTGTCTAATGGTATGATATTTCATTACAGCAGGGGTTGCCAACCCGTCAATCATGATCGACATTCACGTTAGATCCCAGATATAAAGGAAAAAATAGTCAGTCTCGCCTGATTAACTTTCAGTTTGCCAGCGCCTCCCTCTACATAGGACCAGTTGTCACATTTTAATAGTAGCATGAAAGCAACCAATGAGATAAGAGAAAAATGCTTTTAATCCACCAGTGAGAAGTGTTGTTGCTGCAGATATTAGTGATAGGAATTCTAGCTGTTATGGCTTGGCTCACTAAAAAGAGCCGACTCTTTCGACTCCCAAGTGGATTCTCAGTTTTTTTTGTTGCTTAAATAAATTTTATTACCAAAAATAATGTCAAATTATGTGTAAAATGAATTACTAATGTAAAAAACATATTTATATCAAATTATTATTATTTATATGACTTATTATACTCAACATAGAACAGAGTGCTACAACAAATACATTTTAAAGTATAAAAACAAATACCCATCTCAATTTGACAAAAAGATCTTTTTTCTGTTTTTGTTGTCTTTTCCTCTCAGTGCTTCAATACGTAGATCTTGTCTTTCATCATTGCCGAGGTCTCTGATCTTGGCCTTGAAAAGGTTGGTGAACACGGCGTTACAGACTAAAAAGTTTAAACTCAAAGTTTAGACCTTGAGCAAGGCCTTTAAACCCAGTCGCTCTAAGGAGACTGTCATTGTGGTAAGGAGAATGTATAATAATAAGCGACTTTCATAAACGTAAAGTGCTTATAAGTTTACACGCCCATATATTACCCAATATACCACACATAAAGTTATGGCCATATACTGTACCATTTTTGTCTTAGTGTTTGTTCAGTGCATTATCTATATTCTAGCAATGTTTTGGTCAATCGATTTATGAAGAGAAAGGGGTTTTAAAACTTGTTGTGCATAGCAGAACTTAAACTGCTATTACAGGAGAATTACAGAGAAAATTAGTGATTTATTGTAAATAGCAAAAAGTGTATGTAAATGTATATAAGTGTAACTGACCATTAGCTGACACAGGACAAGTTTCATGCCAAAGCAATTTATGCTGTGCTAAACCTTGACTACCATCAAAGCAGCAATAACCAACAAATGACCATCTCGAATTTGCCTGAAACTGATGGTGTTTTTTCAATGAGGAAAACTGGTCAAAAATGAGCAACACTTCAAAGAAGTCCCTTTATTTTGTTTTACTTTGAATGTTACAAAAACGTGCTACAGGCATCAATGTCAGCTTAACTGATATAAATGAAACACAGTTCAGCCAGTCTTTTTCCTCGAACAGGGAATCCTAGATATATGTGGATTATCTACTGCATGGACAAGAAATATTATGTTTGTATCGTTGAACCCCTAAAATAAATATGGGGCATTTTCACACATACATATATGCTGAATTGTCTATGAAATGTTTCTCGACCATAGTTACCACCCCAATCTACGCTCCCTACTCCTTTGAACTCTTGCTTGTCCAAGCGTGAGAAACATGGCGTACGTGTTAGTTAAGGTTCCGGCGGTGCTGCCTGTTATTGTTAGAGCTCTCAGTTTGGGAGGTGAGAGAGAAAGAGACAGCTAGACAGATCCCAAACTGAGCAGGCGACTGCACATACATACAGATAAGAACACAAAGGCTCCTCTCCCTTACCTTATCCAGCGGTAGGGCAGCGGTGGCGTGGAGGCATGATGCCAATCACTTGTCTTGTCACTCCTGGGAAGCTCGAATGGGATCGGGTTACGCTGACTGTGCCCCCCTCTTGGGAAAAAACACTTAGCTCAGGAGGGCCGCCTTTGTTCAGACATGCTGCCCCACTTAGACCTCTTAGAACAGTTCAAAAGGGTGTTCGTGTGCTGCCTTTGTCATGCCAGCGCAGATTTTTGGGCTAAGGAGTCATGACATCTGACACAGAGAATGAGAGTAAATCACAGATTAAACAGTATTGTCTGATAGTGTATCGCACTAATGTGTAGTCATTTTGATGTAAGTGATTTCCACTTACAAGGTTTACACTCCTTTCGTCGGCCCATTGCTTGACCTTTGAATACATCAGAAAATTAGAGCTTGTTATGGGTGAGTCAAAACCAGGGATAACTCACAGGAGAATAGTGAAGCACATCTTCGCCAAGGGTAATCCAACCAAAATTAATGATGTGATGAAAGAGGGTGAATTTACAATATTTTTGTTGTATATTCATCTTAGTATAGAATCAAAACTGTTCAGATGTCTTCAGTCTTTAAAGTATTGGAATATAAAGAGGAAATTTTAAATATGGAGCCAAAATGTCAGAAAGCAAAAGTTCCTTCAAGTTTTTTTGTTCGCTTAAAGAGTGAACACTAATACATCCAACTGTAGATTATTATCAAAATCTGTCAGTGGGGAAACCAATCAAATAAGTTTTAAGACCCAGTAAGCTTCAAATAATATCGACTCTAAGTTCATCATATCAAAGAAACAGTTACCTTGTCAGTTTTGAGTGAATATGAATGTTGCTACATAGGTTAAATTAAGTCTCAAAGTGGTGAAAATGCAGCCGGTACTTTCTACACTTGGAAGTAATAGGCGTGTTGGCTCAACTACCGCCCACTACTAAAGAGCCCCTACCCACCGACTGTAAAACACGCATGCACACCACTATAATTCAACCGAGCTAGCTCATATGGGTTAGCTGAGTGTTCTCATGCATTCACTGTTCTTTACAACAGGTTTTACATGCACATGTCATATTTTACAGTTTATGACAACACAACATTGGATTCCACGGCAGCTGTTCAATACATATTAAAAGTGTACAAATGTTTAAATATTAAATATGAAACAGAGCAAACCCGCAGTAGTTTCTAGGGAGGCGCTTCATGATGAATAAAGAAAATAATAGACACATGATGGTTTTGTTTTGTTTTTTGTGTTTGAATAATGTACCCTTAATGGAAAATTATGCACTTCAATATGCGACATGGATGTAGGGACAATTATTATAACTGTAGTTACTTTTATATTATAACTATGTGTAGTCTAATTCTTGTCAAACAAATCCTTAGATTATGAATTTAGCCCCAGAGCTATGCACTTTTTATCTATTTATTTCCACAGTACAGCACAACATAACATTATTCTTACTTGTCAGTAAATTCTCTTCACACAAGACTTCTGGCCCCTCGAGGCACATAATGTAGTATGTCTTGTCGAGTTGGCTTAAAGAAGTGTACCATGATGGATATTCTGATATTATTTTATTCACTCTTACTCTTTGTCTCTGTGAGCTATCTAGAATGTAAAACTGTCACGCATCTTTTCTTTCTCCAGAGACATGGACTATTCTTTTCACAGGGAGATATTCTTCGATAGAATCAGCGCACACCAATGAGTGGAAAGATGCAAAAATCTGAACAAGTACATCAGTCAAAGATGCACTGGAGTGGTGATGGGAAGGAGATGTGTGTGTGTGTGTGTGAGTGTAGACATCTGATAATCTGGGTTTCATCAGCTCTCAGTGACTCCTTCAGAAGAGCATGATGTCGACACAGACAAGATCTGGAAGGCCTGGCACCGAAAAACACTGTCCCGAAATTATGGCAGTGTTTTTCCTTTGACCTTTTACATATGAGAACTGTACACAAATATATTATACATCAATAAATCAAATAAAAGGATTTCATGCAATATATTATAAATAAAAATACATTCATATAAAACATTATACATTATAGTATGGTATAGTATGGTTAGTATGTCAAATAATTTGAAAACAAACCATATAGTACTTCATATTACCATATTAGATTATGGTACATAATTTGTTGTTAAATCACTGTAGATTTTAGATTTCTATCTGTCCTCAAACATGCTAAGTTCAAATAATACATGACTGCTACATGCTCTATGAGTTAAGACAAGCACAGCCATATTTCTCAGTCTGTCAAAATGACAAATTACACCATAATGTCAGGCAAAATTAAACAAAAAAATACTCCCACCCACTCTTGTTTTCACACACACTGATGAGTGAGTGTATAAGAACTGAGGTTACATTGTAGGACTAAAAATAAACTTTGTTAATTATGTTGGCAGAGTCAAGGTAAAATGAAAGGGGAAAAAAATAGGGGCAAAGGAAAAAAGTGAAATCAGAGGGCTCAGAATAGACTAGAGTAGCATCTATTCTGTCCCATCGTGGCACTTTCACACTCTATAATGTGAAAGTGCCCATAATATTCCTTCATTTTCAGATAGCAAGTAGGCAAGACTGTGTGTGAATTTCCAGCGTTATATCTGTCAGGTGTAATAATGTTACACTTACACCGCTGTTGTGACACGCTAAGTACAATGCGTCTAACCATTGCTCAAGGTGCTAATGTTCTCCATTCTTGTGGTGGAGAGCTCTCAAATTGAGCTGTGTCAAAATTATGCAGTATACCTGATGGCATAATGGAGCCCCGGGGACCTGAAACCATCCAATTCATCGTAAAAGGAAACTAAAAATAAACTCAGCCCGGCTCTCAGAGCTCGACCTGAGGCCCAAAGCAAACAGCCAGGCGGTGTGGAGACATGTGAAACGAGCCGCCTCAGGAAATCAAAATAATTATGCGGATAAAAACGATCACTCGGTCCAGTTACCACAAGTTTGAACGGCACTGCTCTAGTGTTCCGACCACGGATGGCAGATCACTGGTGTGTGTAAAGCCTTGAAAAGCAAACTGCCACAAAAGCCCCCCTGTGGACTCCAGAAGTAGGCTGTCTGGCGTTGATTGCCAAGATTTCATTTAAGCCTCTCTGGGAACTCCATCACAAACATCATCCGAACCTCGAAAAAAACACTTTCTTTAAAAATCTCATTTTGTTTCACTTTTGGATAACAGCGACTCTTCCCTCGCCTCATTACTGATTCCTTATTTTTTTCATTTAGCTCAAACTGTTTATATAACCACATTTATTTTGCATTCCTAAAATGGTTGTGGGCCAAAAAATTAGCACTATCCACCAGAGGCGCAAATCACAGGTTTCATCACGATATAATGATGTAATATTGATAGAGTGAGAGTTTGGCGTCTGCTGATATATGTGTGTGTGTGTGTGTGTGTGTGTGTGTAGTTCCGCACACCTGACATTAAACTGTCTAAAATGTGGTCACTGGACACACATTCTCAGGGATTAAAGTTCTCCATCTGAGTGGCGCGCGGGGGATTGTGTGAAATGTCGTTATCTCAAAGAAAGGCCAAAAGTAGCACATTTTATAGGGCAAAATGAGTCCAAATTGGCTCAAAACTTTAGTATTTCTTCATTTTCAATTGATCAGGTTTTAATTTTTAAAATAAAGTTAGAGAGTAATCAAATGGGAAACAAGAACTACAAAAATGTATTTGTTTTTTTTTACTATTCTATGTTCTGATGGATTAGAAAAAAAAAATCTGATCAGTACCCAAACTGGATTAATTATAACCAGAAGTTGATCCAGAATTTGAAACCCTATTTTTAGTACCCAATCTAGGGTTTAAGAAACTCAGACCACCAACACCACCACATAATCCCTGTTGTACAGTTGATGTTTGGAAGCAATGAAATATTGAATACTGTTGAGTTCAGCAGCAGATCGGGTGGGTCTGGCTTTCACTATTGCCATTTTAAGCCCTGTTGCATGTCCACATTGCAGCCTGAGACACTCTGCAGGAAACCCCAAATTAAGCTTCTCGGTCTCTGCCAGACATTTGCAATCCCTTTTGAGCTTCAGCCCCCCCAGTGACGAGGACATTCTTTGCAAGCCCTTGTTTTTATATTGAATCTCACCCCCTTTCACACTTTCATTTTCCCTTGCCATTTCCGTGTTTTCTCACGTACATTGTGCTTTTCAACGCAAAACTTTTGAAACTCTTCACTCAGCGCATATCTACAACACTTGCTGACACGGCAAAGCCAGGCAAGGGGCCTCCCACCATCATGCCTCTTGAACGACTGCTTGCTCGATCCATTGTTTACAAGGGAAACAGGTTTCCATTTACTCAGAATCAATATGCGCGAATTGGCTACACATGAGTTCTGCTGTTCACGCTTCTGTCAGCATCCTAAGGTTGCTGGGGTCACATAGGTAAACATGGGGAGGGTGAGTACTGCAGTAAATTCCCACTGTCTGATGCCATGAAACAGTCTGTCGTTTCTGATGGTGAATAATTGAAATATAATGCACCTGTTTTTAATTCTGTAATTATATGTCTTACAGGACTCATATGCTGTTTGCTGTTATTTGTAAACCTACAAATCACAAATTTTGTCATGATGCAAAGTACTAATTCAAAGGACAATGAGTAGATTCTTCTGTCAATATCATAAAGACGCGTTAAATATGATGTAGATTCATCAATTCATATCACCAGCAATTGCTGATTTAACACTTCCATTCATATCAAATTACAAAGTAAGCAGCTAAAGTGTCATTTGACATTTTTATCCTAGAGCTCAACTTTTTCATTTACATTAGAGGTAGACCTCCAAGTTAAGTATAAAGTGACGTTATAATATGTATGATATCTGATCAATGTCTTTATTTTGGATCAATGCAGTGGACTTGTTGATCATTGAATCGATGTTGATCAATGTATCATTACACCACTTGTTATTGGTAGATTACTGTAGCACTGGCAGCTTCTTTTTTCCAAAGTAGAAATATGACACTGTCATAAATGCTACAATGGCATCAGCTCCCTCTTCATAGCGGAGATCCAACCTTCTACATGGCACCTGTCAACAACTCGGCAATGTAGAGAGCGATTCGGCCTTCGTAACAGTGTAACAAGAGAGACCCCATGCGTGATTGCGTGTTCAAAGCAAGCACTTTAGTCTAAGATATCAAACATTTGGCAACAACCCAGTGGGTGAAACCCGGTAAAGCTGCGTTGGTCAGAGCGCCCTAAACGTTGGTGTGCCTGCTGGACAGGGCGAGATCTTTCCTACCCCAATTTAGCGTGCGAACCACTACCCAACACAGCCCCCTTCCCCCCCCCAAGTAGCTCCTTCCTCATCGCTTTAGGCCGAGGGCCTGTCCGAATCTTAGGTGCCTGTTTCCATGTTGTTAGTGTTTTGTTATCCTGCTTCCGCAAATATTACGGGGAATTGCTGGTGCAAATTGCACTGCAGGTTGATTTATTCCCTGTTTGTCTACCTGGAACAGTTCAGGTTTTGACATGCTGGCAGCATCTGGTGGCATGGGTTAATTGAGGGCGATTAAGGTGATTAATAGCTTTGTTTGAAGTAAAAACACGAGACACAAGGGTTGGTGTTACATGCCAAAAGTTCCAGAGCGGGACAGGCCATCAGGAGTTTGGAGAGAGGGGAGCAGGTCTTTAGACAGACATAATGGCCACAGTGAGGAAGGTGCAAGTAGCCTCAGGATCGTGTCGTAGAGGCAATAAAGCTCTCAGCCTAATGCGCAGAGGTAATGGAAGAGTTGTGGTGGAAAGGGCAATATTGACATATTGAGGCTTGATACAAAGACCTACTTCTTACATTCAAATTAATTGTTGTTTTAGAGGCATGTCATAGGTATGCGAGTGAGTTTGCATAGAGTGTGCATGTTTTAGTGAGAAAGAGCGAGAGAAAGATGGAGGGGGGAAATGAGAGAAAAAGAGAGCACATTTCTCTTATTGCTTAAATAAACCATGCAACCATCAGCTGGTTTTAAAACAGCTCCTAAAACTGTTAATGCACACCTTGCTAAAAGGGAGCTAGAGTGTTCAGATATTTCTAACATATATTACCTTTAATATTTCATTTGAGTCATTAAGCAAAGTGCCATTTCTGGTGCACATTACAAGTCCAGTTTCACCATCATTTCAGTCCACCAAAATAAGAATAAATGATCAAATAAACATTGGCAACATTCCCTTTGGTTCATTATCACAAGGCTGCAAATCTGCGCTCTGTAATAAGGATAATGGGTAAATGTATTTAGCTGAGAACTAACGAAAGCACTGGATTGAAATTTTAACGGTGCATTGCTGGCAGAATATAAGACTTTATTAGTGCCAGCACACTGAAGGCTGCTCTCGGGATTTCATCACCACCCATGCCATGCACAAAAGCAAACAGCTGATTCCTGCTTTTATTTATGTTATATATTGCAACAGATAGTAGAATGAGCTTCAGCCCTTAATCCACCCTCTGGTCTTGCTTTCTCTCAGAATTCACAGCATGGATTGTCATGTCTGTAATGGTAATCCAGTTAGAATAAATAGCTCTTAAACATGGTGTTGTTCTTGGCTGGTGTGCAGGCAGTACAGCTGGGCTGAATACCGGGTTTCTCTACTATATCACACCATCTTGCCTCTCTTAGAATCTGCAAACTCAACCTTCTCTCTCTCTATTACTCTTCCTCTCACACATTGCTTTTGGCTAGAAGCAACTGTTATTATACGATATCCCACATCCTTTTGCTTCTCAAGCGTTTGCTCCACACCATCAGCAAAGGTTTATGTGTCAATAACCCTCTTTTCTTCGTTTCCTTTCAGGAGCCAGACCCTAGTGCAATCAATCACTCATAAGAAGGTGCCAATACATTTGTATGCCACTTTTACGGAGCAGCGACCACATTACACACAGCGGCAGATTGACTTTCCATGGCTGTGCAGTGTTAGTGCTATCCAACGGTTAAGGTTACAGAGGAGAATTAAACTTTGGCAGTATAAATACCTTGCTAATGGTTTCGTAGGGTGGGGAGTCTAGCTATTTCTGTATATTACTGCCCACTCTAGGAAAGTCCAGATATATCCAGAAGAATACTTTTGACTTCCAAATTTATGATGTTCCAGACTGAAAGGCATTAGTCAAAACTGCCTTTTATGTATATAGCAAGCACATTATGAGCTGTTAAAATGCAAAAGTCAGTTTAGAGTCCCTTTGGCAGACTTGCCTATGTGCTGGTAGCCTGTGCCTGAAGAAAGCCTGTGATTTATGCTGTTGGAAGCGTAAAGGTGGATTCTGGGATCTGGGGTGGTTAGCTGAAAGTAACAGTATAGCCACACAGCTGCATCAATGGGCACAGGCTCAGAGACGGAGATTCAGCATACTAGTGTGGAAAAACCCAAGCTCTAGGGAAGGGGAGTGGAGGGAACTTTAGCCACGCTGTTTCATTAATGTTTATAATTCTGTGAAATTTGAATTCAATAACACCTAAGCCCTACTGGTGAAAAAAAAAAAACTATGCTTATCCCCGTGTTGAGAGATTGACTTTTTCAGAGATTTATTCAGACCATGTTTTGACTGTGAGGTGGAACATGAGAACATAATAACAAATCATTGGCTTTTACAAAACATACAAAGACTTGTCTGCTTCCTTAAAAACGTTGAGAATTTCTTTTTTTCTTTCTCACTGGTCACAGTGTCAAATATGGTTGATTTTGTTTATAAAATAATTATAAGGCTTTTATTCATAAGTGCATTTAATATAATTTGATAAAAATGTGCCACATAGCCTGTTACTCTGTTTGACAATTTGGCCTAATGGTTCTTTGGAAATTCCTCTGTTCTCTGTTAACTCTAATCAAGATGGCAGCATGCTAACAAAATATTGGAAAGATCATGTTTCTAAACAATAAAATACTGTATATAAAGCATTGATTATTCCCTCTAAACACCATCCATATCATTATTTACACTAAAACTTTAGGTAGGTTCCATTTTCAGTTTAAT
The DNA here is from genome assembly GCA_032718565.1 of Distichodus sexfasciatus. Classification (NCBI taxonomy): domain Eukaryota; kingdom Metazoa; phylum Chordata; class Actinopteri; order Characiformes; family Distichodontidae; genus Distichodus; species Distichodus sexfasciatus. The sequence continues at coordinate 5,953,775 of JAVGVS010000003.1, forward strand.
GTAGCTTTGGTACAAGGCTTTCAACACATTTTCAAATGGTTCTCAATGATCTGTATGTAACTCTTCAACAGTAGTCGCAAGTTGTGTTTTGATGTTAAAGTCTAGACTTAGAGTGAAGTGAGTCAGCGTAGAGTTACAATGTGCCTTCTAAAGATAAAGCAACATACATTTATGATCAGCTACACCAGTAAAAATGTTCGCTAAAGGTCATTTCATAATACGGTACAGATTCATAAACATCTTATGATCTCTGAGTTCTACATTTTAAGTTGTAAAAAAACTACTGAAAGTCTGGTGCATTGTCACATACAGACAACTGAGAACCTTTTTAAGGCATATGTCTAAAGCGTGTAGCATAGGTACACACTCCTGAGATCCCTCTGAAAGTTGATGCTCATTAAAACTGGACATGTGTTGGACATAGTGACACAATGTTAAGTAGACAGAATGATGGATGATGTGCAGAATGTCGGTAAATGTCATTTTCCTGAATGTAATCTGACAAGCTGTCAGCAGATAATCTACAGGGGGACCTTGAGAATAAAGTTTGACCTTTTAGCATAATAGCCCAGTTTCTCTAAAGTCTCAGGTGTTTGTTGCCAATCTGGTTAATCAAAGTTTTCAACAGATTTTGTATAAACATTCTTTCTTCTGCAACTGAAACTCTCACCTTGCATGTAACAAGTATACTGGTTATCTTTCTTGCTATGTATCCATTTATAATAGACTACTGACACATACAGCAGCCCTGTTTATTGGGTGCAGCAGGTGAGGGGCAGCAGGCCAGCCCACCCACTCTGAAAGAGACACCCCCAGCTTGGGGAGTGTGGGGCCACATAACCCTAGAGCTGTTTTCGGGGCGACGAAGACTAGCCTGCCAAGAGCAGAGAGTCGATCCGACGAATTCTGCTTGAGTAGGGAGCTGGCAGCAGGATCAAAGCGGCCCCTGTGGGCCCTGATACCAAATGTTGCTGATGTCCTGTCAGAAGAGAGGAGACGTTGCTATCTAGATTACACAAATAAGTTGAGGTGACTTCATGCTTAGAGTAGGCTGGGCAGAGAGTCCAGAGCCAGGGAGAGCTGCCTTGCAATATTTTACTTTTCTGCTCTTGTATATCCTAGGGACAAATGCGGTAAGAGCAGAATAGCCAAGTCTCATATGTGGTAGGCTGTGGGGTGAAAAATGTGACCGAAATGGAAATAGGGAGGAAAGAGAATTCTCAAAATTGATGCATCAATAGAAGAACCTGCACAGGCTCTGGGGTCTGTTGACGTGGTGCAAAATTAATGATGTGGTTAAGCCTTTACCTGCCCCGTCAGCACACTGCTTCTCATCTGAATCAGCACCTCCCACCCACATGATTATTAAAAATGAAGGCTAATAAATTATAGCCTAGCAATTTAGAATGGCAGGAATATTTAGGATTTATTATTGTCATAGCCTATATTTTGGAGTAGGGGATTAAGGAAGGGTTTGAGAGATAATAGAATCCATTAAATGAATGGCCAGCATCTTATTAAAAACCCAAGGAAAGGGAAAAGGGAAATAATTGTAATGGCATTGTTTTGAAGAGAAAAATCTGTATTCTTATTGCTTCTTACAGAGTCATGCCGATCCTTTTTCTGTATTTGTCAGACATGCTGTCCTCTCTCTCCCGTGGGAAGGTGCCACTGAAAGCCTCCCCATGGGACGCCCATATCTGTGCTCTGAGATGCAATGAGATAGAGTGAGATAAAAAGGAGGTTATGGTGCTATCAACCATGTTGACGCCACGCGGTCCAGAGATGTCAAAACTATCTGGTTCCTCTATCAGGGAAATTGTATTGAAAGAAAAAAGGAGGAGAAAAGGTGGAAGGATATAGATCAGCTGCAGGTTAAACAAACTCACCAAGTCTGTAGGATAGTGCCATGCTCAAGAATAAAGAACAATGTTGCCAAGGTAACATTATCAGATGGCAGAGTGCTGACGTACTGAGCCATGGTTCCCACCTCTATTAGAAATAGATGAAAAAGTTGGTTATGATTACAGAAGTAGTGTAATGGAGATTTTTAGTCAATCATTTTATTTCCTGTATGTCCACTTAGTGTCCACTCAGCCAGTAAGTGAACAATAAAGATGTCACGTATTTGGTGTATTTTTTCCATAATGATTATTGCATTTAACGCCACGCTTATGTGGGGGTTACTCAAGAAACCTTCCACTACTTCATGTGCAGGCATCACCCTGTTTTGCAATATTAAATGTAACATATCTCTTATTCATGTCTTATTCTCTGTGTACACTCCATGCTGGAGCTCACCTCAGGGCTTTCCTTATTAGCTTTTCCCCTTTTATGCAAGGAGATTTTTTCAAACCACAAAATTTATCCAATAAAATTGTCTTCAAAATAATCTAAACAGCTGCTTGAATAAATAAAAAAATCTGGGAGTATGTATATGTATGTGAATGTAGATAGGACAAGAAACACCAATTATAAAATGCAGTAAACATATTTATGAAATAATCCTGGCACCACAGAAAGTACATGACATGAACAAATTTGACAAAGTTAGTATAAACATAGAACCAAAGGCTTTTGCATTAATATGAGATTAAAAAGGAAAGATGAAAATAAATTAGAAAATAACGTGTAAAATGTATATATGTAAAAATACAAAAAGAATTTCATTAAGAATATTTGGCCTCAAGCTCCAATGGTTCTTAAGAAGAAATTTCTCCCAAAAACCCACTTTAACACAGCTGCTTAAGATTCTGACATTCACCAATATTTTGTTTCTTGGGTAAGAACAGAATCTAAAAACATATTCAGTCATGTGAAGTGCACATTTTATTGCATGCCTGTTTGTGCAAAGCATTGGGTTATTGGCTTTTCTATAATTCTAGAGTTGTATAATATTATAATATTTATATGTCTTAACTTTCCTGTGAACAAATTTAACAAAAAATACTTGTGAATGAGGCCCATTGTTACAAACAGCTTTGTTGTTGCTTTACTGAAATAATCATCTCATCAGCAATGCCTCTATAGAAAATGGCAAAGGCCTCATATCACTATTCCTGACAGAGTTTGTTTTAGTGGCCCAGTCACTGTGTGAGAAAGTTTCAGTCTCTGGTGGTCTGCAGCGTTTATCTGGGAGCTTGGCCTGTGGCATTACCTTCATCTCAGTCACAGAAAGAGCGTAGTCTCGCCTTGATGTGACATCCATCCTGTCAGCAGTCACACTCTTTGGCAGATTCTTGGTCAATTCAGTACCGACACTCTCAGCTGCTGACTTCTCTGTGCTTGCGTCCGAGTTTTTGTAATAGTGAGATGACTGAAAAGAGGGCAGTGTCCAGAATTCCAGGCACGATTCTTTCTCGCTGCAAGCCTCCCAACTTTTTGGTGTTTGATGACATCCTTGTGTCAGAATGTCCCTGTAACACTGTGCTAAAGTCCTGGATTTCAGCTCCTGTGAATGATGGGGAAGCTCACACTCAATCATCAGGGGACTAGGTTTGTACATGTAGCTGGGTATGGCACCCTCAGGCAGAGGACAGTAACATGGAGAAGGAGGGGGAGACGTGGAAGACTGAAAGAGGATGAGACCCGGTAGCTCTTCCATCTCTCTCTGCCTCAGTTCTCTCTCCAGCATCACACTCTCCAACTCTTTATCAGCAAAGGCTCTCCTCTTCCTCATTCTCACACTGAGTGGAGGGTAGTGGGGTCTCTTGGGCCAGTCCTCCAGCACTGGTGGCTTATAGCCTGTAGTAGGAAGAAAGCATTGACTGCTCTTAATTTGTTTGTCCAGATTAGTTTTTCTGTCGTATAAGAGGGCAGAAGATCTTACTGTATGAATGAAACATGAATGAATATCTTTTTTTACCTTTGGTACTAATAACTAATTTCATAGCTTACATAGGTGTGTATCGCATTTAAAAAGACAAAAGTTATCATTATTTTCTTATATCTGCTAAGCAAATGTTTTGTAGACTTTCTAATAAGCTGAAATAATAAATCTGGCAACAGTTTTCTTACATAGTACTAAAGATCTAATCATTTCAAAGCATCATGACATTGCATTAGTATTCAATACATTACAGATCAGACATTTGCACATAACAATAATAATAAAATGTAAAGTACTTTGACAGAATACAAAACTTCTTAGAAAATGCCTCTAGAGGACAAACACAGTGTGGGGTCTTTAATGCTGGATTTTGCACATCAGAGGACACTCAATAGCTAAAGGACTTGCATGAATCCACAACTCTGTAATTCCTGCTCTCATTTGCATAATTTTAATTACCTTAAAGAAACACAAACAGATCTATTACTAGCAGAGGTATCTGTAGCATAATAGCTGAAGCAATCTCATTTCCCTGATGTGGCCTGTGAGACTGGGTGTGTTAATGAGGTGTGTGTTAATTAAGGCTCACCCTCCAGAATGCTCTTTGCGAGGAGACTCGGGGCTCGGCTACAGCGCTGGTAGGTTGAGCGCCTCAGGATAGAGGCATTCCTCTGACTTTTCTTTCCCTGCGTGGGAATAAAGAACATTACTGCATTTTGCATGTGTTCTCTTCCCCTACATAATGGGTATTTCCCAATATTACGTATAGCGTAGTCATTTTTGAAAGTGTAAACACTGTAATATATATCGTCTAGATTTTTTATACTTATGAACTTTTGCCTCCAATAAAACAAAACGCTGCGTATTTTATGTAAATTGTTGGAGGTTTTTTTGCTCGTCTTTTATGTATAATGATGTTTTTTTTTAATAGTTAACGAATGTAATTATTGCAAATTAATTCAAATACATAATTAACGTTTTATTAAATGAATATAGATAACTAGAAAAATACACACGCTCTACACAGCGTTTACTTTTACATGAAACTAACAATGCGACATGTATTCATAAATATATACACTAAATAACACGATAAATATTTGCTAACTTCGTGAAAAAAATTGTGAATTATTCGCTCTCTATAACAGTTTTTGCGGATTTGTTCACCCCCGTCACTCACTCAGCGGTGAGTGACGCATGCGCAATGCGGTCGCGCTCACCTCTCCAGCCTGCTGTCTCCGGAGCGCGACCTGCGCTGCCATCACGCGCTGCCTCTCCGCCACCAGCACGCAGCACGCGCAGCGGCACTCGCGCCATCGACACACGCGCTTGTGGCCCTTGAGGCGCGAGACGACGCCGTGGTTCCGGCAGCGCGCGCACTTTGGGCTGCGGCTTAGTCTGCGCTCGGGCTCTCCCCCCGCCGCCACATCATCATCCGCGCCGCTCCGGTTCCCAGCGGCCAATCCTCCACCGTCCACCCTCTCCACGTCTATCTCCTCGTCATCTCCCATGCAGCCGCGGAGCGTTCGTTCGAGGTGCAAATCCACGTCCAGGTTCGTGGACATCTATCTATAAAGGTGCGCGCTCCCGCGCGTAGCCGCCGCAACTTTCCCGTTTTAATAAAGCGTTTTAAAGTCTACGGGAGTTCAACCCCGGCATTATCTCATAGAAGCTAAAGTAGGTAGAAGTTGAAATTGTATTGCTTTTTATTATTTGTCGCTTTAGAAAGAGCGTATTTTCCCCCTAAAGTAGTCGACCCAAAGCGTCAGATTATTGCCAAGGAGAAGTCTAATGAAGTTAAAAGTTGTAAAGTTTTGAGTTCATTTTGCCCCCGTTTATAAGTGGTGGTGCAAGTTTCTGTAAACGCGTCACGCTGTTTGTGTTGCTATGTAAACACGCCCCGCCCCTCTCCTTGACTCTGCCCACTGAGGAAAGTAAAACGGCGCTGCTGTCTTTAAAATGCAAAGTTGCAATATTCCGATACTTCTGTATATTAAGTTTTTGACTCAGTTATTGATCTCCTAATTATGATTTGGTTATGCCCAGAACACGTTAAAAAGGTTGGTGAGAGGTTGCGTATATTCAATGTGGGCTGTACTGAGTTTACCCTCTCATTAAAAAGCATTAGTTGATTAAAACATTCATCAAAACTGATCTTGTACGGTCTTAGAAGTTTCTACTGATGAATCGGTGTGTGTGTGTGTGTGTGTGTGTGTAACAGAGAGAGGGAGAGAGAGTGAGAGGTTCAGTGTGGCCCCCATGTGGAAGATGTTTGCACTGTCAGCCCCCTGTGGGCTTAAAGATATTACCTTGAGTGCCCCCATCTGATACATACACGCAATCACACTCAGTAATAAAGCCGTGTATTAGACATGGGCCAAGCTTTATCAATATTTTTTTAAGTTTTGATATTGACATTTCATTTTATATGATGCTTTTTGAAGGTTTGTTCAGTTATGTTCAAGACTGTCCTGACCGTATGACTGCTTTCATTTATATAGCATAGACCACATAAGACAATAAAATGACCTTGTGCTTCTCCACTTCTCCCGGATCCTGAAAAGCATTTTTATTTTTCATAGGTGTTTTCATAGGGTCAATCTTAACAACGCTTTATTTCTAGATGTTCACTTATGTGTTTTAACTTGCGCACGATTGCAACACTTGTATTTCTTAGTTTTGAAAGGTAGAAAAAAATCTTTAAAAATATCAGAAGAAAAGTGAATGATCGTTGCAGGATGAAAGTAAAACTTTGGGTTTTTTCCAGGCTTTGAAAGTGATCTGAGTTTGACTTTCAGACTGGTGATGAGTAGACTGTCAAACATCTTCAAAGGGAAAGTAAAAGCACCTCAGCTCTGTTCAGAGCAGGTACTGCATCGTAATCGCCTCACAGTTGGCCTTTGGAGAGCCTGAGACATATGAATGTATTTTTGATTATTTCTTTCACCCTGTTGTGTTTGTCTGATTAAGTTGCACACTAATCCAAAATCACCAATGATTAGAAAGGCAATGTTAACATGTGTGTGTAGTTTCTGAACCCAGTCTTTGCATGCTTCTAAAAGTAACACATTCAGACATTAATAACAAACCTTTATGTGTTGAAGGATATATGCTAAGTGACTGTCGCTGCTATCTGACTGCTAAATCCTCTTTTTCCATATCCTGTTTTTTGTTATTTCAGGCCCACTATGCTTATAAGTTGTTATTCACCTAATTACTCCCCTTTGCTAAGAAATTATACACGGTTCTGAGTCAAGTCACGTTTTCAAATCAACAGGGCTCTTTCTCAGTGAGGACAGATAGAATGAGTGTAGTTCTGCCCCCTTTTTAAAGGCTTAATTGGGCATGTATGAACACAGAAGAACCAGATGTGGTCAGATGGTATAAGGCAAAGGTAGCGTTCGACCCAAAGAGGACTAAGGGGAAATGTCTTTAAAGATGGTGGAAATATGCATCTGTCATGGATACATAGTGTATGAAAATGATGAATACAGCCCTAGAATATGGAAGAACATATGGCAGGCGGTGTGTGTGTGTGTGTGAGTAGGTTGGTGGGTGTGTGAGGAGAGGCTGGAGGGCGTGATGCGAGCTCTGGAAGGCTCTGATGTAGAGTGTGCTGTTGCAAGACTCACATGTGTGCTATGCTGTGCTGCCTGATGAGATGCTTGATGACCTGGAGTGAATTCTTTACAACATAAGCATCTTCTCCATGGTTCATTTAGTCGCTCTGTTTTCATTTGGACATCTCTGCAAATCAGCAGCATTTGAAATGAATGTTTTTTTTGGCTTCACTCAAAAAGGTTTAGGAACAACTTTCTTTAGATCCTCAAGAGACTTCAAACAACCACTCAAAATGTTTTATTTCACACACTGTGCCACAGATTACTGTCCAAACATTGACTTTAATGTGACATAGCAGATGACTTTGTAATGTAGATGTCCATAGATCAGAGTCTTACAGCAGACTTCCTGTAAATGCACAGAAACATTCAAAACATTCAAAAACCTTCTGCATGACCACACTGGTGGTGCTGGAAGAGCATTTTTTTCTTTAGATATTTTCAAGGTACTGCAGATAATTAAACACCTGAAACTATCTGCCAAGCCACAGTTTACTACAGGTGAAGTTGTTATTTAAACTGGAAGCAGTGCAACAACAAAATTACAATCCAGAAAATAAAAACACAGAGTTTAAATTAAAACAAATGAAATGAAAAGAATTGTATTATTATCAGTCATCTTCTGGGAGATCTGCTTATTAAAAATGTTTTTCCTCAGTCACAGCTGCTGCTGACATGGTGTATGTGTATGTGTGTGGGTGTGGATGGATGTGTGTGTGTGTGAGTGAAGGCCTCGTGTATCAGCAAGACTACCCATTTCTGTCAGATTTGGCCGAGGTTAATAAAATCTTCTAAATAATGCATAGACAGCACTGGCCCTGTGCGCTGTGGTAATGAACATTTTTCTTCAAGGCTTTGTCTCCCTTCTCTGCCTTAATTTTGTGGAATAAAAGAAAATATGTAAGACTTTCACTGTTAAATTGGATCCCATTTTTCCCGCTGGTCTTCAAATAGTCTCCTTTTTTGTTACCGTCATTTTAAAGATGGTAATAATGATTGAAAAGAAAGCATAGACTGGCCACAAGCATATTATGGGAGCTCAGCTCTAATTTTCCTGAAGGTACAGTTCCAAAACTGAGACCCTCCTCTCTGGTTTTACCAGCCAGTGTGACAGCCAGCAGCATGCTGGTGTTTTGCATTGCAAAACACATCATTATTGCCAGGCATGATTATTTAAAGAAGGCAGCATGGGGGAATAGAATTAAACATCTTTAATGCAGTTTTATTCAAACCTGATGCAAAAACAAAAACTGATAAAGGTAATTGCTGTTGAACACAGGAAAAAAAAACCCAGCGACTGATTTCCCCAGAACATCAATTATGAGAGCTTTTTTGATATCATTTAAAGGCAGACTGTCAGACAATTAGACAATTAATTAATATTTATGCACTTCACCCAGACAAGTTCTAAATATAGACATGGGGTACCACTTTTACTTAACACGTGTTAATTGACTACTTTCTTTCCCCTCTCCCTGTCTTTTTCATTTTTTCCATCTAATTCTGTCTTTTAATTATTAAATGGCCAGGTTTTGTGCAGTCTGTACAAGCGCTTGCCCTGTGCTGGTATAGAAGGAGGCTGACTGGATCTGACAGCAGAGCCAGAACTCACGGACAACCTCCATAGAAAGTACATTATAAATGCTATTATGCTTCAGTGTTCCCCGATTAAATCTATTCATGAGTCAAATTAACATTTTCAATTTTTCCCCATCACTTCTCCCTATTCTGACATGTGAATGCACAGATGGAACAGGGTCTATAAAGTAGTGAATAAATTGATCTTTATGTGGACAGAACACCTTTAGTCATGGCTTAATTAGTAACTATAAAGAGTTAAAGATGGGATTGACTCATTCTGTGTATTTCCACATTAGAAGGCACTGAAATAACTGCTGCACTGTGCCTTGTGCAACTGCCTGAGTCTGAAACATTGCCTAAACTCTCTGTGAGTATGACTTGTCTGCAGAGGCACGTTTTTGGGTTTTTGTTTTTACATATGTACCGGATAGCAGGACCAATAGTTTTAGCTAAAAAGGCTAAATCTAAAATGACCCCACATTCACCCTCAGATTCCTGCCAGTTTCACTTATATGGCTAAAAAGGCAATGACTTGATGTAGGTTTACAAGGACACTGCAAAACACATTTTGTTCTGTAGCACAGAGCAAAACAGCATTTAAATAGTGGTGAATAAATACTAACTTAGATCAGTTGGGTAAGTTAAAATACACAGAGCCAGCTGGCACATTTTGGATTTTGAATGTCAGACAATGAAGCAGATTGGAAAGACAAAATAAAAATATTCAAAGGAAATGCTTGTCCATGGTAATATTCCCAGTCAGAAGAAAGAAAAATAAAATCACTCTGGAAGTCTTTATGCCATTGGGCTTTCTCACTTTATTCTCATCTTCTGCGTTTAATAAAAACAAGAGATTTTACACTGAGAAAGTACACAAGTATGTGGTCCCGCAAACTGAGGAGAAATTAGCTTTTGTTAACTTTTGTAGTATGTTGTTGCATGCATTAGATCTTCCCAAAGAGACTGGAATCGTGGAGTTGGCTTCTGACTCGTCTAATTTGGTGCAGTGTTTTCCCATGACCATGAGATACCTGACTGTTTCATGTGCCCATCAGACTCTCTGTTCACCTCAGGAGCTGTGGAATTGCCCGCGGGTGCCCAGGTCTGTAATCTGGAGGACTGTGACAGGCTACAAAGGTTTCTCATGTCTTTGATGGGACTCTGCAGCTAAGCCTGTGAAACTCCCAGGTCTCTGTGGTAAAGGCATGAGTGGCAGCTTGACTTTTTAGAGGATTTTCACTTTTAAAGTCCATCATTCTAACTTGTTAGAAACCATATCTAAAGCTTGGCCCTTTTTGACTTATTCAGAGCTGTAGACAAGACACTCCTCAGTTTTAAAGTTGTTTCAACCCAACAAGTTTACAAGATGAGAATGACATGGTTCAGACAGAATTCTAAGCTTTAACTTATGTGCACAGCTAATCTGAGGTCACAGTAATAAACAGTTACAACTTAAGGCTTTTGTGAAAGAAAAGTGTCCTTCAGAACTATGCCATTGTGCCGCCTATAGCTGGTGGTACGACTCCTAAAGCTCTGCCTTTCACACTCACCCTGACTGTCAAGATGCATTTCCTTCACCCTGACCTGCCTCTTCCCTTTCTTTGCTTTGCCCCCAGAGTTTGTCTTTTTTGTCTTTGTCACTTTGTCATGTTTGATAACATGACAAACCCATCTTACTGCCACTGGCCCTGTCATTTCTAGTATTTATATATTTCTCAAACGCACTTACATGAACTCATACACAGCCATTATTTGATTTGAAGAAGTGTGTCTTATATACTCATGTAATATAACACTTACACAAACCTGAATGAATGTGTTATGTGTAAAATTAGGGCTTTGTCAGCATGCGGCTTGTGGAGTGATGAAGGAGGCTGGACCCAAACACTAAAGACGTTTATTTAAGAAAACGCTGAAGTGTTTTTTGTTAAGAGTTTGTTCATGTTTTTCATTTAAATGTCTGGTTAAATTTTTGTTGCTTTTTGTAATTATATATGAATTGAAGTGATTGTGATAAATGAGCATATGATTTAGTCTCATATCGATTCCTGAGGTGAAACAGAATTGTATCCTAGCAGACTTTGTGATATTGGCAGGCATCAAATTGTTGTCAGTTGAGTAAAATATAAAATTGTGCTATGATGAGACTTGTGATGAAACTAAATAAGAGACAAATTAACACATTCATTCATTATCCGAACTGCTTAGTGTCTATCAGGGTCGTGGGGACCGGATCATATCCCGGGAACTATGGGTGTAAGATGGGGATCAACCCTGGGCAGGTGGCATCACACACTCACACAATCATACTTTCATTTACATCTTACAACAATTTAGAGTCACCAAGTAACTTATATTGCATGCTTTTGGACTGTGGGAGGAAACCGAAGCCTCCGGAGAAAACCTACATGAACACAGGGAAAGCATGCAAACTCCACACAGAAAGACCCTACGGCCGACCACAGGAACAAACCCAGGACCTTCTCGCTGTGAGGTGGCAGCGCTACCTACTGCACCACCGTGCTGCCCACAATGAAGGCAATATCAAACAAATAAACTAATCCACCCAATCAATGAGCAAACAAAACACACAGTCGCACTTAACAAGGGACCTGGTGAAACACTTGAGGATAATCAGCTAGACAAGCACATGGGAGATGTTTCAAGCATCCAGTGGCCGACAGCTGTGATTTATAACTTATTGAAATATTGTCTTAAAAAACTATGGACCAAAATAGAAGTCCAGTCTTCCTGGAGTATCCTGGGATTAGGGGCCTTGTTCAGGAGCCCAAAGGTGATACCTGGAATTCAAACACCAATCTTCCGATTACTAGCACAGGGTTTCAGTCACTTAAAATCATGTGTAATATATGTTTAATTTAACTGTATATTATATAAAGGACAAAATGAATCCATGTAAGGTCAGATCTTCAGCAGACTGTGGAACTGAGGAAATCCAGTACTCCCTGAATTGCAGACACCCATAAAAATGTTACATAGCATTAAAACCCATGACAGTGTGTGCCAGCCAAGCACAAAACTGCCTCAGGAAAGAGGAATGTTGATGATAAGTCAAAACTCTTGACAGGGACAGACAGATATACACTAAAGCAGGACAGCTTATGAAATGGTGAACAACATTCTCAAGACCATTCACACTTTACTCATTTCTCAGAAAATATGCAATAAATACAACTCTGCTCTGACTGAAGAAAAGAGAAACATAACATGGGTTATTCAAAATTAATATCAGCACACACAAGGGTAAACTACACAAAAACATGTGATGCGACATGCAAAAGAAAGTCCAAAAAACATGAATAGTTGAGTTACATTTAAATCACTTATTACTTATTGATTTAATAGTCAGAACTATTATACACAGAATTGTAAAATGCATAGTTTTTTCATATATTCCAGGAGATATGCATTTTGAGAGAGAGAATAAAGCTACGATACAGAAAATTGCACGTGTAAAGCACACACACTCAACAAAAAATTATCCTCATAGGGGCAACAGGCTCATTTTAAAAGGCAAAAAAATCTGTTAAATAAAGAGAAGGACTCCAGGGAGGTCCAGCACGTGTTTGTTCTGGGGTAATGTCACCACTGATAAATAAATACTGCCTGCTGAGATTACCACTGCTGTGTGCTAAGATTTTGCAGTTACAGAGGTTGTACAAATGACATCCAAGGGATTTTGCTCGATTGATTTTTAAAAAAGATTTATGTTTGCATGCCATTACTCCCAGAAGGCGGTGTTTGTGTATGTTAAAAGGCAGAATGCATGTATGAGAGAGAGTGTGTGAGTGTGTGTGTGTTTGATGGAGAAAGAAAGAGAGGGAGAGAACCCCAGGCTCAAAGCAAAAATTGTAGATTCTTACTGAAGGCACTATGAATGAACACATATGGAATTATGTAGTAAACAAAAAGTGTGAAATAACCCAAAACATGTTTTATATCTTAGATTCTTGAAAATAACCACCCTTTGCTTTGATCACTACTTTGCACACTCTTAGCATTCTCTCGATGAGCTTCATGAGGTCGTCACCTGAAATGGTTTTCCAACAGTCTTGAAGGAGTTCCCAGAGATGCTGAGCACTTGTTGGCCCTTTTGCCTTCACTCTGCGGTCCATCTCATCCCAAACCATCTCGATTGGGTTTGGTCAGGTGACTGTGGAGGCCAGGCCATCTGGTGCAGCGCTCCATCACTCTCCTTCTTGGTCAAATAGCCCTTACACAGTTCATTCATAGTTTTGATGCCTTTAGTGAGAATCTACAATGTAAATAGTAATAAAAATAAAGAAAAAACATTGAATGGGAAGGTGTGTCCAAACTTTTGACTGGTAGTGTATACTCAGTGTATTTTGTTGATTATGTCATGATGAGACACTGTTGCAGCATTACACAAAATCCTCTGAAGATCCTGTTACTTGCACATGATGGTTTCCCACAAGACACAGTCCTGTTCGTATTGCCAGTGAGTTTTATATGTGTGAGGTTTATGCAGTGTTATCATGTACAGTTTACACATGATCAAACTCTATAGCACTCATTCTTCAACTGTGATGCTAAGATCCCTCTATTATGAATATTCATATTTGAACCTTTGATATTCTCTATAAAAGTTTGTCTGATTTTGTTTCGTGATAACTCTAATATGTTTCACCTGTATTTCTGTAGTACAAGTAGTAACACTAACCTTGAGATTAGTTGAGATAAATAATCCACAGTCAAGTTAGTTTTAAAATGCTGAAGAATCCTGACTGTGAAATAGCTTTGATGTAGTTAACTACATTTTCTCTGTAGTGCTTACCTACCTTTAATCACAGGTAGGTTGTACTTGTAACGACTGAAGTGTTGAAGTGCTGTTAGATTGTCTTGATTTTTGTGTAGTGTCTGTTTTGTGTATTGATGTTTATGTATCGGTTCAGGTTTTTTTCCAGCTCTGGCCCGCCAATATGAAGAGAACCAACATATTTGAGTGAAATCTATATAAAATTCTAAATTCTCTGCCCCTCAAAAAAGTCATTGAAATCTGATTGTGATTTTAAATTATTTAAATTAAATTATTTTAAATGTCAGTAATTTTAACATAATGTTTCACAATTTTTTACAGTTGGCTTTAAGAATAGTCTACAGCACATATATTAAGTATTACCGGATAAAACAGCTTAGATAGGGATTATATTAAAACAGTAGCTTGGTTGTAACTAACCTACTTTTAAACATGAATATAAAACATAAAGTGAAAGTGAGTAATTATATGTCATTGTAAACACACCACAGCACACAATCCACCACAATGAAATGTGACCTCTGCATTTGACCTATCCGTTAAGGAGCAGTGGGCAGCTTATATGAGCAGCACCCGGGGAGCAGTGCTTGGGGACGGTACACTGATTGAGTACCTCAGTGGTAACTTCTGATCATGGGGCAAACGCCCTATCCGTTACGCCGTCATCTGCTTCTGTTTAAATGTTGCATTCCAACATTGGTCATACCTAAAAAACAACATAATCATATGTTCACATATATTCTACCATAGATGAGATATGAAAGTAGACTGATCAGGCATGTGAATGAGTCCTGAGGAGAATCTTGTATTCACTCCCTCTGCAGAATGTGCTCATTATGCGAAATCTTTGCAAACATGCTTTAGGATATCAGACAGAATGTCTCATCATTAAAACATCGATGGTTGTGAAGTAGTAATAAAGACGTGGTGAAATTCTAAACGCTGCCTAGGCAAACTCATGTTGTTTTACTGATTAAGAGAAAAAGATTTTCCATGTGTCATATAGATCTACTGAGTAACACTTTAACACGCAGCCATTACAGTCATAGACTCTTTTATCTTTTTTTTCTAGTACTGTATTTTCCTAGCAGTGTCTGTTATTTTCCTAATGATTTCAGAATTCTTGGACTTGAAATCTTCCTCCGCAATATCTGAAGTCATTCAAACGTTTACTGGTGCTGACATTTATTTCGTGACTGCATCAAAGTATTCAGCCAAATCTAAAGTGTCTTTCTGAAAGAATTTTCTTCACAGAGTGGGTTGATTCCCCCTTTTTTATTCTCTCTCACTCTCTCTCTTCCTCTGTGATGTATGTCACATGAGCACCACATTTCAGAGGCAGTTGTCTCTTCATTACACATACCGAGTGCCCCAGGGCATCCATGATGCAATTTCTTCCTTTTCTCCCATGAATATCCCCTCCTGTCATCAGAAGCTCCTCCACACTTCACACGAACACACCCACAAACAAATGCCCTTGTATTACAGTTCTGTCTGCATCTGATATTTTCACTGATGTATTTGTTATTGTAGATGAATGAAGCTTTATTTAAAAAATGCATAAAGCCACAAATAAAAACTAAATGTGTAGCTGTAGATGAGTAAATGACTCATTTTGGGTCAAAACTTTTTTTCCCCATAGGAAACCAGAAAACATTCTCAATATTAATGTATATTATTTTCATGATAACATGGGACATTTGGGTGCACAATATACATTTTTCATATTTTATTTTAATGTGTGGCATTAAGCACATCCTCTTACATTTACAAATTACAGGAATAATAAATTTGACAAAAGCCTCGTCATCTGGAACTTGGGGTATCCTCTTGAACCTTAATTGATATTT